>CM057092.1:19492980-20092980 GCA_029959045.1 Taenioides sp. WSHXM2023 | reverse complement strand
ATCACTGCTGACGCTGCACCGATCCGTCTGTCAATCTCACGCTCCATCCTCCCCTCACTCGTGCGAGATACTTGAACTCCTCCACTTGAGGCAGGGATTCTCCACTCACCTGGACAGGGCAAGCCACTTTTTTCCGGTCAAAAAAATGTCACAGTTAACTTGAAAACTACCACTTCATGACACATCACAGGGTGGAACAGAGCATTTTGCGCTTTGGAGATGTAGACAGACTAATAAAGCAGGATTACTCAAACATGTGTGAATGAAACAAAACACAACTCCAGGAATGTTTTTAAGGAGGTCACAGCATTATAACAAAAGTCATAATATAGGACCTTTAATACCTGTAATAAAGGCTGTGCAGTTGTTCAAATTCAAATAAAAATCGAGAATTCAATCAGTACTAAGTGTTAATGATGCCTGAGACATTTAAATAGTGAGGTCACCCAATCCTCAGAGGTTTGGAGCAGAGTCCAGACTTTGGGAAAAGAAATTTGACAAATTTTAGACTTTAAACAGCATTGATTATAATTGTCTGTCTTGTTCATGTTCAGGAAATGAATATTAAAAGCCTTCTGTGTTGTAATAAAACAAAATTAAATTGATCAATACATCAGTCAGTCAATCATATCACCCAGCCTTGCATGTCATTTTTAATTTCGGAGAGGCCACATAACACAATTAACTCTAATAATACAATTTTGACATTTACTTTATTGTTATTAGCATTACTGGCTTCATCGACTGTTGCTAATTTCATTGAGAGCATGCTTCACCCTTTCTTGAACTTTGACCTTTTTCCAAATATGGCGAATGCCTCATAAACTCTTCTCAGATCCTTATTGGTTTTATTTAAATGTCATCCCAGCACTGCAGTCGAAAGCCAGTTATCTAATCTTTGTTAATCTTTGTAATTACTTTGCAATTCCTACAAGGCATTTTATTTTAGCATCATAAAAAGCTAGCAACCCATCTAAATTCTGTGTGCAAATGTTATGTTGAAAGCCTCAGTTCAAAGTGAAGTGTTGATGTGAAAGTATGAAATAGAGGCTCAGGGCAAAGCCGTTCACTTTCAACTTTCAGAACCTGACCTTGAAGCAATTTGTGCAGAAAAGCTTTAGGGAGACCTGCGTAATTTAATAAAGGCTTCATTCCTAAGACAAAGTTGTAGTGCACGGCAATGACAGGACTTTGCTCTAAGATTATACTTCAGTTTGTAGTGCCTTGAGAGATGTAGTTCTTATGGTGTAAAAGATGTTATGTACATATGGCAACAGGTCTGCACTGCTCCCTGTACTCTGCTGCTCTGCTTGCAGTCAGGAAAAGCAAATATTTAGGTTTGATTTTGCCTTTGCGCTAGCTGTGTTGACATGTTGTGTGTGTAGGCTGTGAGGTGCAATAGAAAAAAGCAGAAATACTTTTTCTATTTCTACTTCATAAATTGTCCATGAAGTACAATGTAATTTCAGTTGGATTTCAAGCTACAGTATTATACACACTCTTTCATTCAGCGGCAATCCAACCTCAACCAAAAATCTTGAAATGGTAACCACCCAGTTTTGAAAATTAGACCAGAAAAGAACTCCACATTTGGTGTATAACTCACTACACTGGGCTAACTACATGTGAAGCCATTTTGTGATCTATGTTATAATGTTTATACCCTCACTAGAATGATTTGGATCATTTCAGCCCTGGAATTGCCTATCAATCTCTATTAAACAAAAGGTAAAAGGGTGTTAGCTTGAAAACTACTGCTACATGACATCACAAGGTGGAACAGAGCATTTTGAGCTTAGGAGATGTAGACAGACTAATTAAAGGATTACTCAGACGTGTGAATGAAACAAAACACAACTCCAGGTATGTTTTTAATGAGGCAAAAACATTATAACATGGCCCAAAGCTCACAGCCTTTGAGCATGTGCCACCATGGAAGGCCTTAGCCCCTGCCCCATTGCCCTTCCTACAAAAACATTCTGGATCTGGTCCTGCTTTCATCCAGTGTTCATCATCAGTTCCTTCTGTATGCTTGGTGTAGCTTCTTATGTATGAAGTTCTTTTAAATTCACTGAAAATGCTCTGGCATATACGGTATGGAGACGCATTTTTGATGTATTTACTAATAATATTTTGCAGAAGACTGAATTTGGCAGGCGACCAAAAATGATCAAAAGCCGTATTAATCCAAACATGACATTGCATAAGATTCAGTAATTAGTGGCTTTAGCATTGGTCCCAAAGCAGGGCATAAACTCAATTGGGCAATGGCTACACTGAGACATCCATTCAATAATGATCTTTCACTCAAATTCCAAAGCAATCTGTTCCCATCCTCCCTCACCATTAATAACATATTATCGATGTATGTCTGCTTTGAATCTGTATATTTTTGCATAGACTCAGTTTGAAATCCATCACTGGCATGGGCTGAAGGAGGGGAGCTCTTTACAAGTGCGCAGCTAAAGCATGATGGTAACACGGGCCTGGCTGCCTGTCTGTCTGTCACTCCTCTCCACTGTGAGATGTGCTGTGGCTAGGGGCGCTGTTAAAGGGAGCACAGGGACTTATCTGCTCAGCTGTAAAATGATTTTCTGTCTTCGCACAAAGATACCATGAGTGTGTGCGTGTGCGCGCGGGTATCACTGATCTGAGAGTAATTAAGATATGGGTTCACATCACACGGGGGCTTTCTATTCGCATGTGGGAGACAAGCAGATAAAAATTGAATGTGCAGTAGTTGGGCTTAAAGGAGAAGTGGTGTTGGTGGGGGCTTTGATTATGGTCCGCCCCTCTCAAATTGAACTGCGATCCAATAGCAGCTGCTCGGGAGTGGATGACCTCAACACCGCCCCTTTATCCTTAATAGGCAGGTTATCTCGTTACTCATTGGCGCGTTCCCCTCTTCATTTCCTGTTTCGCACGTTCTCCTACACTCAAATACATCATTATCGTTGTATCAAGCAGTTCAGTGTAAAGATTTTCTTTAAAGGTCCTGGCGAGCTTCTGTTCGGCGGAATTTCAATTGAGTTTATGACACATAGCATTCGCACACAGGTCTCACAGTTAACAGCAGTGATTACAAAAATAGCTGCACAACATTTCATGAAATAATTTACTTCACAGCTGGGTGAGTCTTGCATATTTTTTTATAATCTCAGCTGGTAAATAAGTAATAATGAAATATGCAAGGATCCGTTTATCATTGAGGATGCATTGATCCTGTGTGGATAAAGGAGAGCCTTTTTATAAAAACAGCTCAAAGGAAATGGAGATAAAAACGTGGATTCTTATCTGACTCATGATGTATTTGAATTAGCTGTTTTTCACTTCGTCTCCCTCCAAGGTGTGATGTGTATGATTGATAAAAGTTTCAAAAGGACTCAATTGATTTGCGTTCACCCAGCGGGGTTAATAGGCCACAGCGATAAACCTCTACAAATAGTTCAATGTTTTCCCCTGCTAGAGTGTATCTTCAAATATCTCCTCCAGTGACAATATAAATACTACTTTCTCAAAACCTGAACAGCTGGCTTGAAGCGACACTGTTAAACTTTACTTGATAAGAATTCAGAAGGGTAATTTTGTCAGTCAAAGCAAAAGAAAAAGTAAAATAAAAGTGGTATTTTCAAAGTTTGTGATCCATTTTAGCAAAGTTTGAAATACATTATTAATTCATATTTTCTACTAGTACACAATACACTGGCTAATATTTGTTTTCAATCTTTAGCACTTAAACAGTTTCCGTTTACTCATTTTGTTTTGCATTTTGCTTGTTCTTGCTGTAAACAGAGGTTTGTTTACAAGGTCAAGAACAAGAACAGAAGGGTAGTAGTTAGAGGGTAGTAGTAGCCAAAAATTTTACTCAAGTAAGAGTAATGCTACTAACATTATTCAAGTAGAAATATAGTGTAGTGGTCCAAGAAATTAGTCAAGTAAGAGTAAAAATTAAGCTTAAACTAAATCATATCTGAAATGTTCAAATCATTTAACATTGTCAACATAACGCTTTTGTCTGTTGTAGACTTACATTGGGAAGAGTAACCAAATCTTTTACTCAAGTACTGTTACATCAATAAAAATATTATATTATAATATTTTTATAATATAATATAATATTATATTATAGTAGCAGTAAAAGTAGGCTGCTAGAAAAGTACTCTAAAAAGTACAATGTCTTTAAAAAGTTACTCAAGTAAATCTAACAACCCCTGCTTGTAAATCAGATCTTTTTTTAGTTAAAAGTCCTATATTATGCAAAATTGACTCTTCGGAGATTTAAACCATGTTCGAATGTTGTTACCTTCTCAAAAAACATACCTGGAGTTGTGTTTTGTTTCATTCATAAATGTTTGACTAATCATTTATTATTATATTATATTTGAGAGAAGAACTCAGCCAAAATATGCCGGGTTTGCGTCTTAAACATGTGTGAATGACACAAAACACATCTCCAAGTCTGTTTGTGATGAGGAAACAACATTACAGAATAGATCAGAAAAAAAGCATATTAGGGGCTGTTTAAATGAAGGTTAAATACGAGACAAATAAAGGGCAGTTTGATCTTTACTTAAATAATATTATTTATCTATATACTTCAGATTCTTTCTTTTCACATTGACAAAACAAACGGGGGGTGGACAGAAAAGTTACAATTCCCGGTGCAGAGATAAAGGTGTAAGAGCAGTGTGCTATGCCTCATGACGATATTTCACCCTGCGCAAACAAGCCTAGCCACACACAGAGAAAGAAAAGCATTGATCCCCCCAAACTCCAATCATAATACATCCACTTTTACCCAAGTTTACTTTCTGGCATTCTATCAGGACTTTATGAATTATTTCGGGTGACGAATCGATCTGCTGCCGGCTGGGCCCCTGTGTAGTGGGAAAGTGGTGTGTGTACCGCTTATGTAAATGCTTTAGCTGATTGTCTATCCTCAGTGTGTGTGTGTGTGTGTGTGTGCGCGTGTGTGTGTGTGTCCGATGTGCGATAGAATGTGTGTGTCGTCTGCTTTGGAGGCATCATCTGCCATCTGGCCTCAAAGTACAGGGGCCGCATGGTGAGAAAGCAAATGTCAGCGGTCATGCCAGCCAATGCCAAGTCCCAGGGCACTGACGTCAGGAGAAGCCCACACTCTCACCGCCCAAACAGCCGGGCACCGTCCGTCCAATCGTCTACTCGCCCCGTGACCTTTGCTTTACCGGCAGACAGTTGTAATGACCCTGATGCGATCTAGGAATTAAGGCTTATCCAGACCACACACTCTCACACTCACTGTCTGTGCCACGAGACAAGAGATGATAAGTGCTGAGATGAACCTGGTTTATTATTTTATCGATAACGAAAATTTAATGCAATGTGTGGGCGGGTATTTATCACATTGTGGGGATTAAAATCTGAATACTGAATACATGCTCACATCATGGGTACCTGTTTCCCTATATGGACAAAAGTCAGGTCTCCATGTTGAAAATTAGATCAACATTAATTAATTAATGTTAATTAATGATTAATGTTTAAAGTTAAGATATTGGTTAGAATAGGTTAGGTTTAAGGTTAGGCAAGTAGTGACTATGGGTATGGTTAGAATCAGTCAGAAGAAAATGAATGTAATATCCCCTAAGAAGCCTTTGTTTTACAAGGGTCGACAGAGGCTCAGGTGGTTGAGTAACTCTTAGAACCGATATTGGCCATTGATCCTAGTCCTAGTGCATACTGTTATTGTGTCCTTGGGCAAGAAGCTTTGATCATCTCCCATGCATACTGTATGTGTACGTACAGCAGTGTGTAAATGAGTGATGTTTGGCGTTTGGAGATTGACCACCACATCTCTCAGTCATCCCCGGGCAGTAGTGGGGGGAATGAATGAAAAATGCATTGTAAAACAGGCAAGAAAAATACACTTGCTTGTGACCTTTGAGGCTAGATTAACCACAGTCCACTCAGTCAGCGTATAAATATTTGATACTATTTTAGTGTTGGTACAAAAGCAGTGCCAAATTGACAGTGACCAGGCTAACAGTCTCTCAGTAATGATGTATGAATTAAGGCTTATGCAGGCGTCAGTCTCTCACTCACTGTCAGTTCCTCTCTGGAGAAGAGCTGAGTGCTTCAGAACGCCCTTAATCCATCTTCAGGGAGCAACTTTAGGAGTGTGAAGAAAACACTGATGGTTTAAAATGGCGGCACTTATGAATTGTCACTCGTGCACAAGGAAGAATGCAAGCGGCAGGGATAGATTGAAGATCTGCGCCACTGCCAAGCACATTACAGTCAGTGACATTTATTAAAATGAAATTCTGTACAAGGTCCGGCGAAAGAGAGCCCCACATCTGCCAGGAAATATGATTTCAATGCTGAAGCAGATTAGATCATATTTTTCTATCTTGGAAGTAATTCTCAGTCTGCCAAAATAACCATCACATAATTTTATGTGTGCCAAAAACCCAGAGTCTGGTGGTTAGTGTCAGAAATAATCTTGAGATTACACTCTCCAAAATCACAAATGTGTTAGGTGTATTCCTAAGCCTTTCTTTTCATTCTGCAGCCCCTGGCCTCTGTCCAGATGGACCCCATCAGACATCCTGAGGTTTGGAGGCATAGTCTACAGTCTACAACCTCAAATGAAAGTAGATAAAGTTGAAAAAATACTTATCACAATATAAAAGATTAAATTTGCCATAACGATCTAATTGGCAGTACACCTGCTTAATGGTGGCCTTGTTTTAGGCCACCATTTTAAGTTGGTCTTCCATTCCTTTTTGATTATTTGAGTTTTTAGCCTCTGCAGAAACTCCACAATCAATGTTTAAGTCACTCTAGGCTTTGGCAGCAGCAACTAGCCACAGTTTCTGTCTGTCTTCCCACACAACTGAGAGGAAAATTCGCTGCACATGCTATTATATAAAAATATTTCAAATTTCATATTATCCCCATATCACGATATATATATACCACCAGTGATATGATAATGACCAGCCCTATTGTGGAGAAACACAAACTATGTGAAATGTGTCTTGCATATCATCACAAGATACAAACGATTCACTGTACCATCAGTCCGCCCCAAGGCAGTGGTACCACCAGTGTGTGGAGTGAATGAATAACAAAACACAAATCTGGGTATGTTTTTGATGAGGTGCAACATTCTAACATGGCTTAAAGCGCACAAGAGTCAATTTTGTGTAATATAGGACCTTTAAGAATTATAAAGTCATTAGGAAGGGAGTATCACCTTTTGTACCTATGCCAAAATAATAATCTTTCCCAGTGCAGTGTTACTCACTGTAAGATGTAACCTTGATCTGAATTGCTTCTAATCTGTGCCTTATTTTAGCTGGCACTCCTCCGGCAGCTGGGACATAAAGGTTTCATCACTTACCCTCAGAAGAAGGGGATACATTTCAGTGGGACAGACACAAGTGAGAACTGGTAAATGTCTTGATTTGAAATGTTCGGCCAACATCTGTTCAGCACCTCTGCAGTGGGTAAACAATGTAACGTCCTTGGAAAAAGACTGACTATTTCAAAGGAGGTTCTGTACTCTGGCACCATGCAGACTTTGGTTTTAATTATACTCCCAGAGATAGGTGCACATCTGTATTTCTCTGCACTGTTAGAAGGCTGAAACAAAAATACTGCAAGTTCAAACTGACAAGACTGGCAAATAAAATATACAGTTTGGGTTTAGCATATACATTTATCACTACGGGGCGATAGTAGCTCAGTTGGTGGAGTGATCGTCCACTGATCCAAAGGTTGGTGGTTCAAATCTGTTCTCGATATAAGTATGTCTGTGTACACTGGTGTATGAATGTGTGAGTGAGTGGGTGAGTGGTCCCTTGATGGGAAGCACTTTGAGTTCCTTGAAGGTGGAACAGCGCTATATATAAAAATGTGACTAGTAATGTGTGCTTGTTAGATAGTTGGAGAAACACTATGAAATATACAGAGCATGAAGTGTTTTTACAAAATATGTTGGATTAACCCTTTATTTTATTCAATGAACTATTTGTTCATTATAAATTAGGTCTGTTTCGTGCTGTTTTAAGGCTAGTTAAGATGTTATTATTTTAAAATGGTACATAATATACAATACTAACTACATGGGCTCTATTTCCATAGAGACAAGCCCACAAGGCCTCCAGGCCAAGTTACAGGTCAGCTCTGTGGCGATATGAGCTCACTCACTGTGGGAATGCATGTTTTTCATAGTATTTTGAGAAATAAAAACAATGATAATTGAATAAATGCCACATAGGTGAGTTTAATATCATGCTGTCAAACCTTTCAGGCAAAGCAAAAATATCTCCATAGAAATAGGCTTGTGGTGGACCTCCTACCAGAAAAGTTACACAGTGCACCTTTAATGGCCATAATTACAAGACAAATATTGGTTAACATACTGGCTAAAGAAATCCAAAGACGATGGCCTGCCCTGCCTGTCTTACTGATTCACCCATGAATTTATACACATTTTACACTAAATGTAATGTTACAACTCATCCCAATAGAGATTTTGTGGCCCCATTTTACACCACAACTTTACAGCCACCATATCTGTGCTATAAACCCTTGACTTGTAACTGAAAAAGACTAGCTACAGTGACTAGTGAGCTAAAAAATGTCAAGCGATCCCGACTATAGACTGTAGTTATTCGTTTAAACCCCCTTTTGGACTCTTATCAACCAAATTTTCATGATTTTCCTTTAAGCAAATTTTTGCAGTTTTTTTGGTGTAGTGTTGATCAAGAAGCATTTGAAAACTGCAGACACATATTGCAGTATTCATGTTTTAGCTATAGGCACAGCAGTGACAGGCACCCCACTCTCTCCACTAATCCCCGTTACACCTCTTCACCAGCTGACAAGAGACACTTTGGAAAGACTTGAAGAGAGGGAGCGGGGAGAAAAACAATTAAACGCACGTTAGTGGGCGAAACACTTGTCTTAGTCAGATGGGGTTATGGGCTAGAACATATTGAATGTACTGGATTTTGTTAGAGATTTACATATGCATTGGATGTGCACGTATGTAGCCTTGGGTTTTAAAACTATGTATGCATAATACTAGTCTAGGTAACAATGAACTGCCAGCACATTGCTCTGCAGCCCTGATAATACTAAAGTAGTTTCCATTTCACCTGGGTACGGTTGCAATATTGAGTGTATAGCCTAAAGGTGCACTTTGTAACTTTTCTGGTAGGGGGTCTGCCACATCCCTGTATCCATGGAGATGCTATTGCTTTGCCTGCAATTTTCAGAAGAAATCTCCATAGAGCAACAGGTTAGATCTGTGGAGAGGCAACCCACTCACAGTAAGAATGCTTGTTTTTCAGGTTATTTTTGAGCAATAAAAACACCCATAAGTAAATAAACGCATGATACACTATATTGCCAAAAGTATTTGCTCATCTGCCTTAACTCGCATATGAACTTAAGTGACATCCCATTCTTAATCCATAGGGTTTAATATGACGTCGGTCCACCCTTTGCAGCTATAACAGCTTCAACTCTTCTGGGAAGGCTGTCCACAAGGTTTAGGAGTGTGTTTATGAGAATTTTTGACCACTCTTCCAGAAGCACATTTGTGAGGTCACACAATGTTGGACGAGAAGGCCTGACTCTCTAATTGATCCCAAAGGTGTTCTATTGTGTTGAGGTCAGAACTTTGTGCAGGCCAGTCAAGTTCATCCACACCAAACGCTCTCATCCATGTCATTATGGACCTTGCTTTGTACACTGGTGCACAGTCATGTTGAAGAGGAAGGGGCCATCTCCAAACTGTTCCCACAAAGTTGGGAGCATGGAATTGTCCAAAATCTCTTGGCTTGCTGAAGCATTCAGAGTTCCTTTCACTGGAAATAAGGGGCCAAACCCAGGTCCTGAAAAACAGCTCCACACCATAATCTCCCCTCCACCAAACTTTACATTTGGCACAATGCAGTCAGACAAGTACTGTTCTCCTAACAAACCCAGACTCGTCCATCAGATTTCCAGATGAAGAACTGTGTGTGTCTTCACTACTCTAGAGTCCAGTGACGCCGTGCTTTACACCACTGCATCCGACGCTTTGCTTTGCACTTGGTGATGTATGGCCTGAATGCAGCTGCTCGGCCATGGAAACCCATTCCATGAGGCGCTCTACGCACTGTTCTTGAGCTAATCTGAAGGCCACATGAAGTTTGGAGGTCTGTAGTGATTGACTCTGCACAGACTCTGTCTGTAGTGACTGACTCTACCACTTCATGGCTGAGTTGCTGCCATTCCCAATCACTTCCACTTTGTTATAATATCACTGTGTGACTGGAATATTTAGGAACAAGGAAATTTCACAACTGGACTTGTTGCACAGGTGGCATCCTATCACAGTACCACGCTGGAATTCACTGAGCTCCTGAGAGCGACCTGTTCTTTCACAAATGTTTGTAGAAACAGTCTGCAGGCCTAGGTGCTTGATTCTATACACCTGTGGCCATGGAAGTGATTGGAACATCTGATTTCCATTATTTGGATGGATGAGTGAATACTTTTGGTAATATAGTGTAGATACCCTTAATGCCATACTATAGAAAATTTCAAGCAAAGCAATAACATCTCCATGGAGATATGCAAGTGACATACCTTCCACCAGGAAAAAAAAAAAATGGCATGTTATTGGTCTAACAAAAATATGTCCAACGAAATTTACCGAAAGTTATTTGTGTCAAATTTTTACTAATCAACTTTTCAAGTTGAAAATGATGACTGTTTGAATGATTAATTTTGCATTGTATCCTTGTATTGTATGGACACTAATATTTCTCTAAGATAAATGCTCTCCAATAAAAGTATGCCCATGCCTTGCTTTAACAATGACAAATACATTTCTGTTTGCGTTACAATTCAGTATTTAATATACAAAATAATATTACAAGCCATGTATCATATTTTGTCCCAGCCTTTAGTAGAAATCATTTATTCCTCACTGTTAAAATACTTGCTGTGTCTTTTCTTTAATTATCTTTGTAAGAAGAAAGAAAGAGTCAGGCGCAGCCCTCTCAGTTACAAGTGCTGCGAACTCCTTGTATACCCATATGGCCTATTTGTAACTCTCTCACGAGCAGCAGTTGTTAAATTACAGATTATCCCAGCAATCCTGACAGGGATAAAACTAGTCACACAGTCCTGAACGAGAAGCGCCCTCTGCACTGAACGCTGCTACATATTGGAGCACAGTTTGAATAGCTCCACTAGGGCTGTGTAGTGGAAAAATGTGTAATTTTTAATAACTGTGTTGAGTAAACCAATATGTACTAATGTAGATAAGGCATTTAACCCCACTCTCTACTGGTTAACATTCAAACCAATTGTAATTAATGAACTGATTAAAGCCCCACCGTGAAATGATTTGTGGCCAAAAATAGACTAAAATAAAAACACGATGGTGTCTAATATTCATTTAGGATGTTTTTATTGCACTTAAAAACATAAAAAAAAAAAAAATCTATGTTATAATGTTGTTTGTAGTTGTTTCCTCATCAAAACTTACCTGGAGTTGTGTTTTGTTTCATTCACACATGTTTAACACACAAACCCTGCATATTTAGGTGGAGTTCTTCCCTCAAACGGAAAATGCTTGTGATGTCATGTGGCTAGAATCATTTGGGTGATTTCAACCCTGGAATTTACAATCTCTACTAAACAAAAGGTAAACAGAGCTGTTAACTTGAAAACTACCACTACATGACATCACAAGGTGGTTGAGCTTTGGAGATAAACAGACTAATAATAAAGGATTACTCAAACATGTGTAAATGAAACAAAACACTCCAGGTATGTTTTTGATGCGGTAACAACATTATAACTTGATTTAAAGCTTAAGAGTAAATTTTGCATTATATAAGACCTGTAAAAATGGGTGCTAAATGTATTTAAAGTTTAAACCAAGGTTCAGTTTAGAAATAAGTGTTTCTTTTCAATGTGATTTCTCTCTGAGTGCTCACACTGCTATGCAAAGACGCTTATAAGGTCATTTGGTGGTTCATACAAAATGTGATAAAGGAGATAATAATGTTGCTTTTCTCGCATATTCATCACAGACTATTGTACAACCCCACAGAACCTCTTGTAGTCGCCTGCTTCCAGACAGAACAACACAGGCCCGGCAAATACAATAAAACACTGTGAAGGCCGTCTCTATTTTGCTTGTCGGCGGGGGTCAATAACTCGTTAGGGCAGAGGGAACAGCGGCAACAGCAGCAGGGGGAGGTGACCAGGGGCTGTTCACCTGAGGATATCAGCATGTCATTGCACCCAGAGGTCACGAGAAGGATTCACGACTTCATTAACACAGTGTCATAAAACATCCCCAGTGTTTCAAGGCCCCAAATAGGCTTGGATGTGTAATTTGCCTGTTTTTATTCGCCCCAAGCTTTTTTAATTTGAACATTTTACTGCCTTTGTATTTATCACCTTTTTATCATTTGTTGTGAACTTTGCATCTCATTGAAACCGTCTATAAAATTGAGTTTAATGAGGTGTTGAGCCAGTCTGCCATATATGTGTAAAATATAATGCTTCATGTCTTTTCTATCTGTGACGGACATTTTTGTTGCTGTTTCAAAACCACAGGCTTATGTCTGTTGTGTATGTTTATGCATTGTGTTTTATGTATCAAATCAAATGGTCACAATTCAGTTTATTTTTAGAGAACAAACTCAAAACAGCTGTTGTCTCACAGGACTTCACAAAATTGCTGATTTAACGGAAGGTAAGAAAATCAACAATGAAATGGTCACAGTCAGTACTGTCCTTAGACCCTGCTTCTCTGCAGGGAAAACTCCAAAAAACCCAATGAAGGAGAGGGCCACTCCTATGGACGAACAGGCAGGTGTGTCTAGGACTGAACCAGGATTAAACCGGGAATGAACCAGGACACAACCAGGACTAAACCAGGACTGGACTGAACCAGGACAGACACGATGTGATGTGTCCAGGAATAAACCAGGACTAAACCAGTACTGAATCAGGACTAAACCGGGACTGAACCAGTACTAAACCGGGATACAACCAGGACTAAACCGAGACTGAACCAGGAATAAACCAGGAATGAACCAGGAATGAACCAGGCTGTAGATGTGTCAAGGACTGATGCGCATCCATTCAAGATAGAAAAACTGTTCATTTTGGAGTTGCACCAATAAATCAAACAATTGTAGGTTTACAGTGAAACATAGTCGGAATCCTGTGTAATAGTACCCTATAAAAGCCACATATAATCTCTCTTTTGCCTATAAATTAGCCAAACACAGACACTTAAAGTACAAACAAGGTGATTGGCTCTTCTTTGTGAGGATGTTCCTGAAACATACACAGAGTGCCCACACATAACACTAGTCCCTAGTTCTAGTCCTTAGAAGTCTATAAAAAGCCCTGGTAAAACTCTGAAGCCAACATTTGTTCTGGAGATAATTCATTCTTGTTATTTCTGGCTCAAACTTCCTAAAACGCATCATTACTTTTAAATATTTTTAAACATAGTTTGTTGATGACCCGTATCAAATAGCGGAGACCCTCTTTCACTTCGTCTTTAACAAGGCCTGGCGCGTGTCCAGTGAAGGGGACTCATCTGTTTAATCATCTCAATCACTTGGCGAGACCTGTCTAAAAATAGCCCCATATAAGCCCCATGTGGGGAGTGGTATTGTACAACACATACTGGACAGACTTTTGCTGCCAGAGGATCATAAAAGATACTTAAGCCTACGTAGTGTCTAAATATTATCAAGCTCTCTGCATGTCTGTTTTGGTGGACTGTGTCTGCGTTTTAAGCACACTTAAAAGTCTTGTTTACAAAATGTATCCTGTTACACAACCATAATCGGAAAGGGCTCGGCACCACTTCATTGTACAAATTCAACGTGACAGGAGCATTATCAGGCAAAAGAGCAGAGATTTGTGTTACTATTGTTAAACAATGCCAAATGATGGGTTCAAATCCATTTCATTTTTCTGCAAAGTTCAGAGGACAAAGTCTTCACCTTGCTGAGGACACTCGCTAATTACGACATCCAAAGAGTAAATCCATAAACACACAAATGATGTAATGCAATAGTGCGCAGCCCTCTGTGTCAACACTAATCATCAGGCTCGACCTTGGAGGACATTTTCAGTCTGTAAGTATGTCAGCACCTTAGATTTGATTTGATGATTTCAGCCCTCTTATCCACACCAATGTCATGCTATTACCTTGTCTCATTTTATGCTTACTATGGAGTACTGTGTAAAATGCATGCAATAGTTTCTTTTCTTTGCCTAAAGTATGGTCAATTACAAAAGATGTGAAGAGTGCTCTGTGCAATACCAAATGAAAGCAGCATGATGTTAAAACTTTGAAATAGACAGATGGTCTTGATACAGCCTGAAAATGGATTATACATTTAAAATGTGTTATAAACAAAAAAGTCCAGATGTTTCTTAAAAAAAATAAAAAATAATAGAATTACAATAACTTCACTTTACATTTCATTTGGAGTTGTTTGTAGATGTAGATACTGAATACAAAACAATTTGGGCTGCCTTTTTAAATTAAAACGCTCAGGCCAGTGTGTTCTGACAGCCTCGCTGTGAGTCTGGCATCCCACTCTTGTGGGATGCCTGTGTTTGGTGCCATTTGGCAACCACTGGAATATTTAAATGCCCTGATGAATACATAGCCCCTGGGCCTGACTGCTCAAAGCGAACACTGAGTGTGCTCTGACATGCGCAGCATACACTAATGAGACTTCAGACAGTCCCGTGCATTCATCCTGCTAAATCCTGGCCCAGAGCCAACAGAGGCGCGCGGCTCTGGAGCTCCAGCTCTGGAGCTCTGGCTTAAGATGGAGAAAGCACGGGGCCACAGGTCTGACTGGTGCAACATCTGAGTGTCCATCAGGCGCCACTTATCCTGTCACACTGCCCTTGAACAAGACACCGGGTCAGTCCTCAGCACTTGTTGCAAATGACAGTACTTTGGATGAGTGCAACAGCTGCAGTAAATTTTCTAAAAGAATAGAATCTCCACCTCATTTCTACTGGGGCCGGGTTAATGGTCAGAGACACCATCCATTTTGTG
Source organism: Taenioides sp. WSHXM2023 (assembly GCA_029959045.1). Lineage (NCBI taxonomy): Eukaryota > Metazoa > Chordata > Actinopteri > Gobiiformes > Gobiidae > Taenioides > Taenioides sp. WSHXM2023. Next base: position 20,077,880 of record CM057092.1, on the reverse strand, counting down.
GAAGCTCAGCAGCTGTGTGTACATAGCCAACACTGTGCATGTGTGTCTGTGCGGACTGGGAAGAAATAGTGACTGGTGCGAAGCAGCTGTAACCTGTGCACTTACGGATACTATAAAAAGAGCAGAGCTGTCCATGGTGCTGAAATCTTAAAAACCATTGAAATTGAACTGAAATGCGCTTGTTTTTGGTTTCAGTGCTTCTGAATGTCCTTATAGCTTAAAATCAAACCCAATAATGGTCAGGACATATGACTAAAACTGGACGCAGCTCTCTCCAGCCTCTCTAAAAGGCGCTTATGCTGTGTTATAAAAAACACAAGAGACATTTCATTGATTATGGTTATTTTGGAAAATGTCAGTAGTGCGTAGAGTGGTCCAATGATGTTGACCTTTTAAGCGGCGTAACTCTGTCAAACAGCAGCACAGAATGATGGAATCCAAGGAACAATATTGATTGGGATTTGCTGCATATCAGAAATCTGTATGGGCATTTCTCTTAAGAAATATGAGAGGAATTCATGAGTTATAATTCTGTTTATTCTTATTTTTCATTAAACAGAAAGTTCGGTGGACTTTCTTGAGACCCCATAAAACAAAAATAAAAGCTCTCAATATGACTTTGTCTTTTAAGGGACTGGTCTAACTTTTGTCTGAAACGTGGGCACTCACTTGAAGTCTGGACATGCTGCTTACTTGGACCACCGTTACGCATTGATTAGTCCCTCTCTTGGAGCACATAGCAGTGGAATTTGTGGGTGCAGAAAGGACAGGACCACTCCTCTATCTCCTTGCCTCTTTCTCGCTCTCCGCATGCGATTTTCTCTCTTTCCCCAGTCGGTGTTGAGGAGGGGGAGGGTGGTCTTGCAGTCGACGAGCGGAATATAGGAGTTTACTGAGGAGTAGCTGCAACGGGAGGGAAAACGTTTGAGCGCTGCTGCCTTGCGGTCTCGGAGCTGACAGAGGGGGCTATGCGTGAGCAGAGGACCGCGCTCGGACAAATGACCGCTCCAGTCTGGGAAACTGCCGCCCGAATTGTTTAACTTGTTGATGCGTCGTTATTACACTGTTTTCTCATTAGTTCGGCTGCAGTGGCACATACATGGGTGTCGGGGTTGCAACAGCTTTCCGTGGATAGGTACTCTTTCTACGGACGCACTTTAAAGAGAGGTATTTTTGAGGTAGGTCATTTTGTTTTACTATTTACGTTGTAATTGAATGAGCAGCCAGTGCCGTGCGTGTGGGGCTGACGAAATCCAATTGATATTCTGCCGCAAAGTGAGCTTCCACAGTTATACAGTGAATGAGGCTGAGTGATACTCAACAATGTAATGCGCAGTGATAGAAGTAAGCGTGTGTTTTCTTATCAGTGTCTCTGCTGTCCTCCTGCAGATGCAATTCATCTGTGAGCCGTAGCACTGTGGAAATCGGAGGGGTCGTATTAAACACTACAGGTCAGCATGGCAGCAGGTGTAGCGGCATGGCTCCCATTCGCCCGAGCGGCAGCCATAGGATGGATGCCTGTGGCGAGCACCCCGATGCCGATACCTCCCCAAGACCGAAAAAAGACCCAGGATGGACTGGTGGTGCTCAACGTGAGCGGGACTAAGTTTCAGACCTGGCGAGCCACTTTGGAGAGGTATCCGGACACTTTGCTGGGCAGTACAGAGAGAGACTTCTTTTTCCACGAGGAGACAAATGAGTACTTTTTTGACCGTGACCCTGATATTTTTAGACATGTTCTAAATTTCTATCGCACGGGGAAGCTCCACTACCCACGCCAAGAATGCATTTCTGCCTACGACGAGGAACTCGCCTTCTTCGGCATCATTCCTGAGATTATTGGAGACTGCTGCTATGAGGAGTACAAAGACAGGAGGCGCGAAAACGCGGAGAGGCTGCAGGACGACGAGGAAATGGACGCAAGCAATGACGTCACGCCGTTGAACCTGACGTACCGGGAGTATCTGTGGCGGGCTTTTGAAAACCCTCACACCAGCACCTTAGCCCTGGTCTTCTACTATGTCACTGGCTTCTTCATCGCCATCTCTGTGATGGCCAACGTGGTGGAGACGGTACCGTGCGGGACTTTGCCCAACAGGTCCAAAGAGATCTCCTGTGGGGATCGTTACGCACTGGCCTTCTTTTGTTTGGACACGGCGTGCGTCATGATATTCACGGTCGAGTATCTTCTCCGACTAATTGCAGCCCCTAGTCGCTTCAAGTTTGTTAAAAGTGTGATGAGCGTCATCGATGTGGTGGCCATCATGCCTTACTATATCGGACTGGTCATGACTGACAATGACCAGGTGAGCGGGGCTTTTGTCACGCTAAGAGTCTTCAGAGTCTTTCGGATTTTCAAATTCTCCCGGCATTCCGCGGGACTCCGGATCCTGGGCAACACTTTAAAGAGCTGCGCCTCCGAGCTGGGCTTCCTACTATTCTCCCTCACTATGGCCATCATTATCTTTGCCACGGTCATGTTTTATGCAGAGAAAGGCTCCACAGCCAGCAAGTTCACCAGTATCCCCGCTGCGTTTTGGTACACCATCGTTACCATGACAACACTGGGGTAGGTGACAGCGCTTTCTCTCACGCGCCATACAACTGTCCTATCAGGGTCTGTGGGGGGCTTCACGAGAGTCACAGGCGCTATTATAATAAGGCTCTTTTCCCTGATTTGAATATAGCCTATTTTCATCAGGCAGTTACTTAATGTTACTGTTACTGGAGTGTGGGCTACCCCCTCTTTTACAGGCCATAGATCATACGTTATTTCAAACGTATGGTAGCTTATTATATTATACCCCAGGGTCATTATCAAATGTCTAATGAATTGTTGCTGCTCAGGCTACAGGTGCACCTCAGTGGTCTGTGTTGGGTCTCCAGCCGGTAAGGGGGGCTTAAAGTTGTTTATCAATGAGTTTGCACATGAACCCAAGAGAAAGCTCTGATCTTTTTAAAGCCTTTAATGTAAGCTTGAGTTAGAGACACTGGCTGTTCAGCTCCTTTTTCTACTTATAAGTACAAGTACAGTAAATATTGAATTTTTAGGAACAATCAATGGTATGTGCTGGTGTAGCATAAATTAATTAAACTCAGACAATTACATAAAATTAATAAACAAAAACACTTATTATTTACACCTTGCTTCCCAATGTTGTCTCAATGAGCCAAGTGGCTGTAATTTGGCTTGGATGTGTTGCAAATAGCTTTATAATAAAGTGGATACAGCACTGAGCTGCCTGAGGCAGTCCGTTTCACACTCAGAGAGAAATAATAATCAAGTCGTAGCTAATTTGTGTGTAAAAATATCCCAGCTGCCGTGTAAACACAGGCACTCAGGCAAAGCCTACAGTCCTCATCACCTCCCAATCATCCATGACACACAAATGAAGTCCTGTTGAAACTACGTTTACGTTGGCCTGTCTTTGCAAAGTCAAAGCATCAGAGATTAAACACACTAAATAAATAGCCAGAGGCGCATGTGAGCATGTATATTATTCAGTGCATTTGAGCACGCCCTATTTAAAACTGCTTTAATGATGTGTTCTTTTGTATTTGATTGCTTTGATGCTGCAGTGCTTACATTTGAAATGTTATTTGTTATATTTTAAGACTTGGGTATACTGTATTGTATGTTGTCTCTATCTGCTGTTTTCAGGCTGCTGCAGTGATAGAGAAACTGCCTTAAGCTTCCCCTGCATTCATTCAATCGCAGTGGAAGTACCTCTCTGCCTCAGATGACCAATGAGAGCATAATTAGTGATATGCAGCAGCCAGTGATTGAGGCTGCCATTACCAGTGCAGCATCACTCCAGCTCCTATCAGATTGAGCGCAGATTAAACACACATGTGTAGGCAATTTTATTATTTATATTTGGACAACTACAAAGATATTGCTGCATTCAAAGCCTGAATACCTTTTGTGCTACTTAAGATGGGTTCTAAAGAATGTTGTGCAGAGTGAATAAAACTCCTATGCCCTTGATAATGGGAACAGTTGTGTCCCTCCTTTGTGAACTGTAACAGCATTGTGACGGATGTGCACCTGTACAGAGCCTTGCAGTGGTGCAGACTGCACCAAAGGACCACCGTGGAGAGGCTGAGAGACAAAGTGCACTGCTCCTCAGGATCCATCAGTTTGAGGACGAGATTTTCAGAAATCATCTCTGAAATAATGGGTCGGTAAAGGTGAAGGATGGTTGTCATTGTGTGCTGACAACACTGTAAGGAAACGACCTGTTATATTCTCCTCCAGTAACCTGCAGATTCGTATCTGCTCTCTGGAATGAGCTCTTCTGATGGTTTGTTTCTGAGCGCAGTGTGAAGAAACATTTAAAGCCATCCAACAAATAGTTATTGGAGTCAGAAATGAATGGGCTTTTGTGCCTCCATTTGGAGCCTCTGAAAGCATCTGATTTCATTCGGGTAGTCATTGATAGTTTATGTCGGCATGGAATCATGATGCCTTTCCACTACATATATTTTCAATTTCCCTGACTCACGCGCTGTGGAAGTAAAGACAGTGGTGAGCACTCGCTCCCCTGCTGATGGCCCATTGATTGTGCTTAAGCAGACGTGCAGACATTGGGAGAGCAGGGCTCCTGTTCAGAGGCACTTGGCAGTCAGCCTGAATGAGAGCGGAGGAGCCTGGAGACCAGTGGAGAATCAATAGCAGTGTGCAGCTGCGTGTCACGCCTCTGTGTCTGCTGCTGCTGCCTCCTCACCAGGACAAGACCCTCTTATGCTCCATATTCATGCAGCCTAATCTCTGTGTGCAGGAGCATCCTCTGTCAAACACACATCTTCAGATATGCTGTAAATGTGAGATCTCTATCTGCTCCTCCACTGCTTTACTCTATCTCTGAATACTGCGCTAAGCTTCCAGAGCATCATTTGAGCCTGATTTAATGCAGTCTATTTAAGGTGCCAGATTCCAATAGGAAGATAACAACACACTTTATTAAGCTGCAATCCTGCTATATTTCCCTCTCCTCTTCGCACAGATGATCCACACAGTCAGGGAGAATTAGCTGCACAGGGACTTTTGGTGCTTGAGATCTTTTAAGTGATTTAAGGTGTAATCGAGTGCACTGCTGAGGCAGCTGTGAAAACGCTGGAAGTCAAGCGCAACACACAAGGGAAGTGTGAGAGGACAGGCTCTCCCCTCATCACAGTCATCTGGACACTAGCCTTACCTTTAAGAGGAACGCCCTATTCTCAGTGGACCACTACTAACACTAAAAATCACACTGCATATAAATGAGCAATGATAACAATATAATACATTTAGTGGCCAGATTTATTGGGCATTTTCAACCTGCACTGCTTTTGTTAAAATGTCTAGCAGTACATTGTGATATACTGTAATAGTGAACAGCAGGTATCATTTAAATATCAGTTTGAGTTACTTTGTTTTCAATATGAACAAATGATTTATGGTCTTTAGGTGATTTGTTCTTTAGGCCCACAAACACAGTTGTACATTGCGGTCATACAACAAATGTATAATTGATTGCTCTTCCATTTTTCCATGGCACTGCTTCACCCACAAATTCCAGCGACAAGTGAGGCCTATAAAGCTTTCAAGGCTGGATTTATACGACAGACAAGGCAAGGTTAACAGACACGAGGGTCACCATGGAGCTCGTAAACAGTACAAGTATAACCATTATCTCCTGCAACTTGGGATGCTGCTGAGACTCAGAAAAGTTTGAATTCAAATCACTGTTTAGTTTAGTTAGTGGTGCAGCATTGACCATTTGTTGCAGTTCTATCAAAATACACTGGTACGCTTTTTATATAGTCTTAAAGAGGGTAATAAGGCTCTATACTGCTTTTGAGAGTCCACACTTCACTATGATTGTGTGGTCTGTATTCGAGCACAGAGTTGCATTAGACAAAAGAGCACTGAATAACAAATGAATTTATCACTAAAATAGCAACACAAGCAACAGATTGTAGATTTGTCCAACTCCTAACAAATCTATGGCCAATGATCACACCATAAGTACTAACCGAGAACTTAGATCTAAAAACCTCTAAACTAAATGTAATTGTTAACCAGGACTTATCTTGGTATAGTTTTGAACCAGTTTAAAGCTGGAATAAAACAGGAATTATTTAAGACTACTAAATCTAGCATTTGTTCACACTTCAAATTATTGCCGCTGTCATAATTCCAAAAGTGTACCTAAACCAAGCTAAAAAACTCAAGGCCTACTCCAAAAACACACAGTACAGTCTAAAAGCCACTAATATAATCATCTTCAATGGTTGGATGAGTTACCAATCCCCTGGCCGTTGCCACACAGAAATCTCACTCCTTTTTCTCAACAGTCAGTGTGAACATTTGGCCTGTTTGATTATGTACTGCAATGGCTGTAATTTCTGCTGTTGACGAGAATGCATTAGAGCTCTTGGCATTGTGTATGTAATGCACATTATGCAAAACCAAGCGGCCCATTAGACTGCGGCATGATATATCAGTGTGTAAAACAACAAGCAGAGGTGGCTGATGGGACATGTGTGTAGGTTACTATTAGCCTGGGGGGAGACTATAGGCATGTCTCCCCTCCAGCTGCTTTATTTGGGACAAGATTCTAATATGAGGCTGCTATAATGGGACTGAAGTGACAGGTGACTTAATGAGCAGGACCTGGCAATGCAATGTGTTTCATGAGCGTCGTCTCGTTCATGCAAATGAGCCTGGGAATGGAGGAAGAGAGAGGCTGGGGACAGAGCATGCTGTGCAGATAAAGATTAGGGATGGGTGATATCTCTTTCAATATTGTAATCAATGAGCTCTAAGGGGTTTCCCTGATACTATTTAAGGGCTTTTATCACAATATTTTCTATGTTATAATGTTGTTAACATATCACAACTTGACATCACAAGGTGGAACGGCATTTTGAGTTTTGGAGTTGTAGACAGACTAATAATAAAGGATTACTAATGTGTGAATGAAACAAAACACAACTCCAGGTATGTTTTTAATGAGGTAACACCATTATAACATGGCATAAAGCTCACAAGAGTAATTTTTGGGTAATATAGGACCTTTAATTACAAAAGTGAAATGTTAACATGTGAACTTTACTATAACTTAAGTCTCCCCAAAGAGTATATTGTGAAAGCATCACCATAGGACAAAACTAGACCACAGCACACTGTAGTACTGTGGCACTTTGATTGGCTTTGCTTGGGTGGTCCACCCCAGTTTCACTTTGCCTTCTGAACAAGCACACACCCAAAAATGAATGCATGTGGATGTTTACAGTGTGCTAAAGGGTTGTGAGAGCAAATTAGCTTTACTGCAACTGCAACTTTAAAGCGCTATAAAACATAATAATTAAACAACATATATAAAAACAGAATCTAATAACCAAATGTGCAGGCCTTGCTATTCATTTTAAGAAGCTGAATAACAGTATTGGCAAATATTGATCAGCCACAACAGCATGACAGATATACGATATTGGTATCGGCTCTGAAAAATCCGTATCAGACCGTCCTTTAATAAGATCATTATGGAAGACTGTTTTTTTCAGTGAAGATATGCATGTCTTCTTATAATTTGATACCCTTTTTTCGCCACACTTCATGCTGATGGGAATTTAAGAGGGGAGATGTAGGCTGCATGATTGATTAAGATTTTATAGTCGTTCATATATTATAGATTTATTACTGCTGCTTTACGTATAGGTAGTGGCGTTAAAGTGGGATCGTGAAAATTCTGCAATGTTTTATTAGGGTACACACAGCATCAGCAAAATAGTTTAATTGATTAATCTAACTGAAGATGTATTTTGCAATTTGTAATTTGTAATTTTCTTATACCCTGTTGTAGAAAGTGGTGTAAAATTCCTATATATATATATATATATATATATATATATATATATATATATATATATATATATATATATATATAGATATAGATATAGATATAGATACACACACACACACACACACTGTATATAAAGGCAAAAACAGCACTCAATGTTCTAATTAATAATTGAACTGTTTTATGCTGTAGAGGTGTACTTAGACTGACGTTCTTGTTTAAAGGTGAGGTTTTTAAAAATCAAAGTTGTAAATAAATAATAATAATGTTGTTTTTACGTGATGTATAAATTATGACATAAGACATCTATTATTTAGCAAATTTTAGATACAAGCAATATTGCAAAAGCTGGAATAAAACAGGAATTATTGTGGGTTGTGATGGTGAAGCATTTTGTAATTTAGTGCTTTTCTATTTACAGATCTACTTGTTACTGGTGAACCTTCATCATGCTCTGAGTGAGTGACACCCAGATTAACCAATCACAGTGACAGATAATCTATTCCCAGAAAGCTCTAGTTCAAGGCCCTGCGGATTTTTCACCGTGTATTTGAGCATAATGGGTCCTGCCCTAGTACAGATATATTGTATAAGCAGCTTCTGAGGTCAAAATAAGTCCATTGCGTATTGTATGCATCTTCTTAAAGGGCGCTCTATTTTCTGATCTATGTTATAATGTTGTTTCCTCATCACAAACATACGTGGAGTTTTGTTTTGTTATATACACATAGCACACACAAAGCTTGCACAGCTCTTTGCTCAAACAGAAAACACTCTGTTCAACCCTGTGATGTCATGGGTTATATAGGAAGTTCTTCATTGTGTTTGTAAGCTCCATACACCTTCACTAGAATCATTTGGATAGTTACAGCCCTGGACTTGTCTATTTCTACTGAACAAATGGTAAAAAGTAGCTGTTAGCTTAAACTACTACTTCATGACATTACAAGGTGGAACAGAGCATTTTGAGTTTTAGAGATTTAGATAGACATAATAAAATATTACTCAAACATGTAGGAATGAAACAAAACACAACTCCAGGTATGTTTTTGATGAGGTAACATTATAACATGGGTTAAAGCTCACAAAAGTCAATTTTGTATAATAAAGGACCTTTAAAAAGCATTCTTTTGTCCAAATATCAGGAAGTGTGCGACTAGCATGCTATTTGTTGTTATCTTACAGTGTTGACAAAACTCCACTCTGGCCACTAAATCTTATGAAAAGTGCTTATAAACTTATCGCTGTAAATAATTAGGATGCTCAGAATGAACAAGGTAAATGAGGTTTAAAATGAGTTGTTTTTCATGTTTTTAATACAGTAAAAATCAGGTACATTGCCTTTAACTTGTAAGCTTGAGCAAAAATATGATAAATAAGATATTGGAATTGTGATCTTGGCTCTAAGAAAATGATTTTTTTCCCTATTGCCCGCTCCACCCCTAGCTTACTTCTTGTCAATGCAGCTCTAAAGAAGACCAATGCGCATTACCTCAAGCCACACATCATTCATCGGTCTAATCAGGCTACTTGATAAATACACAGCACTAGATTAGAGCCTCTCCCTGTTTTTGATTTATTTTAGATTGTGTCTAATGCAATAGTCCAAATGAAGATGCATTTGTGGTCAGCTGGCCAGAGCTAGGAAACAGATTATGGGCAGCTGGTTGGTTAATGTGAGGCTAGTGTGTGTATGTGTGTGTGAACGGACTCTGGAAGCAGCCTGTGTCACTGCGGCCCCTCAGATTGATAAATAATCTATATGGCAAGGACAAAATGGCTGTTGTTCTTTTCGATTCGATTTCTTAGATCAGCTCATCTTTAAAGATCCTATATTACATAAAATTTACATTGTTATCTTCTCAAAAATATAACTATTTTATACATATTTTATTTCATTCACACATGTTTGGGTAATCCTGCTTTATTAGTTTCTCTACATCTCCAAAGCTCACAGTGCTCTGTTCCACCTTGTGATGACATGAAGCGGTAGTTTTCAAGTTAACAGCTCCTTTTACCTTTTGTTCAGTAGAGACTGGCATTTCCAGGGCTGAAATCATCCAGACAATTCTAGTGAAGGTGTGTGGTGTTTAAAAACACAGTGGAACACTCTCTAACCACATGACATCACAAGGTAGAACAGAGTATTTTCAGTTTGAGAAAAGAACGCAGCCTAAATATATAGGGTTCATGTTTAAACATGTGTGAATGAAACAAAACACAACTCCAGTTATGTTTTTGATGAGGAAACAACATTATAACATTATAATACATCAGAAAATAGTGTAATATTTTCTGATGTATTAGAGGTGCTGCCTTTAAAGGCAGCACCTCTAATACTCATGTCGTGCACAGGGTTTCATTAAGTCCTTTTGAATATGCAGCATTAAACAATGAAATAGGCTCTCCCACGTTCCGCACAAGGGGCTGCTGCGTAACGTAGTGTGAGGACATAAAATACAGGGCTAGTGTTTTTTTCCAGTGCTCAGCATTTTCATCTTCTTCTTTGTATTGTCGAGGAGCACCAAAGATTAATGGAATTTTCCAGAACAAGATTAAACTTACCTCCAACAAATGTGCCGTCAATGCATTAGGAAATAGGGAGAAATGTGAGAAAACACATCACCGAGATTTCACTGTTGTTAGAAAGCATTTGCTCCACTTCCCTCCAGAGCAACAGACCCGCGCCTGTCCCAGCCTGAGCCAATGAATCAAATCAGGGAAGCTTTCCAGTTGGGCTCTGTGTAGTTTAGTGAGGCACAAAATATGTTGTTTTATGTTATATTGAGAACATTTTTTGCATGGTCAGCAATGGGTCATGGACTAAATTATTGACTTGGTTGTATATTTATCTTATTTAAAGGTGCACTATGTAACTTTTCTGGTGGGAGGTCTGCCATCTGATTGTTTTCATGGAGAGCAGAATCAGAAAAGCTTCATTGTCAAAAATTTAACAAAAATTTGGCACCTGTGCTTTGGAGATGAAACAATAAATAATCATTGTAATATAGTATGGCATAAACTTGCATTTGTTCATTTACAAGTGTTTTTATTGTTCAAAAATTCCTTGAAACACATGTGAGCAGTCACCTGTTCCTGTTTGTCTCCATGGAGATAGATAGGTTTAATGCCATATTGTAGAACATACTGCAAGAACATAAAGCAGCACTCAAACACCCATCTTGAGGTTAGGAGTACCCATAAATAAAGACGTGAACTAAGTGAGTGTTTGGCTCCAGTCAAATGAAGCTCTTTGAGGCTAGCAGTTACAGGGGTGAATTTGGAGCAACCAAAGAGCCAATCTAGAGTGAAGTTGTTGAAGGTAGCGCCTCGTCCCATACCGCTGTTTTAGCTGGGAGCAGGTGATTAGCAACGCTGTCAGTCAAACCTGTTGCTAACACTAGCGGTAGTGACCTTGGCGAAAGAAGGCAACTGATTTGTCAGTTATTAATATTCATATCTTGATTTACGGACAAAATAGCTAATTAAAAACACCAGGATTATATAGAGCGGGTTAATACGAACATTTTAAGACCAAAATGACGAGGCTCATTGCAGCAATTACAGAGAGGGGGGGTGACCATTTTTCAATGTAAAGTGAATTGGAGCCGGAAACACCCACATGATCACTTCCTTTTTGGCGGCTAGCTGTTCCATTCATATATATTAGTACAGTCTATGGGAGGGAGTACCTGGCTGCAGCAATAGCCTACTGTGGTGACACTATGGGAATCTAGAGAGCAACGTGCAAACCTCACATAAAATGATTCATGCATTGTGGGATTTGAACCTGAAACCTTCTTGTTATGAGATGAGAGAGCTGACCTTTTATGTTTGAGACAATATGATCAGGTCTGGGATACAAAATATAACCTATTTTACCAGACCACTTCTATGTTTATAGCTTTCTTATTAACTTTTGCATTTGGCTACCCTATCCGTTGAAACTATCATATGCTGTTGAAGCTATTTGGATCAGTGGATCATACAGAGTGCATACAGAAGATCATACAGAAACCAAAGCAGCAGCAGCAGTAGCAGCTATAGCAATCCTCCACAGACCCCTCGCTTATTTACATACTCAGCAGCATTAACATACAGATGAAAATGGTTGTGTCTGGTCATGGAAATCGCTGGGCAGACATGCATAATGCCTCCTCATCACTTTGCTGAAATGTTCGGCACAGCTCTAAGTGGTTCCTCTGCTCTGGTTACTACTGCATCCACGCAATTACTATGTCACCATCTCCCTGATCCCTGTGATCTCCGGAATTTGACTCCACAATATGAGAGCTCATTCTGTCTGAGTGGGAAAGCCGTGATGGAAAAGTGATACAAATGTGTGGTTAACGTCTCACATATAGATCGGTGGGGTAAAATATTACAAACAGTGACAGGTGGAATGGAGAAGACAGATTTTTTTCCTCCAGCGTGGCACCTGTTTGTGGGAGAGAGTTATCAAACAGCAAAGTAGTAGCAGGTATAATCATAAGTCTTTGAGTGGGTTTGACAAGGGCAAAATCGTGATAGTTTAGACAGAGCTAGGGCCGTAACAAATTAATTGATTAAAGGTACTGGATAAAAAACAGAACTACTTCATTTTAAATGGTTTGCAGTGGTCCAAAGTTATTCCTCACTAACCTTTCTTCCTTTCTTTTTACCCTATGCATTCCGAGCATCCTAATTATTCACCGTGATGAGTTTATAAGCGCTTTTCACAACTTTCAGAGACCACAGTGAAGTTATGCAGTCACAGTAAAGCTAACAACAACTAACATCCTAACACACACTTCTCGATTATTGGACAGTAAAACACTTTATAATTAGAAGCAGACAGTACACACTTATTTTGACGTCAAGAGCTGCTTATACATTATATCTGTACTGGAGCAGATAAAATTTTGTTCATCTACATGGGAAACAATTGGGTACAGGATCTTTACTGTAATTGCATCTGACTGATTATTGAAATAACTCGTTTAGTTAATGATGATTAGTTAGCTATATGTTCACAGACCCAAAAACAACATGTGCGGAGAAAAGGCCTAGGACATTAAGACATCAAATTGACATAGGAATGAATAAAAAAAATCTCCAGTTTAATAGATAAATAGTTTAATAGCAAAATAATCATTCATTGCAGTCCTATTCAGAACATCTCCAGAACAGGCTCATTTTGGAAAGGCTCCAACTGTCCTGAAAAAACATTATTGAAACTGCTATATTATTATTATCATACTGCTATTAGAAAAGATATTGGACACACAGTGCAGAAGTGCAGTTGTTTATTTTTATGTTATTATTTCTGTAAATCTCCCTTTTTCATTAGGGCCTCTAGTTGCATTTAAGTAGAATATCTTACATCAACTTCTATAATTGATTTATGACACCGGCAGACATCAATACATATTGATTAGCACATGATTTGTAGTGCATTAAATGATTGCATTGCATTTATGGACAGCAGTCAGGGGCCTGGAAGGGATCCGGTTTGGGGACCACATGATCTCATCTCTGCAGTTTGCAGATGATGTTGTCCTGATGGCTTCATCAGACCGGGACCTCCAACGTGCACTGGGGCGGTTTACAGCCGAGTGTTAAGTGGCTGGGATGAGGATCAGCTCCTCCAAATCCGAGGCCATGGTTCTTGACCGGAAAAAGGTGGCTTGCCCTCTCCGGGTGGGTGGAGAGTCCTTGCCTCAGGTGGAGGAGTTCAAGTATCTTGGGGTCCTGTTCACGAGTGAGGGGAGGATGGAGCGTGAGATTGACAGGCGGATTGGTGCAGCGTCGGCAGTGATGTGGTCGCTGTACTGGACCGTTGTGGTGAAGAAGGAGCTGAGCCGAAAGGCAAATCTACATTCCTACCCTCACCTATGGTCATGAGCTTTGAGTAATGACCGAAAGGACAAGATTGCGAATACAAACGACCGAAATGAGTTTCCTCTGCAGAGTGGCTGGGCGCTCCCTTAGAGATAAGGTGAGGAGTGCAGTCACACGGGAGGAGCTTGGAGTAGAGCCGCTGCTCCTCCACGTCAAGAGGAGCCAGCTGAGGTGGCTCGGGCATCTGTTCTGGATGCCTCCTGGATGCCTCCCTCGGAAGGTGTTCTGGGCATGTCCCACTGGGAGGAGGCCCCAGGACAGACCCAGGACGCGCTGGAGGGACTATGTCTCTCGGCTGGCCTGGGAATGCCTTGGGGTCCCCCCGGAGGAGCTGGAGGAAGTGTCTGGGGTGAAGGAAGTCTGGGAGTCCCTGCTTAGACTGTTGCCCCCGCGACCCGGCCCCGGATAAGTAGAAGAAAATGGATGGATGGATGGATGGATTGAATAAATGATAGCAGTTCCCAACTTGTATATCTTGCTTCACAAAACAAGTAATTTCCAGACTGTGAGCCAAATTTAAACCCAACAAGTGTTCTAATTTCCAATTTTGTTTATTTGATGAAGAAATACAAGCTTCATTTGCAACATATGCATAATTCACTATAGATAAAACACCAGCGAATACAGTTTCTTGACACATTTCATTTGACATTTTGGATAACACACAAAATAAGACTGTACACAAATGTAAACATTATGGAGATATTGGCTCATGTTCTGGTGACTTTTTTTTTTACCTGCAGTTTCTAAATCTTTTTACCTGCATGTGTAATTTATGTAATGTAAAAAAGTGAACCTAAAAATAAGCCACTCTTATAGCTTTATCCTCATTTAATCATCAAATTGGTAGATATTACATTTTTCAATACTTCTGTTATCCAGCCTTTACACATTTCCATCATATATGCTACTCAGCTGTTTTAAATGTGCACAATGTAACTTTTCCGGTGGAGGGTCCACCACCTACTGGTCTCTGTGGTTATTCTTTTGCCTGAAATGTTGCAGTGAATGACGTGAGCTTCTCTATCTTGCATTTATTCAATTGCAAGTGTTTTTATTGCTCAAAAATATCTAGAAAAACATGCATTCTTACTGCAAGTGGGGTCATCTGTAACTTGGTTGGTTGGTTGGTTGGTTGCATCACTTGCTTGTCTCCATGGAGATAGATAAATTTAATCGCCATACAAGGCAAAGCAATAACTCCATGGAGACAAGCAGGAAAAGTTGTTGTTATATTTTGCTAACCATACACAAAAATTAAAAGCATTTCACATTTAAAATTACAATATGTTGGTTGTTATATTTAGAGCAACCACTAAGCACCTTGTCAGAACAGTGTGATTCGTGTGAGACTCTAAAGAAGCCTTGTTAGCATATACTGCTAAAGCTGAAGTTGCCATTGCTTTTTATTTTTACTTGTCTCTAACTTTAGGAAAACAACCAACAACAGCAATCATCCTAAATCTGTTGTCATTGCCCCGTTTGACCCCAGAGAGCCCAGGTTGGCAGCACAGATGTAAGATTAGACAATTATTCAGGAAGGTGCTGAAAGTCCCACCCATCAGTGCTTAGAGGGGCCATTATAATGCTCCCCTCACCCATTTCTCATTGGCGGTGTGAGACAGCATACTAACACAATATGGTGAAGCCTGCCCTGCTCCCGTAATGCCAAAGTGAGAAAGTGGATCCCTCCCCCTTTTGACATTTGTCTCTTTATCAAAAACGCCCCTCAGCCAACAAGCCGCATCTGTGATCAGGCGCCATCCGCAGATTAGAGCTAACAGCAGTTATCCGTCTGCACAAGAAGAAGAAGAAGAAGAAAAAGAAGAAGAAGAAGAAGAAGAAGAAGAAGAAGAAGAAGAAGAAGAAGAAGAAGAAGAAGAAGAAGAGTGATGTTACGCGTCTGGCACCTCATTTGAGACGCGGCAGAAATAGTTTGAACATGATCAAGACATAGAAAGTATTATTCTTTTTGAGAGAGTCTACAAAGAAAACACATGGCAAAGAAATAGCGGTATAGCAGTGAATATAGAAATTAACCTGCATAGTATGTATAGTAGTCTGTACTGTGTTTGGAATTGTGTTTTGTTTCATTCACTTCACATGTTTAACAACCAAACCCCAGGTTGAGTTCTTCTCTCAAACAGAAAACACTTTCCACCTAGTGATGTTGTGTGGTAATACAGCTACTGTGTTTTTAAACTCCATACACCTTCGCTAAAATAATTTGGATCATTTCAGACCTGGAATTGCCAATCTCTACTGAACAAAAGGTAAAGAAAGGGTAAATGTTAACGTGAAAACTACCACTAACATTGCATCACAAGATGGAACAGAGCATTCTGAGCTTTGGAGATATGGACAGCCCAATAATGAAGGATTACTCAAACATGTGTGAATGAAACAAAGGACAACTTCAGGTATGTTTTTATACATTATAACATTGCTAATAACATTGCTAATAAGTGCCATTTTTGTGTAATATAGGACCTTTAAGTCATAGTGGCAGTGGTGTAAATAGCAGTATATATAATATATATATATACTGCTATTTACACCACTGCCACTATGACTATATATAAAATACAAATTGTGACTTGTTGACTCATTTGGTTCCTCCTGTTTAGTCTACAGGTCACCAAAGCCAATGAATAAATATATGTAGCAAATGACTCATATTACTCTGTAAGTCATTAATGTAACTTTTAGACCAGCAATTGAAATAGTTGCAACAAAATCAGTCACACTTTCTTCCAATGTCCAAGACAGATCTAGGAATAAACTGTGATTTTAGTTATTCTTTACTTACCTTTGGCACTCTGAGCAACCTAATAATTTACTGTGATGAGTTTATAAGTGTTTTTCACAACTCCCAGAGACGAGAGCAGAGTTCTGCCATGCTGACACTAACAACAACTAGCATGCTAACATGTACTTCCTGATACTACTAATACTTTCTAATTAGATGCAGAAAGCATGCAGCTGACTTATTTTATTTTGGTCGCAAGAGCTGCTTTCCCCGGTATATCTGTACTGGGGCATGGAAACTGTTACTCAGATACTTGTGAAAAATCAGGGAGAGGGTCTTTCAGCCTGCACTTTACTAATATGGTTGTATTTTGTATTTAGCAGCAGTCTGATAAAAATTATAGCACCTAAATGTGCACTCTGTAACTTTTATGTTAAAAGGCCCTCCACCTGCTTGTTTCCATGGATAATTAGTATTGCTTTGCCTGGCATTTTCCACAGTATGGTATTAATTTTGCTAATGTGAGTGCGGTCGCCTCTACACAGATCTGATCTGTTACTTCGCCTGGAGGTGCCACCTGTTTGTCTCCATGGAGATAGCTAGATAGATTGTGAGTTACTTGAGTGCATCTTTAATCTTTTTTTAATAGCAACATCTGTATTTACTGTTGATATTTTCCGCAGTCTCCATAGTCTAGTGCTCACCTCTTTGTAGTTGTGGAGCTGTAGATATCTTGTGTTTGTATCTCCCTATTTGGGCACAGATGCCATGTGTTTGTTTTACTGACACACTTTGATTGTGTAATGTTAAGTGCTGTTACAGTGTTGTAAGAGGCCTGCTAAAATCAATAGAGTCTTTCATGTCCCTGAGCCCAACATAATCAATTTAAGAGCAAGCACGGAAACTTTGATAGCAACGCATTAATTGAAACTAAAGCCCATTGGTAATACCTAAATGACCTCGCACAGAATCCTCAATATTGACTGGAAGATTTAGTCAGTACTTGATGAAGCAAAACCACAATTCCAGCAGAGAACTTTTCATCAAAAACTTGCTTGTTGTTTCATACGTTTAACACCCAAATCCTGCATATTTAGGCGGAGTTCTACTCTCAAATGGAAAAATACTTTACATTTTGTGATGCCATGTAGTAATACAGGGAGTGCTCCACTGTGTTTTTAAGCTCCATACACCTTCATTAGGATCGTTTGAATGATTTCAGTCCTGGAATTACCCATCTCTACTGAACTTAAGGTAAAAGGTAGCTGTTAATGTGAAAACTACCGCTTCCTGACATCACAAGGTGGAACAGAGCATTTTGTGATTTGGGGATGAAGTCAGACTAATAAACCAGGATTACTTAAACATGTGTGAATGTTTTGGTGAGGTAAGAGCATTATAATATGACTTAAACTTCACAAGAATCCATTTTGTAATATAGTAGTTTTCTTCTACTTAAGTGTAAAGGTACATGAGTAAATGTTTTGACTTCCCACTGAGTAGTAACAAGTGACAAAAGCTTTACTTTGACAATACTGAATGTTTGTGTACACATTTGTTTATTGCACTGCTCCTACACATATGTTTTTCTCCTTTTTGTGGATCTTTGAAAAGCCTAGATTTCATGTATTAAATATTTTGATCTTCACATTACATAAAAAAAGAAATCAGATATTTCGCTCAGACAGTTAATCGGTTTCAGTTACTCTTACTTAATTAGTAGTTTCTCCCAGAGTACAGTTTTTGGCTATTTTACCCACCAAGTATATAGGCCTGTCACAGTAAATACTATCTCAACTTATCTTTCAGTACATGACACATAATTACAATAATAAATAATAATTTTTGGGGATCAGTATTTTCGGGGGTACTTTTTCTTTGTACTAATGGGAGAATTTTTCTGTACTACAATGAGATTTTGCCTGTATAAGATTGAATTATGACTTTCTGTGATTCATTATAGATACAAACTAATTACTAAAGTGTTTCATTCTATTATTTATTTATTGCAGCTATATTTCAACAATATAGCGCGTGACAAAATGATATAATTATCAATAATTATCACGATAGGCCTAAAAGTATAAGCTAAACAGCAAGTTGTCAAAAGTAGCAGCAGCGGTATTAAAACTGAGCCTCTTAACAGGAAGGTTTATGGTTCAGTTCCTGCTGACATGCCCTTCACCCACTGTCTAATCATGACACATTTGCTAGTGACAGGAGGGCATCTGATATAAAAGAAATATTTTGTAATACTTATGAGTTTCAAATATGTATTTTTTTCTGTTCTTACAAAACATTTTAGTATTTTCAGAGCTGCAGCAGAATCCCACATTAAACCTGGTTATGAGTGATAAAAAGCACATTGTTGAGTCTGAATAGTGATCTCCCTAAAGCGCGGTAGAGAGTGCATCCAGCTGCCCACACGGCCACTGCCACTAACCCACTTTTTATTGTTGATTCTTTGCCACAGGCTCCATAGATTATTAGTCCCTCTATGCACTGTGAATGGTAAGAGTCCCCTGTCCTATTTGGGCACAGGTACAAAGCTCCCTGCGCCCGTCTTCGCCTGGCGGGAGGTCCCACCCAGATGAGGGATGTGTCACCGTGTCACCCTGACGCATAGCAGCTGTTTCAAGCCCTGCCCCAGCTTTCTAAAAATAGCCAAATATATCACCTAATGTAGGCCGTTTGGTCAAATCCTGAGTCTACAGCGGGCAAGGCGCTCTGGGGGCAGTATTTGTCTCGTTCACCTTCAAACTAATTCCTCATGTACAGGTGTGTGTTGTCAGCGCGCGCTCTGTATTTCTGTTCTTCAATACCTGTCTCTATGGGGGCCCAGACAGATGGATGATATTATAAAAGCCAATCCCATAGTGCCATTATTCACCTGAAGACGTCCAATTGATCGCCATAGTTTAAGTTGTGACAGTTAAATTGTTTTTCTCAAAGAATATATAATGACTATTTTGATGCCGTCAATGCCAAGGTCTTCAAAATGTGTTAAGTTAATGGAATTGGTCAAAAAATGGCGGCAATCTATCAGCGCGTGGGGTAATTATATAAAACTGCAGTCCCTAAATGATCCTAGTGGGTAAATCATGGCTTTATTGTTTGAGATTTATTGCTTAATAAAAAAGACAGTATTAAATCTTCTCAGACAAGTGGAGATGCTTTTATTACGCCGCTCTGCTCTAAATTACATGACAGCTTGAAGGAAGCACAGATCTGTCTGACATAATTTTCAGACAGTGAACCCAATGCTTTTTCAGGTCAGAAGAACTGTTGCAAAATAACTAAGATTAGCCAAGTTGTATCTTTTTAGCCCAAAACAAAGCCAGTAGCCTCCTCCAAACTCTAAATAAAAGTGCTGACTCAAAAACGGAATAACAACCGTCTATAGGATAGTGGTGGGTGGAAATTAGTGTGAAGCCAAATCTGATAAAAATAATCTCCTCTCAAGTGAGATAAATGTGTTTGAACAGGCTCCCTGACAAATAAAGAATGAGCAACTCTTGAAATTTCCTTTGGACTGATCATATCGCTCTAATACATACATACATATATATATATATATATATATATATATATATATATATATATATATATATATATATATATATATATATATATATATATATATATATATATTTATATAAAATTTAATGATATAATTATAATAAACAGATAGCCCAGTGAAGACCTCCACAAAGGCATTACCTCTCACTTACTATGAAAATTAGCCCAGACCTCTACATTCAAAAGGTCTCTTTACTGTATCTTGGACTTATCTCTTGCAAGGGATATAACAAAATCTTAATTTATCTAAAAATTTTATTTCTTACAGCACACAACAGACATTTTCTTCAGGGAAACTTAGCCCAGATTAAGCAAAATCAAAAACTGTCGGAGCCTTTTTTCAGGTATTTATTATCCGTTATAACATATATCATTGTTAATCCCAGTATTGATCTAAATAATGGTTGTTAATACCAATATTGATCTCAATATTGATCTTAATAACAGAAACAGGTTCACTGACTTCTGTTTAAAACTGCAGAACTGAGAAGACCCACTCTTTCACAGTGGTATTTTATTGTGCCAAGAAGAGGGTTTTCACACATTTTATTGTTGGAAAATGGCTAAGTTACAGAGATGTGGGCGGAGATAGGTGGTAGGTGAAAACTCAAGCCTTGAATGTAACAAAATACTGGATTATTCAAACATGTATGATTCAATTGAAATACAACTTTGAGTATTCTAATCATAGACAACCTATTAGCCGCCATGTTCCAAATAGGAAGTAATCATGGGGTCCCTTCCGGCTCCACCGACTCTGATTCCAATTCACTTTACAATGAATAACTGTCACCCCTCTCTCTCTAATTGCTGCTGTGAGCCTCATCATTGTACATAAATTTCTATTCCTAATATAGACCTGACTCAAAATTCGCCCCTATAACTGCTAGCATCGTGAGCTTGACTGGATATGGGGAGGCCGCATTGTAATGTGCTTAAGCTCATAAAAGTTGACTACATATTATGCCACTTTTAAGTATTTCCTGAGAATAACTTAATAGTAGTAATTGACAGTTATATAAGTGTAGGAGATCCACCTGCTGGGCTGGATTCACCGTAGGCCGTATGCTGTAACCAGTGTGGAGGTCACGCTAGGCTAGTACAGTGTGTTCATGTCTACAGTAACGTAACAGTAATAATGGCAAATCCAATCGCGGGGCTGCTTATTGATGCGGCCCTGATTTGTTGGCACCAGTTTAAAGCTTTAGTGAGAGCAGACAGGTGATCACTATGGGGATGTATGTTGTTTATTCTCCCACGCACAGGATTTCCTATTTACATCTCAGCTCATCGTCTGAACTGCGAGTATTGGATTAGCATGTAAAGGTATTCACTTCCACTTCACTACCAACGCACAATGACAAAGCAGACGTGTTGATGATGTTTATTATTCTATATTTAACTGTAATTTTTGGCTGTACTGCACTATGGGCCTATAGCCAGTATAGCTTTGTCTGACACATCTTGTGTGTGAATGGAAAAATACCACAGTTTTTAAAATAATTTACTGATTTATGTATTTATTCATTTGGCCTTATATTTGTGTAATCCCTCAGTTGTCCAGATAGGTTCAATGATGGTCCATGGGCGTATACTAGTCTATGTGGTCTTATAAAGTTTTTAGTATTGATACCTGCTCAAATGAGTTTCAATACTAGTTTTAGTATTGATTAGTATCTGATTTTTGATACCTTTGACAACATAAATTGTGAGGATTATGTTTTGAGACTGCTCACACTTCTATAAAAGGATTGTTGTATTGGTTGTACTGAATGAAGTCTTCTTTTGTATTGCATCTCACTTATGAACAAAAATGTTTGAACTTGTGGAGGCCTGGTAGAAACTGACAGTCGGCAAAAAAAAAACAAAGTTACATAATCATGTACCAAAGCTAAAAGACAGAATGATGGAATATATCAAGGTTTGTTTGTACAGGAAAGTGTGCACAAAGAAACACAAATAGAGAACAAGGATGAACATGAACACTGACAATCTAATCATGCAATGTTTAACTAATTAAAAATTACTGTTGCATCACAATGACAAATTTAAACCTATCCGTTTAAGATTCAGTTTTTTGATTGGAAATTGGGTTTTATGATAAAGTATGTAGTTCATTATGCTTAGTGAGGTGAGAGTTTGCAAACGGGCACTGATTCTTTTTCAGTTATACTATTTGAGTGTGCTATTTGTAAAAGAAAACACAGAACACATTTTTAAACAAAACTTGTTCTTGCATGTGCATCTTATTCTTAGTCAGTGTAATTCTGAAGGGACAAAGCACCAAATGTTACAGTTTTTAGTCCAAAAAAAATCTGACAGCAAATGTCTCATATCACGAGCTGTGTAAATGCATTATGAAAATGATCTTGGTTTTAAAGATTACACAAAGTACATGCAAAATTTCATAAAAGAATGATTAGAAAGATTAGGGTTTTACTTTTAATTTGAAAGAAAAACACAAGGGTTCCATGAAAAACAACATTAATTTATTAACTCATTAATATTTGGGAGTATATTGAACTATTAGATTTATTGAAGTGTAGCAAACCTGTTAATACACATTGGAACATGTTTGTAAAGGTCTATATTGATGTTAGCAGAGGACAGTCTATGAGCCAAATAAATAAAGCCTTTGTGCTTTATTTACGGCCATTCAAATTAGAGTTTCGATTGTGATTAACATAGAAGCCCATATGTATAGCTCACACCATATGTTACCTAATATCCTCACTTGTTCAAAATGAGCCTTAATGTATGCATGTTATACAAATGTCCAAAGACAGGCCAGCAAGGAGACCAAAGCCGTCCTGGACAGCAGTGTTAATGACAATGGACACAGCAATCAATTCCACATTTTCACACAAGCCTTGCCCCATAACAGCGCACACAGAGCCCCACTCAACATGCACAGGACGTATTTAGGCCTGCAAACCATTTACATCTGGAATGTATCTGCCGGGAGGACACTTGGATCCTCTGGAGGTCAGGTCCTGGGAGACTTCTGCAAAGGTTGCCTCTTCTGTGTGACATTCAATTACCTCCAAAGGTGAAATGGCCCCATTCCGATCCTAAAATCAATTTCGCGTGGACTTTTGACTCCTCGGGTCTTTTATACGAGGTTTTATGTACGTACTATGTTAAGGTGGAAAAACAGCCGTCGCCTCCTTGGTTACCACACGCATTGTCTTTGCTTTGAAATGGCATCCATCAAAGTTAATGGACTATAATGATCAGCACAAATACACTGTCACATATCCCACTGCTCACTCCTGAGTATTCAACTCCCAGTCAATGGGACGGAAACAGTGACAAGCACCAGGAACACTATTTGCCATATCATTAACAACTCACGCTGAGGACTGGAGGAGAATCTGAGGAAGTTTGGCAGGATTTAGAGTATATTTGGGGACTGTAGTAGATAAAATGTATTATACACACACTCAATACAAGTGATGGTAGGTGTCATACTGCAATCGACACTGGCATATTGAAAAGTTCTTATTAAATTATTCCCTGTCTGTTAGGGTACCTGCTGTTCTCGCATAGATTAGTCTCCAGACCGACTAGATGAAATGTCCTCAGTTGTTTGGATGGATACAAAATAAATGATATTAAGTCCCTAAAATGAACAAAAGAAATCATAGTTGAATCCTAATCACAAATATCAGGCCCATCGACAGAATTTGGGGGTCAGGGGCAAAAAGTGTCACAGAGGCCCCCCTCTAATATAAATTAATAGGTAGAGTTGCCAATTCTGGGCCTCTATAAGACCCAGGGGCCCAAGATAACAAACCCCTCTATTTTTTTTTTTAAATAGACCCTTTAATAAAATCCTATAGATTGTTCAAAATTCTGGAACGGAGGCAACTGGAGCCAAAGTGAAGCAGACATAATATATTTTCAGTGATTAACTGATGAGTAGATCTAAATGTTGATCTGAATGCTGGTTTTACAACATTATAGCAAAAAATAAACAACAGTTTTGAATTTCTAAGGTACATATTTTAGTTAATTTGCTTCTTTATTAAGAAGGATGGAAAAATATGGTGAAATGTGTAATATATCTGTAAATGAAGTAACAGACTGTAGTGGATTAAACTTTTCTGTAAGGATTTGTCCAGTAAAACCTAAAAATCCTTTTCCTTTAAAAACAATGCTTAGTGTTAATCATAATCTCTTTTTATGTTAACAAATAACTTAAAACACTGTTGCAAATGTTTTTAAACAGGGCTCTGATATCACTCACATGTATCTAAGTGGTTTTCATTTGCCAGATTTCCCTTTATCATAATTTGTGACATTGTGAAGTTAATCACAGTTTTCCCATTGAAATCACATTATGTTCCACTTCACTTTTGCCTCCAGTTGTCTCCATTCTGGAATTGATCATGTTTTTAATAAACTCAAGCAGGGGAGACATTCTGGAAACAGAGAAGCAAGAGCTGATGGCAGAAGTGTCTATTCTGAGACATGCCTCGACACAGGAGAAGAGAGCCGATGTAAAGGCTCTGTGCCAACTGGGGCTGCTGGAGTCAACAACATCCTGACCATAGAGGGGTCCACTCTCAAATCTGCCCTGGCAGAGCAACAGAGTTCTGTTAGAGAGCTCCAGGACCAACTGCAGTTGGTGGAGAGAAAGAATCAGCTGCTCACCACAGAAGTGACCTGCCTAAAATCTGCCCTGACAGAGGATTGGAAAAAAACACAGACAGACCCAGGCCAAACTTCGAACGCTGCAGGATGAGAAAGTGGGCCTGGAGTCTACTGTGGCAGAGCTTAGGTCCGCTCTCAGTGAGGACAAAAACTCCACTGAAGTCCTCCGCTCCAGAGAGAAAGAGCAGGGCCAGATCATTTAAGAGCTGAAGGCAACAACACAAGCCTTACACCATAATCTCCAGACAGAGAGAGTCACATTTAAGGCTGTGATCAAGCAGTGCCATGCTGCTTATGGCTCTATTCTGGGACAAAGAGACCAGCTTGCACAGAAAGTGCAGGACACCAACCAGGACATAGAGAAACTGAAGGTGTGGCACAGAGATGTCCTGAGTGCTCTACAGTGCACTGAGGAGCACAAGAGGAACGTCCTGCAAGAGAAGATCCAAGAGCTTTCACAGGCTCTGACCTCCTCAGACGAGACAAACTCTGCTCTGAAGAGACAGAACCAGGAGCTCCAGGACATCATGGCAACTAAGGAGGAGGAGTGGAAGGAGACCATCAACCGACTGTGAAGAGGAGATGGTTCTAGCTAATTAATTAGATAGAACAAATAGCTCAGGTATCAATTCCTAAATTGGTACTGAAATGTACAAACTGCACAAAAAGTCACGGGTGACCTGGGAATCAAACCTGGAACCTTCTTGCTATAAGGTGAGAGTGCTAAAGCTTTAGCTGATTAATTAAATGGAGTAACAATTCTTAAATTGGTATTGGAGCTAAAGCTAAATGATTTCCGTTGTTACCTTATTATTATTATTCATGTTTATTTTTTATACAAAATATCAAATAAAAATATGAACACTATATTGGTGTGACAGCACTATTATTTGTCTTTCTTGTAAATGCACATTCAAATTCAGATAATAATACTAAAGAACAACACATTTTCATATAAATACATTTGTACCCCCGCGACCCAGCCGGATTAAGCAGGAGAAAATGGATGGATGGATGGATGGATACATTTGTACATTGTGACACAACTGTAATGGCTGCAGCACTGATTCAACCATTGACATACCGACTTTCTTATAGTCTGATATAGACCTGAGAATACATAGAGAATGAGTCAGAAGATTGGCCATAATAATTAAAAAAGAAATGTTATATGTTAGGCAGTTTGTGAATAAATACATTTTCTGAGTACTCAAACCTCAAATGCAGAACAAAACACCAATGGTTCAGTTGAGATATGTTGAGTAAACACTCACAAGTCGATTTCACATGTGTTCCCTTTAAGTTTTAGTTTTTCATCAGATTTCAAACTGCATTGCAAGGTAGGGCTGCAGGATTAATCACTATTGAAAGCAAATCTTAAAAGCTGCAATTTTTGAAGTACCATAATATTGTCAAAAGTAACCTGTCGAGGGCAAGATTGATTAAAAAACACATGAACGATAAAGATTTTCAATTTGATTTGATATATTTTGTATTAAAAACAATTTTGCAGACTTTTAACACTAAATAGTGAGTGTTAAAATTAAAATTACCCAAGAAGACCATTGACAATTTGAAATGATTGGACTTAAATTCAATTATGATTTGATTAATTGCACAGACCAAGTTTTTCTTCATGTTTTAAAAGCCATACAGTATGTTAAATGGTTGGCTCTGCTCCAGATTTTAAGATTCAGAACAAGCACTGTCCTACCATTCAGAACCAAATTTTAATCTTTTTCTTTTCATAATTTTTGTAATTGATGAAATTTTAGTCATGATTAAAATGTGTCCTTCTCAACAATCTCTGGTCCCTTGTAATGAATGGTCCAAAAATAAAAAATCAGACAAACCTTTATAACTACATTCTGTAAGTCCTTGTGTATCTCTTTGGGGACTGAAAATATTAGTCAGTGCTACTGATTTTTGTACAAGCAGCGCTTTACATTGTCATATACTGTGAGGTTATTCTTATTATAGTATTCCCAGGCCACAGGGAGATTTGCTCTGTGCTGGAGAGTAGATAAATTTTCTGCGTATCTGTGTTGAGGGGACACACTATATGTCTATCTGCTTATCTTCAAGCTGTATTATACGTGATTACCCAAAGCACACGTTTATAGACTTTCCTATGGCTCCTCTCCAATTTGACTGTCCCTCATGAATTGTGTTTATGTGTGTGTTGGATTGGATGTGTTAGCTGCCACATCCCCCCAAGACCTCAACAGATGGAGAAGTCCAATTAGAAAGAAGGCGTTTGAATGGAGGAAAATGGAGACAAATGTTCTTCTGTTGTTTTGTCTCCCAGGACAACGGGAAATAGTTATGAGGGATGAGGACAGGTGCGTAAAACATCAGCGGTGGTGTTTAGAGCAGTCAAACTTTTCATATCAAGTGACATAAGGGGACCAAAAAGCAAAATAATATGTTTTGAGTTTTAGGAACTATTGATGACATTTCCATGAAACACTAGACAAAGAAATAGGGATTAACCCAGAAGGTCACAGCAAGGACTATACCAGTACTAAAATTACAAAACTAGGATAGATGTATCTAAAATATATTTTCATATTTTAACTACAAAAAGTCTTGTTCCATTGGCTAGATTTACGTTTTGCAGTGTTATTTTATTTTCTATTGACCTAGGCCTGAACTATGACCTGCTAAAACAGGACTAACACAGTACTGAGTAGAGGTAGACCGATATGCCAATATTTGCCCTTTTTAGCGTATCGGCTATTGGCCAGAAATCTCCAGCAGAGGTCGATATTTTGTTTGGCTCAACCAGCAGCCTAAATATGCATGAAAAATGTATGTATAAAGCTTTATTTGAGCACTTTAGTCCAAAGAGGACACTGCAAAATGTGACTATACTTTTCTCTACACAGTTTGTAGTAAAATTTGTGGATTACCTCAATTGGCTCTATATATCGGCCCAAAAATGTTGGCAGAGGTCACTGGCCATTGATTTATCTGCATTCTAAACAACTGGTATCAGCATCGGCCATGAAAAAATGCATATCGTCAATCTCTAGTATTCAACCAGTATTTAATAAGGACTTAACCAGGGATGAACCTGTCCTAAATCAGGACTATGATGACTCTACTAAACCAGAAATTCAGGTCTATATTAGGCCTGTATCATAACTTAATCGAAATTGCAATTTGAATGGTGGTAATTAGCAAATAGCAAAGACTGCAATAATTTAAGTAAAATAATTTCCGCTGCAAACAAAAAAGTACTTAAAAACCTGCATGAATAAAGAGCCAAATAAATCTCTGATAGATTTTAGGATGTGGCTGGTTAACTGTGATAGGGCAAGAGTTTATAAGAGTGATAGCAACAAGTTAAGAGTCAGTTAACAGATAAAATCTCCTGCTTTTCACAGTTTGAAAATCAGTTTTTTCAGCTTTAATTAGGACAAAAGCAAGGATACATTCAAAAGAACTGAATAAGAAATACACCTTTGAATTTCTGCTTATAAACCATAGCATGACTAGACCTTACTAAATCTTCAGCTAAATTAGAGGAAGCCTGTTTGTGCCAACACTACCACTGTTTAAAGGGCCCATATTGCTCTATTTTCTGATGTTATAATGTTGTTTCCTCACCAAAAACATACCTGAAGTTGTGTTTTGCTTCATTCGCACATGTTTAGCACACAAACCCTACACATTTAGGGTGTGTTCTTTCCTCAAATAGAAAACACTCCGTTCTACCTTATGATGTCATGTGGTAATAGTGGTAATAGTGATCCACTGTTTTGTTTTTTTAACTCCATACACCTTCACTAGAATAATTTCAGCCCTGGAATTGCCAATCTCTACTGAAGTTAAGGTAAAAAGCGCTACATGCCATCACAAGGAGTATTTTGAGCTTTGGAAATCCTAATCCTAATAATACAGGATTACTCAAACATGTGTGAAACAAAACACAACTCCAGGCATGTTTTTGATGAGGCAACATTCTAACATAGATAGTCAACACCCATATCACATAACTGTAATTTTAACTGTTAACAAAATTAAAGCAGAATATGTTAAATTTGCATCAAGACTCCCTATATAGTCTATTTAAATATCTCCTTCTGTCTCCTTTTTCAAGGGCAGACATCCCACCAAGCGACTGCCTTGCCATCAGCCAAGACCGAGAAAAAAGACGAAGAAATGAAAAAGCGCTTAAATATAGCAGCAACCCCCCGGGACAGTGGGAGGGAGGGGGGCGTGCTGTAGTGTGATTAAAATGAATAACCTTCGTTTGTTAAGTGTTAGGTCTGCCGTTCAGCCAAATCAACACAGCGCACTTTAAACATCATTATTCATTAGGCGTTGAAACAAAAAAAGTTTAAAATTACATCTTTTGTGTTATTCATTTCGTGAAAGTTGTGGCTCGGAGTGGTTTTAATTCACCATTTGTTCACCTCTGTAGCAGGAGCACGCTGTAATAACATTATTGATGAGTGATAGATTGCATGGACGCCGTGCCAGTTTTCAACTGCACGATGACCTTTTGGATTTGTTGGTGTGCAGGCCGTACAGCCCCGCAGTTATTATTTTCGTGTAATTTTTGGACATGACAGCAGAGGTGCTGTGGAGTGAAATGGAAAAGGTAATGATATCGTGTGTGGGGGAGTTGGGGGTAAAGGCGGAGGGGGGCGCAGTGTGTCCGCAGCCGCAGGGCCAGGTACTTTTTCCCAATGCGTCCCACTTAGCTCCTTATCAGTCCCAGTCTCTATACAGGTTAGCCCTTTTGTCTGAACATCTGGTAGTTAATAAGTGTATTGATTAGGGATGTACTAATCCAGCTTTTTCACTTCCAATACAGATTCCAATACTAATAGCATTAAGTATCTGTCAAAACCCAATGCTATCTGATACCAGTGCAGAGACTTAAAACAGCATTTATTTCCTTTAAACAGAAATAAAATAAGACAAAATTGATCCAAAATGTGTTAAGTAGCTGTTGTTTATCTCTCAACTAACTAGAGAAAAACTTTGTATAAATAAAGGTTCAAAACTTGAGACTTTCTGGGCTGACTATACGACCAGGAAATAGTCTTACTACTTGCATTTTTCGGCAACAGAATATTGGCTGAATAGATATTTAGGAACTGATATCCAATCCAGCAAATTTTTCAGTATCAGTATTTTTGCTGTGTAGTGGTAACGGCCCAAGAAAAGAGTCAAGACAATCAGAATAGTCTTTTTCACAGTATAAAGCTGAGGAACACATTGTTAAAAGGCTCTAAATTGGGAGGCTGTACAGCTGTTACACAGTTCACTCACTAACCAATAGTTTTGAGGTTCAGTCCCCTCTACAGTATATCCCCTGCACCAGTGTTTCTGAGTATGAACATGTGAGAATGTGAGTATTTCTTTGATGTACAACAAATCAGGACTAAACAAAAGTAATTATACTTCTCTTCTGTAATAAACACATCATAATAAGATTCTCATGATAAAAAAATTATAAAAAATAAGCAGCGTAGTTCATACAGTAGAAAAGTTGACAATATTCCCCATTACCAGGCTCCTGTGGCTGTCAGGCTCTGTTGACGTGCCGTGCCTCGTGCAGTACACTTCTCACTCTTAACATTTGTCTGCTTGAGTGCTCTTTGGGTCTCATCACAGCCTCAGTTTCACACACTGACATTTTGAAGGCTTTTACTTTATTAAATGGTCAGATTTTTTTTTTTTTTTTAAACTTGATGTGTGTTTCAAAGATGGCCTCCTGGGGGATGTAACTGGGGGATCTTTGCCTGTGTAACAAAAGTCCAAAGGCATTTCTCTAATAGATTACATGTCAGTATACGCTGTAACCTGTGCTTTGCATTATCTGTATTGCAAGGTAAAGTACATTGCTTTGCTTATACAAGAAAACCGCAGCTGTACACAAAAGCTGATACAGACACTTTAAGTTGGAGCTGCAAGAGTTTTTGTTTGTTATAGTTAGCAAAATCGATTATTCACTCCTCAACTCCCCAACTTTATTTTGCTTATTTTTCTTCTTTCCGTCAACTTATTTTCTCCTGGGATGGAGCAGGCTGGTGGAGAAAAAACATTTTAGTTTATATTTCTGCAACTTTTTAGACAGGTGCCCTTCTTGACACAACCATTTCCAGTTACTGAGGCTTGGGGGCAGCTAAAAGGACAGTATTAAGTGTAGCTTAGACGATTACAGCTTTTTGTATTATTTCCATTAGAGATCAACCTATAAGGTTTTTTTTTTTTTTTTTTAAGGCTGATGCCAATACCGATTGTTTAGAATCCAGAGAAACCGATAAACTCCAGCGAGATTTTTGGGCCAATATACTGGGCCGATTGTGATTGTTTTCCCCAAATTGTGCAATTTAAACTCACTAAACATAGCTCTTTTTTACTACAAACCTGTGTAGAGCTGTCATGTTTTCAGCAGTTATCTTTTTGCACTTTAGTGTTAAATTAAAGTTTGTGTGTATATTTTAGACAGCAGATCAATCAAGACCAAATGTGGAAATATGCTGGAAATTTAAGGCCAATAGTGATACAGTATGTCAGGCTGTCTCTAATCTCCATTAATTTTACTCTTCATCTTAAACTGAGTGTGTGAGACCTCTCAGCACTTCTCTGTTAAGTTTGTTTCAACAGCCAGACCATTTTCTCTGCTTTTAATCCGCCTGTCAGTCATAGCCATCAGAATTGGATGAGACAGGGCAGGGTAACAAGATGGCACAAGAAGTGACTGGCCACGCTGCAGTAACCTCCTTATCTATATACTCTTTGTCTATATGTCTAATATAATTCACAAACAAATCATACATTTCTCTGATGGTGTCAATCACACCCATCAGAACTGGATACAGAACGACATGGCTGCAGGGTATAGCATCTTGACTGGCCATGCTATTTATACTATACTAGCTTGTGACTGTAATGACATGTGTGAGAGGCTTGTTTAAAGGCACAAATCAGCTCACCTGTTGTAGTTTCAGATCAGTTATCTTCACACCCCCACAGAATGTTGATGACGTCAGCTGCAAAGTATCAATAGTTACCTCTTTACCAGTAAACCTGCCACGACAACATAAAGAGGCCTGAGCTGCAACAAATAATTAACCATATTCAACCTTTTACAGCTCATCTACAGTATTACAACAAAAATACACCAAATCTCCCCACTTTTACAAAGAAATACACACGATACACAATGAATATTGAGCCCCAAAATATATTGTTCCATCTTTCATATAATGAACGACAAGTCAATATAGTAATTATCGTTACCTGCATACTCTATGTCTATGTCCAGGATTATAGGATACAATAGTATATCAATATGGCCTTCTAAATCAATAGTGCTTCAGCTCACTACAGTCTACAGTAAAGTTCAAATCATTTGTCTCTGCCACAGCGAACAAAAGCAGTGTGTTTTAAAAGAGATGGCACTGAGCATCATGACATAAAATCATTAGTACACCACGCGCTATCTAAGGCTGAACAATGGACCAGCTACACCCACAGACATCTAATGAACTAATGAGCCAGGTGAATTGGCTGATATGTCTATTATCTTATTATCACCCTGTTTTATTATTGTATGTAGAACTATAGGGCTGTGCAACAAATTGAAGTTTAATCTAATCGAGATCCAGCAGTTTCAAATGGTCATTGATCAGCTTGGATCTTTTTAAATAAGAGGTATAGGCAATCCTCTGTCAGTAAAGGCATGTGGTTTGGAGTGGACATTTTTATGTTAATCTGTGTGTTCATTAGATTAATATTGGAAGCTGTATTAATTTGCTTTAATAGGAAAAAACTGAAAAATAGTTATCAATGTTTTTACTATTTGTGATCTAAAGAGCCATACATTATTAAAAAGGGGGTATTATGCCATTTTATTTTGCTTTCTACCATGTTATAATACTGTTCCCTCATCAGAAGCATACCTGAAGACATTTTATTTTCTCTCCCGGGCTCTATTCAAACCCTCTTGCGGTTAGCTGTAAGATTCTGTCCAATGCTCTGCTCACAAGCCTACATCAACATGACAATTCTCCATAAATATACAAAAGCATGATACAACTGTACACAACAGCTTCACAAACCTGATGTGATGTGCAGTTGTTTCATTAGCAGGATGCATGCTGATTGTGTTGTGATGTCACTCTGAAGGGGGAGTGATCTTGCATGGAGAGTGAAACTGAAACTTATTAAATATTAATACGTTGTTTTTTGGCAAATATAGACTTTTCAAAACAATAAAAGGTAACATGGTGATGTAAATGTGTTATTTGTTAGCAGTTATTACCCCACAGTAGTAAAATACCCACTCTTTAAAGATGTAACAAATGTCTTCAAGATAACCCAATAGTAAACATCTAAAAGTCACTGGATGTCTAATCATAGGAGGCATGTTTAAAGGATGTATAAAATAACATAAAATGTGTGGGGAAAAGGTTAAAATTTGTATTGTAATATATTTCATTAAATTTTTTGCATTATATCAAGTTTGTATCATAAGCATTGGACATCTGAGGTAATAACCTGTGACAATTTAATATGAAAATTCTTGCACATTAGGAGAGATAATTTGTATCGAAAAGGGAAAAGTTAAAAAGGAAGGAAAAGATTTGGGCTAATGTTTGTTTCTCCTGGAAATAAATCGTATTTTTGTTAATAACAACTTCCACCATCCTCATTTAGTTGTTAGTGTCTTTTCCAGTTTTCCAAAATAGTGCGTATCTCTGTTAGATTGTATCTAAAGTAGCAAAACGAGGAGGTGACTGCTTTTACTTTCATGCTTTAAATTGATTAAGGCCATTAAAAAGATTAGGCATTATCATCGTCATCTTTTTATTTTATTTATTATTTTATTACCAGACTGCATTAGGGCCGCACGATTTTGAAAAAGAATCTAACTGCAAATTTTTCTGACAGATATTGCAATTGTGATTATTAAAGGGTTTATACTTGTTTTTTTATTATTGTCGATATAAATGTTCTTTATATCATGCATTGCGTGGTAAAAGTTGTAAAAATTGACATTGTTAAAGGTGCACTGTGTAACTTTTCTGGTGGAGGTGCCGTCACTTGCTTCTTTCCATGGAGATGTTTCCTGGAATGTTCCACAGTATGGCATTACACTTATCTCCATGGAAATAGCAGGTGACACCACAGGACCAAGTTATTTGTCAGATCCGTGGAGAGGCGAGCCCACTCATAGTAAGAATGCAAGTTTCTAATGCCTTACCAGAACATTCCAGACAAAGCAACAACATCTCTTTGGAGACAAGCAGGTGACGGACCCTCTATCAGAAAATGTTACACAGTGGACCTTTATATATAATAATTTAATTTTACGCAACATTTTTTCAGGTAATAACTATACAGAGGCAACATATAGGGTAACCTTTTTCATTCAGATACATACAATGTTGTTAAGAATCATGGGAAACCAACTGCTTGACACTATTCTGGACACTTGATTCTCTTTCATGGTGCATCTTTAAGAGTTACACAAAAGAAAACAGTGAGCAGATTAGAGAACTATATGGAAACTATATGGAAACAACTGTATGACACTATCCCAGACTCTTGATTCTGTGTCATGGTGCAATATCACAGTGCCAGAAACGCTCAAGTAGGCAGGGCTACAAGTTCAAACTAAACATTTGTGCAGATCCTTTAATAAGTAGGATTCTGTTCAGAGTAAACAACTCAAGGAGAAGACTGAAATATGAACTGACAAACTAATACAAGAATCCCATGCATTTCAGAACTTGTTTGTAGAGGTCTAAGTTACAGGTACAACAAGATCTTTCAATAAAGTCACAGGATATTTCTATAATATAAATAATTGCATAAACTATATTGTAAGATAAGTCAACATATTTTGTGTAGCCATATAAACCACATGTAGCACAGACATGTGATGCTGCCATAGCTTTGTGTTGTTAAGAGTCAGATTTCTTTCAGATAGAGCAGCTTGCAAATGCACATGCTGCAGACTTCCAGTTAAGGGGCTATTTGGTGGAGGGGAGCAGATATCCAGCGGCTGCTTGGTGGAATCGCACATCAAAGTTAATCTTGCACCGTCTGCCCTGGCGCCGCGGAGCACTAATCTGCTGTCAGGGTGATGAGGCTCCTGGACCGGTTCCCCTTTTTTACAACACACACAGAGCAGCTCAGACCTTCCTCCATTTTCTGTCCTCTCCATCATCTCCGAGCGCTGCAGAGGTCACAGGGTCGTGCTTAAATCTCCGGGCCGGTCAATAGTCTTTAAGCGTTAGTACAGGCTGTTTTGTGGACGGCAGGGGAAGGCGCTCTGTTTGCTTTTGTGGAGCGTGACGCATCTACACAGCTATGTATGTAAGGAAATCACACTCCTCAGCTGTTTTAGTAATTAATGGCTTCTTACTCTACAACCCTAGTAAAAAGAAATGCAACCAGTGTAAAAAATCACTACCACGTTATAATAATTACATCTTAATTATCCATGAACAACAACTACATTAATTTTAAAAAGTTTATTAAGAATGACTCAGGCTTAGTACCTAATTAAGGGGTTAAGGTTAGTAGTTAGGGTATTAATTAAGTAGTTACTAAGATTGCATCCTTCTTAATGCTTTTAAAAGTTTAGTATAATGTTTAGTATAGCATACCGAAAACTAAAATGTAAATACAAGATGAACAATTGTTCATCAAATGTATAAAATATATTTGGGAGCATAGGTTACCTGGAGTGAATGAAGAGAATAGGTCATGTGATTTTGATTGCAACAGGTATCTTCCTGGAGCTTGTATTTGATTACCTGCCAGTATCCATGGGTTTTATAATAATAAAAAATTAGGACTGTTGCTATAGCAAATGACAGTTTAAACTAAAATCTAATGAACAGTGAAACGTCGCTTCGAACTTAAGCTTAAACCCATGACTTACAAGTTCAAAAATGGGCCACAAAACTTTTTTAAATATCAAATGTATATTTTTCTTATTTCAAACAGACGTTGCTTTGTACACTTCACTTATATTATATCAATGTTTTATTGCTTAAAGTAACATAACATTTTTATATTTATGCTTATCATGATTTGTAATTAAAATCTTTCACCTTTGACCTTACCACTGGCCTCTGTAGCTCGAAGGGGGAGGTGATTGGATGCTGAACCAAAACCTTTTGTGTTCAAGCAAATGTCATGGCTCAAGTGCACAACGATTAACCTATGATGAATATGAAATGAGGTGATTAGCATAAGCTTCTGAGTGCCTGATGATTTCATTTTATTATCATGTTCGTCTCCTATAATCCATAGCACAGTGCCTCTCCGTGCTCCCAACCCCTCTTTTCATGTTCCTCTGCCCTGCCAATTGAGCCACCAAGCAGAGTAATTGCATTATCAAAGTATTATACCGGCAGAGTGGGAATATATTTTTAGCCCCCAGCTTTCCAAGGTAATGTAAGAAGGAGGGGCCACAATGTAAACACAGAATGAGGAATTAGCAACGCTCGATTCCTTTTAGCAATAGCATAGCGCCACCGTCATGGACTGGCACGTTTCATTTCGCACACTGGTAAGATTAGCAAGAGTATCTAAAGGTCCTATATTATGACAATTTGACTCTTGTGGGCTTTAATGTTATAACACTGTTACCTCCTCAAAAACATACCTGGAGTTGTGCTTTGTTTCATGCACCCATTTTTGAGTTATCCTGTTTGAGTAATCCTGGTTTATCTGTCTATCTCCAAAGCTTAAAATGCTCTGTTCCACCTTGTGATGTCATGAAGCTTGATTTCACAGTCTTAAAAAGTCATAAGTCATAATTGAAGCCAAAAATCATGCGTGTGAAGTTCTTGAGAGCTCTGAATGAGTTAGATTTAAATACCTCCTTTGACGGTTTGAAAATCAGTAATGCAGCGTTTAAGGATATATTTCCACTTATTGATTCTTTGCAGTGACATCAGGCTGGGGGTGTTCTACATGTATCTATATGAGGGAAAGTTCATCATTTACCATGGTGACACAATGCAAACATTAGGAAACACTGCCAAAAAAGATTTCACATTTTCAGGAGACTGTGATCAATACAAGCATTGGATGGTCCTGTTTAGGAGTTTGATTTTCAGTAAAAAGGTGCGAGTGAATAACTGAAAAACTGTTAATTTTAGCTAGTTTGTGACTGTAATGTTATTTGTGAGAGACTTGTTCAATAGCTCAAATCAGCTCACGAGTTGCAGTTCCAGCTAAACTAATTTTTTCTGATCAGATTGTGTTAAAACAAAGCACAGATTAAAGTCTAACTTGAGTATCAGAGCTTCAGACAGAGCAGTGCCTCCAGTTAGCATCACACCCCCAGGGAATGTTGATGACATCAGCTGCAAAGTATCAAGAAGTGGTTTTCAATAAAGCCTTATTCCAACATTAAAAAACACCAGTGAGTTTGCATAGTAGCTATATACACCTATAATAATAATAATTAAAAAAATACCCCTGTTAATTACATATTAGTAAACGCTTTAATCGAGCCTTGAAAATCACATAAGCATAATGTGCTTCCCAGTCTCAAACGGAGAGCCTTATGTTAGGTAGAACTTTGCCAAATCAGCACAAAGTATAGGGCAATTTACAGTGACAAGCCGAATGGAAAAAAAGATATGTTCATAAATGCTTTATTGCTGCTTAATAGTATTGAGTTATTCTAAAATGGTCTCACACACATTTGCATGTCTTCCAGGGGTATAGCATGTAATGTTACAAGCCCATGTGAACGCTTAACCCTCATAAAACTTCTATTAATACTAAAAAGCCATTCGCCTGGTAATTAAAAGGCATCGCCACGAGGAATTGGTTGTAATCACAAGGAGGAGGTGTTGAAGTGGAGGTGACTTGGCACATAATAGCGACAAAAAGGTGTTCTTTTTTGCATAGGACAGCAGTTGTTTCTCAAGTGTCAGCAGGTGTGGGCTGAGGAGCAGAAGAAAAGAAAAAATGTCACGCAGGCTGCTCGAAGTACGCCGCATGATAATAGAACAGGCGGGTAAAGAGAAAAGGGAATGATGCGTTTCATCTTCAGCTCATAGTGGGACCCCGAGCAGGTCCACAGAAAAGAAGGGTGAGTCAAAGTCAGGACTGGGAGAGGAGAGTAAAGCCTGTTTTATCATCCCTGACTCTTAAGAAGATCTCCCAAATGAGCGAGGGCGTGCATGCTAATGTCACTCCGATAACTAGCTGTGCCTGCCTTCTCGGGGTGAGGGTTAAGCCTGGATTTGGGACTCACAGGGAATACATGTTTGATATGAGAGGGAGAGAACTGGCTGAGGTGCCTTTGCTTGAGATATATATATATATATATGTGCGGATTATTCTATATGGTTTATCACTGTCTGCTTGGCTCTAATAGAAGAATTTTTTGCAGGCTCTTTATTGGCTGCGTGTAGCTTATGGAGGCTCCAGGGTAAATGTTGAGGCAGGAGATCAAAGCTAGCACTGACACCGCTGCATCACAAAGTCTTCATTTACAATGCATTAGCAGTGACAGGCATGTAGCGACGCATGCCAGCGGTAACCTTGACTGCACTCCCTTTCTTTCACAGACAGACTCAGATGGATTTGAATGGATTTGAACCACATTTTTAGTTCTGTTTGTAATGAATGCTGCAAAAGTTCCCCGTAGCATTTGTTCTCTCCCAGCTCATATTTCTTGCTACATGTACTATATCATCGACTGCATTCAACAGGTCCATAAAGT
This sequence comes from Taenioides sp. WSHXM2023, assembly GCA_029959045.1. NCBI lineage: Eukaryota > Metazoa > Chordata > Actinopteri > Gobiiformes > Gobiidae > Taenioides > Taenioides sp. WSHXM2023. The sequence continues at coordinate 20,039,443 of CM057092.1, read as the reverse complement.
ATTGACAAAGACAAAGTTTAGGCCAAATTTTGATCACATTTAAAAACACCTGAATGATACGGTGACGAAGTGTCTTGCCAAAGGACACAATGACATTATGCAATGGCGATTGAACCAGCATTCTTGATTTATAGGGTTTCTACAGGTCTTTACAAACCGGGATGTCAATATTCATTTGTTAATTGATAATCATTATGATACAAGTCAAATTATTATTTTAATTATTTTAAAAGATGTTTTGTGTCACAATCATTTTAACTAAGATACCACTGGCCTCATAGCATAACTGCCAAAGTCATTTTCTGTCTCATTCGACTCCCCAGATCCTGCTGTATCTGTAGGTGTCATTAGCTTTGTCCTTGGCCAATCAGAAGGATTTTTACAGTCAAAAAAACACAAACCACCCTAATCATCTTGTTAAAACAGGCACTTTTCTTTTCTATATTTATGTTCCTGAAAACCTGGGAAAAAAAACAAAACAAAAAAAACTTTAGCAATTATGATATGAGGATAATTATAAGATAAGATAAGATAAGATAATCCTTTATTTGTCCCACAATGGGGAAATTGCAGTGTCACAACACAAGTTTCAGAAACAGTAGGAAAATAAGAGCATGCATCAAATCAAGATAAATAATAATAAGTATTTACAATCAACTAAAAAACACAACACTGTAAGCTAAGCTAAAAGGCACAGGAACATTGCACAATAAGTGTTTTTGATTCTGAGATGATTGTGTACAGTGCAGTGATGGACAGTGGTGGGTAAATAAATAAGTAGCAGGTAAAGTGACTTTAAATAATATTGCATATGTAAAATCCTTCTTCACAAAACTACTTTTTATAAAATGCCAATATCCTCGAAAAACCTGATGTTGATGTTCCAATTCTCGTTCACAATGCATGACAATAACCTTTACTTTGCCTTTCACGAGTCTAACTCAATCTCAGTGTTGTATAAAAAGCGTGCCGCATCTTTCCTTCTCGACAATAGAAGTTCCCTGTATTTGTGATGAGCACCTATCTTGAAAGTTCCTCAGAGCTATTGTTCACTTACTCAGTCTCTGACAGTTGTTTTTTCCTAGCGCACACATTATCCAGCGGGCTGTGGGCTCCTCCGGCTCCCCTGCTATCTCTGCTTCCCCATCTCCCCATTACGATGTGTCTGTGCACCAGGCCTCTCTTCCCTTCTCTTCTTCTTATCACCTGCAGTGCAAATCCAGCAGGCTAATCCCAGGGCCTGTGGGATCTCCCCTCTATGATGATGTATATCTGAGGGATAGCATCAGAGGCTGTCCTATCAGCCCACACACCCCCTAATCCCCCTGCTCTGTGGATGTCCGAGACTAGCCTGTGCTTTCCGGTGTTGTGCCCTAGGACCACATCGGAATTCTGGGAACGAGATGTGGCGTTTAGGGATCTTGTTGAAGATCATGTTCATTTATTGTAAGCTGTGATTCTTGGGGCTTGTAGTTCCCACTGGAGAGCTCTGCAGTAGTAGGGCAGCTCTGGCACTTTGCTAGGAAAAATGTGTAGTTTTTTTTTTTTTTTTTTCCTTGCTGTTCTTAGCTGCCAGTCAAAGTAAAAGCTTATTAATATTTTTAGTGAAACGCCACGGGAAAGGAGCTGTACTATGCTTATTTTGTGTGGACAGTTCATTTGCTTTAGTGCTTCATATTGATCATTAACCATTAACTAATGAGCCTATTTAAAATTGTATTTTTTCTGCCCTTTTTTGCAAATATGCCAGTGGAATGGTTTGAAAGATTTCAAAGTCAACTGAACAATGTTTTCAGCTATACCCTCTAAAATTCATTCTCAGTTCTGTAAAATTTCAAAATTGAGAATTGTGCTTAAAGGGCAGGAAGTGCTCCACTGTGTTTTTAAACTCCATACACCTTCACTAGAATCATTTGCATAATGTCAGTCCTGGAATTGCCAATCTCTACTGAACAAAAGGTAAAATGTTAACTCAAAAACAACGGCTTAATGACATTACAAGATGGAATAGAGCATTTTGAGCTTTGGAGAAGAAGACAGACTAACAGTAAAGGGTTACTCAAACATGTGTGAATAAAAAAGTAACACAACTCCAGGTATGTTTTTGATGAGGTATGAACATTCTAACATGGTTTAAAGCTCACAAGAATCCATTTTGCATAATATAGGACCTTTAAATGCTTATATTATTCGAATGACTTTGAAAGCTTTGATACTAGACACCAGTTCTGGATGAGCGATGAACACATGTCGACTTGAATAGAGTAAACCCTTGCCTGAACCCCCATTTCCTCTACCTTCTCTGTGCCAATAGTCTGCTTGCAAGAAACAGCTCTGAGTAGCAGCTATATGTTCTGATTTTGTTATTGGGCAAAACACATTTCCGTAATGGAGAATTTGGGTGTGAAAGATGCTGGCTCAAGTTTAAAAACTTCTTTGCTTTTTATTTTTTATAGTTGCTAGAGGTCAGAATTGTCCCGATGGCAATATTCAGAAGATACTACAGCAATTCATCAGAAATGTGCTAAAATGTGGCTGTAAATGTCTTGGTTGAGGTTCAAGTTCCACACAAAAGTGAGTGTAAAATTTACCACAAAAGAACCAATGTCAGTTAATACCCTTGTTTAGAAGATCACACTGCAAGTCTCTGTTCCTTCCGTTTATTACTGCTTTTTATTATAGATAATATACTAAATATTCAAATTTTGCCTATCTCCGAGACAGTACGAGTGACATTATAACATTTCTGATATATTTTCAACCTAACTCAGACTTTGGCAGAGTTGTTCAAGTTTAGATTTTTCTTCTTTTTCATTGCGTTTTATTTTTCCACATTTCTCTCTGGAGAGCATTGCAGTGGTTCACACTCTAGCTGTGGCACTGCGCTGAAAAATCATTGCAGGTTTTTTTGATAGCCGCCAGTAAAAGCCAAGCTAAAACAAAATCTGATTAATATTTTATCACTTGGAGAAAAAAAAAACAACATTTGGCTTGCAGTTAACATGGATAAGTAGAAGGCCGAATAGACTGCTTTTTTATTCCACTTCCATTACCTCTGCAGTATTTCCGATTTACTGCGTATTTCTTATACTGCATCCAGCTTACAATGTCTGTTGGCAGGAAAAAGACAGATCCAATTCTATAGCTTTAACTCTTGTTTTTACCAGCTAAATTTTCTATAAAGGCCCTTAAATGACATAACCAGCCCCAAGACCTGGTCTGCAGTACCCTATAAATCATCCACTCTTCACAAAAAATAAAATAAAATTAAAAAACCCAAAAATGTATCTATTTCTTGTCACTCATGTTGCCTTGGCGACACACACATTCGGTACAATCCATTTTCTGGAATGCATAGTTGTATGGGCATGATGGAGTTCAGGAGTGAAATTACATTTTTTGGTACATCTATTATTTAACTGTCAGCTGGGATGAATATGGTCCTCTCTCTGCTGGTGAGAAGGTACGGAGCAGCGTGTTGTGCTACAGATATGCTCCATTTGCTCCTTGTCATTGCTCCTTGTAAAAAATGGGGGTTCGCCGGCTTGGTCAGTGTGCCTTTATCACACTGTGTTGAGGTTAGATAAGATTTTTAATGCTGTGTTCAACATGAGGCTTCTGATGTATAAGCATTGTGTGGGTCTAGTGTGGTTTACATGGGATTTAAATGTAGACTATAAATGAAATGGTTTGTGTTATTTTTTGCCAAACTGAAATGTAAGGTTCAGTGTAAAGAACTCTGGCCCTAAAACTGGATTTAAAATCGATGTGTGTATAATTTCAGATTATATTGAAGATAATTGTTTTGTATTTAGGAGTAGAACCACTACAAATCACCTACTGTATGTGCAATATTGGGATGTAAATGAATACAGAAATAAGGTATATTATATTAATATTAATTTTGAATAACCGTATTCCAGTATACAGGGCCGTCGCTAGCCATGTGCCCTATGCAGCATACTAGAATTTGAGCTGTGTCTAATTTTAAAGGGTTTCATTTACACATGTTTAACACACAAACCCCTAACATGGCTTAAAGCTCACAATAGTCAATTTTGCGTAACATAAGACCTTTAAGAAACCCCGCTCTTCTCGACCTTTCCGTTGTCCCTATCTCTGTCTCTGTCACATAGTTCTAGACATGTGATTGGTGCAGACAGTGACCAGAGGCTTGTTTGAGGCTCATTGACAGATTTGGCTCAAACAGGTAAACTATTCTTTGGGGCTTGTGTGCAGCTGCTGGACTGTGAAAAGAGCGTGTGAATTACCAGCAGAACCAGTGATACGGAGCACCGCGTCACCGGGCGGTTTGCTGAAGGTCAAACAGAGAAGCACCCATTCTCCCAGTTATCAAACACTAGCCCAGGCGTGTCAGCATAGCGCGCACCAATCATATCTTCTTTTGGCCATGATAAAAAATGGTAATCTCAGTCTTTTGAAAGTGTCCGACCTTGACAATTTTCCTCAACAAAGTGTCTCCTTTTTGCAAGCGATTTACGACATCTCAACCTCACACAATATAGTAGGTTCTGAAAAAGATTCTCACACAGATACAATTAATTTGGAAAGTTAGATGATGTAATTGCATGCACACCAGTAATTATTAGGATGAGGCGAATGGCAGAGATGGTGCTGGGATAGGACAAAGGGCTAATTAATCTATCTTCTGATCAGATGAATAAAAATGCTTGGATTTAATCAAATTAGTTTCTTTTCATCGCTTTTTACTCAAAATACCGAAGTGCTTTTTGATTAAAACTGAGATTTAATAACTTAACCATGACACAGTTAATATAATAGCCATACATGACTGTCAGCTACATGTTCTCCATATGATCCTGTTTCTTATGCAGAGTTAAACTGAAAGTCATGCATTACTTTTGTTCATAACTATTTGTGAGCACCCAGAGGTCATACAGAGGTCATACAGGCACTGAAAGCGTTAATGATTAAAACAAATATAAAAACTGACATCTTCACAATAGAATCGCATACCAGCGCATATATAAGGGGTGGGACATTAACGCGTTAATTACAAAGAAAATAATATTAACGCAGTTTGCATGCCAAACAGCGCGACCCTGATGACGTCATTTCGTGTTTGTTTACATGAAATGTCTATTAAATAGTGAGACAGATCTGAGTCCTGTTGCTATACGCGCTCCTCCATGAGTTTATGGATATAAAAACAGCTCGGAGCAGTGAGGACATCCGGAGACGAGAGGCCGCAAACTTCTGTCTGTCCACAGTCCTCACTGAAGGTAAGCGTGGATTCGCCGTATGTTTTACTGCAGAGTTTATTCACTCTTTGGAGCAAATATTGTTATGCGATTAATTGAGATTAATTAATTACAAAGCCTTATTATTTTTTAATCAAGTCCCACTCCTAATATTTTTTTTATCTTTAAAGGCACGACCTGCTTGTCTCCATGGCAATGTTATTGCTTTGTCTAGAATGTTCCATGGTATGACATTAAACAAATCCATCTAGCATTTATTCATTACAAGTGTTTCTATTGCTCAAAAATACAATCATTTCTTATGTGAATAGGGGCGCCTCTCCACAGACCTGGATAGTAATACAGCATAGTGCTGTAACCTGCTTGTCTCCCTTGTAGTAAATAGGTTTGATCTATATTGTTTGATCTGTATTATTCTAAACAAAGCAATAACATTTCCATGGAGATAAGCAGGTGCTGGACCCTCCACTAGAAATGTTACGCAGTGCACCTTTAAAATAGTCACGTTTTTATCTTAAGACAACATTATAGGGTTGACATCATGGCATAACATAGACTGCTGTAAATTATGTGTTCCTTACTCTTTAAAGGAACTCTTTAAAGGTGCACTGTGTAACTGTGTCTACCACTTGCATGTGAATATAAAGATGTTATTGCTCTGCTTGTAATATTCTTGCTTGTAATATAAAGTATTTCATTAATTATATCTATCTCCAGGAAGACAAATTGGTGGCAGAGGTCCCACTAGAAAAGATAGATGAAAATCTGAAAACTTTGCTAGAGGTTGGACACCATCACCACAGCATCCTCAGCTTTAAGCTCCATTACAGAGCCTGGTTATCCCAGTAGTCAGCACTGCTAAGCTGCAGGCCGTAATCACAAGTGGCAAGTGAGTGAGTGAGACAGCGCGCCCTGGGTCAGACCTTTGTGATTACATTTAAAACTTCAACCTGTTCCCCTCAAGAGAGACACATTCAAAGTCTACTGCCAAGTGTGGAAAGATCCTTCTGTAATTACTACCTGGAATTACTACTGAAGGTCATCTTATTAACATTTAAATATACGGGTAAGACTTTATAGTAATTACACAGTTTAGTAACTACTTCATTAACACCCTAACCCTGACCCTAACCCTAACTCTTTTTAAGTAGTTACTAAGTCTGAATCACTCTTAACCAAGTGAATAAAATGTTGCCAATACATGTACTATACATACACTTTAATGTGTACGCCAGTTATACTATTGCATAACTTTACCAAATTACAGGTCAGATCTGTGGAGAGGACACTGGCGTCACTATAAAAATGCCAGTGCCACATGTGAATATCAATAAACACCTGTAAACATGGTAAACCTTTCTGGACCACCTTCCTTATGTGTTATGAATGTGCTTTGTAAAGGAGGATCACTCTAGTTGATACTTTGCAGATGATGTCATTGACATTCCCTGGGGGTGTGATGCTAACTCTAAGCACTGCTCTGTCAGAAGCTCTGTTACTCAAGTTAGACTAAATCTGACCTGAAAGAACTGACTTGGTTGGAACAGGTGAGCTGATTTGTGCGCTTAAAAACCAGTCTGTCACATTTAAAATTACTGGCTATCTAGCAGTTTTTCAGTTAATCACTCCCACCTTTTTTTGTTGAAACTCAAACACCTAAACAGGCCACGAACACTCATGATGATTATAGGTTCCTGAAAATGTGCTATTTAAATTCATTTTGTATTTTTTCTTGAGTTGTGATATCAGTGTGATATCACTCTAAAGTACCAATAACCTTTACAACCAACCATCAAGGCTACTATACAGATGCACAGTAGTATACAGGGTAATCCTAATAAACTTTGATTAATTTATGCGTCATGTACCCACACACCCTCCTGCCCTCCGACCGGGAACAGAAAAACAAATGACGTATGTGTGAAGTCATCCAGATATCTGCGCGGGTTTGTTCCTCTCTCTCTTCACACTTACCAGATGGCAGTCAGATTTCACACACTGCGTTCTGGAAGACAATCAAGGAACAAGATTGCTTTTTCAGGAAGGAGGATTGCTTTAACTAGATGTCAAATTACAGGCTTTTTTCAACACTACACACCGGCATCTCTCTGTCAAAGTGACTGTGTGGTGTTGATCCTGTAGCATTTTAAGATACAGGCCAAAAATACTAACTTCAGAAGCACAGCGCTTTTGGTAGATTCTTTGTCATTGTAGGATTGACATTTTTCAAGTAAATATAGGATGAGTAAAGAGCAGTATAGGGCTGGGTGATATGGTGATTAAAATGGATTTGTGGTCTCATTCTTGTGAGGATCTGCTTTTCTGATTAAAGAGCATGTATGTACCTGATTGTACAGATATTGTATGGTAATTGTAGTCAAAATGTGTTTGCTGTGTTTTGTCTGCATCTAAGTATAAAGCATTTTTTGGTTCAATAATCTGGAAGGGCACTGTTAGCATGCTAGTTGTTAACTTTACCATGACACTTGTGAAAAAGTGTGAAGAATAATTCTGGACCACTGCAAACAGTTTGAAATGATCTAGTTCTGTTTTTCTGTTTTTTATGACAATACAAATCAGGGGAAATCAAATCAAATTAAATTTTGACTAATTACTAATCTTCTCTTGAATGCAGCTCTATATTCAAAAACAGACACTATGCTACACCCACACCTCCTGTTGGTCAGCCTCAGCAATACTCTAAGCGTCTGACAAGAGGATTTAACCAGTTCCAGTGAAATGCGCACTTTCAGAAGAAGTAGATGACAATTACTTCAAAGTAATATAAAAATACTGAGTTTACATGAATCGTGACCAGATTTAAATTATACTGTGGCTCCAAGAAAATTGTGATAATAATTTTCTCCCACCCCTATCAGTACCTTGGCAGTGGTTTAAAATAATCCAGAGATTTTATACATTAGTGATCTATTTTTCAATATTTCAGGGTGTTTTTATGTCTTTTCCATATCACTCTGAGTGTTTTTGTATATGGCAACAGTCTCATCAGTTCATTTATCAGTCAGTGAACAGCCTGTTTCCACTCATTCCTCTTGACATTTCTCATTTTGTAGTAAAATGGCATCAAACAAAAGGTTTTTTTTTTGTTTTTTTTAAGCACTGCTCTCTGCCAGTCTCTTCACTTGTTTCTTTTACATTCACACCACCTTTTCATTTATTAGCAACATTTTCTTTTTTCTGCATTTCATTTAATGGTTGAGAACTTGTTCTGGCTAATACGCTTTTAAATTATAAAAAGGAATTATATAACCAGTTTTATAAGTCATAAATTTGGTTATCTGGTGAGCTGCCATTAAAAATGTACTTCAAGGTCTCAGTGATATTACAATAAAAAGGAACTCTGTGATATGCCTTTTTGGTGAAAGCGTTGCCTCATGATTCACTGCTCCTGTGTGTAATGCAGCTCTATAGAAATAATAATGTCTTAGATTTATAATGCGCTTCACAGGCTCTAACATAATATCTGACATATGTTCAAACACAGACACTTTTACTCACTCCTCTTATTGGTGACTGACAGGTGGACTTAACCAATCACAGAGAGGTATAAACTCTGAGAAGAAGTAAAGTACTTTAGTAACCTCTTAAAGGCATTATATGGATAGATGGATAATAAAACAGATACAGTTTGAAATTAATTGTTAATTAATGAATTGAAATTGCAAAATTCTGTCAACTGGAAAAAGGTTTTTGTGTGAAGACATTTCACAGCTCATCCAATTAGTGCCTTGCTGGACACTGCCTTATATCTGCCTGATCTGCAGTGTCCACCAGTAATCTGACCAGAACTGAAGAAGCTGCTTGGATGAACATCTTCACTTAAAAAAACTTTGTCCAGTTGACAGAATTTAATTTTTTCTTTTGCTTTGGATCCTACCTGGACGACTGAGGGATTACACAGACATGTACATGAATTGTGATATCTGAAATGATATTCTCACTATAAGTAAATAATATCAACATTTTTGACTTTTTACCTCCAGATAACAGTAGCAAAAACTGGAGGTCACAAGCGCGTGCAGTGTCTGTTAAGGTCAACCTCCTGCCGTTGTCCGCGCTTTGACACAGAAACTCATGAATGTTTGATTGCTCTATTATCCCAGAAGGGTGGGGAACATTCAAGTCCTCGCTTCAAGAATTCAAATATTCCCTTTACCATGACATTTCCTCTCCATTGTCTGCTGTGGTGGTCCTGCTTGACTCATCGCTGGTGGGCCGTGCTGCAATGGCGTCATCCAGAGTTCCATTTAACTCTCACCGCTGTTTGAAGTGAAGGCGCTGGATTGGAGAGAATTGATACTCAGTCATCCCGACATGTCTTTTCCTCCTCCGTGGGGTAGATAAAAATCTGGCCATCCATCTTTACGTCTCCCTCATGTCAGGTGGACGCACCACAAAACCTGGGTACCTGCTACGCACAAACAACAAGAACAAAGAAAGGAACATTACTTTAATCTGTGCTCCTGCTGTTAATTCCTAGCTCTGGCGCTCATTCGGGGGCCCTGTGTATCTCAGCTTCTCCCTTATGAACAATCCATCACTGTTAGTGCATTTCTCTGGAGCGCGCTTTGCTCTGGTCTTTTTTTCACCTGCACTTTGAGAAGACGCTGCAGCCATGAAAGAACCCAAATACATTGTTTCTGCTACACATTGCGAACTTTGCCTTCCGTACAACATTGTCTTACTTTCTTTTGAGATTTTGTTCAAAAAGAAGAAGCCCCAGAATAGCTGAATAATAATTCTTATCTTTGTCTTCCTGACGCAACTTATATCATTTTGATTCAGGTTTGGGGCACAAATGTTTGCAGTGTTGGTTCAGATTAGTTAATAAAAATGGCAATGCCAATGCTGCAGGTTTTGTGTTTCAGACCCTTAAAGCAAACAGCTTCAAGAGCTCATATATAATCCAATTTATTATTATTGCAATCATCTGCAGGGTGTGTGTTTTAATATATATGACAGACACTCACTCATAAAGAGGGAGTTGTGGGGTAATGAAATAAAATGTGTCTCTTAAGAAGGCAAAGTCCCAAAGGGAGCCGTCTCTCGGATCAGATTCCCAACGGGTCTCCTGATAGTAATTGCATCACGTTTTTATTTCAAATATTAGTCTTGTTTGTTCAGCCATGTTTGTTGGAATAGCTGGTTTCTGTTATCAAAGGCTGTTGTTCTACTTAAATGAATATACCTTAATGTAGGGGTACAGATCACCATTTCAAATTTATTATAGTCAATGTTTTCTTAGTATTTTTAATACAGTATTTTAGAAGTAACTCATGCAATGGGCTGTTTCTAAAACACTCACTCAGAGCATCATAGAAACTGACCAACAGGAGAAAACTGTGGTGGAAAGTGTTATTCTGGTGATTTTACTAGAATAGCATATCATCACAAGGAGGAGATCAGGATTAGATTTTTATCGGCGTATGGCCCAGGTCTACCTTAACGTAGTTTGATCATTCATTGAAAAAAAAAGTCTAGACAGCTTATGAAATTGCTAATTTGGTGCAAATCTAACATTTCTTACCTGGCCAGCAGTAAACGATTTTCAGACATTTTCAGACTTACTTTGCACAGAGAAAGGAAAATATGCAAGTTTTTCATAGGGCATTAATATTGCAAATTTCTGTGAACCTAAGGTAGATACATATTTGATATGGGATATTGGCTCGAAGATGATACATGGTCCAATCATTTTCCCACACTTTCCGTCTGCATTTCCTAATAGGCTTTCAACATTACATCCTGGATCTATAATTGACACCTGATGTCAGGCCTTGCTGGTGATTACATAGGAAAATGACCTGACCTGTAATGAACTGCGAAACTAATGACATCACTGTGAGATCACTCAAGTTGAAAGCAAACTGTTGTACACGAAGGCTCATCAGGCGTGATATTAAAATGTCCACTTTTACATCTTTGAGCCCAGGCCAGTGGTAGAACCAATGTGACGGAAACCTGCAGCTAATGACTCAAGCAGACGGCCGTGGGCATTAGACAACTTCATTTATGAAATAGTCAGCCTCCCGTGTAGCCATACATCCACATTATGCTGGCTGAGCTGAGAGACGCGTCGCTGTCACAGCCACTGAGCAGTGTTGATGTCCCCCTTTACCTGCATTCATCTTCCTCTCCAGTGCTAATGGTCTTCTCAGGTCATTTACGCATTAAGGTCCTGATCATCCATCTCCCACCTGCAGCCTGCGGTCTGCTGCTGTATGTGCTGCTGTTCTGCTGTATGTTCTGCTGTATGTTCTGCTGTATGTTCTGCTGTATGTGCTGCTGTATGTGCTGCTGTTCTGCTGTATGTTCTGCTGTATGTTCTGCTGTATGTTCTGCTGTATGTGCTGCTGTATGTGCTGCTGTATGTGCTGCTGTATGTGCTGCTGTTCTGCTGTATGTGCTGCTGTGTGTGCTGCTGTATGTGCTGCTGTTCTGATGTATGTGCTGCTGTATGTGCTGCTGTATGTTCTGCTGTTCTGATGTATGTGCTGCTGTATGTGCTGCTGTATGTGCTGCTGTATGTGCTGCTGTTCTGCTGTATGTGCTGCTGTTCTGCTGTATGTGCTGCTGTATGTTCTGCTGTTCTGCTGTATGTTCTGCTGTATGTGCTGCTGTATGTGCTGCTGTTCTGATGTATGTGCTGCTGTATGTGCTGCTGTATGAGCTGTACACATCACTCATTTCTCACTTATTTTTGTTTCACAAACCAACTGCAAACACACAAACATATACTGTTGTGTATCCTGGTGCCTGGGCTTCTAATTGCCTTAGAGGAGCACTAATGCTAATTATATCTTAATGTAAAATGATAATTGCCACTTGTTGTGGCAGTAAAATGTCAGTGCTTTGCTGTGGTGTGTTTCCTCTGTTAGAGCGGCTCTGTGGAGAGCGGAGCAGGTTGACTGGTGTGTGCTCAGAGACAGACACATCTATCTTTATAATGCGCGTGATTCAGCCCCACCTGACACTGATATGTACCACTATTAATCAGTCTGTGCTTTTTTACATAGTGGAGCGTTTACATTGTGTTTAACTACTCTCCCCTGGTGCACTGCAGTGCAGTCCTTTTCTTTTAGCGTGTTCTCATGTAGGTTAGTTGTACATTCAATATTCAGCATCTGTTTGGATGGAGCACTGAGAGAACAAAACACAGAAGTGGCAGAGTAGCACAGTCTTAAAGCTGTCTCTGAAGTGAGGCTTATACTGCTCCCCTTTGCTTTTAGTCATCATGCCTCTTCTTCTGGATCTCTCACGAGCTGTTTGCCTGTGAGGTCACAGGGGAAATGTAGTGTTCACTGTCACAACATGGACGCATTAACCCATACCAGCAGGTGTGTAATTATATATGAAACCATTTTAAAGGAGCATCATTATGACATGTTGAAAGTAGGTCAGAGCCACAGACTTCAGACTTCTATTTAGTTCTCACCCACTTCAAATGTGCCACTTTATATTTGAAGTTGTAAAATAATCCAAGGTCATGATGCAGCTATTTTAAGACATTATAAATACTTTTAAAAACTCAAAAGTGTTGTCATGAAGGTCTTGTGGATGCATGTCACATTTTGTTGTGTTTATGTGGTACTAAGGTACTAAGGGCCATTTGTTTGTTTCAGGTACGGCGACATGGTTCCAAAGACCATCGTGGGGAAGGTGTTTGGCTCCATCTGCTCTCTGAGTGGGGTGCTGGTCATCGCTCTGCCCGTCCCTGTCATTGTGTCCAACTTCAGCCGGATTTACCACCAGAGCCAGCGGGCCGAGAAGCGCCGCGCCCAGAGGGTACTGTCCCGAGTCTGCCTTTTATTCTTCTCTGGGCCTGTTTTGTGCTTTTATCTGCCTTTCCTTCTTGGTGCTGTCTTATCCGCTGGTAACAGAATGACAGGCCAAACACTATCTCTCAGAATATTAATCTTGTATTGTGTTTCTGTCTGACTGTGCGGGTGGGTGAAATACAATCAAGCAAGTATACTTGCTTGAGTGTATTTCAGTGGGAGAGAAATAAGAGCGGGAATGACAATGACTTAACAAATGATCTTCAGACTTTAGTTTCAGCAGCTTTTCAATGGACATACAGTATGTGCATTTATTTGCTACAGCAGAATTTCTTAATCATAGATTTAGCATGGCCGCTTGCACTAAAAAAATACTGTGGCTGCCAGAGGGAGACAGAGCCAATTAGAGAGACAGACAAACCGTCATAGGCTAAAACAGAGATCTGTTTGTTCAAACAGAAAACTCGGCTTGCTAGAATCCGCGCTGTGAAGATTCGGGGCACTAATGCCTATATGCGCTACAAACAAAATGGGCTGCTGTTCGACTCACTGGAGGAGGTAACGGGGCGTGGCAGCGCTGGGGCTGGCTGAGCGGGACGCGCTGACGCTTGCATGCCGCTGTGCTCGGGGACCATGCCATCACACCGGGCGCAGGGGGCTTCCCATGCTGTAACCCAGGGGCTGCTCTCATCTGTGTGGTACATCACCTCTCTCACATGTCGACTCTCTCGGACCATAGGGCAGCACAGGGGCCTTCTGGAGACTCATCAGCATGTCTATCCAACAGGGTTTGGAGGGGAAGGAGCTGCCAAAGGCTTACAGGACTCTGAGCTCAGCCTGCGTCTCCTCTAAACTCTGTTTTTGATGTGATTTGAATGTTTTTTAGAGCATCCAGGTTTAAGTCAAACTAACACTACATCCTTCACCCAGAGCAGAGCCATCAGCGTGTTGTTGTGTTGTTGTGGTCTGAGTCTGTGCAGTGTTCCATCTGTGTCCAGGTGTGCCACTGCTGTGCATTGACTTTATGTTTAGTTTTAAACTTAATTTCTGGTCCTTCTCATTAAATGAATGAAAGAATGGCACCTATCCTGTGAGACGTGTTCTGTGTTTAAACATGGTAGGGTTTCAGTAAACTGGCTGCCGTGCTACAGATCTGCATCTCGACTCTTTACGCTTCGCCTCCTCTTCACTACATCATTGAGCTGTTGCCTGAGACTGTATGTGTTTGATGGCTTGGACCTGCTCATCTACACTTATCTCTCTGTGTTTCCCAAGGCCTCCAAAGTGGCAGCACACTCCCTGGGGACCAAGCCTGCCACCCCGCCTTTCGAAAGCCAGCACCATCACTTGCTGCACTGCTTGGAGAAGACCACGGTAATGCAATGCTGTTTATTTTTCAGTCGTTCTAATAGGATTTTAAAGAATGTGATCTCTATGAAACTGCTGCAGCGTGTGCTTTAGCAACAGCACTTTCTATATGACACAGTTACCATTTTCATTCATGCAAAAACTCTGTTCCTATTCTTTGCAGCAGAAGTTAAAAATAGCTGTAAATGGGGCTATGTTGAGTCTACTCACCAGCAACATGCTGAAGATAACATGACGCTGCCAGCCTGTACCATTAATCCTTCCAAACAAACCAGTTCACTTCATTTAAACTTATCCATAATTTAGACGAGCAGGAGTTAAGAGAGTTAATGTGACAGGACTTTCACACTGGCAGCTCAGATCTCCGTGCTGAGACAGGAGCGTGCCATAAATCAAGAGTGCATTCTCCTCGTATCTCATCCCCTCTCCTCAGTAGGAGGCTGGTGCCTTGGGGAAAAGCCCTGTTAAGACTTCGTGGGTTCATGTGAGATGCCAGTGTATACATTATGTCCCTTTATATAGCAGAGTTTGCAGCTGGGGTACTAATGTGGTTCAATCAGTGCTGCCCTGCCCCCTGCTGGACAACTATAGGCAGTATTTCTGCCTGACCTTCAAGTCAAGCCCATTTGTCACAGGGATAACAGTGGTGAATGTTTTCGCAGATGGCTCTTAATATGGACATCTGGCTTCATATATTTCGATTCCCCTTGATGATTCATTTAGCAATTATTAAACAATTTTGTTGGAGCCTCTGTTTAGTCGTCACTGTGAAACATCTTTACTCATTAGTTAGCACAGCCTATCATTATTGATGTAACACGGTGATTCATGAGTAGCGCTGACAATCCGAGAATAACATGCAATAACACAGTTGAACATTGCAATAATGGGATGTGTATTAGTGTATTACATAGATGTATGACTATAACGTGTAAGCTGTCTTAAAATAGTCAACTGTCATTGCCAAAAACCCAACAAGAATATATTTCGAGTACTAAGCGATGGAGTAGTGGTTTCACACTGTAGCTCAGCTGTGCAATAAATCCTGTGCCCCGAGGAAATCTAAAAAAAGAGAGCGAATATATCAGAATTGGAACTGAACTAAATGACAGCTAAAACACTACATTTATTATTCAAAGGTGCACACTGTAACTTTTCTGGTGGGAGGTCCACCACCATGGATACATATTTTATTTGCCTGGAATGCTTGACAGTACAGCATTAAATGTAGTTTATTTTGCATTTGTCTTTTTGTGGGTGTTTTAATTGCCCTAAAATACCTATTCCAATACTGTGGAACATTTCAGTCAAAGCTTTTTCAATGGATGAAGCAGGTGGTGGACCCTCCTGAAAAATTACATAGAGCACCTTTAATTGGAACGTTTATAGCAAAGTAAATAATTTAGTTTCTTATAATTTGTATATTACATAATTATAGGACTTGCCATAAACATATTTGCAGCTTTAGTTGACTTCACATTTGTTCCTTTCTCCTTCTGCAGAATCATGAATTTGTGGACGAACAGACGTTCCAGGCTAACTGCATGGAGATCAGTATGATGAAGTCAGGCTCGTGCTCCTCCTCGCTCTCCTCGTCTCCACACGGCCTGAGCTCCTGCTGCTCCCGAAGGCACCGCAAGAAGAGCAGCTTCAGCCTGCCCAGCACCAACAACCAGGAGCTGAGCACCATCCAGATCAGGGAGAGACCGGTGGCCAACAGGTATGCACTACACACACACAGATAAAATAAAGAACGGGCTAAAATATGTCTATCCTACACTGAAGTGAAAACAAAATATACAATTCATTCGTGACTGACTGAAGTGTGATCACAGTTCAAACTATTCCATAGACAAAAACATGGAGTCTGTCTGAACTGAACAGAATGCCATTAAAGTGAATGAGACTCCCTGGGCCCGAAAGTGGACATTTTGCCAGGGCAACTTCAATTTTTATCATCTAGAATGCGATGATATCACACTCTCGCATTCAATACCACATTCATTTTTCCTGACCTCCTGTCACGATAACAAATTTTAAAGCATGATATATTGCTACAGAGATGCCACTGACACAAATCAGGGTAATCCCAATAAAACCATTTTTAAATAGACAGTATCATTAAAAGGCCTGAGCTGTAAGAAATGAATAGCAGAATGAACCAATAATAATTAGCTGTAGAAGTTATTTAAGTTAGTTAACACTCTACAGCTCAAGTCTAATATTATTACATAAAAATGGCAAAAATCTCCCCACTATTGCAAAGAAATTACACACAAGTAAATACACACGATAAATACTGAGCCCAAAAATAATTGTTCCATCTTTCATGTATTGAACAGTAAGTTGATATAGTATTTATTGTGACAGGCTTAACCCTATCTAATTTAAACAATACATGTGTTATGCTTTTGTGTTATATTAAACCCAATAATGGAGACTTAGAATAAGAAAGTTAGTTTTATCAGTCTGTCATTTTCACAAGAGAGTCAGTGGCAGCTTATGAAAATCAGCAGATGGAATATATTATAAGCTATAGATAATGTAAATATAAAAATAGATATAACTACAGTCATATATAGAGTCAAGCACTGTGTCAACCTGTTCTCTCATTCATTACTGCTGTGAACGCCGAGCCTTGAAACTATGAACACGTTGTTGTCAAGGTGAAAGTAGCATTGGAAACAGTTGGTGCGAAATAATACATCATAAGTAGATTACACTGTATCTAACCTAATTGCTACTCAGGGACATGTGGCCTGTTCGCTGTGCTCAAAATGTCTGACCAGTGGCTCATCCATAATTTAACTCTCCATTGTGGCACACTTAATATGGTTCATACATGCACACGCTCTTTTACCTGAAATAAGGCCAAAGCACTTACGTTTCAGTACTGGGTTATAAAGAAACATGTATTCATGCATAAATAGAGCAGTATAGAATGTATTCCAAAAGAGTGGAGCTGTGGATGGAAGATGGCTAAATTTGAGGCAAGCTTTATAAAACAGTACACTTTGTGATGTACATTGTGTGAAAAAACAAACATGCAGTATATTAGATACACTGCACATGTAGAGGAAAAGTGTGACTAAGTGAGAAAATTGTGTCATGTAGTAAATTAAATGAATGCTGTTCATTTTGTTAAAAAAACAAACAAAAAATACAGTTATTACTAAAACTAATATCGAGCCTAGATACTCTTTTAACAATAATAATAATGCCTCACATTTGTAATTCGCTTTACAGGCTTACCAAACCCCTGAACGCGCTATACACTGTAGCCACAGCGGCCCCGGACAATCATTTACACACACACCACTTTCATACTAGACAATGTGGGTGAAGTGTCTTGCCTAAGGACATAACAACAGATCTTGGTAGAGACTTGACAGAGACTGGGTTGGGGGACCACTGCTCTAACCATTGAGCCATTGTTGTCCTATTTGGGCCGGACTATGTTGAGCGCTTCCTGAATAGTTTTTAAATAGTGTTGACCTATATCAGAGCAATAGAATTACAAATGGTAGATTTAAATAACTGTATTATGTGATGTTGGTAATGTATTTCACAGTAAGGCATATTTGGGTATCTATCTATTGGTTGATTTATTTTTAAAGGTTGTATTTATTACAGTGAAGCAATTCTATCATTTTCACCCCTTTCTCTGTGACATTTAAACATGATGCCTGGCCATTCAAGTGCCCACTCTTTGGCATTACTCAAACTGATAAATTGTAGTAATATGTGACGGAGGAGAAAGCTATTAGCACAACAGCAAAAAAGTTAAGTATGACAAGTTGAGCGTATCAGAGAGCTTTGTTTGTTAATAATTGCGTTGCGATTAAAGTCTGTGTTGGTCTATATGTTAAACTCAGTGACAGGGCCAAATTAAAAGTTATCCTGCACAGAGCAAAGCACAGCATTTGTTTCCTAAATGGGCTGACCTTATGACACACTTTCTCCATATACAGTACTGAGCAATTGTGTAGTGGGCTGTGAAAAAGGCTATTAACTAAGAGGGCGGCGTTCAGTGGTTTTGTTTGTGGCATCAGCAATGAAGCAGTTGTCTAAGAGTAGATATAAATTGCTGTTAAGATCCAGCAGTGATTTTCAATAAGATTCTACCGATCAAGACATCACTCACGAAAGGGATAAATAATTAGTTTTATTATATTGTGCCCTTGTCGAATACAGAATGTTCATGGCTTTTTTGAAAGACCATACACTCACTCTGCTCAGATCAGAGTACCGTTTTGTTACCATAACGAGACAGGACCAGTGCCTTGACAGAGGTCTGACGTATGCACGACAGATCCTTGCCTCCATATATACAGTATTATTACTTTGCCTGGAATGTTCCACAGTATGGCATTGCACATATCGATCTCATTAACATCATTTCTATCTGCTTGATATAACCGTAATGAGATACTGTGGAGATAAGTGGCGCACCCTCCATGAGAAAAGTTACATAATGCCCTTTAATATACTGATTTGTGTTCTCTTATGGCAAAGTCATGGCCAAAGCATCTTTACACTTTATGCTAACTACACTTTTCATTAGAACAAAGAGTTTATTTAAAAAAAAGTCAGGCTTAATTAATACACCAATGCCTTAATTAGATAGTTACTGATCCTGAATCATTCTTGAAGGTCCCATATTAGGCAAAATTTACGCTTGTGAGCTTTAAGCCATATTATAATTATAGTTACCTCCTCAAAAACATTTCTGGTGTTTTGTTTCATTCACACATGTTTGAGTTTATATAGTCTATTATAGTCAGTTAAAGCTCAAAATGTTCCATGAAGTGGTAGTTTTCAAATACCTTTTGCTTTTGTTCAGTAAAGATTGGCAATTCCAGGTCTGAAATCATCCAGATAATTTTAGTGAAGATGTACAGAGTTTCAAAACACGGTGGAGCACTTCCTGTATTACCACATGACATCACAAGGTGGAACAGAGTGAGAGAAGAAGTCTCACACCAAAATATGCAGGGTTAGTTTTGTTGATGAGGAAACATCATTATAACGTAGATCAGAAAATAGTGTAAAATGGGCCCTTTAATGAACTTATACATGATTTGTTCATTGTGAAGTAAATCTTTATTCATGTTTTATTAAAATTAAATAAGGTGTACACAGTATCCTATTGAAATATTTGTAATGAATTCCTCTTGTATATAGTTTCCTATTGTTAAGTGTCAACTATAAGTGTTCTTTTTTTTTTTAAATAAACCAAGGAAAAGGAACATTTTTATCGACTGTGCCAAAGAGGGAGAGAGGTGTGATGATGTGATATTGCAAGGTCTTAAGCTTTTGTCCCTGTCTCCCCACAGCCGTTCCAGCCTGAATGCCAAACTGGACGAGACGGTGCCCTTGAAATGTAATGACCCGTACATCTCGCCCGCCATGGTCAGCCTGCAAGCTCCCGTGGTGACATCATCAGACGGGGACGGCTCCACCAGCTCCACCGCCGCTGTCTACTCTCAAAGCAACATAGTTCGAGTATCTGCCTTGTAGATGTCATTTTGTTAGCCTATCTGCCTATCAGCTAACTGGTCTTTGTAGTAGAAGCACCAAAACTGCTGAAAGGAGAGGGGACCACACACAAGCATCAACCTGCCATACTCCAGAGACAGATTATACCAGATTATAATCTAAAACGACTCTTCATCTGATGTCAAATCTCTGCATGGTAACTACTTGATGTATGGACTTTGGGGAAGGAAACGTAACCAGCAGCTCCTTTAAAGCACAGCGGAAAGAATTTTTTTGGGATTGTCTAAATATCGGTGTTGCCTAAAAATACTGAGAAAAACTTTATTTTTTTGAATATGTAATGTTTTTGTCATCGTAGGAGGAGGGGCGGATGTTTTGGGGTCACTTAAAATGGCCTGTATCGACAAAGCACACTCTCATCTTATTGTGAATATGGTGTCCATATTTAGGAGTTTGCTACATACATTTTCGAAGAGCGACAATGAAGAGGTTTCCCCGTTCTTGTAAATTCAGAAATTCATCACATTAGCTGGAATGAATTGCCGTTTTGTGACTCCTCATTACCGATCCATGGACTGCTCACTGAGTAAAAATACTACCACGCATCCTGACATGTTTGTGAACTGTGCAATGTGAAAGTTATGAAATTCAATTCTCTGTGTTAGCTTATTGACATCCTGGGTCAACACCGTTTCCATTAATTACCAATTGAGAAATATACAGGGTATTTGCAGTCATAGTTGGCTAGAGAAGTAATACAAAAGTTGACATAACGTTGGAAAAAATTATATTAAATCAATGCATTCTCCCGTGAGATTTAATTGTACACTGTGTTAAAAGCGTCATTTTGTACATTTTTCATTGCTGTAAATATCTCTGTTCGGAAAGACGATCATCTGCATTTGAAAGTTGGGTATACTTTCCTTTTTAGATTTAGTTGGCATACTGCTTTTGTGTGTTAACTGGTTGAATTAAGGATTTGCATGCAGTCATTATGGAATTCAGTTTTTTCTTCTTAAAGTTTGTCTCTCTCTCTGCTTCCTGTTTTGAGCTTTGTCCTTTAAAAATGATGAAAAATGATTGAGGAATGACAAGTAAACGAGACTGGGATGTTATGGTGTAAATTGAGCAGCACTTTTAATGATTTTAATGAAATCTTGTAATGAAGTACAAATTAAAAAGGTAAAGAAAGGGTTAAAATATATCACATTGTGCATTTGGTGCAGTGGATAGAATAAATACTGTAGCTCAAATGAACATCCAACTATTGAGCCACGTCTTTCTTTTTGGGACTTTGGGTTTACAGTCAGAGCTGGGTACAGTAACATAAAGGGCCCATATTGTGCTATTTTCTGATCTATGTCATAAAGTGATTTCCTCATCACAAGTTGTGTTTTGTTCCATTCACACGTTTAACACACAAACCCCGCACATTAAAGCTTAGTTCTTCTCTCAAACAGAAGACACTCTGTTCCACCTTGTGATGTCATGTGATAATACAGGAAGTGCTCCACTCTGTTTTTAAACTCACCTTCACTAGAATCATTTGGATAATTTCAGCTCTGGAATTGCCAATCTCTACTGAACTAAATGTGAAAGGTAGCTGTTGAAATCTACCGCTTCGTGACATCACAATGTGGAACAGAACCTTTTGAGCTTTGGAGATGTAGACAAACTAATAATATTAATATTAATAGGATTACTTAAATGTGTGAATGAAACAAAACACAACTCCTGGTATGTTTTTGAGGAAGTAACAGCATTCTAACTTGTTAAAATCTCCAGAAACCATTTTGTGTAATTTAAGACCTTTAAAATTGTGTTCAGAAAAAGTACTCTGAATATTTGATCTAGTAGAGGTAAAAAGTTGTCAGTTACTAGTGCATGCTTTTTGGTTTGCCTTTTAGTAAATAGAGAAATCATATCAACTCATATATTCAGCAAAAACATAATTATATAACCTATATAAACTAAGCCTAGCCCTAACATATAATAAATTCAAATGTATTTAAAAGTGCACAATGTAACTTTTTCTGGTAGGAGGTTCATCATTACATGTTTTTGCGGGTACTGAGTATTAGATTATAGATTATTTCACAGTGGCATTTCACTTTAAAAAGCAGTGCATTTTCATTTATGGGAGTCTGAAGTTTTCGAATAATAATTTGAATAATTAAGAACAAGGTGTGGGTGGAGATACGGGGTAGGCAAAAACAGCAATTTTCTGTGCACTCAAGCATCATTCATTCAGGTAATTACAGGATTACTCAAACATCCTTAAACCACTCGAAATACAACTTTGAGTAAGCTAATGATGAGGGAACACCATAACATTATAACATGTTTTTCTTTTTGTACTTTAATGTGAAACTGATCTGTCTTGCAAGAACTTTAACTGCAAAGAAAAAGCTTGAACAACATGCATTCTTGAATGTGGTCAGGTCTGCACAGATTGTAACAGTAATTTGACTTAGGAGAGGAGATAGATACGTTTATGCTATACTCCGATTCCAGGCAAAGCAATATCCTCTCCATAGAGACTAGCTGTCGGACCCTTCACCAGAAAAGTTACTTAATGCACCTTTAAAAAACACTAGAAACAAACCTGACAATTGAGTTGCAAAAAACTGAAACAGAATTTAACCTTCAATTCTGTCAACTGAATTTTAAAGTACAAAAAATACCGATATCCTCAAACCACACAAGAAAATGTGTATTATTAGAAGTAAATTTTTGTTCATAACAGTTACTTAAGTAAAGTGTCCATAACTTCAAAACAGAGGCGTCGTTCTGGGGAGGTTAAAAAAAAAAAAGGCTGCAACAATATGCATTTTTTATTAGAGAACATGTAGTGTGGGCCCAACAAGATGATTTGTACCCAGGGCCCAAAATTTGATGCTACAACCCTGCCCCAAAACAATAAGAAGTACAAAGTATTCTTAAAAAAAAAAAAAAAAAGAAAGAAAGAAGGAAAAAAGCAAGGAAAAAGTGTTACTCCTAGCAGACTGGTCTCTCCTCATGCTGATTGTGAGTTGCAGAACATGTGTGGACCTGACTGTCCCGGCGGTGGGCCCTGTGATGTGGAGTCTCATGGGGGGAAATGTGCACTTGTTTGGGCTGTGGATGGCGTAACTCCCCCCGTTGGGCTCATTGTTCCAGCAGCATGTGGTGCCTCAGCTCTGCAGGTGATAGGCACTGCTGAAGTTAGCTAGTCTTTATCACAGAAATACCCAAGACTGGAGTTACACATGTGTACGTACTGGAGTATTTTGAACTGTTTGAGTACTTTTATTATGATGATAGATAGATACTTCACTGATCCCGAAGGAAAGTCAAAGTTTGGCAGCAGCAACATAGAAACAAACATAGCAACAGAGAAAAGTTCATTTATTATGTTCTATTTTTAAGTAAATTTTATCTTTTGGCAAAACTGTTTCAGTTACATTATTTTTTCCTACACTTAAGGCTGCCACACACTACAGGAACTACTCTCGCCTTTTTACTTTTAAAGAACGCCTCAAACTGGATTAATAGCGCTGTTTGGTGGACTGGGTGTCATTATGTGCAGAGAACAATTTCTATGGATAATGTGGATGAGATGCTGCAGTTTAAATTTACAACTTTACGAGAGGTGAGTAATGAAGTTTTCTCATTATTTTGCTATTTCCTGAGTTTGTATGTTGCGCCTCAAATTAATATTCTAAGCATATAACATATAAACACTGATAGTGCAAAGTCATGATTCAGTGTGATTTAAGTTTGTTTCTGAGTCGGTAAAACTCAGCTCTAAACTGGGGGTTGACAGCGGCGTATATAATGGGGTTACTGAGGGAGGTAACACAGGCCACTGACACGGACAGCACCTCCAAGTCATGGACCACAGCAATCTGCAAGTAAAAATGACAGTGTAGTTTACTAAATTAAGAATTCATTTGTTATTTAGTTATTATTTATTTATTTTTTCTTCAAATGTGAGTTAGAAAATATAAATGAATATACAAAAAATATAGAAAAATAAATAAGTATAATTACGCTTGGTTGAATCCAGATATTATTGAATACTTTACTGTGCTAGGTGTATTATGTAACTTTTCTGGTGGAGGATACAGCTCCTACTTCGTATCCACAGAGATGTCATTACTTTGCTATAGAAAAAACACCACAATAAAGCATTAAACTTATCTCCATAGAAACATACAAGGGGATACCAACAGGCCAAGTTATAGAGAGACGACACTGGTGTGCTCACATTAAGAATGCATGTTTTTGAGAAGAAAATTAATAAAATATTAATTAAATGCAAGCTACATATGTTTAATGCCATACTGTGGAACATTCATTAAATCACTATAGAGACAAGCAGATAGTGGACCATTGCCAGAAAGGTTACATAGCCCACAAAAGCAAGAAATGTGTGATTCTGTAATGTTCTTAATGGAAGAATAGTTTAGACTCAGCATAATAGACTCTTTTTTTGTTGTCACATCACCCTGTACGCATATAAAAATACTAAATACACTAATAAATCTCTTTTAAAATTTCAGTTTCAAACATTTTTTCATGACTTACTTGAATATACTTATTTCTGTGCAGTACAAAGTTGAGGATGATGGTAGTGATGATGGGCAGCCAGAAGAGCAGAAAGGTGAGGATGATGTAACCGGCACGTTTGGCCATCTTGCTCTCCTTCTTCTTGTTGGCCCTTTCTCTGTTTGACTTTGAAGGCATCATGCACACCGCCCCCTCTACGTTCTCCACTTGGTTCTCCACCTCTGTTTTTGTAATTGCAGATACTGCATCCACTCTTGCACTATCACTAGCTTTCATCTTTACATCTGAAACTGGCTCTTGGCTGGTTGTTTGCGCAGCGGTCTGAACATCAAGGTTATTTTCCAAGAGCAGTTTGTCATTTTGTGCTTTTTCTTTTTGATTTTCTGAGTTCAGATTGTGTGACATTTGCTGCAAGTTGGAGACTGAGCTTTTAACCCCGTCCCTTACATCTCCATCTGTTCCTGCAGTCTTTGGCGTCACACTTTCACAAGCTCTTCCTCCATCCTGTATTGCTTTCTTACAAGGCTGTTCCAATTCAATTACCTCCAATGCATTTTCCTTTTCATTCCCGGCGCCTGGAGAGATGCATTGTGGGAGGTTGGAGGTCAACAAAGCCGACACTGTATCTTTGTTGGGTGATTTCTGTGCGGCTTCAGTCCCCACCGGTTCCATGTGGATAATATTGAGTTCCGTTTTCTTGCTCTCCTCTTTCTTTACAGGAATGATGCCTTTATCGAAAATCTTCCTGTTGTGTGATCTAACCAGGAAGAATATACGAGCATAGAAAGCAATAATGATGCTAAAACAGGCTGCCCATAAAGGAAGAACCATATAGAGACCATATGTGTCATATGATACTTGAAGCGTTCCTTGCCCAACTCCGTGGCATCTGACGTAAACAGGGGAGTCTTTCAGGAAAATCAAGCAAAATAGGGCAACCACAATTGCGATTATCCATGTTAGCGGGATCCACACCATAATGCGCTTTCTTCTTTGGGCAGTTTTGAAGGGTTGTGAAATGGCCTGGTATCTCTCCGCACTTATACAAGCTAGAGTTAGTAACTGAATACAACAACTGAAGGAAAAAAAGACTACTTGCATATCACAAATGATACTTTCTACACGACCTTTCTGATTTAAAGTCGAAATGATTGTTAGTAAAACTGGACAGTCAATGACGCATCTGAGAAAATCAATGACCGCCAAGTTCACCACCAAGGCATTGTTGGAGTTCTGAAGACTCTTTTGTTTGTACACAGCTAGCATTACGAAAACATTAGCAGCAATACCAACAAAAAATGTTGCCAGAAGAATTAAGGAGTTTGCCACGACAAATCCATGTTCAAGGTACGTTTCCAAAGTGGTTTTGTTCTTCGTGCCCAATGCGTAAAAAAAGTCTCCTCTCATATCTAATCACAGCATGCTGAAATATTGGTCCAGACCACTTCGAGTTTCTTCTACAAATGGGAGACTTCTGAACTTCCTGGAGACTATTTATGGTTAAAACTAGAAGCTCGGACATGTTATACCACAAGACACGCCCTTTTCATTAGCACATCACACCACAAGAAGGTCATGGGGGAGACATAATCGTTCACAGTCATTAAAAGCTGTGCAGAGCGAGCTCAGAGGAGGTGACAGGAAAAATGGCCGCTGGGTAATTGAAAGCATGTATAGTTCGTTAAGGCCCAAATTACTTATGCCAGAGATTACGGGTGGCCATAATGACAATATTATATGAAATCATAAATTGGACATCTGGAGAGATTCATATATTGTGATTTAGTGCTTTATGGTTGAATACAGCTCCACACCTGCTCATATTTGTCAGTCTTTGTCACTTTTCTGAGTAAGTGAAACAGCTTTAGTTTATTGGCAAAAGGATTAAATCAAGATCTGTAATAGGCTCTATATTCTTTTGTTTTGTCTCATCGCTTCTCCTTGACTGTACCAGGTATTTTTGATTAAGAAGAAAATGTGAGAAAATGTCGTTAGAAATGAACCAAATAATGATGCCATATTGTGTAACAGGACATACAGTTTGACAAAAGACTCCAGAGTGACTGTCTTCTATCTCAGTGGTGGAAAGAGTACTGAATGTATGATTTTAAATGTAACTCATTACAATCAATTCAGCTACACGGTTAGAATTGTACTCTGTTAGAAATACAAGCACAGGTTTAAAAATCTACTAAAAAAATACTATTATTCTGGTAAAGGGAATATGAATATAAGGTTTATTGATTGAATACAGCTATTGCATCAAAACTACAACTGTTAAGAGAAAGGATGGCCAAGGCTGAATGAATGAAAAAGAAAATAAAAGAAAAACACTGACATCTTGAAAATCTGATGAACATTGTGCCAGTCCCAGGCTTGGATAAATTAAGAATGTCAGGTCATGAGCCAAATCCTGCACAATATTTACTAGGGCTGAACGACTTTGGAAAAAAAAAAGTAATTCCGATTTTTCTGACAGGCATCATACAATTAGATCTGAAACATGAATGGCTAAACTAATAATCCCATGTCTGAGAATAAGATCATTTTGTCATTGCAAAAGACTTAAATAATTATAGACCTTACGATTTGCTAATTGAGACCATTCAAAAAGCAGTTTCTGATTAATCTTGCATCCCTAACTTTTACATTTTTACACAAAAGAATGCACCCAAGGGATCAGATAATTTGCTGCTGTAAACCCAGAACGGACAAAAATAAAATAAAAGAACTATTCCGAGGAGTGTACAGATTTAACCAAAGCCACTGTTACGCACTGCTGGGTTAAGTGCACAGCTGTCCCCATGGTCCAAAAGATCACATCACTAGAGTTGGCACTAACAAGGCCGGATGGATGACGAGAAACTTCTACATTTGTCGAAGGGAAATGAGGAGCGACCGTGCTGTGGGATTATACCATGACATTATGTAATCCTGTTTAGAGATAGTGTGAAATGCTCTTTGCCTCAAATGTGAAAAAGATTACGGACTACGCCAAATCTGGATTAGATCAGCACAATGCCTTTTTCACTGCACACAAACATATTAGGCTGATCAAATGGCTTGTCCTGTTCTACAATATAGTGACTAAAAGGGCAGAATCAGAAAAATTCCCCACTCAGAAAAAGAACAAGAGCATAGGGGGAAATGAAAGGAACTTTATTTAGCATCAGGTCCTATTTCAACCATTTACAACAATACAGTCAACAAGGCCGATGTTACACTTGAACCAAAACCAACTGCTTGTATCCATGGAGATATTATGTCTTTGCTTGGAATGTTCCTCAGTATGGCATTAACTCAATCTTCTTGTTTTTATTCAAAAGGTGTTTTTATTGCTATCAATACCTTGAAAAACACGCATCTTTTTTTTTCTGTGACTCTCCTCTCAATTTTGGCACAACCTACTTGTCTCCATGGAGATTAGTTTAATGCCACACTATTGAACATTCTAGGCAAAGCAATAACATCTCCGTGGAGACAAGTGGGTGGCGGACTTTGCACCAGAAAAGTTGCGTAGTGCATCTTTGAGCAGATCAACGGGTAAAAACAAGTAATCTTGACTCTCTCAATACACAGATAGCCAAAACATTATGACTACCTGATCATCTCTGTGCTATAATGTCATATGCAATCCATAAACATTCCAACAAACAATCCCTAGACATTGTATGTAAAATCCCTCAGTCGTCCAGGTAGAATCCATGGCAAAAAAAGGAGAAAATTTAATTTGTCAACTGGACATAGTTTATTTGGTTGAATACGTTTCGCAGCTCATCCAAGCTGCTTCCTCAGTTCTGGTCAGATGCTGGCGGACACTGCTTTATATCTGCCTGAAGGGAGGAGCTTAATTACAATGAAAATTACTCTGAGACAACACATATTTAAATACAGTTTCAGTTGATCAGGTGATACAATATGGAGTTGTTAACAGTTTCTGTTAGTCATGTGAGTCTATTCAATATGGAGTGGGAGTGGGGGAGTAGTTAGCATATCCATTCAGGGCCATGATGGGTGTTTTCACACCTCTGGACCTGACCTGGCTAGTCCCATTGTTTTCCCAGTTTGTTTTGATTTAGGTTTGAGGATAGAGTTATAGATGGGAGACAAATGATGTCTGAGACCCCCATTTCTGTTCAAGGAAGGATTCTCTTTCTTGACAAAAATAGCTTCTTTAACTCCCCTCTCAAACCAGTTCTTTTCTCTGGCCAAGATCTGGACCTCGCTGTCCTCAAAGGAGTGGCCTGTGGCTTTTAGGTGGAGATGTACGGCAGATTGCGGCCCACCCTGGTTTTCCCGTCTGTGTTGATACATCCTTTTGTGAAGTGGCTGTTTTGTTTCTCCAATGTAGCGCTCACTGCAGTCTTCACTACACTGAATGGAGTAGACCACATTGCTTTGTTTGTGGCTCGGAGTTTTGTCCTTAGGATGGACCAGTTTTTGTCTTAAAGTGTTTGTGGGTTTGAAATAGACTGGGATTTCATGATTCTATTTCAAACCCACAAACACTTTAAGACAAAAACTGGTCCATCCTAAGGACAAAACTCCGAGCCACAAACAAAGCAATGTGGTCTACTCCATTCAGTGTAGTGAAGACTGCAGTGAGCGCTACATTGGAGAAACAAAACAGCCACTTCACAAAAGGATGTATCAACACAGACGGGAAAACCAGGGTGGGCCGCAATCTGCCGTACATCTCCACCTAAAAGCCACAGGCCACTCCTTTGAGGACAGCGAGGTCCAGATCTTGGCCAGAGAAAAGAACTGGTTTGAGAGGGGAGTTAAAGAAGCTATTTTTGTCAAGAAAGAGAATCCTTCCTTGAACAGAAATGGGGGTCTCAGACATCATTTGTCTCCCATCTATAACTCTATCCTCAAACCTAAATCAAAACAAACTGGGAAAACAATGGGACTAGCCAGGTCAGGTCCAGAGGTGTGAAAACACCCATCATGGCCCTGAATGGATATGCTAACTACTCCCCCACTCCCACTCCATATTGAATAGACTCACATGACTAACAGAAACTGTTAACAACTCCATATTGTATCACCTGATCAACTGAAACTGTATTTAAATATGTGTTGTCTCAGAGTAATTTTCATTGTAATTAAGCTCCTCCCTTCAGGCAGATATAAAGCAGTGTCCGCCAGCATCTGACCAGAACTGAGGAAGCAGCTTGGATGAGCTGCGAAACGTATTCGACCAAATAAACTCTGTCCAGTTGACAAATTAAATTTTCTCCTTTTTTTGCCAATCCCTAGACATTCCAACAAACAATCCATAGACATTCCAACAAACATTGGACCACTTTTGATAGACATAGACCTCTGACCATTCTGCAAACCAGGGACACAACACATGAGCTGAAGAAACAGGAGTTCTTTAATCCATGTGTTTATAATCATTTTTCCATCACTCGGAGGACAAAATGTTCTCCTACTGCCTGATGATATCAAATTCACAAATAAAGATCAAGGGGAAATCTGTCTGTCTCTTAACTCATTAGCAGTCATAATTTTAATGAACGAGCCATCCAGACAACACAATTAACATAACTATCAAGTATGATCTTTGAAAATCATTACAATATTCCAATCACGCAACACTCTCTTTAAATTTGATTCTTTAAAAAGGCGCTGCACCTGATTTTTATTTAAAATTTGAAAAACAGACCGAGTTCATTTTACAGTTTGCAGTTAGTTATACCTCACTGACCTTATGCATTCTGAGCATCTTAATTATTCACCGTGATGAGTTTATCAGCCCTTTTTCCACAACTTTCAGAGACCAGAAGGAATTTTGACGACAACTAGCATGCTAATGTGCACTTCCTGACTTCTAATTAGATGCAGACAGCACCCAGTTGACTTATTTTGAACTCAGAAGCTGCTTATACAATATATCTGTACTGGGGCAAGGCAAATTTAATACAATAATTAAATAAAATAAAAAATGTACAGGCCCTTTAATAAACTTGAATTCCATTTCACACTACTGGGACCAAATAGAGAGAACACATTTCCTCTTTAACTTTTGTGAGCAGAGTACAGAGTACAGGAAATCTGGAAATGCTGCCAAATTTGTCTTGTTTTAATTATGTGCTTTTGTGGCTAATGCAGAACTGATTCAAACAAATGACTTCCTCCTTTGTGTTAGCAGCTCTATCACAGACACAGTGAGGCAGAGAGAGAGAGCGCCAGAGAAAGAGAGGATTTGTGTATTTGGTCTCCCCTCCTCCACGTGTATAATTGCATTGAGGAAAGCTAGTATCCACACAGGTACTTATGAAAGAAATTATTCCTATACCGTCCACACTGCGGCAAAATCAAATCATGTGTTTTGGAAAATGTGCGAGTTGGAAAAAGGGCATGACCTGTGAATTGCATCATCCATATAAAATTTAATCTGGCCACAGCGATAAAGTAATAACACAAAAGGCTATAGGTGCATTTTACATAGGTATTTACATATGTGGTGTGGGAGAAGTCACAGAAGCAACTTAACAGGGAATATATGGAAGGGTCTGCACAATGTAATTTATGTAAAATCAATTTTCTCAGTGGAGGAATGCACTGTCCAGCACTATCTCCACAGAAAGTCTATAAATAAAACAAGGGGTCAACTAATTTACTTTCTACATGGTTTAAGTGTTAAATTATTAAAATGCACAGAGCTTTTTATAAATGGTTTACAAATGCACAAAGGACACTGCCCCTGTTCTTGGTCTGTTTGGCTACTTTCCAGCATTCACACTCATTGTCCTAGAAACATAAAAAAACAAGAAGTTCAACTAAAACAAACTACTGCCCAAAAGGGGGCATGTGTGATGAGTAAACATATCTGGGACTTTAAAATGGGTTATCTAGTCTTCCCTCTGCAGTCTCTTTATTATTTAGCCCATGGCTGAGACATCGATCAACAATGTTAGAGGCAAAGGTGAGTAGTACTTAACTACATTTACTCAGGTTCACTTGTGTAATACAGTCTTGGTGTAGTTTCAGACAATACTTTTACATAAACTTATACTTACTTGAGTAAAAGGTTTGGTTACTATTGCTATTTGCTATATATGTTATTTTGACAATATTCAGCTCTTTATTATGCTTATATTTTGAAAATACCAGATTTTGTCCATTATTTACAGTGACTCTCATTCATAGTAGTTTCCTCAAATACTTTACTCTTACCTGAATAATTTCTTGGATCTTTCTACTTTTGAGTATAAATATTTTGAAGTAACAGTGCTCTCCCTTTAGTACAACCTTGACTACTCTACCTCACCTCTGCTTAAAGTAAAGTACTTTACTATAAAATAATATTCCTCGAAATATAAGTCGATCAACTCTAATAACGACACCATACAGAAATGACTAACTACACGTATTATAAATACTCAGATCTCTAGAAAACCCCTGGCCTTCAGGTGCATAGACCTGCTTTACCTGCTTTGCTAGCAAGAAAAAAGTTTTAGAAAAAGCAAGTTCTTCAAACCACATTTCCCTGCACCACTCTCACTGTAGCACAGGTGTCCTGGATGGATAACACAGGCCAGTCCCACCTGCTCTTTAGTGGAACTCCATTCACAGTCTGTACGTCTCTACTGCATCTATATTGTGTTTCTATGTCACAGAGGCAGCACCTTGCTGTGAACAATGCGTGTAAGAGGGAACCGGGTTTCCCTGTTGTTGAGCGGCTGCATGATGATGTTTGAAGAGGCAGGACCGTGGGGGATGTACTTTCCACAGGACAGCACCTCCAGAGTGGCATCACGAAACTAGGACACAACAAAATCAGCAGCAGCAAGAAATGAGTGTCATGAGTAGGATGTATCAGCGCTGATATCCGATACCAGTATCGGATCGATACTGGTATCGGATATCAGCGCTGATAATGAAAAATTTGCTAGCTCTGTGCATCTGTAGTTATTAGCCCCATTTGAAAGTCCTTACTTGTTTGTTGGACAGGAAGTAGATGATTGGGTTATACACTGGACTGGTCTTGGCAAAGTACATAGGCATGGTGGCGACTAGAGGGTGGATATAGAGCTCTGGATCTGCCACCACAACGACAGATAAGACAGTGTAGGGCAGCCAGCACATGAAGAAGGCTACGATCATACACAGGACCATAGTGATGGCATGCTCATTCTCCTCTTGACTAGACCGACCGCCCTGGAGCTCCACACTTCGGTTCAGCTAGAGGAGAAAAAATATAATGAGTACAACTGCACCTTAATAATGTGGAGAGGGCCTTTGGGAGTCCAAACGAGCTGTTAAACAGGTCATTGTTGGAGCATCAAACTAAGGAACCGAGTAGCTGTGATCTACGACTATGCGGTAGAGGTTACTTCACAGTTAGGTCCTCCACTGAGGAATCAGAGGCAGTACATCTGTGACAAGGTCCCCAAGGACGAGAGCTGCCCTGTTAAAGGCCATGGTTGACTCTACCTTCTTTAAAGAATCCTTGGCTATGTCAATTTATGAAGCAAATCACTGCATTCAAGACAAGAATTCAAGAACATGAATTTGGATTTTAACTATTTGCTCTTCATATAATCATTTAGATAAAGGAAACAAAAATACAATAATATGTTCTATGTCAAATAATAATATCACAATTTTCTTTCAATTTTGATTTGATCAAGATTCACGTAAACTCATTTTTGAAAGTTCACACTTCATTTTGATTGGTTTAAATCCAGTGTTTCTGAGGCTGACCAATAGGAGATGTGGGCAGGAAAAAATGTTTTTATTTGAGCATTCAAGAGAAAAAGGTGGTATGGTGATTTTCTCAAAATAGCAAATTGTCACAGGAATGAGTTTACAATTAGATTAAATAGGACACCATATTGCACAGCCCTAATAACACAATACTAATACTACTAATGCTAATACTATGTACAAAAGAGGCACCTTGTTCATGTGTGTGAGTACTTTGTAGTAGCAGTAGATGATGATGGCCACTGGGATGAGGAAGCAGAGCAGAGTGTAGAGGATGAGGTAGCTGTAGTTGCTCCAGGACCTTTCCTCCCAGGCCAAAGAACAGGAAGTCTGGACCCCCTCCGGTCCATAGTTGCTCCAGCCGAACAGAGGGGTAACGGCCCAAAAGAGGCAGAAGACCCAGACGAAGAGCAGACCCATCATGCTCCTCTTCATACTGAGCTTAAGCCCTGCCCGGGGCTTACACACCACATGGTAACGCTCATAGGCCAACAGGGTCAGAGTGCACAGGGACACCAGGCCTGCACGACAGCAGAGGAGCAGTGAGTGAAGGGTCACAGCAAGAGATCTTTATAAGAGGGTTGTAAGGGCAGTGAGTTCAGGAGAAAGCAATCTTCTAAGAGAAATAAGAAACGTGGGAAATAAATTGTACTTTCAAGTCCAAGCTGAGATATCATGATCTTATGATCCCTTACGGCCATATATGAAAAGAAAGGATAGTATGGAGATTATTTGTGATAAAACATATGGTGGCTGTAATAATTGTAAAATACAATATAAATTAGTATCATAAAGCTTAGTACATTGACTTTGAGAGTGGTCTTTATGTGAAAGTGATTCAAGCGCAGCCAACTTTTATTACTTAAAGGCCAATACAGTTCTAATTGTTACAACCCTTTGTTTACGTTTTGGACTTAATGTCTTAACAAAAAGAGCCATTAACTCATTTCATTATAAGCTTTAGACTAGAATTAATAGTCTATTAACTCTTGAGAGACTCTGTTTTTGTAGATTCATTCGCTTGGTTCCATATAAACTAAAACTGCACTCTCACAAATGACTCACATTTTTATAATGATACAGTAACATAATAACCAAACAATGTATTTCTAAAATACTTAGCCTATGGCAAAATTTCAAGAAGTTGTTGAAATGGAGAGGCTATCTAAGGAATAAAAAGTCATCTCAACCACTGTGGGATAAAAACAGCCTGTGTGTGGAGGAAAACAATATCCTGCCAACTTTTGTGCTTTAACCTTTTGGCCCCAAGAAAACAGCCTTAGCCCCGAGACACTGCACCTAAATAAAATAAACTTTCATCTCCCAACTCACCGAAATAATTGACCGCAAATCCCTGGAAGACACAGGCGGCGTGCCCGATGAAGAAGTAGCCTCTGTAGTTGGTGATGGTCACGACCAGCGAGCCGCACAGACCGATCATGAGGTCAGACACCGCCAGGCTCAGGATCAGCACGTTCATGGGCTGCAGCAGAGAGTTCTTCACCATCACCACGATCACCATCCCATTATTAAACACGGTTAACACGGTGGTGATGAACATGAGAAAAGAGAGGATACTGTAGCCAAAGCGAGGAAAGATGGTCGGGGCCACAGTTACCAACGCCGTCT
This sequence comes from Taenioides sp. WSHXM2023, assembly GCA_029959045.1. Classification (NCBI taxonomy): domain Eukaryota; kingdom Metazoa; phylum Chordata; class Actinopteri; order Gobiiformes; family Gobiidae; genus Taenioides; species Taenioides sp. WSHXM2023. Next base: position 20,004,633 of record CM057092.1, on the reverse strand, counting down.
CCTCGTCTCCTCCAGACACCCACGGCGTACTGCTGTTGTCCATGGCGCATAAGGTTCAAAGTGTGATCCCACGGAAAGTGCAACTGCGGAAACCGTGCTCAGATCATGAGTGGATGATCTTATCATGTCTGATCCGTGGTGAACTTCAATACGGGAGACAATATGGGATCTCTGATTTTAAGAGGGTGCACCTGGCTTCACAGGAAAAAGCTCCCAGTGCAATATGCCAAATGAGGCCTAACAAGATTTAGCAGGATTATGCCAAACAACCCTCTGCTATAAGGGTAATTGCAAAGCAGATATTAACAAATTATTTTATAAACAGATGTAAATTATTAAGCAGAATTTTGGTTATGAGGATTACGCATAAAAGAAAAACAAAGGAGGGTATTATAGAGAGTCAGGTGATGTAGAAAACCAAGGTTAACTGTTAATCTCATAATAAAAGCAAATGGCCTACAGCAGCAATCCCAATGTTTTATTACCGAAAAGTTTGTCAATTCAAAGACTTCTTTGTCCCATGCATTGTGACATTGTGTCCTTGGGCCATGCAGATATTTCACATTCACCCACTATGCCTTATAGTGTGTAGTGTCTGCCTTTCCAGAGCAGCTGTGGCTACAAAAGTAGATTACATTAATAATGATCCCTTTATATACCCTACAGAGTAGTTATATTGTTCCAGTAATGTTCATTCTCATGCTTGTGAAAAGAAGGGAAGTTAAATGAGTAACATAGAGACTTTTAATAAATAGTGAATAAAAATACACTACACCCAAATAAACATCACAGAAAGTCAGTCCCAGTTCAGAATAATTTAAAACATTAATTATTCTATTTCTAAATATATCCTTAAATATTCAGAAATGTGAAAACATTTCACACATTTTCTGCAAAAATAAGAGCAGCAAACCTGTGAAGACAGTACAACTCATCACCGACTTCACAGATAAAATAAACTATTGCTAAAAATACCAGCAACACTTAGGTCTCACCTTCAATCAATCAATCAATCAATCAATCAATTTTTATTTATAAAGCGCTTTTCATACAAAAATGTAACACAAAGTGCTTTACAGTGATTAAAAACAACCCCACAATTTCCTTCCACCCACCCAACCAGCCCCAGAGCTGCCTGACCCCACACAACCAAGCAACCCAAACAGTAAGACACACATACATGCATGCGCACACACACACACGCACACACACACACACACACACACACACACACACACACACACGCGCATACACACTCTCTACCATGCTAAAATACATAAAACTACACATAGTAAAATGTGAGGCTGAATACAGGCGAACCAGCTGAGAAAGCACCACCACCACCTTCTCACTCATACAACATATTGCATCTGTTTTGTGCACATCTTCCATCTAAGTGAATGTAAAATGGCATATTTTAAAGCTTGCAATAAAAAACAAAGAGGCTAGTGTGAAATATCTTCTGAGTTAAGGCAAATGACAACTGAAATCCCCTTCACTTACAATCTGACAGATGCACAAAAAGAAGGGCTCACCACCGTACTGAGTGATCGCCCTCTAGTGGCAATGCCATAAAATGACATGTGCAAATACTTTGTTAAAGTGTCATTTTCAGATGTATTGTTGCCTACATTTAAAGCTATATTACTACAGTACATTCCAATAAAAAGATTGCTAGCATTTGTATAACTGATCTAAAAGCTGAGAGTCAAGTTGAACCTTTAATTTTGCTGGACTTGGTTGTCGGCAGTATCGCTGATAGACCGTTGCTGAGGCCAGAAGGTGGACTCGTGCTGCAGAGGGGTACGGCGAGGGAAGAATGTGTGCTTGAAGTCGTAGTTGAGGAGGCAGCTGATGGACGCCATGTACATGTCGGCGAAACGGGACAGGCGGCGGGAGAAGTAGGTGGGGTTGTGGTATGTCCGGAACAGGCTCCCAAACTGAGCGTTGAAGATGTCCTTTGTCTGTGGCCTATCAAAACACAAAAGTGATTGTTTTGACTGGTCTTACAGAAGAATTTGTTGAGAGCTAATTATAAAACAGATTTATTTAAGTTTTAACTCCCCAAAAAAAAGAAAAAAAGAATAGATTTTTTTATGCCAAGATGTAGTTATAATTAAAATGTCTCCAAAATGAAGTAAGAAATTTAAATCTGGCTCAATCCAGTATTTCAGATTTATATAACCCAGATATGTGCAATTCATGATTTTTTCCCCTACATTATGTAAGTAAACTATAGAAGTGTAGTAGTATAGAACTAGACGTTTCAAACTGATCTAAATGTGTGCGTTTTTTTCTATTCACCTGGAGAGGCTTGGCTTTATATGTACAATGTCAATAAAAAAAGTTTTCAAAGAAAAGCAACAGCAACAGGTTTACTGAGAAATAAATAACTAACATTTTATATTCATTTCTGCATAACAGTTTTGTATCTTTCACTCGTTGTAGCAGTTGTAGTAATTCAAACATGTCCTCACCTCATGGCTTCCCTCTCTTTGATCCACTCCTGAACAACTGCTTGAGATACTGGATCGCGGTGTACCTGTTCAGGAGTGCAAATGGATAAACATATCAGAAAAACATGTCAATGACAAATCAGTGCATTTTGTTATTCTTTCACAGACCTGCATCTGCTCTATGAGGCCCGTGAGAGCCTGTAACCACGTCGTCATGTGCACAAACTCTTCTGTGTTCATAATTTTAATCTCTTTCCGCAGTTCAGGGATAATGGCCCCTGTCCTCCAGCCGTGCTTCAGTGTCAAATCCTGCACAATAATGGACACATGAATCATCATAGAAAACCATACACTTATCATGTGATATTTTAACAAATTTTCCATTCATTTAATCAAATAATTAATAAATTAATGATTTTTCATTGTAACAATTCTTGTGGTGGGTCACCGCGCCAAATTTCAGATCTGCGGAGAGGCAAGCCTGCTCACAGTAAGAATGAATGTTTTCAAGGTATTTTTGCGCAGTAAAAACACCTGTAATTCATTAATGGAAGATAAGTTTAATGCCACACTGTGGGAAAGGGAAAGCAATAACATCTTCATGGATGCTCTAAATCCAAAACAACACATCAAATTAATTTACTGTCTGCTGCAGTAATGACTCCCTCTCACACAAGGGTCTGCCTGTATGTACTGCTTAACTTGTCGAAGCTTGCCACTAATACATTAGTGGGGAAGGCTTTACACCTGGTTGCACAGTGTTGCGTTTTTAACCTAAGATGTCAGGTCTTTTATTAACACCAAGTAAATGCTTCCTGAGTTTGGTGGAGTGGAAAAAAATCTATTTGCTCAGAAAAGAAAACAATTAGGCAGGTTGCTGTGATAAAAAAACAAAACATAAATTCAAAGGTAAAACGTTGATTTTACTTCAATGAATTAAAAGTCTACCAGATGAGTCATGAGTAGGTGGGAAATGACTTTTAATGAACAAAAACAATTTCAACCCGATTCTAATCATCGCTGCTTTAAGACTTCCTCTGTACCTAACCTTAAGACTGAAGAGGGCTTAGAAGATATATATAGCCAGAGTTAAGATTAGGGAAAGTGTCTCTATCTAAAATGAAATCTTTAAATGCTTCGTTTTTCATACTTCTGGGTTTTGTGTGATGTATGAAGAGCAGTGCTTCTTACCGCTAAGTCGCTGTAAATGTGATCACCAAAGTAGAGTACTTTGGAACCTCTCCAGCCCGTGAGACGCAGGAACTCATAAAGGTTTCCCTGATGAAAAACAAAAAGTGGTATTTTTTAAGTTAGAGGTCATATACCCAGCTGACCCAAAATGTATTTTTACAGATACAGATACAGGGTAATTGTAACACGATCCATCCAACCATCCATTTTCTTCCGCTTATCCGGGGCCGGGTCACAGGGGCAACAGTCTAAGCAGGGACTCTCAGACTTCCTTCAACCCGGACACTTCCTCCAGCTCCTCTGGAGGGACCCCAAGGTGTTCCCAGGCCAGCTGAGAGACATAGTCCCCCCAGCGTGTCCTGGGTCTTCCCCGGGGCCTCCTCCCGGTGGGACATGCCCGGAACACCTCCTGAGGGAGGCGTCCAGGAGGCATCTGGAACAGGTGCCCAAGCCACCTCAGCTGGCTCCTCTTGACATGGAGGAGCAGCGGCTCTACTCCTCCCGTGTGACTGAACTCCTCACCCTATCTCTAAGGGAGCGTCCAGCCACTCATTTCAGCTGCTTGTATCCGTGATCTTGTCCTTTCGGTCATTACTCAAAGCTCATGACCATAGGTGAGGGTAGGAACGTAGATTGACCGGTAAATCGAGAGCTTTCCCTTTTGGCTCAGCTCCCTCTTCACCACAACGGTCCGGTACAGCGACAGCATCACTGCCAACGCTGGACCAATCCGCCTGTCAATCTCACGCTCCATCCTCCCCTCACTCGTGAACAAGACCCTGAGATACTTGAACTCCTCCACTTGAGGCAGGGATTCTCCACCCACCTGGAGAGGGCAAGCCACCTTTTTCTGGTCAATTGTAATTAACTGTAACACTGCCTACATAATAATGATTTAAGACCAAAATAGTATGTAAGTACAGCACCTGGTATTCCCAGGCGGTCTCCCATCCAAGTACTAACCAGGCCCGCACTTGCTTGGCTTCCGAGATCAGACGAGATCGGACATTCTCAAGTTGGTGTGGCCGCAAGCCATTCCAACTTGGGATCTGGGTCTGGTGCACAGAGTAATGGGCAGCGTGCTGCCCCCGCGACCCAGCCGGATTAAGCGGGAGAAGATGGATGGAGTATATAAGTATAAGAGTTTTATCCATAGTTCCATTATAATGCATCCAAACTACTACTAATGCACTACAACAGTACACTACTTGTGGTACTGTCATGCACATTCACTGTCTTCCATATTATGCTTAAGATATTAAGATATATTGACTACTTAATGCCCACATCAGGTCTATAAGGTAATTGCTGTGTCTGTTTTACTTGTTTTGACAGTGATAAGATCTTGCATAATTGCAATTTCAGGTGAGGTTGTTGTTTGTGCCCCGGGGAGGGAGCTCCATCAGCAATGTTGTGTCAAAGAATTAAATTAAGGTACTATTTATTACTTTATAATTGACGTGAGCCATCAAGATAAACAGACAAATAAGGTAACCATCAATAAAGAGCTATCACAAATGAAAAAGCATCTGAACCGCAGGTTTCTATATTACAGAAAGTAATTACCTCAGTATAAAATGAATTAGGACCAGCCATGTTTTGTACATGGCAAATATCAATCAAACGTTTTGACTAGAGTTTTGTGTGGTGCATTCAAAGCAACTGAGATGTGATGTAATCCTGACACAGAAAATTGTGAAAAAGTTGTGACGTCTGGACATCCAACTGTTCATCTGTGCATAATAAGTTAAGGACACAATGCAAACTGTGTTGAAAGTCTAAGAGGCATTACCTGTTTGTAAATTTGTCCCTTTTCCAACTTGTGAATCCTATCCCACAGCAGAGCCCCTTTATCCGTTACCCGCCGGAAAGGTCTGCAACAAATTACATTATTCAGGACAAACAGAAATCTATATAAAAAAAAAAATCACACAACCTGAACATGCAGGTATAACAAACTGATTTACAGGTGAGAAATGTACTGCTGTTTGTTGCGGCCCATGAATAAAAAATGTGTGTGAGACCTCGGGTGGATAACTACCAAACACATGGCATCTACTCACTTTCTCCTGTCATTGAAGAAGCTGGGTTTGTCAGCCTGCACTATGACAATATCAAACAGATCTCTCCAGTCCTTCCCCACAATGTAGCTCATCCCTCGATTCCTGAAAGTGGCAAGTTACATGCATTTTAATAAACCTGAGTGCGGTCAACTGTATTTGTCTTATGCAAGAAGTTAATTAAAAATCAGATGTGTGTAACCGTCTCTTGTACCCAGGAAACCTTGTATTTGTACATAATATGCGACCAAGCGTTCTCAACAAACTGCTTCTAGTCACTGACAAATGTAAAAGCTTGGATGTTTGCCCTCTGTATTAGTTGGGACCGAGTGCAACAGCTCTCTGATATATTAGAGCATCCACACATGACACCTTTAATTAATGAAACCAACAAACACTAACAGTGTGTTTTCCTGCACTTACACAAAGTCAAAAGGGCTGTTGGTAATGAGGAACATCTTTTTTCCATGCTCCGACAGCTTCTTGAGCACAGCGTGGCTTTCCTCCCCATAGCAAATATATTTGTCTATGTGAGAAAGAATGTTAATGAATCCAGATTTATGAACAAAACTAAACAATAATTGAGCATTTATAGTATTTAATTAAATAGATGATTAAATAAATAATAATAATAAAGATAATTACTTACCAATATCTGCTTCTACAGCTCTGTACATAATGCCCTTAACATGAACATCTCGGATAGCTTCCTGTGAGGAGAAACGTAAATAACCCAAAGTCAGGCAGTCAGGACTTCAGTAGTTCAACATTAGTATTCTACTGGAGTAGCAACACTTTGTACATAAACAGTTCCCTTAAAAGCACAAAAGGAGTGCATGACTGCATACAAATGAAAAATGAAAAACGAGCCCTGAAGTTAGTTACTTAGGTGATTTAAAGCCAAACTTTCCACCACTATTTTCACAATGTGTGACCTGGAACAAGTGAGTTCGTAAATAGACTTTAGGGAGGGGCATTTTAAAACAGATTTACTGTTCAAACATCTGTGTGATGAACAGAAAGGATTCAGTTTAAGACTGACAGACAGCGTTGATAATTGATGTTAACTTAAGCTTGTCAGTGTCCTTGGAATGATATAAGTGGTGCCTGTGGGTCCCAGTATGTGTCTAAGTGTTTAATGACAGCTATCCTTCAAAACTCTACAGTGTCCGATACAACAGACAGGCCCCCAGAGGGACACAGCACTGCCCCTCTCTGTGAAGCAACAGAGCAGAGAAGAGACGCAGATGGCTGGAGGCGGGCTTCAACACTAAAATTAGACACTTGCTTTTGGAGCTAAAATAAGACGGACTGACTTGGCTGGACCATCACTGCCCACCACAGTAGATAGAGTAAATACATATCTAATGAAGAGGGTACATTTAATTGCTGTAGCTCAGGCTGTATCTGCACACTTATAATAAACAGCTAAAATCTGCAGTAAAATGACTGAAATATAATTATGAAACAGAATTCACCTTGACGTCCTTGTACAGATGTACAGGCTCATAGTCAATATTGTGCTTCATGAAAAAGTCGTTGACACAGGACAGCAGCGTCATCTCAGGGAGAGAAAATATGTCCATAAACTGCTTCATCGTGTGCCCATGGGTGCTCTGAAATATTAGGTTATTAGATCAACATTTGTAATTTATGTTTTAAATTTTGTCTTGTACAAGCAATTACCTTCCCATAGAAGTCACTCATAATGTCCAGAGGAACATGGCATCCTTCATACATGGCGATTACTTCCTGGTCGGGTACAGGATTAAGACCCCTGAAAAAGAAATAGGGAAATTCAATAAAGAGGCATTCACTCTTAGTAATACACTTTTTATGCACGTATTTGAGCAGTACTAGAGTTACAGTGCCTACATACCTGTACACAGTTCCCAATTGTATGTAGTGGAAAGCATCAATTTTCATAAGAAGAGCCTGTTATATTGAAAATACAATTTACATAAAAATGTTGCTTAGAGATATGAAAAATAAAAAACAGAAGATTACCTTTTGAACATCATAGTGCAGTCCTCTTACAGCGAAATCAGGAATATATTCATAGTCCCGCAGTTCTTCAGGATACTAATAACAAAGGGAAAGAAAATAAAGTAGTACAATATGTAATGTAATATTAATAATATTTACACTGGTACGAAACAAAAGAAAAATTTAATTCTGTCAACTGGATAAAAATTTTGAGTGTTGAGATGGTTTGAGAGGGAAGTTAAAGAGGCCATTTTAGTTAAGAAAGACAATCCATCTTAAACAGAAATGGGGAGTTTAGACATCATGTATCTCCTGTTTAAAACAACATCCTCAGAACTAAATCAAAACAAGGAAAATAATAGTAATGGCCAGTATGCTAATAGATGTGGGAGCACCCAGGATCAAGAACAATAAAATATGACTCAGGCACAGTTCAAGTGTTAGTGTAGTTTAACAGCCCTCGCTAACAGAAACTAAACAAATAGGTGTGTTAGTTTCAGAGTAGTTAGGTCCTTCGGGCAGATATAAGGCAGTGTCCACCAGCCAGAATTGAAGAAGTTGCTTGAATGAGCGGAGGAACATCTTTGCTCAAAAAGTTGACAGAATTTAAATTTTCTTTTGCTATGGATCATGCCTGGACAACTGAGGGATTACACAGAAAACAGGCATAAAGACTATTTCCAATGCAAGCAAATAAATAATTAATGACATATAATAATAATTTAATAAATAACAATAACACTATAAAAAGCACAATCCCGTTAAGCTTATGCATGCATATTACACATGGTCAAAGTACAGTACTTCCTATGTGGTGTGCACATACTCTGTGTTGAGTGATGAGTAAATCTCTTGCTATGTTAAAAATTAAGGTGTGCAGATGTCTGGAGTAAAAGGCCAGAGTGTAGTCATAGTCAAAACCGTAGATCTCTACATCCTGGAGGCTGATCTCATTGTTGACGAATATAGTGTTCGGATCTGTGGGGGAAATGTCTGGTATCAAATCTGAAAGCAAAAAAAAAATGTAATAGTTTGATTTAGGTGTTGTATGTTTAAGTACAATTAAATGATGAATGAGACGGCTGGTGACTAATACACAGAACACCAAAGGAACAGTCTGACTGAAATTCATAGGTTCAAAGGTCACTGTACTTAAATACACGAGCATTGCATCGCACAGCTTTGCATTTTTAACAGATTTCTATAGCAAATTGGCAACATATAGCAACCACAGCCTACCACCAGTCTGATTGCTCTTTAAGGTATTATAAACAGTTAATAATAATGCAAAAATGTTGAGAGACACATTGTTAATTCAACACAATAACATTTATGAATGAAATGACAAGACCTTGTGTTTTGGTACCTTTAGTCTGTCTTTTTGCATCGTTATAGATCGCCCACAGTTTCTGTCCCATGTCGTGACTGTCTGAGGAGCTACAGACAGATGCTGCATGTTTCACTGCTCTACGCTGCTGGGACAGACGCTGACCGACTCCACGGGACACCGAACTGAAATTCCGCTTCCATAAACAAGAACACTGTGTTTGCTCTTGTAAAATCCCACACAAAATACTCGCCCTGCACAGGAAGCCCCGGGCCCTCACGACTGACGACAGGGACACTGCCAAGGGCGCCATGTCTGTCTGTCCAAATGGCAGCCCGGTGTGTAGGTCGTGGTGGCCCCTGTCGATAATAGCATGCGTTTGACAAGCTTATACATTTGGAACTGGAGTGTTGCCTTGAATGTCACTTCCTGGTTTCCACGGAGCAGCCAATCAGCGAACCACATGAGGTTGCGACTGCTGCAGTACGTCCTCCCGAGTAATCCGATTGGTTACTGGATAAATTAAGTTATGATATTTACTCATTGGACACATTATTTGGATTTACCATAACAGAGCCCTATGTGACTTTATGGCGGAGGGTCTGCCATCTGCTTATCTCCATGGAAACGGCATTGCTTTGCCTGGGAATAACATCAGTCTCCATGGAGACAAGCAATAAGCACGGGATAACACAAGACCAAGTTACAGCTAAGATCTTTTCAAAGCATTTCTCAACAATAAAATAACCTGCAATTTAATAATTAGGACATCCAAAGTAAAATGATCAGTTTTCCATCTCTAAATGTTCCCCAAAACTTGAAGGACAAGTGTCATCTTCTAATCTAATTGTTATAGTATCAACACTAGGGTGAATATTCTACCTGCTGACTAGCAGTATTAACTATGCCATGAAGACAATCACAATTACATAATATTACAGTGATAAACTGAATCAGCACAGTGCGACACACCCAGACTTTTACAAGAGGTTACAGGTGTCACTGTTACTGTGTCCTGTAATCTTACAAGCATCCATAGTCACTTTGTATTCTTTGTTAAATAACACATTTTAAGCCTCCGTGTTTTCCAATATATTTCATAGTAGTACACTAAGGCATGCATAACAACATCACAAGTGTGTCAATTCAGTCAGCCATTGATTATTAATGTGCACCAAATTAGCCTACAGCGCCATCGTGTGGACAAAATCGGTATTGCAGTGAGCCCAAGCTCTTTCTAGTCTGTACTGTATATGCAGTCATCAAGAAAACCAAGTATGAATTCAGATGTAGACTATTCATATCAATGGTTTGTCTGTTGTTAGAGCTCTAGGTCATTTTATGGACACGTGAAGAAAGAAAGTTTGGTCGAAACCTGAACATGGAATGGCTGTTTCAAGATCTGCATCAAATTACAAAGTGATTTGACGCAAAGAGCATATAATGGAGCCATGACTCGTGTACACAAGACAAGATTTCACAAGATTTGATTTTCAAATGATGAGTTCAATTTTAGGAAGTGGTGTTCTTTTGGGCCAATCGTATGTGTCCACGAGTTTCAGGCCCTGGCGTATGTAGAAGAACGTGATTGGGCCGCATCTCCCGTAGTCTGCGCTCTGATTGGTCCAGGGTGGTGCGTGGTGCGCTCCCATTGGCTGGCTGTCGGTGGTTTAACAGAGTGGGCTCTTCGTTAGCACAAGTTGCTTGTCAGTCTCTCATCTAAAGCCAGTGCAGTGTGCACTGTCCGCCCGGCTTTTGTTTCAAGAGCTCGAGAAACATACCTTCATCCAGTCACTTTCTCAAGATGAAACGTGTTTGGTTCATAGGGCTTGTGGTTGCACTTTTAGCTTTTGGTGAGTAGCAGAGAAACTTGCTTTCTACGCTCATTTTTAGTGCATCACGTTTCAGCTAACATTAGCCTTGAGGCTACATACTTTCTGTTAAAATTCAGCCCATTCATTCATAACTTTGCAGGCATGACTTTACAACTTGGACACAGATTTTCGATGCCTTTTATTTCTTATAACGCACAGAAATGCATTTCATTTTATTTCACAGAATGGCTGAGAAGCCTTAAGTGTGGTCATTCATTTCTAGAAGTTTCTTTCTAAGTGTACATTTTGAATGAAGCCATTTGCATGATTGTCTAATTTTATACTCTGAGTTAATTCTACTGGTAGGATTTTTCCTCTTTCAACAAGAAAAAAAAAAAATGCTGATTTGTGTAATTTAGGGTCTCTTCTTTTTTAACCTGCTGTAGTCTTCCTCACTCCTGATTATTTTGAAATATTTCAATGAAAACCTGTTGTGTTGTAGCTGCTGTCAGGGCAGAGGATGAAGTGGACGTGGATGGGACAGTAGAGGAAGATCTGGGCAAAAGCAGGGATGGCTCCAGGACGGACGATGAAGTGGTGCAGAGGTGGGTGCCCTTTTATAAAGTGTCTTTGCGTCTTTCAAGTTCTTATCAGACTAGCATTAATAATACAAGCCAAGGTCATGGTCACTACTATGCACATACTTGTTTGACTGCATTTCATAATTTCATTTGCAGAACAGTGTAAATGGCCCTTTTTGAACTAAACAGAACTTTTCAATCTCCAGGGAAGAAGAGGCGATTCAGCTGGATGGTTTAAATGCTGCTCAAATCAAAGAACTCAGAGAAAAATCAGAAAAACATGCCTTCCAAGCTGAGGTTAACCGTATGATGAAATTGATCATTAACTCACTATACAAGAACAAAGAGGTGAGTAAAAACCTCCATAAACTAGTGTTTGAAAATGCACTGATGTATTTTCTCTGTTGTCAACATGTTTTTGTCTTCTCAGATCTTCCTTAGAGAATTGATTTCCAATGCCTCAGATGCTCTGGATAAGATTCGCTTGCTGTCCTTGACCAATGAAGATGCACTTGCTGCCAATGAAGAACTGACAATCAAAATAAAAGTAGGTTCATCCATATATTGGTTGGTTAAAAGTGTAAGTTCTATTGGCCACTTGTTAATTCCAAATGTTTTACTCTTTGGTAGTCTGATAAAGAGAAGAACATGCTCCATATCACAGACACTGGTATAGGAATGACCAAAGATGAACTGGTCAGGAACCTGGGCACAATCGCAAAGTCTGGCACAAGCGAGTTCCTCAACAAAATGACTGAAATGCAGACTGAAGGCGAGTCTACCTCAGAGCTGATTGGGCAGTTTGGAGTTGGTTTCTACTCTGCTTTCCTCGTGGCAGACAAAGTGATTGTTACATCAAAGCACAACAATGGCACCCAACACATCTGGGAGTCTGATTCGAACCAGTTCTCCGTCATTGAGGACCCTCGTGGAGATACTCTGGGCAGAGGAACAACCATCACGTAGGTTCATTTTGAGGTTTTATCCAAATGACCTGTGGTACATCAAACGTTGCAAGGTTTGCAAGCGTTGACCCTAAATTTGTCATTCATTTGTTACAGACTGGTCCTGAAAGAAGAGGCCTCAGACTACCTGGAGCTGGAGACTATTAAGAACCTTGTTAAGAAGTACTCTCAATTCATCAACTTCCCCATCTATGTCTGGGCCAGCAAGGTAATTCATAAATTGAACAATTCATAAATTTGTTCATTTGATCTTAGAACCTGACTAACTTTTGCATAAATGGCAGCTGTAACACATTCTAAATGTAGGTCTATTCCTGTTTGATCACAGACAGAAACCGTTGAAGAGCCCATTGATGAAGATGCTGAAACTGAAGAACCAGAGAAGGAAACTGCAGAGGATGAGGCTGAGGTGGAGGAGGAAGAGGAGGACAAGGACAAGCCAAAGACCAAGAAGGTTAATCATTATCTTCATTTAAAATGAAGGGCAAAGATTTATGCTAAACTCAGTGGGCTCTTCATAAACTTGTTTTTAATTCTAGGTGGAGAAAACTGTGTGGGACTGGGAACTTATGAATGACATCAAGCCCATCTGGCAGAGACCAGCTAAAGAGGTCGAGGAAGATGAGTACAAGGCTTTCTACAAAACCTTCTCTAAGGTAAGTCAGATACTGTGTTGACATATATGTACATGAATGCTACTATCTATCTATGTGCAATACTGAAGACCTCTGGTACAATTCACTCATGTCACTTTACTGATATTTATCCTGTCTGTACATAAACATAGTCATATTACTGTAAATAACATAATATACTGAAGTCACTTTACTGAGATTTACTCTGTTCATATGCTGCACTGTTACTTTTATTGTACATAATAGTTTTTTTGGTATTTTATATTTTGTATTTTATATTTTTGCTCCACCGGAACAAAATTAGAGTCTATCTTTAAGTCTATTTCTAAATTTTTTTTTTTTTTTTTTTTTAGCCATTATCTATTATCTTGTTTTATTGCATGTTCCATTTTCCTGCTGTTCTTGAACTGTGCGTTGCAACACTGGAATTTCCCCACTGTGGGACTAATAAAGGCATATCTTACTATAAGACATGTAGTATAAATCAAATGAAACCTTTGTGTCTCAGGACAGTGATGACCCTCTGGCCCACATCCACTTCACTGCTGAGGGAGAAGTCACGTTCAAGTCCATCCTGTTTGTTCCTGCTGCAGCTCCTCGGGGCCTGTTTGATGAATATGGATCAAAGAAGAATGATTATATCAAGGTATTTACCCCTCTTTCTTTTTTAAAGCATTAGCATCATTTTAAACATGAACTAATACAGGGTTTATTTTAAACAGCTGTTTGTCAGAAGAGTTTTCATCACAGATGACTTCAATGACATGATGCCCAAGTACCTGAACTTTGTCAAGGGAGTTGTAAGTTGTGCTTTAATGGCTTTTGATACAGTTTCCAGTTGGAGGTAAGGTGGAGGTCTTAACTTAAATATTTTTGATTAGGTTGACTCTGATGACCTTCCACTGAATGTTTCCAGAGAAACTCTGCAGCAACACAAACTGCTTAAGGTGAGCTCCGTATATCACTAACTTGCGTACATAGCCCACATATTATCCTGTATACGTGTAAAACTATCGGTCTTTGGTTCATTTTGGTATTTCTCAGGTCATTCGCAAAAAACTTGTACGCAAGACTTTGGATATGATAAAGAAGATTGCAGAGGAACAGTACAACGAGAAGTTCTGGAAGGAGTTTGGCACAAACATCAAGCTGGGTGTGATTGAGGACCATTCAAACAGAACACGACTGGCCAAGCTGCTGCGATTTCAGACCTCCCACAGTGACACCACGCAATCCAGTCTGGAGCAGTATGTGGAGCGCATGAAGGAGAAGCAAGACAAAATCTACTTTATGGCTGGTACCAGCAGGAAGGAGGTAAGGGCCCACCATTGGTTATTAGCAGCCACATGTTTTTGGGTGGAGGAACTCATCCTTAATTGTGCCCTCAGGCTGAGTCTTCACCTTTTGTGGAAAGGCTGCTGAAGAAGGGCTATGAAGTGATCTACCTGACAGAGCCTGTGGATGAGTACTGCATCCAGGCTCTTCCAGAGTTTGATGGAAAACGCTTCCAGAATGTTGCCAAAGAGGGTGTGAAGTTTGACGAGACCGAGAAGACCAAAGAAAAGAGGGAGGCCATGGAGAAGGAGTATGAGCCCCTTACCACCTGGCTCAAGGACAAGGCTCTCAAGGATAAGGTACATCGACTTTATTTCCAAACATCCACATGTACGGTTTATTTGCAAACTCACCCATATTTCTCTCCTTAGATTGAGAAGGCTGTCCTCTCTCAGCGGCTGACCAACTCACCATGTGCTCTTGTTGCGAGTCAGTACGGCTGGTCTGGAAACATGGAGAGGATCATGAAGGCTCAGGCTTACCAGACAGGAAAGGATATTTCCACAAAGTGAGTATATTACCTCATGTAAAGAGTACAAAGAAATATAAAATGTCATGGAATGATTTAAGCTGAAGTGTTTTTTTTTTTGTTTTTTTTTCCCCCCAGCTATTATGCCAGCCAGAAGAAAACATTAGAAATAAACCCCAAACATCCTCTTATCAAGCAGATGCTCAAGCGTGTCAATGTAAGTGTGTAGAACCAAACAGAAACTAAAGAGAACTGACAATTTAAACATTTCGATTGATATATATCTCTTTATTCAGGACGATGCAGAGGACCAGACAGCATCAGATCTGGCTGTTGTCCTGTTTGAGACGGCTACACTGCGTTCAGGTTACCAGCTCGCTGACACAAAAGCTTATGGGGACAGAATAGAGCGCATGTTACGACTGAGTATGAATGTACCTTTGGAGGAACAGGTAAGTCTTTTTGTAGTATTAACTTGGCTCCATGAATAGTCGTCATCAGTGTTGGAAGAGTTTATTTTTATTTTTATATATTCCAGATTGACGAAGAACCTGAGGAGGAGGAGCCTGCTGAGGAAGACTCTGAAGATAAAGAGGAAAATATAGATGCTGATGAGGATGAAGATGAAGAAACGGTATGAACTCTTAATGTGTTTTTAGTGTACATGCAAAACCATTTTAGAGTTCTCATCTTGTTAATTTCTTTTGGTCCAGGCACAAAATGTTAAAGAGGAACTGTGAAGCACTAAATGTTTGAGCATGTACCAGCGGAGCGACTGTTTCGGTGACCCATGGTCGACATCATCTGGGTGGGGGTTAGGGTTTTTTATGCCGCAATTTGTTGTTGTTTCGTTTTTTTTTTTTTATTACATTCCTCATGACTGTAAATTTGTTAATATTTAACTGTCCTGTTATGGAAGGAGCGATTGTGTCTCTTGGAAAAAAAATAAATGTTTCCTGTAAAAGGATGAAAATATTAGATTTTCATTTCATTGGACATGTTTAACGCATACTACATGGGTAATACAAATTATCCTCTCAATACCTCAATACCAAACTATATATTGTCAGTATTTAAAGGTCCTGTATTGCACAAAACCGATTCTTGTGAGTTTTAAGCTATCTTTTAGTGCAGTGTCCTCAAAAACGTACCTGGAGTTTTGTTTCAGTCACATGTTTGAGTAAACCTATAAGTCTGTCTAAATCTCCAAAGCTCAAAATGCTCTGCTCCACTTTGTCATGAAGTGTAGTTTTCAAGTTACCAGCTCCTTTTACCTTTTGTTCAGTAAAAATAGGCAATTTCAAGGCAGAAATTATGCAAATGTTTCTAGTGAAGCTGTATGGAGTTTAAAAACACTGGACACTTCCTGTATTACCACATGACATCACAAGGTGGAACAGTGTTTTCAGTTTTGAGAGAAAAAAGCAGCCTAAATATACAGGATTTGTGTGTTAAATGAAAAAACAACTCCAGATGTTTTTGATAAGAAAAAGTAACATAGATCAGAAAATACCATAATATAGGCCCTTTAATATATAATGATTTATAAGATTCAAAATGATGGCTAATAATATGCTGATTATGTATTATTTGCAATATATTATTTAAAAAAAAATTGAAAACCGATACATGGAAAAGGTATACTATTTTTTTTTCCAGTAGATGGCACTGTCTCCCACTTTAATTTTAACCTGAAAGTGAAATATTACATTAGTGACAACATTTTCTCTTGACAGCAGCCAAGACATGCTCACGTTAGGTGCAATGTTCATATATTTAAGTGCTGTGAGTGGCAAATGGGATGGAAAAGTGCTATAAGACTGACACATTATTATTTGCTATTATCTGGCTATACTTACACTTACTTACTGTATTTTAACTTAGGCTTGGTATTTTACTCCATTCATCTGAGACACTCCTGTGGTTTCTCTGGACTACTTTGCACTTAAACTGAAATGACAGCAGCTGCATGCTTCACTGGCTGTTGATGAGCACTGGGCATAGAAGAGTATCTTGGGGGATCTATGCTTGAGGGAGCAGGACTAGGCACTCTTCTAGTTGGGTTTATCATTCCATTCATTGGTTAGAATGACAGTGTACATACGCGGTTATAAGCCTACACTCAGTCCTTATGCTGGTGGCTTTTTAATATGGGGGAAGGGGCCACTGACCTCATCCTTAGGGGTTGCCAGGGAGATTGTCTTTACAGCCCAGATGATTGTTGCTTCACATTGTTGCCTACACTGTCCTTCATTGCCTGTGAATGTAAATGTAAGGTATTGCCTATGCCCTGTGCTATCTTTTGCCAAATGCACAATATAAAGGACAGATATCCATGCTGGCAAGTGACAGAAATGAAGATAACTCACCCAAAAGATAAAAGTCACTTTATGGTTCTTATCTGAGCCTACTGCCAACTGTAAAGGTGAGTCCTGTCCTTCTCATAGGCCTATTATTTTACTTTTTCCTGATTTTATCAGGAAACACTAAATGCACTATAAAGCCTAACTTTTCTGGTGGAACGTCAGCCACCTGCTTGTCTCCATGGATACACTATTGCTTTGGAGACGCCCATGCTCATTTTTATATTACACCATAATTAGTATGGAGGGCGTCAATAAGCTCAAATAGGATATTTAATTTAATAACAGACATTTGCATATGATAGCCCTGCCACATGATTTCTGTTTTGTCAGAGTCTGACTAAAGTCTGACAAAAAAAAAAAAAAAAGGAAAAATGATCCAATTATTTTGAGTGGCCTGCACGTTGTCGTACAGATGGATTATGTACATTTCAGTGCATGTTGTTAAACTCATGATAGGCGAGGCTCATTCGCCGCTACAAGGAACATATTGAGGCAGACATTTTAAGCCACAGCTCGTCGGCTGTCACCTCTCACGCGACGTGTTGCTTTTGACAAAAACGCGCTTTCCTTCTCTGCCATCATCTGTAGTGGCTGCAGCCCGTGCGCCTCGCTGCTCATACGCAATCCCTGGATAGGTGGTTGCCATGGATTCCTGGGTCACATGCGTGGGTTTCCTGTAGCCAGAAGCAGCAGAAGATGCTTGGACCAAAAATCCACAGCCATTTTCATTGAAGAAAACGTGAGGATTGGCTGTGTGGCCCGACTGCACCTCCATCTGCACCTGACAGCCTACAGCCCGCTTCTCGGAATCTGCACTAACCGCTTTTGTCCACATTGATAGACTGGGACCAGGAATGAGTATAGAAATCCCTGAAGGACTGACGGAGCTGTTACAGAGCTTTACCGTGGAAGTGTTGAGGAACCAGCCCAGGGATTTGCTCGAGTTCGCGCTACAATACTTCACACAGCTGAAGGACAGAGAGACCAAAGAGGCCTCGTTTGGCAATGACCAAAATTCGGCCCCAAGACCTGGAAAAGCTGTCAATTTCATTGACGAAGCGATGCAGATTGATTCGGAAAATGGAGAGGAGGACGACGAAGATGACGAGGAATTCATAGGTGCGCTATTGATTTACTGTTTTACGCATGTGGCATATGGCTATATAAGGACAATAATGTTGAATGGTGAGACACATGTAAATGCATATGCGCGTGATAGAGCCTACGCCGTGAGCAGTGATGGTCAGCCCGCAGCATCCTGCATCCACACGGCGCTGTCATTTGCCTTATATGGTCACGGAGCATCCGCGGTTATGAACGCGTCCTGCTCCACATTCACGAGGAGTACATGATGTGAGGGAAGGAGAGGCCTCTGTCAGCGGCAGCACTTTGTCAGAGAAAACAGAGAAACGTAGGTCATTTGAATAAGCATCTTCAGGTGAGGCCTGCTGGGCCTACAGCCTCATATGAAGCACAGCTCTCACACAGGAATCAGTGGAGCTCCAGAGGGATGCGCAGATGTTAAAATACAGCGTTTATCCTCATGATTTGGGGTCAAACTCTGCAACAAGGGTCGTTTTGGACAAAAGTGCCACAAGCTGCAGCATGTAGCTTAGCAACTGGAGCTCTGACACAGCATCCCAAAGAGTGAGGGCTTGAGGATATGCTTACATAAAGACAAGAACAAAATACACTATTACACAAAGTATAGGCCTAATGCCATTATTAAACAACTAACAATCATACAGTATTAATGTTTTTAAAACAAGTTTGCAGTAAGGCCTAAATAAACAGGCCACTGAGTTATACAAATCCAGAGGAAATCTGTTAAATGCATGTGCCCATCAGAGCAAAATTTCCTGTTTGAGAAAGAGATCTGCAGTAGGCCTAATTGCACAGAGAGGGAGATTGAGGTCAGAACCAAATTAGACAGTGAGCTTTTTAGAGAGATGTCTCCCGTGGTCTGCTCTGACATGTTAATGCTGTATTTTATGTTCCAGCTCCAGTGATCAACAGATACATCAGGAGAGCTTCAGGTGAGCACACTTTGTCTGTTAAAAGCACCATCTATCAAGAAGCCAGTCTGGACTCTGTCAAACACAGGAAATATACACATTAAGGACACTAACTCACTGCAGCCAATATGCACAGTTTTCCTATCTGCCCTATGTCATCTGTGGTGATGGTTTGGTTTGGTTTGGTTTGGTGTATCAGAAATTATCAGTAAAACTCTTTTGTGTTAGTGCAGGTTAAGAAATTTACATTAAAAGACTTTTGTAAGTTACAGTAAATGCAAAACAAGTGTACAGTGACAGAAGAATATTCAGTGCTATAGTTCAGAATTTTCTGCATTTTATGCTTTTACTGTGTGGGTGGTCATTGGTTATCTCCCCTTTATCAAAGATGTGCTAGAGAAGACAGTGACTTTAAGTTTGTTTAGTGAATGAATAGTTGTTCATGGTTGTACGGTGTATATCTTTGTGTCAGTCCTGCAAACTGTTGTGGGACTGTACATCATCTAATTCAATGGTGCAATCCTTTCTACTTGAACTTGTGTCACCTTTTGTTCCAATAACTGTTTTTGCCTTTCAGTGTGTGCTGAGGCGTTCAACCCAGATGAAGATGATGAGGACCGAGAGCCAAGGGTGAGTTTTATTGTACTTTTGTTTTTTGTTTTGTACTTTTGTTTACAGCTCAAACTGTAATTACATGTGTGGTCTGCCTTACAGGTCACACATCCAAAAACAGACGAGCAGAGGCAGAGGCTACAGGAAGCATGTAGGGACATTCTTCTATTCAAGAATCTGGAACAGGTAAGTGGAACATTCCTGCACCATGCGGCACATGGCCGAGTGGCTAGCACTCTCATCTCACAGCAAGAAGGTTCAGATCATATCTGTAGGGAGCTGACCACAATCACAGTAAGAATCCTGGAAAGGCTTTTCCAGCTATTTTTAAGCAGTAGAAAAGCCTTTAATTGAATAGATGCAAGATACTTTTACCAGTTTAACTCCATACTATGGAATATTACAGGCAAAACAATAATATCTTTATAGGGACAAAGTGCTGGTGGACCCCCACCAGAAAAGTTACTGCACCTTTAAAATACATAATGCATTTATTCTGGACAGCACTGGGCAATGAACATAAATGTAACTGTATGTAGTGCTGTGAAATAGCAGTATTTTCTTTATTCTTTCCTTTATTTATGTGCTCTTCTGTCCGTCTGCAGGAGGAGATGTCTCAGGTTCTTGACGCCATGTTTGAGAAACTTTGCACAGAAGGAGAACACATCATAGATCAAGATGACGATGGAGATAATTTTTATGTAATTCAAAGGTAATGAATTATCTACCCCTTTGTCAGGCTTTAATTAACATCATAAACTAATCAATTTCTTCATTGTGTGCAGTGGTATGTTTAACATCTTTGTGAAAGTGGATGGTGCAGAGAAGCTGGTTGGCTCCTATGACAACAGGGGCAGCTTTGGTGAACTGGCGCTGATGTACAACACTCCTAGAGCAGCCACCATCGTGGCCACCTGCCCTGGAGCGCTGTGGTGCCTAGTGAGTACACCAGCCCTCAGCTCAGCAGGGCTGTCAGGGGACTGACTACAGGCTAGTGGGGCACTGGGGTGTAGGCCATGAACTATGTGGAAATCACTCACTCTTATAATATCCAATATTATGAATGTACAATACTGAATTCATTTCAGTTCATAAGGTAAAGTCCTACACTTCAGATGGAGCTGTGAAGCTGTAGCCCCAAACCACTTGAAATATCCAATTATGTTAGAGACACAATCCTGTATAGACATTACACTTCCTGCTGTTCTGGAAACAGTGATGCCAAATTCAGAAGTAGCTGATCATACCCATCAAAACTACATCCTAAGCTAATGACAGATGAGCAGGGTAGAGCACCACTTTACTAAAGGTTATGCACAAGTTTGTTGAATCTTTTGGTGCAGCTAGGGGGCACCCTTGGGACCAGGCACTGTGGTACAGAACTGAAGGCTTCCTATTTAGACTCATTTTAATCAGAAAATAATATAGGATTGAAAATTATATATATATATATATATATATATATATATATATATATATATATATATATATATATATATATATATATTATATATATTATATATATTATATATATATTATATATATATATATATATATATATATATATATATATATATATATTATTATTATTATTATTATTTTTTTTTTTTTTTTTTTTTTTTTTGTCAAATTACCCAGCCCTGATATAAGGTAAAGGGAAAGTAAAATGCAATACAGTCTTGCATTTTACATTTGCATAGAGTGAAATGTTTTTCAATCACAGTATAGCCTCTTCCTATTTGTGTGTGTGTCAGGATCGTCTCACATTCAGGAGGATAATAGTGAAAAATAACGCAAAGAAAAGGAAGATGTATGAAGCCTTTATTGAAACACTACCCCTGCTCACATCTTTGGAGGTTAGCGATTACATTCAGATCTTTTTATCACAATTTTAGCAGCTTCTAACTGTACCTTTTTTAACCACAGCTGTCAGAGAGGATGAAAGTTGTAGATGTTCTTTCCACAAGAGTCTATAATGACACACAGCAGATAATTGCTCAGGTAGAATTTCATATTTATTTATTTTTTACATGTTTATTACTACATTACTAATTAGTGTATTGTATTGTATTGTACTGTATTCCAGGGTGATTTAGCTGATTGTTTCTACATTGTGGAATCTGGCCAAGTTAGAATCACAATGAAGAGAAGCCGGGTATGTTCTTTTGTGGATACTTCCCATTGTTACCAATGTGCAATGTGCCTGTTTTTGTGAATGCTTGGTTTCTTTCTGCATAGACAAAAAAGGAGCAGGAGGAGGAGGAGGTGGAGATCGCTACATGCACCAGAGGGCAGTACTTTGGAGAGTTAGCGCTGGTCACGAACAAACCTCGAGCGGCCTCAGCATATGCAGTGGGACATGTCAAATGTCTAGGTAAGTTTTAACATAGACTCAAAGGTCCGATATTACGTATTAGCCTGTGTACATCTCCAAAGCTCAAAGTGCTGTTGCACCTTATGATGCCATTAAGTGGTAGTTTTCAAGATAACGGCTACCTACATTTTGTTCAGTAGAGATTGGCAATTCCGGGGGTGAAATCATCCAACTGATTCTAGTCAAAGTGTATGGAGTTTAAAAACACAATGGAGCACTTCCTGTATTGCTACATGACTTAACAAGGTGGAACAAGTGTGAATGAAACAAACTCCGGGGATGGTTCTGATGGGGAAACAACATTATAATACAGAAGAAAAAATAAATTAACATGGCCCCCTTAAAAATGAACACACCTATGTTACTGTATTAATCTTTATAATCATTAATATTAAATGGTAGAAAAATCTTTTGTGCATTCTGCCCATTCATGTGGCAGGTCTGCTTCCTGCTTGTCTCCATGGAGATGTAATTACTTTGCCTAATATGTTCCACCATATGGCATTAAACGTCTACTTCCAAACAAGCAGGTGAAGGCATCAAGGTAAGATGCAGGTCAGATCTGTGAAGAGGCATGTCCACTCATAGTAAGAATGTCTGTTTGTATTTTTGAGCATTAAAACTCCTGCAATTGAATACAATAGATTGGGTTTAAAGCCATACTGTGGAACATTCAAGGCAAACCTGGATTTTTTTATTTTATTTTTTTTCATTTATTGTGCAATACCAGTCAGGGTACATACAAAAAGATTACATTCAGTGTTATTCTTCCTAAAAAAAAATGGAGAAGTATCAAACATTGCAAAAACAGAACACAAAACTGGCACAAGCTGACAAGGCTTAAAAAAAAGGACCTTCTCATGTTATCATACATTTTTAAAGCATTTCTATTATTGTTAGAGACAATTTTCAGTGACTATACAATAAAATATTCAACAAAAAAAATCAAAAAGGCACGTTTGGTTGTCTTTCCACATACATGAATGTATGAAATATTTCCAAAGTACAATTATGAGATTTGTGATATCACAAATTCTGCAGTCCAGATTGTCCATGACATAAATGACATAAACCAATGTAAAAGACACCCCAAGCTTGGGTGTCTTGCCCAAGTACACAACATAAGAGTAATCAAATTTCAGTGGGCACAATAGACTGTATATATAAATGGACATAGCTAACCCGCTGGCCACTGTGTTTTAAATAGGAAGTGAGCATGGGGCCACTACAGGCTCCATCGACTCAGGCTCCATCATTTTGGTCTTAAATTGTTTGTATTAACCCGCTCTACGTGGTCCTGGTGTTTTTATTTCAATATTTTGTCTGTAAATAAATTCTATTCCTAATACGGAACTCAGCTCCAAATTCGCTCCAATAATTGCAAGCTTCATTTGACTGGAGCCAAACGGGTGACGTCACACTCCCTTAGTCCGCTTCTCTATGGTTTGACACATGTCACACTTTTGAATATAAACTCTTGTTCCCTATAACATGCGTGACAGTTCTTTTTAAATGTTGCTTTTCAGTGATGGATGTTAAGGCGTTTGAGCGGCTGCTGGGCCCGTGCATGGACATCATGAAGAGGAACATACAGAACTACGAGGAGCAGCTGGTGGCACTGTTTGGAAGTAGCACTGACATCGAACAAAGTGCATGAGGTTTCTTTAATGGACAATGCATCATGGGAAAAAAGGCTTCTGTGGAACTACTTTAAGAGCTTTTCTAACAAGAAATGTGAATATTTATGTGTCTATGAAGCACTGTATGTAACTTTAAATCTGAAATCTAAATTTGAACAGCATTTGCCACAGTGTTAAGCCAAAGCCGAGGTGCTCAAAGAGTGAATTAGATTTCTCACAAAGTCTCACCTAAAAGTGTGTTAATGTGCACTTGTTGACAGTATTAGCCGTATTATTTGTTTATATCCCGCCCTCTTCCCCCACTGACACACAGCATTTAAAACGTTGTAAATTTCCAAACATGTATTCAAATCAGATGCCAAAGCTAATTTCTTATCACTATCTTGTGAGCAAATGTGACACTTTCTCTTTGTGTTCTTTGGGGAGCACTGACACCTGCAGTATACGGTGCACATTTAATTAGAAAACTTCCATGTTTGTGCACATATGGCTACTTTCACTATTTTTTTCCTTTTTTTTTCTTTTCTTTTTTTAAAGACTGAATCTCTTAAGTATTATTCATGAACTGTAAATCACTGTTGGTTGGTTGGTGTTTGTGGCTGTTAGCCTAATACTATGCTTTTTCAGAAAAAAATACAGACCTTTAGCTGACAAATTTGTAAGATCATCCAAACATACTGTATGTGTGCATTTTAAATTGAGTAGCTTATTTACTGTTCTTCTTGGCCCACCTTTCATTTGATATTGCCTAATAGACTAGTCATAAAGAGCAGCGTTACTTGAACAATATTTTCTGTGTTTTACTGTAAACTTAAGACATGCTTTTTGTGTTTGTGAAACATACAATGATTATCAATTACTGCTACCTCTACTTCCATTAAATATGGATAGGAAAATAATGTTCCCAGTTAACAAGAGCAAACTGGATAATCATTCGCCCCATTTTTATTCCAAACTGAGTAAGTGGATAATCAAAGCCCTGTGATTTATTTATACATAGGCCTATTTTATTTATTTTTGTGCAAAGTGTGCTGGCTTTTTGAAAGTATATCCATCTTAATGGCTAAACAAAATATATGTTTCACTTTACATGTCATTAAAGATCTTTTTTAGTCACTTTATTTGTTTTCTTTCCAGTATCTGCATAGTTCATTCATTCATTCATTCATTGGCTATCAAGTCACTCTAATCATAAGTTATTTAAAAAAAAAAAAAAAAAAAGAACTGAACTGAACGTTGTCACTGGGTTCTTCTGAAATAAAGCTTGGACATATACGACATAAAGGCGATTTTCGCGCAGTAGTTGCAGGATTTGCAGATAAAAAGATAAAAAAAATAAGCCTTCATTGTTCCTGTTGTTCCAATCAGCTGTTTCTGGCTGGTAACAGGCATGCACTGCCATCCAATGACACAATGATCAACAAACCAAGCCCCGCCCGCTTTATTTTTCCCAAAGCGACTGACCAATAGGATTATTTCATTTGTGTTATTGATTTTACGGTCCACCAATAGGAGGCCGTCTGTAAAAACACTCAGTCCCTCCCCTCGAGTGAATGCCAGAGAGTTTCTTGATGGCGACAGATCTGGTAAGTGGGGAGTCTACTTTTTTAGAGAAAATACAAAGTTAAAAGTTAAATTTATCTCGTCAATCGTGTAGTCTATGTATTTACGCTTGAGACTGTGTGTTTTTATGGCGTTGTCACGCACGTATTTGGTGTCAAATTGCAGATAGAGCTCGACTGTGTTTTTTTTTTCCCTACGAGACGATGTTTTGATGATAACAATCCTCTTCGACAACAGTTTGACTGGACTTGAGACGTGTTTAAATCAATCACAAGTGCATGATTTCAGTAGAAAAGGCCTTTGCGACGCGTATATATTTTCTTGTCATTCATTTTGAACAGGACAGCGAGGTTGCGTCATGCCTCAACTTGTTGACATTCTTTTGTTTACTGTGTTAGATCCGACAGCCTTTGGGTTTGTGTTTAGGACCCCCGAACTGCTTTGGTGGAGAGAAAACCATCAGATTTCGACACCGAATGGCGTCTTTATGCATTGTTACCATTTACTACCGTGTAATAACCTACAGGACAGCGCAGTGTCACAATGAGCGCATAGCTACATTCAAAGCGAAAATCAATCGCAAACAGAATAGCGATATTTAGTTTTTGTTTCATTATCTTTCTACACATTTTTTATGGTTTGATGTTTTTTAAATCGATAAACCACAATGTATTTTTGACATTAAACATGTTCGCGTGCTGTTAATATGCGGATTGCCTGTGTTCACAAGACTCACTAGAGCACTTTTTGGGGAACAAAAACAGCCATCTATCTCTTATGTTACGCAGTAGTGAATGAATGAGCTTTGCTGCGCATGCGTCAAATCCAATAAGTTTATAAACAAGGCCTCCACGCAGCGAGTCACGTGACCAGTCCCAGAGGTTTAGCAGCAAGTCGATTCACAGACAAAGGACTCCCCAAAGGCGGCTCTCGTTCACGTTGATTCAATGACACAGGTGCCCAGGAACAACCAGGCTGCATAACATGTAATACAAACATTACGATAACACTACTGAAGTAAATAACACACGCAGGCCTATGACACAACAGCAGTTAAACTTGATTTATAACGATTTCTCATGTATCTCCTTTTTTACTTCTGTGCCTAAAAATAGCCAGTCAAGCAAATTTAAATGGTGGAAATGGAATAAAGATAAAAGAAGAAAAAAAACAACAACAAAGCACTAAAAGAAGATTTGAAGAATGGATGAATCCTTTGATCCACTTAAATGTACTGAGGATCTGCCTTCCTCTCTTGGGTGCCATATGGAATATGGTATTTCTCTTTGTGTTCATTGTTCATATATTTGCTGTAAAATTGATAGCTTGGTTGTAATAATGCTTGAATATGCAGATGATATGCCGGAGCTGCAGGAGGTGGAGGAGGACCAGAGGTCTCCGAACCTGTTCCAGGTCACACCTGGGCTGTCTCATCAGGAGCTCAGCTGTTCTCCTAACACAAACTGGCTCGCTGAGCTCGCCAACATCGCCACCAGCCCCCAGAGCCCCTTACTGAAGGATGCTCCACACAAAAGGTCTGCATTTCACAAAAAATGTGTTTTGTTGTTTGTGAATTAGGATATAATCTCATCACATATTATGTTGGTGAATGCATACACTAATATTATATTTTTTATTTCACAGATCTTCTCCTGTCCACATTTTTGGTAACAGTAATAGCTTACATTCCTATGCTCGGCCCCCATTAGCCAGCAGTGCACCCAACCCGTCCAGAAGCCATCTTCGGGAGCGCAGGCGTGTTCGGGTAACTTACCCTATTGATCTCAAAACCGACAATTCTCTCTTCATATATTAAACATGTGACTATGAACTACAGGCCAGCAGTGAATCTGAATCTGGGGTTTTCTCAATGTCCTCCTCTTTCTCTGATGATGAAGACATGGCTTGGTCTCACTCCTGGCCCACAACAGCATGGCATTGTTTTCTCAAAGGTGAGTCTTTAACTCAAACTGTTTTGCCCAAAGGGAGCTGTAGAAAATGCTTTAGGCACATTTCACTGGTTTAAACAGAACCTGTTCTGTCAGCTTCACGAGGCATAGGACTGCCACTGTAATTCATTGTCCTTTACTCTATATAGGCAATATAAGGCTAGATAACACACTTTTCAAATGCACTGCTATTCATTTGTTGTTCATTTGTTATTGTAGTATTGTAAGTAATAACTCCACAGTGGGGTCTTGATTCAATTTTATTATTAAAAACAATAATGAAAATTATGCTTTTGTTTCTGTTTTTATAAAGATTGTCAATTTTGACCATTGTTACTTCACAAGCTGAATGCAAAGCACCAGTAGATCTGTCTGCCCTCTAGTGTATAAACTGCAGTACTACAAACATACCCTGTTACATGATGTGTATAGCTGTTACCTTGTTTGTTGTCCAGGGACACGGCTCCGTTTCCACCGAGGGCCAAACGTGGAGTGGCAGGAAGCAGACGAACTTGGAGACTCTGACGATGATTCTGATGAGGAAACTATGATGCCCTCAACGTCCCTGAAAGTGAGAAACAAACTCATTATAAAACTCTTACTTATAACACATAATGCACCTCACTCACTTCCTGTTTGTATTAAAACTGTTTACCTTATATGATAGAGTAGTGTGGATGTCTTCTGAAACTGTATTATCTTATAATGACCACAAGGAGGCAGAATAGGCAACGCTGTATTGACAGCTGTATTGTTGTCATTTGCTGATTCAGATTTTCTGCTCTGCTCTTCCACAGAGATATGGATCAGAGGGGTTGAAGCTGATGAGCCATGAGGAGACTGTATCTTATGGTCAGGCAGTTCTTAAACTGACCTTTGACCCTGGTTCATCTGACCAAAGCCCTCTGACCGCTGAGTGTCGGTTGGACCACCCATTTTTTGTAAAAAATAAAGGTAAAATGTCTTGTAGCATTCAGGACTTACTCTGTTTCTTATAATTATCACAAAACATTATTAAGCTTTTAAATGGTGTTTCCAACAGGGTGGTCCTCCTTTTATCCGAGCCTTACTGTGGTGCACCATGGTATCCCTTGTTATGAGATGCAGCTTGGTGACGTATGCCTGCCTCCAAACCACCCAGATGCCATAAACTGTGACGACTCAGTTGTCTTTGACACTTTCAGAAGGTAATGAGCTATTAAAGAAAATAGTTTTCTGCACAGAAAGAGACCAGTTTAGTCATTATTTTTACATTTGACACAGTATTTTACATCGAAAGATTAAGACCATCTTTTATTTCTCTTCCTCAGCTATGACTTCACCCCACTTGACTCTTCAGCTGTGTATGTCCTGAGCAGCATGGCCCGCCAGCGCAGGACCTCTCTGTCCAGTGGGGGCGCTGTGAGTCCAGACTGTGATAAACTTGAACGCTCCTACTCCCCACAATCCTCCAGCCAGAGATCCAGGGCACACACCTCAGGGACAGCCAGCAGTGCCACGCCAACCAAATGCAAGAGGCCCATGAATGCCTTTATGCTGTTTGCTAAGAAGTACAGAGTGGAGTACACACAGATGTATCCTGGGAAAGACAACAGGTGAGTCCAATAACAAGTTTTGGAATTAGCTTTGAAAACACCTGTATTACAGGGTAAGAAGTACTGGTATGTAGTAGGGCTGAACAATTTTTGAAAAATATCTAATTGCAATTTTCAATTTTTTTTTTTATGTTGTAAAATCTGGATTCTGTTCAGAGTACAACTTTTATAATAATCAAATAAGGCCAAACATTTGAGAGCACAGTGGCATTGTTTACAAACATACCAAAATCTGATTATAACCTAATTTCTGGACCTTTAAGATTATTTAAATGACCTGCAAACTGGAAAATCAGAGGGACCATGATCAGAATGAAACCAGATAATGTTGCTTTTTACATGTCATTTTAATAGCCTTACAACTCTGATAATAATACGATTTTGAGTGTGCTTCTAACAGCACCCATAAACTGCTTAACTAATAAAAGGATACAACAATCCAAAGTGAAAATGCACACAACATACAAGTGAAAACAACATACAACAATCCAAAGTGAAAATGTACTTGCTTTTTGGGGCTGCTTTTCTTCAAAAGTTAAACACCTGTAATTACTTGCACCACGACACATTTAACTGTAATAGTGCAGGCACAGTTGCCTTTTAGACTGAAATTACCAGTAATGTTTGTAATTAGGGAAACTGTATTAATAAAAACGATTAAGTGTTCCTCATTTCATAGGAACCCATTTCATATTTGAGCTGTATACAATGAAATACCAAAATTTACTCTCTCCATGTTTGCCATTCTACTTCTTAGTGAATAGTTATTGGTTTAGTAGACAAATGCCTTTACAAAAGTATAGAAATGAAGAGTATAAGGTTGTGATATTTCTCAGACAGTTACAGCAGAGAGAGGTTTGAGTGTCAGACAGAGCCCATCCCACAGATAGATGGAGGGGTCCAGTATTTGATGTGCTGACTGCCTCTGTTCACCTCAGAGCCATTAGTGTCATTCTGGGCGACAAGTGGAAGAAGATGAAGAACGAGGAGCGCAGGATGTACACCATGGAGGCCAAAGCGCTGGCAGAGGAGCAGAAGAGACTCAACCCAGACTGTTGGAAACGCAAGAGAACCAACTCGGTAAGGGGAAATATATATGCCAAATTTGAATATTGAGTATATTGTCAGTAAACATAACAAAACCTGCAAAAAGCCCAATTACAATTAAAAGAACTTTAAAAGGTCCATATTCCGCTATTTTCTATGTTATAATGTTGTTTACTCATCACAAACACACCCGTTGTTGAGTTTTGTTTTGTTTCATCAACCCTGCACATTTAGGCAGAAAGTGTTTCACTGTGTTTTTAAACTCCATACACCTTCACTAGAATCATTTGGATAATTAATTTCAGCTCCGAAATTGCTAATTTCTATTGAAATTACTAGCTCTTAACTTGTAAAACTACAGCTTCATAACATCATAAGGTAGAAGAGAAGATTTTGAGCTTTGGAGATGTAGACAGACTAATAATAAAGGGTAACTGAAAAATGTGTGAATGAAACAAAACTACAGGTATGTTTTTGATGGGTAACAACATTCTCATAGGGCTTAAAGCTCACTAGAGTCATATAATATAGGACCTTTAATGAGCTTTAACCATGTTTTAATGGTTTTCTTTCCTTACTCTACACCTACTTCCCTTTGGGGTCATGATGTAAAAATGTCACATAGCCACTTTTTAACAGCAGAAACGTTTAAATGGAAATCTGCTGTTTGTTAGAAAGAAATACAACTAGGAAAAGGCAAGACTTAACAATTCTGCATTATTAACTGAAAGTCAGTGGTTCAATTTTTATTACTAACTTACCATTTTAGACCGGTTTTGCGATTTACAATCAAGAACATTTAAATAGTTTATTATTAATTATAACTACTAGAAAAAGCATAATATGACACCTTTAATTCTGTCTAGTAACCTTTTGTGTGCTATTTAAACCTCATCTAACAAAGGCACATTTTATTTCATTAATGGGATAGTTATATAAGGTCTAAAAATTCAATCAGACTTCAGGAAGTAATCATTTAATGCATTTTTGAATTGACACAATACATATTGTGGCCCAAACCTTTATTTTTTTTGTTTTGTATGTTTAATCTTATTGGTTCTTATCTGATATCCTCTTCCTCTAGGGCTCACAGCAGACCTAGACAAACTCCCAGAATCCCTTGCTGCGGGAGTTAGTGGCTGCAATGGCCAGAGTCTGACGGACCGCTCCATGCTCGTCCTATATTCTCAAGACTGTGATACTGACTTCACTCTCTTTGTGTAACCTTGAAACCTTATACGGACATGTAAAGAACTATGAACTATACGCAAAACATGTAATCTAGTCACTAACCTTGCATTATATTTTCTTATCTCTTTTTACAATGCCCCATTCCCCTCGGACAGGTTTGAATTTCAGGTTATTTCATACTCAACAGTGGTGCTATGCTTTGAAGCTGCAATTTTAAAGCATTTGAATTTGTAAAAAAAAAAAATCCATAGCTTTTTCTCAGAACGATTATATTTGTAAAGCATTGTTAATCCTTTCATACATTTTATACTACAGTATATATTTGGCCAACATTGTATTTGTGTTATTGTTGACTGTTGTCATGAGACGAGACAGCATGCGGCATGTGGTAGTAGTAGTAGTAGTAGTAGTAGTAGTAGTAGTAGTAGTGGTGGTGGTGGTGGTGGGTTTTTCAGTCACAAAGCACTACAGGCCTTTACTGTAAGTGTTTATTCTTATTGCACTTTATATAAATATGTAATCTAATATACAGCCAATGTATATGAAAACCATTTGTATCATATAGTATGCAGTAGCTATAGTAGGTAGTAGTTGACAAACCATGGTCTGATATGGTCATGATCTGCTTTCAGGATTGCTATTGAATTTCTAATGCATTTGTTCATATTGTACAGGATCATAGCCCACACAACCTCTTGCACAAATTATCCTTGTATCATATTATAAATACTTTTTTAAACTTTCATCTTAAAAGTGTTGGTGTTTTGTTTTTTTGTTTTTTTTACAAACTTTAAAGGTGGAATATGCAATCTTTCTGGTGGAGACTGGGCAGTACGCCACCTGCCTATCTCCTTGCAGATGCAAGAACGCTTTGTTTGGGATGTTTCACATGGCATTACACATATCTATTTTCAGAATTACCTTGAAAATGTATTCTTACTGTGAGCGGGGCTGCCTCTCCACAGACCTGACGTATAACTTGGCTTGATCGCGTTACATGCTTGACTCTATAGAGCTAGATAAGTTTAATGCCATTCTGGTGAACATTCCAGGCAAAGCAATGACATCTCCATGGAGACAAGGTGGCTGACCCTCCATCAGAAAAGTTTCATAGTGCACCTTTATTGGGAAAGAAAGGAAGTTTAAAAACAAGATGGTATGTAAATGCAATGATGGACAAATGTATTTACTTTTGACTAGACAGCAAATGCCAAATAAATGTCAACCCAGAAAATGTTGGGCTATCAATGTACCACTTATGGAACTACAAAACATAACTGAAACAAATACTACATCAATGTATAGTTAAAACTTGCATATAATTAAAACTAGAGCAGAACTAAAAAGAACTTAAGTGAGACCAGTATATCCAATATGTTTTCTAAATTATGGAAACATCAAACTTAAATGTTATAAACCTTTTAGCTGTTTTTTGTTTGTTTTTTTTTAATGTTGCCACGACTCAATTTTTGAATGTGTTGTCATGAAATAAAAACAAGCAATAAAAGGTGTCACTGGCTATCAGTTTCAAAAACAAGTACTTTCTTATCTACAATCCATCCAACTTCACAGAAAGGGGCTATTGTCTAATACTGTTATAATTCTATGAAGAAACAGGAGTCCTCAGTTGCCAAGTGTTTCCAGGTAACACCAGGTAACATCAAGCCCACGTGTGCACATAAGCGGCAGGATTACTCACACTCAGGCTGAATGAGGATGAAATTAAGTGTGTTTTTAATTGAATCGAACACTTACTGGAAACACTGGTAATTTCCTTGGGGGATCAAACAGGCTCCAAAAGGAAATGAAAAGAGAAGATGAGCGGTGCATAATTATAATGATGTGGACTTATTTTTAACATCATTTTTAAAGGTGCACTATGTAACTTTTCTGATGGAGGGCATGTCACCTGCTTGTCCCCATGGAGATGTTATAGCGTTGCCTAAAATGTTCCACAGTATGGCATTAGACTTATCTATCTCCATGATGAGAAAAGGTGACACTGACAGGCAGAGTGACAGGTCAGGTCTGTGGGATTGCTAGCCCGCACACAATAAGAACGCAGAATGTTATAGAAAAAAAAACAAACAAACAAACAAAAACTTTAAAACTAGTAATGAAATATACAAGTAATGACTACTGACTGAAAACTGTTTGTGGGTGAGAGGGGTTATTAGCAGTGAAATTTGAATTTATTTGAATTTTATTTAACGGACCCCTGTCCCTCTGGCCCTCTATCCCCTTACATTTCCAAAACTGCATCTCTAATGAATCACAAATTTGAGATGCAGTTGTAACATTTTCAGGCAGAGGGTGCTATAACCCTTCTTTCAATTCACCATATTGTCTCTGTTAATGAATAGTATTTATCATGTTTTGTTGAATGACCATCCCATTAAAGATGCACTGTGTAACTTTTCTGGAGAGTCTGTCACCTGCTTGTCATTGCATTGCCTGGAATGTTTCTCATTATAACAATAAATGTATAAATTGCATTTATAAAGTTCGAGGGGTATTTATTTATTGCTTTATTGTTCTCCACTGAGCTGGAATGTAACTTGGCTAGATGGCACCACCACCTGCTTCTCTCCATGGAGATAAATACATTTAATGCCATACTGTGGAACACTGTTGGCAGTAGATGTCTCAATAGAGTCATGCTGATAAAGGACCTCCATCAGTTACACAGTGCACCTTTTAGAAGTCATGGTTTCTAAAAAATAAAGTCTATGCCACTAAGCTCCACCTCAGTAGTTACAATAAAATAACAGTCCGTGAAGCAATTTCTGAACCTCAACTGAACTCTGAGTGAGAATGTCTTTTGGCCTTGCATATAAATGTCCAGTCAGAGGGGGGAAGATTGATAGCACTGCTCGCTTCATGAAATAACAATGATTACAAGCGCGTAGCCTTTGGACCATGCAAATCTAATTATAAGCAAACATACAGCGTCCTCAGATGGTCTACCACAATGTTTACCTCTGTGTACCACTGTGTATTTAGTAAGTGCGTAGCAGAGGGTAGCAACAACAATGAAGTAAGTAATACCTAGAGTAGAAGCTCCAGAATTGGGCACTGTAGTAGACCAAACACAGGCAAAGAAAACAGGCGTTAAAGGCAGGATTTAACTTAAAGGCTCAAAACTTAAATTCTATTTAAAGAAACTGTATACAAGTAACTTGACTTGTGTCCCCAGATACGAGGTAGACATGTTCAAGCCTTCAGTCTTGGTCCAGCTGGGCTTTCCAAGGTGTAAAAACTGTCTTCAGGCCCTTGGTCCTTTGGTGGTCTGGTAACTCTAAAATGGCGTGAAGGAAATGTAAAGGAAAAATCCCATACAGAGTGGCGGCAGAGGGACTGACCACAGGCATGTTGCCATGATATCACACAAGTACTAATTATAGCACAAGTATTAGAAGGCTTATTATAGTGATGGTAGTAACGTTTTAAGTAAAATTATTTCAAAAAGTGCTTTCACATAAATGCAGGTTTTGCGTAACACTTTTAAAGTTAAAACAATAGGTGCTTCTCATATCCCACCAAATCCGCGAAGCCATTTCCTCTATTTTTAACCAATTTACTAATTTTCTAGTCTGAAACAAAAAAGTCAAATGAGGTATAATTATGCTAATTTTGTAGGAACAATTAAGCAGTATTAATGCTAAAATGAACAATGACAATGGAGAGACAGTGACAGGGATCATCGCTCGTGGCTTCCTTTTGTGAGTCTGAAGCTGCTGCACCTTAATCAAGACTTACTAATTAAGGGCAATTAGCCTGCAGTCACTCAGAGATAGCACACACTCCCTGTCATTGTGGAGGCATAGGCTCATATTACACTATGGCATCTTTAGAGTGCACTCATTCTTATACTGTTGCTGGAATTAGTTTATTGATTGCTGAAGCTAAGTACTTGTCATGTTCTGAACGCAAAGATTTATTAGTGAAATTACTGAGACTATTTCTGGTGGCTGTTTTACATCTGTGCCAAACACAATCCATCAATGTGTGCCTTGTTTCGTCTGGTAAATTAAAACATAAAAACTTGTTTAACAGAGGGAGTACCACTTAAAGGTCCACTATAAAACTTTTTTGTTAATGGCCGAGTCTGCCATCTGCTTGTCTCCATGAGGATATTGTTGCTTTGCTTGGCATGTTCCACAGTAAGGCATTAAATATATCTGTTATTTATGATATTGTTGTGAAACATATTGCAGGTGTTTTTATTGCTCAAAATAAACTCGAAAAACATGCCCTCTCACTATGAGCTATGTTACCTTTCCACAGGTCTGACCTGTAAATTTGCCTCCTGCTTGTCTCCATAGAGATACATTTAAAGTGATACTGTTGGACATTGCAGGTAAAGCAGTAACATCTCCATGAGACAAGTGCCACAAAGTTACACAGTGCACCTTTAATACAGTGCCTTGAGTAAGTCCTCCAAGTACTTCAACATAATATTATTAGCAGAAAACCTCAAGCTTTTAGCACTTGCATATACGCAACTGCAGCTGGAAGTGTTAATGAGTAATTACTGACTATACTTAGTACTTTCTACTGCTGCTGCTGCTACTACCTGTAGAAATCTTACTTACTTATGAAGCTACATTTATGGTACACATATATTACATAATTTTAACATTTATCATTGTACATATTAGCTAAAAGAAACTTGTGATATGTCATCTCTTTTAGGTCCCGCATCTGCTTGTCTCCACAGAAATCTTACTGTTTTGCCTGAAAAGCTTCACACTATGGCACTGAACTTAAACATGCAGGTGATGTCACTAGACTTAACTGTTACAAGTCAGATCTGTGTAAGGTGATTCTGTTGACAATGAGAAATATATTTTTGAGCAATAAAGAGATAACTACAAGATTAGGTTTAATGCTATACTGTCCAACTCTCTAAACACAAGAATGTCTCTTCGCAGTGATAGCAAGCAGAAAAGTTGCACAGTGCAGCTTTAAATTCCCTTGCAAGTGGATATAAATGTTGAACCCTAAACACTGATTTCCAGCTAGCAGGAGGCCGTATAACAGCCCTACAAATCTTGCTGTCTGTCCTCCTTTTGACAGTTCCCAGGTTGTATTGAAACATGCAGTGGCAGGTTTTGTGAAAGTGGCAGGTTGGTGAAACAGTCGATGTGGTGCTCCTGACACAGGCTCTGCTCATGTGTCAATATCTAAGCACACTTTTGTCCTGTGTGAGCCACAAATACCTGTAATGTACCTGTCACAATATGTCACTCCTACACCACTTCAACCAGCAGGTGCACTACCCACCACAACAGCTAGGGGGAGCCACTAGGACAGTAAGCTCTCAGTGCCATACAAGAAACACCCTCTGTTATTCAAATATGAGTATCAGTAAGGTCTAATGGCATGCATTTTGGCAATCTGTCTGAGAGTTCATCTAATCATGCAGTCTCCGTTAAAATTATAATCAGCACTAACTCTGTAATGTTAAATTATTGTGAGAAATCCAACTGCTTAGGGAAGCAACAATACTTAATATAATATTGAACTGGTCAATACGAGCCTCACAATTCAATACAAATGCATTGCTCAATATGCAAATGTCTTTTCTCCAGACCCTTGTGATGAATGGGTTAAGTGTGCTAATCTTTGACAGATAATTTTGATCATTTGCCTAAAAATAATAAAACATTTCTTTAGTTATTCACCTAAAATGTACTGAAATTGTGTGTGTCGAGGTAAAAAATCGTATTATGACAAAACTATATTGCTGCATCTGTGATAACTAGACCTTTCTATCCGCTCTCTCTCTCTCTCGCCTGTCACACACTGTTATTGTCCAGTCTGGACTGGGGCCTGTTCCCTTCCCTCCTGCCTTCAGACCTTAATTGGATGGTGCAATGTGAACTCTGGAAAAAAAAAAACCCAGAAGTAAAATCATTTCATTTTCTTGTTGTGGGTTTTGTGGTGACACCAAAGTGAACTGAATAAAACCTGGTTGATAGAATTTGCACTTTGCTCTGACGGCCTGACAAGAAAACACAGCTCTCTCAGCCAGGGCTCCGGGACCCTGGCTCAACAGCATACTAATCGGAAACCACTGCCCCGGATTACACAGTGGTTAATACAGCCACATTCACTCCATGACCCTGGCCTGCAGCTTTACTCTGGAGATTGGGCCCTGTATGAATGGTGAGATAAGACTTCCAATCCAAGAGGAGGTAAGAGCAGAAAATGGACAAGAAACTGGAGGTTTGACTGAAATGATTTACTTATATAAGAAGCAGTGGAGGTTATCTGTAGGTGGGTGATGTAGTGGGCACTGGGATCAGGTGACGATGCAGGGTGGATACAAATATGGTTTCAGATTTCCCAAAAAAAATCTGAATTTAAAATAATGGTATAAAGTTTCAAATAATGGTATACTGAGATTACTGTGGTGGTGTTTAGGAGCTAGCAAATCCCAAATAGCGATGCTCCCATCCAACTGTCTCTGTTCCGATACTGATGTTGATACTTTGGCATCAAGTATCTGCCAATACCGATATCAACCGATAATAGGGCAGAGACTGAAAACAGCATTTATTGTATTTGTACACAAACAGCATAAGGTAAAAAACATTCAAATGTATTTTGTAACTTTTCTATTTATCATATAACTACAGATCATCTTTGAAAAAATAAATGTTCAATATTAAGAGATGTTTTGGGGCAACATCGACCAGTAAATCGTCTTATTACACCAATTTTAGACTAAAATGAGAGATATCTTGGAACCGATATCTGATCTATTAAAAAAATAATATCCAATACCAGTATAGCACTAGTGCATCCCTAATCCTAAACCTTGGATTTGACCCTCTCTCTTTGCCACTGGGCCAACCTGACAGGAGCGTCGACAGGTAAATCAGAGTAAGCTCTTAATCCGCTTCTCTACAAAACCACTCTATTCCCAGTCTACATGCTGGTTAAAGTATAGTATTAGTGATAAACTAAAATTGCTAATAAAAGCTGCAAGCACATGTATAACCACACATTTGCAAATATAGATACACCCCAACTTATTTACTCGGATTTTTAGGCATGCTAGCAAGAATAAACACACCAAAGCTCTAGTAGTTTTCACTTTCCCTTTTAACATAGCAGATCAAAACAATGAAATAACACAAGCAAGTCTGCGGTGGAGGGACCATAATTTGTGTCATCTCTCCTGAGCTAAATATTTTCCTGGATGCATCTTGCTCTGCTCAGTTGAATGACTCTCCTACTGATGTCATGGTGTCCTATAGAAACATAGTGAATTATATTATACTGTTATGTTCAATTGAAAATAAATATAAACTTTGTTAATATGACAGAAATCAGTACAAAGTGCTGTAGAAAGTCCATATCAGCATGAAAGTTGGAAATACTATATAGTTTTTTCATTGATTTGAGACATTTGTTATCTGTTCTTCTTAAAGGGCCCATATTACACTGTTTTCTGGTCTATGTTATAATGTTGTTTCCTCATCACAAACATACCTGGAGTTTTGTTTCGTTTCATTCACATGTTTAAGACACAAACCCTGCATATTACGCTTCTCTCAACCATAAAACACTCTGTTCCGCTGTATGATCCACTGTGTATTTCAATTCCATATACCTTCCCTAGAATTATTTGGATCTCTTCAGTCCTGAAATTGGCAATCTCTGCTGAACTAAAGGTAAAAGGAGCTGTTAACTTGAAAACTACCACCGCACGATATCACAAGGTGGAACACAGTATTTTGAGCTTTGGAGATGTAATAATAAAGGATTACTCAGACACGTGTGAATGAAACAAACATAACGCCGGGTAATTTTGAATGAGGTAACAGCATTATAACATGCCTTAAAGCTCGCAAGGACCTTTAAATATACAGGGAGTAGTAGTAATCCAGTGTCATTTCAGGCATGAATAACTGCAGAGTTAAACCTGTGTCAAAATGATTAATAAAACTACACAAAAGAGTATTAAAAATGAAAAGAGAAATTAGCCGCTGCTACATAAAAACTATAGCGGTATAAGAATATTAACATTTCTCTAGATCCATCCTCTTTAAATGTCAGAATTTGTGAAGAGAAACATCTGATGAACTGGTTTTAAAATATATTATTTTCCGTACTCATTAATTCTGGTTAGTGACATCTCAATAGCTGACATGATTTTGGCAGAATTAAAAAGCATAATTAGATTGGTGCATCGGATGTTATCACTCCCACAGGCACACAGGGATGAGAGGCTGTTTGCATGCATTAGGATCAAAAGAGCAAAGGAATGACTTGATATTGCACAGTCTAGTCATTTGTCATAATAAGGCTTAGATGGATTTTCACCAGGCACTCCAGCTATAATGTATGAAGACGCACTAATATACAAGTTCAGATACTTTCATGAAGACATCCAAATACTTTTTAATCAGTAACTTTGAAACAACATTGTGTAAAGTGCAAACTTCATGAGAGGATGTTAAAACCATAGACATAGCTAGTCATTTTACTAGCTCATTTCAAGTGGCCACTGCTAATCCTCTCTTATGCATTTCCCACAGAGTTATAAGCACTTTTCACTCTAAAGCTAAAAACAACTAGCATGCTAATGGCTCACTTCCTGATTCTCAGTCAATAAAATGCCTTAGTTGCAGACAGCACACAGCAGTCTCATTTTTGACCCTAAAAGGTACAATATATCTGTGCAAGAGCTAAACAAATTTTGCTCAATGACAAGGAGAAAAAATAAATCAGGTAACCCTTAGTAACCCCTTACCGTAAGTTCAACATACGACAGAAAATCATTATATTTTTTCAGCAGTCTAAATCTTTAACACCATCTTGAAGTGATACCTATATATATCCTACAGATGACCTTTCTATTCATACTTTGCAGTGACATCATGCTGGGGGTGTGCTACACGTATCTATATTGGCGGATCGTCAGTTACCATGGTGACACGATGCACACATAACCAAAAAACTTTTAAGATAAAAATAAAATAAAAATCATTTTCAGAAGGTTGTGATCGATACAAGCGTTCATGGTCCTGTTTAGGAGTTTGATTTTCAACAAAAAAGGTGAGAGTGAAGAACTGAAAAACTGTTGGCTAACTTGAGAACAGAGCTTCTGACAGAGCAGTGCTTTCAGTTAGCTTCACACACCCAGGGAACGTGGATGACATCAGCTGGAAAGTATAAGCTGTTCTGTGAAGCACCTTCTGGCTGTTTTAAAGGCGCAATAGAAGCATATTAAGCCATCGCAGCTTCTCTATCTCCTCCTCTTCACACACCCACACACCCACACACACAAGTATCTACAGTAGACCCCTGAAGGCTCCAAGTCTCTTTAACTGGCCACAACCCCTGAAAAGAAGAAGAACTTTTCAGGGATTATGACACCTA
This sequence comes from Taenioides sp. WSHXM2023, assembly GCA_029959045.1. NCBI lineage: Eukaryota > Metazoa > Chordata > Actinopteri > Gobiiformes > Gobiidae > Taenioides > Taenioides sp. WSHXM2023. The sequence continues at coordinate 19,964,066 of CM057092.1, read as the reverse complement.
GTGAAGAAGTCAGGTCCGAGTGTAGCATTATTCTGTCTATAACAATGTAGATCCAAGAACAATGCAAACAGATGACATGAAAGGACACCGTTATGTAAGTGGGGTTCCTCAGGTGCTCCTCGCTCCTCCACAGCAAATTACAGATTGGACACGTTTTCCGTTTTAATTTCACCATCTTAATCCTAGCTGTCTTGGTCATTTACATAAGAATGATTGTCTGTTATGGAAATACTGCAAAATGACTCCACAATAGAGAAAATATGCATAATTATTCTTCTAGTGAGTAGTTAGGGTTTATATTTTGTGATTTTAAAATGTTAATCTTTCAATCGAGGGAAATGGACTAAGGAAGTTACTCTATGGAGAGATACATACAAGGAGACATACATTTACATGCACAATAAAAGATCAGATAACTACAATAATTAGCCAACAACTACCTCAGATTTGTAGTGTGTGTTTAAAGGTCCTATATTACACAAAATTTACTCTTTAGGCTCTTTAAACCATGCTATAAAAGTGTTAAAAACAAAACATACCTGGAGTTGTGCTTTGTTTCAGTCACACATGTTTAAGTAATGAAAACATTTTCTCATTCATTTTTGACTTTCACATTAGATTTACCTTTTTTTTTTTTTTTTTCCTTCAAAATTCTTGCTGTCAATCCTGCACGTGTGAAAGAGCTCTGATTACTTGCATCATGGCATTTCAATAACCTGATAACTCCAAAAATCAGATAGTGATTAAGTTTTGGAGTGCAGGTAAACAAAGCCACTGAAAAAGAAAGATGAACCAATGAAATTTTGTTAGGAATTGCATCAGGAAGTCCTTTCATCTGTGCACAATCAAATCTATATGATGCAATTTACAAATTTTGTAACTTTGTGCTTGTTTTTGCAGGGCTATGGTTGGAGTGGATATCTGTTCAATGTTGTTAATTTAAAAAGAGCTTTTTTTATATAAGATTCTGCTACTACTAATATGATTATGATTTCCAATTCAATTTTTTTTTACAGGTCTTAGTAACACAGTGTAGTAAAATACACCATAGTTAGCCTTAATGAAGCATGAACAAATACTTCATACTTAACATAATGAGTAAATAGTTTATTAAGAATAATTCCAGTTTTGTAACTACTTCATACCCTAATCCCCCAATTAAGTAGTTAGTGAATAATTGTTCAAGGTCCTACATTACACAAAATTGACACTTGTGAGTTTTAAGCCATGTTAGAATGTTATTATCTTCTCAAAAAACATATATGGAGTTGTGTTTTGTTTCATTCACACTTGTTGGAGTAATCCTGCATTATTAGTCTGTCTACATTTCCAAAGTGCTGTGTTCCACCTTGTGATGTCATGAAGCAGTAAGTTTGAGGTTAACAACTGCTTTACCTTTTGGTTAGCATTGGATATTCCAGAGCTGAAATCATCCAAATGATTCTAGTGAAGGTGTATGGAGTTTAAAAACCCAGTGGAGCACTTCCTGTATTACCAGATGACATCACAAGCTGAGTGTTTTCTGTATGTACATCTTATAGCCTAAATATGCAGAATTTGTGTGTTCAACATGTGTGAATGAAACAAAACACAACTCCATGTTTTTGATGAGGAAACACCATTATTACATAGATCAGAAAAAAGTGTAATATGGGCCCTTTGATAAACTATGTGTTCATGAATTAGCTGTTTTTAAAAGGCTAATTTATGTGTAGTTTATTATAAAGACTATTAATGACATAAAAGGACCTCATTATTTGCCATTACACTACTTTCACAGGCTGTAAGTACAGTATATATTTTGGTAGCTCATTTAACCGAAGCTGCTGTAGCACCAGCTCTCACACTCCATTTGTGATGAGAGATGGCTGAACAAAAGCCCATTCTTCCTGTCGATTAGATGATTAAAGGTTAGTCCTGTAATGTCCCCAAAACACTGCTCATGACATTTTCTCAAGGTGCTTTCTTCAATTACTGCATTTAGCCGAACCCAGACATTACCTTTTATTATTTATTTCCACATCCCTTTGAAGGCAGGATTTAGGGCACCTATAAAAGTCTAATAAAACAGAATAAAAAGAGGACAATGAAAAGTGAGACACAGTGTATTTACATCAGATATCAGATAAATGGAGTAATCAGATAAATTAATAAGTTCTCATGTACAAAAGAAATCAATAAAAAACAACAGATCACACGTGCAAGTCCATAATTTATAGAGTAACAGCTGCATTTGGAAGTTAAAACAAAATAATGAAAAAAAGAAACACTTGTGATTTGTTTAAATTGTGTCTTTCAAGAACCCATATTAAGCTTTTTTTATCTATGTTATAATGTTGAGAGTTGTGTTTTGTTTCATTCACAAGTGTTTAACACACAAACCTTGCATATTTAGAATGAGTTCTTCTCTCAAACTGAAAACACCATGTGATGTCATGTGGTAATACAGGAAGTGCTCCACTGTGTTTTTAAACACCTTTAGTAGCATCTTTTGGATGATTTCAGCCCTACTGATCTAACGGTAAAAAGTAGCTGTTAACTTGAAAACTACCACTTTATGACATCACAAGGTAAAACAGAGCATTTTGAGTTTTGGAGATGTAGACAGACTAATAATAAAGGATTAGTGAATGAAACAAAACACAACACTAGGTATGTTTTTGATGAGGCAACAACATTAAAACATGGCTAAACGCTCACAAGATTTACTTTTGCATGATATAGGACCTTTAAAGAACACATATCATGCATTCTAGTGGATTTAATACAGGCTTTTGGTCACCTTGGGATTAGTATTTCACATTTTCTAACTTAAAATAGCCTGCATTTGGGATATATGCTTTCATAAATTTCAGCTCCGTTTCCAATGAGGCATTCAGGCCAACAGATTTGACTGATTGCAAAAATCTGAACAACTTGAGAAATCACATTTTTGGAGGTGCAAGCAAAAGTAGCCAGAGTGACACATACTAATCTAAAACACACTGTTGCTGAATTGAATTATTTATAGAATAATGTTGAACAATTTCAAAATGTAACACAGAATTTGGGATTTTTTTTTTTTACACTGTGCTTAGAATAGAAACAACAGACTTGTACTCATCAATATTTCTGCGAATTTTGTTATATACGTGAGATGTTAATATCCAAATTCGTTAACTATTATCACTTACTTTTCGGGTTAAATGTTCAGCAGTAGTGTATTTATAACACATAATCAGCAGTGCAAAAACACCATGATAAAGTTAGTGCAGTTAAATCATAACGGCTCCTTTTAGGTTGGCAATTACAATTTTTTTCATTACTATCTTATCTCTTTCTTGCTCTTGTGCATCATGCTGCAGCCATAGTTTGTACAAATAAGGAAAATGTTTCTGGGAATTGGCAAAACATACTGATTTTGTATACAGCAGAAAGTGAATTGTAGAAAAAGGCATTAAGGAATGAAGGGATGAATGAATGACTGAAAGTTATGATTACAATAGAATTAGAGTGCATAATGAAATGACAGCCTATCACATCAGGTTTGTGAAGTTGTAGTGTATTGTTTTGTACATTTATGCAAAATTGTCATGCAGGAGCACAAGCGACAGGCTTGTGGGTGGAGCCTTGTACAGACTCGTACTGTTAACCGTAAGGAGAATTCAAAAAGGGCCCAGGAGAGATTGCTAGATTACTCAGACATCTATGAAACAGCTTTGGGCATGTTTTTGATGAGGGAATAACAGTATAACATGATAGAAAGCTCCAAGAAGTACATTTTGCACCATGCCCCCTCTTATTATTCAAACTCACTTTTCATTCTTGATCTTACAGTGACAGAAATACATGTGTCCTTTGTTAAAAGGACTCATGTACTCATGGCAAAAGTAATTCCAATTATACCTGAAAAGAACACTTGATTACTAATATATTCCTAAAACACACTGTGGGCCCGTGCCGCCAGGTTGACACACTTGTTAAAATCCTATAATCAAATGTAGTGACATTCAAATCTCTGTGGGATGATCAAATAAATAGCTTTAATAATGATATTGTTGATTAATTTACCCTTTAGACTTTTTATTGAGTCTGTGAAAGGTCAGTGATCTCATAATAAAAAACAGTTTTCAAATATACACTTGACATTTTCTGACAGTCTAAAAGATAGCACTTGTGCGTTTATTAAGATTGAATGGTGAATGTTCACAGTGCATCAGGGATTTAAACTTTCTATAAATAACGCAACTGAAATATCATCAACAAATAATGCGCGATATTTCTGGGTTTGTTCACAAAAAAAGAACTAGCACTAAGCATGGGACGATATTCCAATATTAAATCTCAATCATCATGGCCAGAATATTGATAATAATCTCACACTAATTAAAGGTGCATTGTGTAACTTTTCTGGCAGAGGGGCCGTCAAATGCTTTTCTCCACGGAGATGTTATTGCTTTGTCTGGAATGGCAAAGGAGAAATTCAATTTGTCAACTCGACAAAAGTTTTTTTTTGATCGAATATGTTTCACAGCTCATCCAAGCTGCTTCTTCAGTTCTGAAGAAGTCGAATTGAACTTCTCCTTTACCATGGATTCTACCTGGACAACTGAGGGATTTTACATACTTTGTCTGGAATGTTTCACAGTTTGGTATTAAATGTTTCTGTCTTCTTGGAGACCAAACCAGACCAAGTTAGAGGTCAGATCTGTGGAGAGGCAGCCCTGCTCACAGTCAGAATGCCTGGTATTTTTGAGCTATAAAACCACCTGTAAAATAAATGTAAGGTAGAGATGTTTAATGTCATACTGTGGAACATGCCAGGCAGAGCAATGATATTTCCATAGAAACAAGAAAAGTTACACAATGCACCTTTAACTAAATTACTGCTAGTAACTGCTAGTAAAAAATGCTATGGAAATACTCAAATCACTATCAAAGTCATATACTTAAACATAATTCTCTCTAAACACATCCATGTCTTTATAGATTCTTTGTTTGGAATGTTCCACAGTGGCATTAAGCTAATCTATGTCCATTGAGAAAAGAAGTATTGAAAGAAGTACTTTATTTTGTTACTAAAAGTACAGATACTAGAGTATTAAAAATACTCAAGTAAAAGTATCACTTGACAAATTCTATTATTACTATAATAGAAAAAAAGTAAAAGTATTTCACACAGATTTTGTCTTATAAGGCGTCAAATGTGATTTTGATAAAGGCTTGTGCTGAATTTTATTGTTTGTTCAACATAAACAATACAAATGATAGTTTTTTTTCCTAGTTTTATTTGTATGTTTTGTTTGCTCAGACTAAATTTATACTTAACTACAGTACTTTACTACTTTTAGCTACATTATTAGCTCTTTAATCTGTAGATCTAAAGTACTAGTAAGTTTTTATGCATTAGTTCTTGTTAAAGACGGGGCAGTGTTAGGGAGCCTACCTTGGACAGAAATGATCACTGTGTCTCTCCAGATAAACGACAACTGAGAGTTACAGAGCTGCCGAGCGGTACCTGAAGGCCACACGCCACTGGTCTGTGTCTCACAATGGATGTTCCTGTCAGCGTCTACACACAACCGGACCCCACAAAACGCAGCACAGAACAGAACAGTCAACCAAATGCTACAAGATAAAATAAGAAGCCACACGCAGTGAGATGAACTGTAAAATATAAAGGTGAGAAGAAGAAGAAGCGACTTGGAGCAAGCTGTCATGGCAACGGTCTAAAAATGGCAAGGCAACAGTTAATTAGCACCTCCACCCACAGGTATGAGGCATGCATAATAGCCAAGGTGACAGGACACCTGCTCTAAAATCTCAGCTAGTTTTCACCTGCAAGTATTTTGTATGCCCCGTGTATCGTCTAACCCACTTTCTCTTAGATGAAGACAGCAGAAACGTGTGAAGGAAATACCTGGAGATGGGCTGCCTGATCTGTCAGGAGATAAAAGCTGACATGTGCTCCACTGGGGATTGTGGAGGCCATTTAGAGAGAGGTGGTGCTGCAATCTTCAGGTTCTGGGTGGTTAGCTTGTCCCTCAAGACCTCGGAATCTAATGAAGTGATAAAGATAAGGCAGTAATTTAATCATCAACAAAATTACAGTGTTAGATGGGTGTGTGTGTGTTTGTGTCAGAGCGGCTGTGAGTTATGTGTGTCTGGAGTCTGTTTGTCACTGACACTGTCGACTGTGTGGAGTCCATTCCAGTCCCAGGAGTCAAAAGACAATATGAATGGATGTGTGAATAGTATGTTTTTTGTTATATGGACAGCTCATTTAAAGATATTTAGAAGTTCAAATTCGCAGTATCATTTTGTCACACCATTCCAATGAGGTATTAGAGCGCCCTCTATCAGCAGTGGGAATGAACAATAAAAAAACAAGTGTGCATGTGTCCAAAACATGCATATACTTGAATAATACTTGAACCACAGACTGTGGAAAGAAGTGGACTAAAGGCTGCCACACACTACAGGATTTTTCGGTCTTAAAAGATTTTTAAATGTGCAACAAAAAGCGCACGCACAGACACAAGGAGAATCTAATGAGACCTAAAATCTGCGATCACAAAGACTGCAACAAGATATGGCTGCGGACCACAGGCTATAAAGTTGTGAGCGTAATCACGTCTGCTGTTTCCTGCCTACAGTAAAACCACTCACTTTGAGACTCTTAAGTTTTCAAAAGGTTCAAAAGATTACCACTTTATGAGAGGTGAGTAATAAAGCGTTCTCAGAATTTTCACTATATCCTGTGTTTGCATCTTGTGCCTCTGTGTCCGTCACTCCTCTGCCTCTGACGCTCTGGTTTATTGGCTGTTCCTGTAGCGTTGCTGATGTTTGGTGGTTATGATCTGACAGAGCAGCTCAGAGTCACACTGACACCACACACAAGGAACGCAGCGGCTTCAAAATCACGCACAAAGACAAAGGTCGGGTCACGCCTCCCTGAACTCGGGGAGAAGCAAATCGCAGCCAAAATCAGGCAAATTCTCCTGTAGTGTGTGGCGGGCCTTTAGGGAGTGTGACGTCTCCCATAGTGTTCGACTCACCAAGGCTAGCAGTAAAATAGTGAAATAAAAACACCAGGATCATGGAAGACCTAAAGACCAAAGACCAAAATGATGAGCCTGACAGCAACAGTTACGGAAAGAGGGGAGACATTTTTTCAATACAAAGTGAATTGGAGCCAGAGCTGATGGAGAGGGAAGCGTGCCCATGCTCACTTCCGTAGCTGCTAGTAGGTTAACTATGTCCATACAGTCTATGAAAATTAATTCAGATAGAACTGTGAAGACTAGATATTAATTTGCTGATTTGCTGAGTCCAATGCCAAGTCTCTACTTAGATCCAAGAAACTGAAAAGAACTTTGGGCTTAGGGTAACATTGTCAAGTCAATGTAGAATGATGCAGGAGCAATCACTGCAACAACTTAATTAGAGACAGACCAATATAATCGCCGATTTTGACACTTTTTGGCCGACCAGCTATCGATCTTAATCTCCAGCATAGGCCACTATTTTGTTTGGGACAACTAACTGCTTAAAGGAGAATTTGTTGTTATTACATCATATACTTTAGGGGAAATTATTAAAATCGGTCATGCCAAGGAGTTGTAAAAATAAAGTAAAATCAGTATCAACCATGGACAAAACCCATATCGGAGGATCTCTAATCTCCATCCATCTCCCTCCAGATAACACAGAGGTTCACCAAAGTGGGAGAGGGTGACCTTAATAAGATCGCTGACTGAGCACCTGCCGTCCGCTCCCACTACAAAATGACTTTTTAATTCTCTGCACTGACGCTACCAAGATGAAGATTTAGCCTGTACAAATGTGAGCTTAAACCTACTTGCACTCTTCGTCCTATAGCTGCACTCAAAGTAATTTCAGCAAGTTGCAGAGCCCTCTTTCCAGTAATATATGAAATGACGAATCCAATTAAATGTGTTATGTTATATTTATAGCCACTGCACATTTTGTCAGTGTACTTACACATATAATTTATTCAATAATTATCCACTGGAAAGATGCTGTTATCGCCTTCATGTGGTAAAGGAGAATCAATGCAAAATGCCTGAAGTTATTTTTTGGCTATGATCTTTGTGTTTAAAACAATTAGATCACTGCATTGTGTCACAACAGTTTACACAAACAAAATTTATTGAAAAGGGGTGAAATAGGTAGTTGTGGTGCTTTTTAGTGGCAGCTCTATTTAAAATGTAATAGTTTTCATTGGTAATATGTGTGTCTATGCTATAGCTTTAATGTAATACAAACAAATACATTCAGACATTAACACTGTGAACAGGGGAGTCGGCGGGGGGGACAAAGGGGTCTGTTGTCCTGGGCCTCAGGGTCTTAGGAGCTAGAATTGGACCCTCTCCCTTTTATATTTATTTATATTAGAGGGGGGCCAATGTGAGGTTTCTTGCCCCGGGCCCCCAAATTTCAGTCAGTGGGCCTGACTGTGACATAAATATTATAACGTGATGCCCTCAATGATAGGCTAGCCATAAAAGTGAAAACAGAAGCCCTTAGTCTAGATATGTAAAAATTGGTCACTCAAATTACAGTATCTCACACGTACTGTAACTAATGACTTTATTTATCAAGAAAATAATAAACTAGCAATAGCAAATATCTTACTACATGCCATATATTTAAGAGCTTCTTCAACATATTACATTTATTTCCGACTTTATAATCTATGCATTCTTGTAATTATATGTTATTGTACCTTATTTTATAACAACTAGTGTTCTCACAATATGAGGCTTGATACTCAATACACATTTCCATACCTCAATGATAATAAAAACTTTCTCTTTCTCAACACAAATAGTACTGTCTTTAATATTATACATGGTCTTTCACTAGTTCTGATTTAAATACATCATTCTAAAACTATTCAGGAAAGGTCCAACTTTGTCCTGTTTATGTGAGTTTTTTCAGTATACTTCAAATGAGTACTAGTTTTGGTATCAATTAATATCTTGATATCTTTTCTTTTGATGACCCTAAGAGTAACCACCACCAATTCAGTGTCATCCAACTGATGATATATTCATACAAGTGACTGTTTCTAACCTACTGCAGAGATTTCATAAACAAAGAAGCATGCCCTTAAACCTAGCCCACGGCCTTGGCACATGCTCTGAATACATGTATATATGTTTAAACTTAAAAGGTTAAAACACTGCCACAATCATCCACAATTTCCACTTATGTACAACTTAATCAGAGTTCTTTTGTCAGTGGTCCGACAGCACAGCAGAGGAGAGAGGACAGTGTCACGCTGCAGGCTATAATTCATGGGACCAGGCGCTGTATAATGAATCAGATTTGAGTGGTCTTTTCTCAACATGACTAACATTTACATAATATGTAAATAAGGGAGTGTGTTGCTTCCAATCTGTTGTGTCATTGCACATCATACAGCACATTAGATGTAAGTACAAGAGTTTCAACATTAAACTACACGGCTGTACTGGTCACAGTGCCTCAAAGTCCATTTCATTCGTTTATGTTTTTTTATGTTATATTTTTAATCTATTTGTATTAGTTTTAAAGGTGCACTGTGTAACTTTTCTGGTAGAGGGCCCGCCACATGCTTGTTTCCATGAAGATGTTAATTCTTTGCCTGGTGTTACACTGTATAGCATTACACTTAAAACTCTCTAAGGAATAGGGTTGTCAAAAGTATCAAAAAATGGATATTAATCTATAGGTATCAATACTAAAAAGTCACATTCCCAGAACAGAAACAAACCTTTCCTGAAAAGTTTCAGAATGATTTTGAGCTGTGTCAGAACAAGTGTAAAACCACATAAACTAGTGCTCATGGACCACTATGGAACCTACCTGGACGATTGAGCGACTGTGTAGACCACATGGTAATATGCACCAAGACATAATGTTAAAAATGACATTCTACTGCATTTTGGTTTTTTTAATCATCGTAGTATCGGAATCTAATATTGAGTATCGAGTTTAAATCAAGTTGAAATTTTAATATTGTGACAAAACTACTATGGAAACAAGCAAATAATTGAACAGACCAAGTTAAAAATCAGCTCTGTGGAGAGATGAAACCATTCACGGTAAGGCTGTTGTTTCAAGTTATTTTTGAGTAATAAAAACAAACATGAAATAGAGGCAAGATACCAAAGTTTAATGCCATATTGAGGAACATTCCAGATAAAGCAATAACATCTCCAGGGAGACAAGCAGATGGCAGACCCTCCAACCAAAAACATTACAGTGCACAATTAAGTATACATGCATATTACAAAGATGTGACTACCACTCAAGGAAACTGCATTGCCAAAATAAGATAATCTTGTATCATTTCCATACTGTTTGAGAATAATGTGAAGAGTCATGACTTAAGTGTGCTTTAATCTGCACATAAGAAAACTGTTGTGCATAACCAGTAGAACTTCTCTGTAGTTTGATGTATTTATTTTAGATAGAGTTTTAAGGAAAATGATTTCAAAAATGAATTTATAATACCATTATGCAATTGAGAATGTGTGTCCTACTTAAAAAGGCAGAGAGTGAACCCCATTCTCCAACCCTCTCCTCTCTGCCCCAAACATCCATATATTTCAGAAATATGACACGTTGGTCGGGCTTGAACTTGGTGAAAGAAACTCTCCCTGTTTGAGAAAGAGTGCTGAGGTGACAGACAGCTGATGAACTGTGGGAAAAGTTTGAGAATCACACAGTATATAGTTACACATAGAACGAGTAAAATGTCCTGGCACCTGCTGCCTGATCATATTTAAGCAGCACCAGCCCAGCACCTGTGGATGGTGAGGTTTCAGGAGGGCCACAGATTTTGGGTGAGTTTAGCCTACTTTTTAAAAAGGGGCACCATGAACAACCATGCCCCAATTTGTATAAATCTTATCGTTAAGCTACTTTTACCCTTTCCCAGGATCTCATGTTGGTTGAAGAGAACTTTCCCATTCATATTAACAGAACAAACAATAGATTTATGTTAAAGGTGCACTGTGTAACTTTTCTGATGGAGGGTTCACTACCTGCTCATCTCCATGTTATTGCTTAGCCCGGAATGTTTCACAGTGTGGCATTTAACATATAAGATAGATAAGCTAGACTGATAGAGAGAGAGATATGTGTAATGCCATACTGTGGAACATTTCAGGCAAAAACAAAATCCCCAAGCAGGTAGCAAACCCTCCAGAAAAGTTACACAGAGCACCTTTAACATTAGTATGTCAAGACAAAGTTTATTCTCCTCAGCAAATCTATCTCCTTGTGTGCAGTGATTTTCATTTGATATAGCTTTTACCCTGGATGCCCTCCCTTGACTCTCCGATCCATAAATCCGTTCTTGCAGTTGACATAGAGAACACATTGTTTCTGACCCTGCCAACTAGTGCTGATACAAAACAGATAACTTACAAAGTACAGACAATATGAAAATATAATAACCGCAAAATGCCACAAAACTTGTAATCCACTTGAAGATGTCGCTGCTCTACCTGAAATGTTCCATAGTATTAAATTAGGTACTTAACATTTATAGCTCAAAAAGCCCTAAAAAAACAGGCATTCTGGCCATGAGCAAGGTTTCCTCTTCACAGATCTGACCTGTAACTTGGTCTGGACTGGTCTACATGAAGATAGAAGGGTTCAATACCATACTCAAGCAACATTGCAGACAAAGCAATAACATCTCCACGGACAAAAGCATTTGAGCAAAAGCAAAAGCATCTCCACCAGAAAAGTTACACAATGTACCTTTAAGCCATCCTAGTACTTTAAACCATGACAAAAGTATGGCAAGAGATGACTAGTTTGCCCTGTTAAGAGTTGATCATTTGAAAACAATATTTAAAAGTACAAACAGGCCACAGTGAAATGAGTTTAATGAAAAACTTTGGCAGCACTTTGTAATGACTACTGCTTTCATAACAGATGGAGCAAATGTCTGGACGTTCACACTTACAATAGGTGATGATTTAAGCGTCACACAGTAAGCAGCACTCGGCAAAACTCTCTCAATCGTGGATGGAGATTTCAAAGCGAACAGACTCAGCTCCAGATGTCTGTATATGTCAGCGTTATTTGTCTTTCACTAGCAAGGACCACGCCACCACAATGAAATACGATAAAGATATTTATTGACGGTGGGTAGATGTGATGGCCGGGGGGAGACTGAGGGTGGGGGCTCCGTCTCCAATCCAAAATGGTCACCCAGCTGATTCGGACCCCTCCCTCCTTAAAGATGACGTCTTCAGGCTGAAAGGTGGACAAGAGACACGTTGACGGTGTTGTCAGGATAGGCTGTATAAATAGAGCTTCTGGGTAATTGAAGGCGTGGTTGAGATGAGCTGTGGTTGGCTGGTGAGGAGGTTGAGGCGTGGTCCAGCTCCTGAATCTAAGTTAATCATATTAACTCTACCTGTGGAGGAGCCATGCCATATCTTTCAAAGGTGCATTCTGTAACTTTTCTGATGGAGGGTCCATCAAATGCTTTTCTCCATGGAGACGTTATTGCTTTGTCTGAATGTTTCACAGTATGGCATTAAACCTTTTTATCTTCACAGAGACCAAACTAGACTGAGTTAAGGTCAGATCTGTCGAGAGGCAACCCCACTCACAGTCAGAATCCCCATTTTTCTCTGTATTTTGAGCTATAAAAGCATCTGTAATTGAATAAATGTAAGGAGAACTGTTTAATGTCATACTGTGGAACATTCCAGGCAGAGCAATGACATAACCATAGAAACAAGCAGGTGATGGACCACCAACCACCTAGTTGCATAGTGCACCTTTGAGTATTAGTGCAATGTAAAATTTTAAAATAAAAAAGTTGAGATAACAAATATTTATCGGTGTGTGCAAGTCTTTGTTTTTGTTGTTCTCCAAAGTGGTTATGACCTACAAATGAAAATAAACTGAACAGAAGTCCTCCCTTAGCGCTATAACTCTCCTACAAGATAAGCTTGGTGAATATGTTCTGAATACTATTCTGCAGAAGTCTAGCAAAAATACTTTAAATACTGTCTAGCAGACAAATGAAACTAAAATTCTAATATACCTTAGAGCAAATAATAATATGCAATACAGCTTCTGATACCAATCTTTTTAGGCAGTAGAATGTGGTTCAACATTAATTAATAGTACTTTCTCTTATGCTACCATGTCCATCTAATCCCTCAGTCGTCCACGTCGGTTCCATAGTGGTCCATGGGCATATACTGGTCTATATGATCTTATACTTGTTCTGATGCAGCTCAAGATCTTCCTAAAGCTATTCAGGAAAGGTTCATTTGTGTCCTGTGAACGTGACTTTTTTTATATTGATAACTGCTCAAATGAGTATCTAGTTTCGATACTAGTTTTCCTATTGATTAGTGTCTGATTTTCAATATGTAGCATATGTGCAGATGCTGGCTAAAAGAGGTAAAAGGGAGGTTATTGTAGGCTAGGTCAGAAGGTAGGCATCAGCTCTCGGAGGTGCGTGACAGTAATAATACTAGGAGACAATGATAATGATATTAACAGTGTATATAGACAGGTTTAGTTAACAATCAACAATATGCAACAGTATTTAACAGTAGCAGTACTTGACAGCAACAGTATTTGACAGTCCAATGCAATGCCCAAACAAAATTACTACAACGTCGGTAACAGTCACCACGGTTTGCGATCCACGAGTAGTAGTGGAGTGAGAGTCCAGAGTACTGACAGTTTATGGAATGTCCTTAAAGCGCTTAAACAGGTTGTGGATGTGAGTAGTGAAGTACGGTGGAGAAGTGTAGGGAGTGACTGGCTGTATCATGCCCCCTACCAGACGGCAGAAGGGTAAAGTTGAGGTGATTTGGTTCCGTGAGGTTCTGGGCTGTTCTAGCTCACCATCACATGTGGTTTGTACCCGACTGGGCACACCGGGCCTGTATAGTGACAGACAGGACTGACCATCAGTAACACAATTAATAAGTTAACTAGCTAGCAAGTTTCAGTTAATTAAATCTCAGTGTATACACATTACATAATTCACAATACTATTTACAGAAGTGCAAGTAACCAACATTCAAGTTATACCCTTGTTTAAAGGTGCATTATAAATACAACATAGAAACAAATTGCACTTGAAAACAATACCCAAATTGGCTTAAGAAAGGCTCTTAAGTGCATTAGCCTAAGTAATATAAGAAAGAGTACAATGGCCTGTAATGGGTGACATTAGCATATGAATGCACAGTGACGACTGGCATGTAAAAAAAAAAAAATACAGGTAACAAGTGCAAAAATGCTAGCGGCGGATTGTTGCTAATGCTAACAACTCATTGCATAACAAACAGACTCACCAATCCCACTTTGCAATCTGCACGCAGCCAGAACTCTACTTCCGCGGCGGCTAAAGACTTCTAAAAGTGTAAGGACTAGTTTTAGTTTTAGAGCGAATGACATTTTAAAACGAGTATAAACAATTACTTAAGACTAACCTGTACGACAGTCCTGTGGCTCCTCTCCCCAACTCCTGAATGCCGCAGACACAGGAGGCTTGTATCAGGCGCTGCGAGGACGTGATTGGCTGAACAGCACGCTGTGAGTGCGTACTGTGTGCGTGCATATGTCACGTGACTTGACGTACAGGTACAGTTAGAAAATATATATTTTACGCAGTTTAGGAGCATTTTATAACCTGGGTTACAAATAATTTTGTCAGCCATACGCCAGAATGTATCCATCTAGTTGCTAATATTTGGTTTAGTTTAAAGGTCGTATATTGTGCAAAACTGATAGACTGTTAGAATGTTGTTACCCCCTCAAAAACATAACTGGAGTTGTGTTTTGTTTCATTCTCACGTGTTTGAGTAATCCTTTATTATTAGTCTGTTTACGTCTCCAAAACTCAAAATGTCATGAAGCTGTAGTTTTCAAGTTAATAGCTACATTAGTTCAGCAGAGATTGGCAATTTCAGATCTGAATTTATCCAAATTATTCCAGTAAACATGCATAGAGATTAAAAACACAGTGGATCAACTCCTGTATTACCATGACATCACAAGGTGGAACAGTTTTTTCAGTTTCAGAGAAGAACTCAGCTTAAATTTGCAGGATTTGTGTGTTAAACATCTGTGGATAAAACAAAACACAACTGCAGGTATGTTTTTGATGAGGAAACTACATTATAAATATAGATAAGAAAATAGCCTAATATGGGCCCTTTAATTAACATTTTAGATATTGCCCTAACTAACTACTAATATTGTAATGTGTCTTTTGGTCACTAGTGGCACCCCAAATAACTGTATCCTAAAATACCAGTGTGACTTACTCGAGTCATTGGCGCGCTCTGTGTTTGTCGTGTTTTTGTTGGTCTCATTTGATTAGCTTGTCAGGACACTGTTGTGGCAGTAAACAGCTGTCAATGTCAATGATGATTTATTCCACATTCACCAAGACAGGGCCATGTGGAGCCGGGACAGTCATCACAATGCTCCAGCTGCTGCGTTTGGGAAGATTCTAGTTTATTTAAGGATTTTGAATTGAAAAATTGAGGAAGGGCGAATAAGGATCCAAATAAATTAACAAAACAACAGTGGAGAAGGAGAGAAAAGGAGATGCTGAACTCATTCAGTGTTGGAGGATCTGCCACCTGCTTGTCCATGGAGATGTTATTGCCTATGGAATATGGAACAAGTTACAGGTCAGATCTGTGGAGAGGTGACCCCACTTAGAGTTAGAAAGCATGTTTTTCCATTTTTTTTTGTTAACAATGGGAGAGTAAAAAGTTGAACCAATTGTTTGTTAGGGATTAGGTCCTTAAACTTTTGGCATTTCAATGTGACACATTTTGAAACAAATCAAACTTGGTTAATTTTGTGTTGAACGGAAGACATTGAACGTTATACCAGTTTTTGTTTCATGAGGATATAGTGACTACAGAGTTACCAGGTGAAAAATGTATAGGCCAGTATATTCTTACTATTGATACTTTGCAGTGATATCAAGTTGGGGGTGTTCTACATGTTTCTCATAGTGAAATGTTTTGGGGTTACCATAGTGACACAATGCACACATTAGCAAACACAGCCAAAAAGTTTTTAAATAGTCTGAAACTCACAAAAAAGACAAATTGGATTTAAACAACACATTTTCAGGAGATTGATACACGTGCCCATGGTCCAGTTTACAAGTTTGATTTTCAACAAAAAAAACTGCTGGCTAATGCTAGCTAGCTTGTGAGTGCAATGTTATTTGAGAGGAACTTGTTCAGGAGCACAAATCAGCTCAACAGCTGTTGCAGTTTCAATTAAGTCTGTTCTTTCAGGTCAGATTATGTTAAAATAAAGTTCAGATTAAAGTCTAACAGGCCTCAGACAGAGCAGTGCCTACAGTTAGCATCACACACCCAGGGAATGTTAATGATATCACTAATTTACAGAAATAACCTTGGACTTTGAATTTTCCATGGTGAATATGAGTAAAACACAAGCTATAAATGTCGTAATCTATTCATTCTCATGGATAAACCGTCACCTTTACACCTTTACACCAATCCTCAGAACCAAAGATTGATCCTTTTAAGATTTGGTCATCCATCAGCAAACAGACAAGACCAAACTATCCAGATAAAAATAGCTAAAGGACAAAAATAACAGAAATGAAGTAAAAATAAACGCAAAGTCCACCATGACAGTGAAACGAATCAAACTTCTGGAGAGGAGACTATTTAAATCCTTTTTCATCTTGACATTGACCCAGTGCAGCAGTTAAGATCTAATTAAGATACAAACACCACTATTACATAAAAAGCTTGGAGAATTGAGGGCTCTAAGGGAAGCAACAATACAAAGAAGAAAAACGACTTGAGCCAAACGAGACACATCGAAAGAACATGTAAATAACGTGGTCTAAAAATAGCATAGCGTAGCAGCCAGTGCAGGTTGAGCCTTGAGCTGTTTTTGAGAGTACAGTGCTAACAAGCGTTGTAACACTTCGAGGCACACATGAGAACAACATGAGAAAAAGTCACATGACCAAACGTGTGAGCAATCTGCATCACATCAAGCTGTACCGCTGAAACCATACAGCGCAGGAGTCAGGACTAAGCCAGGACTAAACCAGGTCTAGAAAAGGATTAAAAAAACTACCTAAAAATAAATGATAATTAAACTGAAATCAAAAAGGGACTAAACTCAAAACTAAACCAGGTCTACACCAGAACTATAGGACAAAACCAAGTTTTCACATCAAGAACTTGGCTGGGCACAGAACATCAAAATTATATAATAAAAAAAAAGGTGCAATACGTAACTTTTCTTTTCTTCTTTGTCTCCATGGAAATGTTATTGCTTTCATTTCCATAGTATGATATCATCTCCATGGAGACAAGCAAAAGAGGCAACCAGTCAAAGGTACAGATCAGATCTGTGGGAAGTTGAATCCTCTCACAGGGACAATGGATGACAAATAGCATTTTGGCTAATTGTGGTACATGTTGTTGCCTGGGATCCAGAATCCACACTTCTTCAATACTTTACAAAGATGTGAGTCTGGCATGGGCATGGTTGACAGGTGGATTAGCCAATCAGGGACACGCAAGAAGCACTAAACTCTGTTAAGGTGAGATAAATTAGATTTTATTTGTAAATGATATGTGACCAATTAATTTCACATGTGTCACTGAAAAAAACGTATCTGTTTGGATGATCGTGTTTGACTGGGTTTGAGATTCAGCGGAGGGCGTGAGGACCAGACTGATATTGATCTGTATAAAAAAATACAGAGATATTATACTGGATTTCCATGCAAGTAATGTTGACACTGTCTCTGTCAAACAAGCAAATAAATTAATCAATTAAAAATCTGTTTATTTTTGTATCTTCTATTATTAATAATATTTGAATATCACTGCTGCAGAGTAACGCTGTATTGTTGAACATGGGAATATGGCTGTACACATTTTAAAAATGTAATTTTACAATAAATCACACTTACATGTTACGTTGGTTAATTTGATTATGGTTTAATTTAAACAGAACACCTTGTATAAAAAATAGATTTTTGCTGCAATGTGAATTAATTGGTTTTTGCTTGTTATTTTTCTTCATACTGTATCAACACTGGAATACACTATTTTTGTAGCAGCGCAAAAAATCAATACTGACTTTTTGACGTGTTATATAAGACCAGAATATGAATATGAACATTAATGCCTCCACTCACTGCCTCTGTACAACATGAGTTTGGAGATAGTGAGATAAAGTGACAAATGCAGCTTGGTGTCTCTGGAGCTCCAAGTATTGATACTTTGCAGTGACATCATGCTGGGGGGGTTCTATATGTACGTCTATGGCAGAATGTTCAGCAGTGACCATGGTGACACAATGCACACATTAGCACAAGCTGAAACTCAAAAGAATTTAAACAACACATTTTCAGGAGCCTGTGATCAATACGAGCGTTTAGGGTCCTGTTTAGGTGTTTAATTTTCAACAAAAAGGTGAGGGTGGCTAACTAAATGCTAGCTAGAGTGAACATAGCTTCAGACAGAGCAGTGCTTTCAGTTAGCTTCACACCCCCAGGGAATGTTGATGATATCAGCTATAAAGTTTCAATAGCATAACAGTTGTAATTATTATCTCAATAACATGTCTGCTTATACCTGTTTGCTTATACATTTCTGCAAGAGAATACAAAGGCCAAAACGCTTTCTATCCAAACCTGTTGTGAAGTGTGAAAATGCTACAGGAGCTAGCTCGCTAAATGTTTCAGAATGTTTCAAAGCTCTGCAGTGTGGCTGAGTGAATGATTCATGAGCACTCTATCTCTCTGGGTTCGAACACAAATGTAAATGTTAAGAGTGCAGCGTTGGCAGCTGAGGAGAAGGAGTGGAGCGCTGGAAGAGGGGCCAGTCTGTTTAGTCAGAAATGATATTATGTAGACATTTGAGAATCAGTCTGCACCCCATGGACTCTACATAAACACTGAGGATTGTGACTGGGCTAATAATGAAGAAGCTGCAGGGAAACAGTTGTAAGTCTTACTGAATATACAGTAGATCCAATAGCATTAGTTAATGAATAATAATAATAATAATAATAATAATAATCATAATCATAATAATCATAATCATAAATATATTTATAGAAATGTATAGAATTTTGATACAGTCAAGTTTAAATATATAAACTCAGCTTGGGCATCAGAAATGTTTCAAGTTTATGCTAAAGATGCACTGTGTAACTTTTGTGGTGGAGGGATGCCATGTCAAGTTACAGGTCAAATCTGTGGAGAAAATAAACACCTGTAATTGTATTAAATGTAACATTTAAGTTTAATGTCATACTATGGAATATTCAAGGTAAAGCAATATCATCGCCATGGAGACAAGCAAGAGGCAAATCCTCCACAACAAAAGTTACACTGTGCACCTTTAAATATGTCTATAGTTAAACTATTGTGTTCGCTGGTGGTGTAAAGATTTAAGGTTTTAAGCACATGCCGTTTTTACCACCTCAGTGGTCAATATCTACCATAGGTTAAACTATAACCTATGTAGATACTGACTATACATTTTGTTAATTATAAATCACAATGATGATCTAAACAAATTTTATTGTAAAAAATACTGGGGTAGATGTTTAAGTGTATGACAATGCAGGAAAATACAAAATATAACTTTGAGTTATTTAATTAAGCAGGAACACTGTTATAACGTACAGGCTGCTTGTATATAAAAACAAACTACAGAGATTTGTATAAATTAAAAACAAAACCTGTTGAGAGAGGCAAACTGAGCACTGAAATATAAAAAGTTTAGATTTGGACAATAAAAAGATAAGGAACTTCATGGAGAATGGCTCATGTCATGTAGAGCAGTTTTCATATCTATATCTGTAATCATGACTATATACCATTTATTTAGTTAACATTTATTTATTATTATTATTATTATTATTATTATTATTATTATTATTATTATTATTATTATTATTATTTCCCAAAAAGGAGTATGGCCCTGCATTTACACCACATGAATGATCCTATGTTGTTCCTAATAGCTTTTTAAGAAGCCATAATTCACTTGTGTTCTTTTTTGTGAGATGGATGAACTGGAACCCAAACCTTTGCATTTTCTCTGTAATAATGAGCCTACACAGGTGGCCTTTTTGGATCGTCCCATATTTTTCATGTAGACTGCGTTCCACTTGTCCTCTGCCTTCGTCTCCCACCGCTGAACACCAGTGTAGTGTATGCAGGGGAGGTTATTAATGAACACACCAGAGCTACACATCAGCACAGAGCCAAGATGGAGGCTGGGCTTTATAATAGGCCAGACAAGCCCATACTGAACAGTGAAGCTGGGAGTCAATGGGGGCAACAGACTTAAACAGAAGGGGCAGAGTCACGCCTACTTTAATAAGTCATGAAACCAAAGAGTACTCTAATAGCATAGGAACACCATCACTGAACAGCCATGTTCAGATGTTCAGTGATAATGTTCCTATGCTGTTCTCAGTTATTGATATTTATTTATTTTTTAATAAAGCTGATGTTGATATCGATACTGTTGTGCAGGTGTAGAGTGTAAATAAGAGTGTGTAATTATTGAACCATGAGTTCTGAAAATTCACATGTTACTAGGAGTAAGGGTTTCTGAAGTTTTTCTTGGGAATTATCGAGAATTTATGGTAATGACAGGAATAAATTCATTAGAATCTGAAATGAGAGTTTTCTCCATCACAGTAGAGAGAAGAAAAAAGTCAAAGTCATGAACAGAGCCTGAACCTAACCCAAATTCAGGTGAAAAAGAGGAGGAGAAGAGGAGACAGAGATGTCCTGTAAGAGCAAAAGAAAGACGTGAGATAAATGTGGAGACATGTGGACACAGGAAGCTCTATCAGACATGCTTATTGTGCCACTAAAACTCTGCATGGAAAAACTCACGTTACTTCACATACGTCAGATTCTATTAGAGCAATTGTTTGGACTGGGCCCCAATCTAAACTCTACCACCAACTCAAAGGTCAAAGGGTTGATTTCCGCTCAGACTTTGTGTCCTCAGGCAAAACACTTCACTCACCTTGCCTATGGAGTGTGTGTAAGTGAGAATAATAGTGTAAGTGATATTAATAACAACAATAATAGTTTAATAGTAGCTCATTACCACAGTATGGATAAAGAAAGCAATGTAATGTAAAGTGTTGTCCAAAAAGTCTAAATCAAATGCATTCTTTTTGTTATAACATTTTTTGCCACAAGTTTTGTGGCAATAGGAAGCTGGAAATACCATATAATGTTAAAAAAGTTCAATAGAGATAATTTTACTGTGCACAGTGTAACTTTTCTGGCGGAGGGTCCGTCAAATGCTTTTCTCCATGGGGATGCCATTGCTCTGCCCAAAATGTTCCACACTGACATAAATTACTGATTTTATAGCTCATAGCTCATTTATATCTTATATCTAGAGAAAAAGGTTGACTGTGAGTGGGGTTGCCTCTCCACAGATCTGAAGTGTAACTTAGTCTGGTCAAATACCATACTATGAAACATTCCAGACAAAGCAATAACATCTCTATGGAGACAACCATTTGACAGACCCTCCACCAGAAAAGTCACACAATGCACCTTTAAGGACTCGTCTCCATTGTACTTTCATTGATCAAGCCATAAGAAAAAGTAGTTAAACAAAGCTTCTGAGGAGCTTTATAGCTTGTGTCTGGGGTGAAGCATGTGTTTAGATGGATAGGGGCCAAAGCAAAAATGAATCATCTGAAACATACAATCATTCCGCATTTGGACAGGACAGAACATTATTTAGAGACCATGGTACAGCAGCAGAGGATAATTTAAGACTTGCATGGCACCTCTGGCAAAATACATTTATAGCTTGTGAGGCGAGGTGTTGGGAGTAAACCAAGGCTGTGACATGAAGATCTATAGGGAAGACATGTGTAAATAGAAGACCACAGGGGTTTGGTGGGGTGGTTTAGCAATATTAATTGTGGGCCTGTCATGATAACAAATTTTGAAGTGCGATATATTACTGAAGTAAATATAGATGATAAACAATCATACTGAAACTAATTTATGCAACTGATACAACAACCCAAAGGCAGATTTCAACCACCAGAACTACAATTTGTTTAAAAAAACATAAGCTGTATGAAACAGATAGCAGGATGAAACACTTTATTACTTAGATCTGACCCATAACTTGGCCTGGTGGTGTCTTAGGCTTGTCTCCATAGAGATAGATACGTGTAATGCCATACTGTGGAACACTGATGGTAAAGCAATAACTATGGACACAATAATCTCCACGGACACAAAAATGGCACACCTTTAAATGTGTATGAGAAAAAAGATGACAGATTTTATCAGGACTGCAAAGTATCAAGTTCTAAATGTGCTAAATCACATTGAACCAAGACTAAACCAGGTCTGTACTAAGGTTGTCAAAAAATCCATACCTAGATACTAATCGATACTGAAACTAAAATCAAAACTAGATACTCATTTGAACAGTTATTAATGTCGAAAAAAAAAACAAAAAAACCCCCAAACAAACAGAAAAAGACAGTGTTGGAATAGTCTTAGAATGGTTCTAGTTAAAGTCCACACGATAATATTAAAAGGTGTAGCATGTACTTTCTGGTGGAGGGTCCGCCACCTCCTCACCCCATGGAGATTTTTGCCTATGATGTTACACAATCTATTTAGCATTTATTCAATTACAGGTTTATTTTTTGCTCAGACAAACACTGAAGCTCTCCACAGATTTGATGAGATTAATAAAGGTTTACTCAAACATATGTGAATGAAACAAAACACAACTCTCGGTATGTGTACAACTTTCAAACGTGGCTTAAAACTCACAAAAGTCAATTTTTTATATATAAAAAAGCTGAGGCTGTTAGACACATCCAGAGGAAGTGTATGCCATTGCACAAAGATAGTTGAAGGACATGCGGTGACACTGCGTAAACTGAATTAAAGCCGCATCACACACAATAACATCACACTGACTGATCAAACAGGGCCATACAGGTTCAGTTATCGGGAAAATGTGATCTCTTCAGAAGTCATAGCGAAGGGGTGAAGGCAGGGCACTTCTGAGGAACTCATTCACTAATGGCCGACCCCCTGACATTCACTGCTCCACTGCTTTTCGCTCAGACATAACAGACACACTTACTCCATACTAAGATGTGTTTAGAGGGAGACGGAGCTGACAAGAGGGACTACAGCGGGAGATACTGACAAGTTAGGATTTATGTACATTTGATTTTGCTGAGGAAAATAACAAAGCATGAAAACAACTGAGACTAATGCGTCATTGTATAAAAGTTAAAAAAACAAAACAAAAACAAAACAAACATTATTCACAAGTTCAAACAAGTTCGAACAAAATATTAGACCTTCTAAATGGTGAAATGTCCTCAAAATTCGGGATGCACCACTCAGATACAGGTATCAGATATAGGCGCCAATGCTGAAAAATGACCTGTAATGGATATCGGCTTATAAATATTGGTTCAGCTGATATCCTAGTTTGGCATATAAATTATGTAATAAAACTATGAACATTTCTGAATCAGGAAAAGATATTTGATCTTTGGTTTACACAAGGTTGTTCTGTAGTGACATATGAGAGAAATAAAAGTTCCATAATATATTTGGATCAGTTTTGTCTTATCTCTACTCAAAATGTCACTTGAGCACATTATGCTGAAACCCACGAATAGCCAAGACAAAGCAAACTCACCCTTTGAAACAGTTCTCAAAAAAGTTTCTAATTGCTGTATTCCATAACCTCCATCTTTCATTTCTCATTTGACAGAGTTGGTTTGAAAGGCAATAGACAAAAAGACCCAAACTTTTCAAGGGTAAAGACCAAGAAATCTTTATAGAACTAGGCAAACTGAGATCGGAATTCAAACCAAACACAAAGAATTTTGATTCTTTGCAACACTTGAACAAGATTTAACAGAGGAGAAAATTGTCATGATATGTTTAGCACTTTCCCAATTTTACACATTCCTCTTTCTTCAGACTGAACAAACAAGGAGAAAGAAAGATAAAGTACTAAGTAGCATTAGTCTGTGTGTGTGTGTGCGTGTGTTTGTTTTAAACCAGTGGAGCAGGTCTGCATACAGTTGTTTACAGATGCTGTCATTCACTGCACACAGCACTGAAGCACAACAAAGAATCCGGTCAGTCTGAGAGAAGCAGCTCGGACAGCTAATGCAGCACATGAATGCACATAAGTACAAGAAAATCTAAATTACAATGAACTTACGTATTCACAGGTTCAACCACTGATTTGTAGTTCAGAAATACATTAAGTTTCTATTGAGTGAATGTGTTCCAAATGATCTCACTGAAATCAATCTCACACTCCTGTGCCAATGAGTTTGCCCAGTGCTTCCAATTAAAGGAAAAACGACTGAAGAAGGACGTTCCACATTATTAAGCAGAGCAACATTTTCAAACAATATGGGAAAGAAAAATTATCTCTCTAGAGCCGAAAAAGCGTCAAATAGTTGAATCCCTTGACAAGGTATGAAAACCTTAGATATTTCATGAAAACTTAAGCGTGATCACTGTACTATTAAGAGATTTGTAGCTGATTCAGAGCACACACGGATTCGTACAGATAAAGGCACAATGAGGAAGGTTTCTGCTAGACAAATACATCGGATTAAGAGAGCAGCTGCTAAAATGCCATTGCAAAGCAGCAAACAGGTATTTGAAGCTGCTGATGCCTCTGGAGTCCTGCAAACATCAAGTTGTAGGATCCTCCAGAGGTTTGCAGTTATGCATAAACCTTCTATTCGGCCACCCTTAAACAAAGTTCACAAGCAGAAACGGCTCCTGTGGGTGCAGAAAAACATGAAGACTCATTTTCAAACAGTCTTGTTCACTGATGAGTGCCGTGCAACCCTGGATGGTCCAGATGGATGGAGTGGTGGATGGTTAGTGGACAGCCTCCATGTCCCAACAAGGCTGCGACGTCAGCAAGGAGGTGGTGGAGTCATGTTTTGGGCCGGAATCATGGGGAGAGATCTGGTCGGCCCCTTTAGGGTTCCTGAAGGTGTGAAAATGACCTTTGTAAAGTATGTGGAGTTTATGACTGACCACTGTCTTCCATGGTACAAAAAGAAGAACTGTGCTTTCCGTAGGAAAATCATCTTCATGCATGACATTGCTCCATCTCATGCTGAAAGGAACACCTCTGCATCATTGGCTACTATGAGCATAAAAGAAGAGAAACTCATGGTGTGGCCCCCATCCTCCCCTGACCTCAACCCTACTAAGAACCTTTGGAGCTCCTCAAGTGAAAGATCTACTGTATGAGGGCGGGAGGCAGTTCATATCCAAACAGCAGCTCTGGGAGGATATTCTGACATCCTGCAAAGAAATTCAAGCAGAAACTCTCCACAAACTCACAAGTTCAATGGATGTAAGAATTGTGAAGCTCCTATCAAATAAGGGGTCCTATGTTAAAATGTAACTTGACCTGTTAAGATGTTTTGATTGAAATAGCTTTTGATTTCAGTAATATGCTAATGCTTCTAATGAAAAAATAAACAAATGTCCATTTTCAGTTCTTTACAACAATAAAATGGTTTGAAACTCTGTTGTGTATAATAATTTGGAACAGTGCATTTTAAGTTTCTATTTTTGAAAAAAAAAAAACAAAAAAATAAAAAAAAAACATTGGGAGATTTGTTCAATAACATTCAAATTGTACTCTAAAGGTTGATGACTTGAAAATTATGATGACTGTCATTTATGCTGACAATTTGACAAAATCAGATAAAAATATAATTAGTATAATAATTTGGAATGCAGTGTAAAGAGGGGGTATTATGTAAAATTGATTTTTTTTTTTTAAATTCCTACCATGTTATAATAAAGAGGTTTAGATGTCATCCATGCATGTTTGAGTAATTTAGCGATCTCTCCTGGGCCCTATTCAAACTTTCTTTATGGTTACCTGTAAGATTCTGTGCAATGCTCAGTTCACAAGCCTACATAATCCATGCTCCCATGTGACAATTCTCCATAAATATACAAAACATGATACAAAACTGTAAACAGCAACTTCCCAAATCTAATGTGGTGTGCAGTATTCATTAGCAGGACGCATGCCGATTGTGTTGTGATAGTGTTCTGAAGGGGGAGTGACTTATCACAGAGAGCAAAGGGACAGGGACTCAGCGAGTCAAAAACAAAAGCGAAACTTATGTTTAAAATATGTTGCTTTTGGTGAATATAGGATTTCCAAGACAATAAAAGGTAACAAGGTGATCTAAATATGTTATGTGTTAGCAGTTAATACCCCATAAAAGTAAAATACAACTTTTTATCTTTGGTCCCCTACAAGGACTAAAAGAATAAAAGGTCTTACCTCAATATAGACCTTACACTGACACAAATATAGCATTAAATTCTGCTAATTTATTAAAGCCCTCTTAGCATTTTCACACCTTAATAAAACATTTGCACAGATCTATATGAAGTAGTCAGGCAGTTGAACAGGAGGTAATATATATGCTGAGGGAATCTGCTTTGACTAACACTCACACAATAGAGACGCACAGCATCTGCAGTATTATGCAGCACTAAAACATGCTTTATAAATATGCATGCATTATATCAAAGAAAAATATGTAAACTGCTCAGTGCCATGAACGTGACTCAATGCGAAAATGTATCTATAGAAGTTTACTGTAGCACTCCCAGATGGCTGAAAAATAGAACTCAGCATTAAAGGGTCCATATTATGCTGTTTTCTGATCTATGTTAATGTTGTTTCCTCATCACAAACATACCTAGAGTTGTGTTTTATTTCATTCACACATGTTTAACACAAACCCTGCATATTTAGTAAGGATGTAACAATAACTAATATCTCACAACAATATCGTGGACCATCACAATATATTCGCTCTTCGCTTAAATTAATAGTTTTGGTGCAGCAATAGCTAAGAAAATAGAGATTACATAGACCATAACCTACATGAAGAATGAAGAAATTAACGTAATGAGCACTTTTAAATTTTAATTCTTTGGGTTAAGTCTTGTCAAGGCATTTTAAGGGGAAAAAGTAGTATTTTCACAGTTTTGTTAGCCAAAATATGATTTTGCAATGAATGTCATACCGTGAGATCCCTAATTTTAGGCTGATTTCTTTCCCCAAACATAAAACACCCTATTCCACCTTGTGATGTTATGTGGTAATACAGGAAGTGCTCTATTGTGTTTTTAAACTCCATAGACTTTAACTAGAATTATTTAGATTATTTCAAACCTGGTATTGCCAATCTCTACTAAACAAAAGGTAAAAGGCAGCTGTTAACTTGAAAACTACAACTACATGACATCACAAAGTGGAACAGAGCATTTTAAGCTTTGGAGATGTAGACTAATAATAAAGGGTTACTCAAACATGTGTGAATGAAACAAAACACAACTGTGTATTCTTTTGAGGAGGTAGCAACATGGCTTAAAGCTCAATTAAAGTCAATTTTGTGTAATATACTGTAGGACCTTTAATAACATGACTTTTGTGTAAATTAAATGTGAAGCATCACTAATTCTAAGTTCCCCCTAGTTTTCCCTTCAAACGTTGCCATTATGTCAATTAGTTCAAATCTCATTAGTCATATACTCATTTGTTATATCTGTATAATGTAAGTACAACGGCCTTAACACAGATCCTCTGGTTATGTATTTACCCCCTGTCATTTCAATAGACACAACAACCTTTCAGAGCATACCACACTTAACTTTTTCTAGTTCTGTTTACACTTTTGGAGTGTGATGTACAAAGACTCCAATAAAAAGTTATATTGATTACATTGTGCTGAAGAATGGCTGTACGGGGCCTAAAAGCACATCAAGCAGCTCCTCGCCTGGGACTATTAGCAGCGCCTGTCAGTGAGCGAGTTATTGTTGCCTGGTTCGGCTCAATATGTGACCTGCGGCAGGAGCAGAGCAACAGGCCAAATAAGAACAAACATTTCCTGGGCCACTGGAGGAGGGACATGGAGAGGAAGCCAGAGAGGCTACAGATCGATGGTGCAGTGACACAAGTGATCGTTCCAGCTCCATGAATCAAACTATGTGCTTAAACTGTGCCAACTCCACTTTTACACAACAATTTGGTTTGTTTGACGTAAATGAGGCCTTCGGGAGACACACTCAAAAACATAACATGAGCACACAGATGCAGCTAGTTTGTGTGCAGTCATAGGTGGTTGGTCACATTATGCATGTCATTATTAATTGGCTCTGACTTAATTTGTTTTTAATGATCATAATTACCACATGCACCCTTTATTAAGATGTCATGTTCAGCTATTTCTGAAGTGACACTAATGATATTATCTCTATGTTTGATACGATCATATCAAACGGCACAAGGTACGGTGACATCAATTTCAATTTAAATCCTCTCACAAGATATAGGTTCACACAGCATCAGTAATAAGTCCCTATTGCATTTTCTAATGAAAAAACACCACAGCTTATAAAGTAAACTTAAAGGTGCACTATGTAACTTTTCTGGTGGAGGCTCTGCTTGTCTTCATGGGGAAGTTATTGCATTATCTTGAATGTACGACACATCCATGTCCATGGTGAGCAACAGGTCAGATCTGTGGAGGGGTGGACCCTGCTCACAGTAAGACTGTATGTTTTTAAGGTATATTTATCATTTATAAAACCATAAGTAATAGAATAAAGGCAAGATAAGTATAATGCCACACTGACGCACATTACAGACAACATAGCTTTTACATTAAGCTTAATATATGTAATTAAAACTAACACCATAGTGTTAGGTGAATGCTGCTGCAGCTGTGATGCAGCTGAAGGAGCTGAAATGTCAGATTTTGCAAATGTGAGGATACAGGCCTCTGTATCCTCACATTTGCACATTTGCATGCACGTAACGCTGCTGTCACATTCAACTACCTCCTCTGGATCTGCATCAAAGTATTAACAAATTCACACTCATATTCCTGCTTCCACATTATTATTGCACCTTTTACTTTTCTCTTTATATAGAGCAATTACACCATTACTTACATCTATAGATCTGTATATGCACACCTCTATTATACGTATTCACAATTTGAGTTTGAAATTCATTTTACATAATTTATTTCCTTAATTTATGACTTTAAATCAGTATTAGGCCCATAGACATTATGATATGTACTGTCAACATGTAAATGTGAGAAGAAAACATCACATATTATTTTGAATTGAGTATGCATTATTATTCAGGGGGCCCTGTACAATTTTTGGATAAACAGGGGGGCCACAGCTCTGCTGACTTTGGGACTGACTGGCCTAAATAACTGCAGTGATTTAATTACAAGCGCAATATACTGTGCAGCCCAATGCGGAGTTTGCTTGTGAATCAATAACGTCTATGAAATCAAAACAGGCAGTACAAAGAAACAGTTGGGTGCACATCAACAAACTACATTAAACGCTGTATGTTTACAAAGCACAGCAGCTTGAGTGGGGCGCAGTAGTGACCAGTAGCTGTTTGGTGTGTGTCCATACTGGAGTGGAGTGTGTGTGTGTGTGTGTGTGGAGGGCTCTGTAATCTGAAAGGCAGAGGAGCATCTGTACAGAGCCACAGCAGACTCCTGGAGGGGCACAGGCAGAATGCTAATGTGGCTACAGGCTAACCTCCCTCCCTTCTCTTCCTCTCTCCTCTCCCTCTCTCCAAAACACAAGGGCAACGCTGCATTAATCAGACATTCACAGCCCTCCTCCGTCGCTCACCTCAAACTAAAGACATACACAGCATCTCGGCTTCTTCCTGCTTCAATCGCACGCTGTCAACATTATTAGCAAAGTAAAATTAGCACACGCTGAAGAGCTATATCAAGGATGAACAATTATGTGCATTATTCAAATCACAAGAAACTAAGTGTGCCTTTGCAAGGAACTAAATTGACTTTTGCAATGTATTTGACAGAAAATAAAGAGGACAATGAAAGTATTATCTGTATCGAGACGAGCAGGCAGGTGGTTTAACCTCTACCAAAAAGTGCACCGTTCATATAGCTAATTTACTAATATATTAAATATGTATACAGCACAGGAGATATATCTTCTCTATATCTACACCTTAATATTTGTAATTAAAATACTTCAAAATAAATCTACCAGTCATGATTGAAATCTTTATATGGGATTTTGTAGAGATCGACCAATATGGGTTTTGCTCATATCATTAAGCTCTGCCAATATTTATTTTGTTATGAATGGTCGATTTTGAAAATTTCCTGCAAATTATTTGATCTGAAATGTCCACAAATTTACCCAGAGCTCTATTTTACTGCAAACCCATAAGAGAACTTTGTAGTCACATTTTGTGCAGTGGACTCTTTGCACTTAAGTGTTCAAATTGAGCTAAATGTCTTTTCTTAAATCTGCACTGCACAACTTTTCTAATGGAGGGCCCGCCACCAGCTTGTCTCCATGGTGATGTTATTGCTTTGCCTAGAATGTTCCACAGTACGGTACTTAAATGTGTCAATCAAACAATTATTTAATCAATGGTGTTTTCATTGCACAAAATATCATGAAATATCTGCAATCTTACTGAGAGCGTGCTTGCCTCTCCATAGATCTGATCTGTAACATGGTCTGTTGACGCCACCTGCTTGTCTCTATGTATATAACTTTAAAGGGATATTTTAGGTAAAGCAATAACATCACCATGGAGACAAGCAGATGGCGGGCCCTTCATTAGAAAAGTTGCGCAGTGCACCTTTAAGTCAGATGAGCAGCTGAATAAACATATTGTCCTATTTTGGAGATTAAAGGTTCGATATCTTGGGCCAAACGATATATAGGTCTATCTGTGAAATTTTGTCTCAACTTTATCACAATCGTAATTTCCCATTCTACCACAAACTTATTCAAATCAATGCACCAAGATTTACTGCAATAATAATAACGTTGCTCATCCCACGACTGCATAATTTTTCTATCTGAGATTTCTCTTCAACAACTCCCACTCGAAGCATGCAGGAGCACGGACGCCCACATCCACACATGATACAATACAGTGTGCTGCCATTCTCTCCTCCGGCGCACAGTGCAAAGTGAGTGGGAAAGAGAAACAAGGAGTACACTATTGCACTGCTTAGAAAAACAGGCACAGAGATCAAACACATGCAATGCTCAAGTAACATGTAGCAAAGAAAATGGCTAAGAACTTCAAACAGATTTCAGTATCACAATGATTAAAACACTCTCTGAATGTCATTTTCAGCATAAAATAATAAAATCTTTTATATTATTATGTGGTCTTATCATAGACTGTATAAAGAAGTGGACTAAGGGAGTGTGACATCATCCATAGTGTTCAGCTCCAGTCATAGAAAACTCACAAGGCTAACAGTGTTCCATAATAGGAATAGGAATTTATTTACAGACAAAATAGTGAAATAAAAACACCAGGATCAAGTAGAGCGGGTTAATACGAACATTTTAAGACATTTTAAATGACGAGGTTCACTGCAGCGGTTAAGTCAGCTGCAGCCAATGGAAATGGAAGCACCCCCTTATATGCTTCCTACTTGGCTACAGTCTATGGGTATCTGTGGCAGCAATTTTATGAAGTGAATATGTTTTTGTTTTTTTTTCCTATACTGGTTTTTGCAATGTCATAAAAGTGTGGTGTATTCTAAACGATTAACAGATTTTTTTTTGGAAAATGTGAGCATTCTTTTTTATTTTATTTTTCTGCTTCATCCAGCTGAGTTTCGATGGATAGAAGGCTTTGGAATGTATAAAAAACATGGTGGCAGATGTTGCTATGGAAAAAATTTTGGTGAGCTGTCCATAAAACCTTTCTTTTTTTTTCAATCTAGAGACTCTGGATCCTCACACGTCTAAGAACAGTTATTCAGTGGTGGGAGGAGATAGTGATGACAGATATGGCTACAGTGGCTATAATAAATGGAGCAGACTTGTCTTTCCTCAGATAAAGTGGGTAAAGGATGAGGTTATCAAGATTATATACAGTATATGCACTGATAATATAGTACCTAAAAGTATGAGATCAATAGTTCTAAAAAAAACTAAGTATAAGTCTGTTATAGCTCTCCCAAATGACAACACCGCAGCGATTATCTGTCTTGTTCATTATTGATCCGGGGTTTTCTCATTTTCTACCTTAACTTACAGTCTTTAAATGTCACACAAATAGACTCTAATCATGACATAATCCTCTTAATTTAGAAGGTCAAAGGTCAGAATCAGCTTCAATCATCACCTGGCACTTCCAATCAAAACATGAGATTGAAACATATCTGGAAATGGATTTGAAATTACAACTCTGAGATTGAATTTCAAAAGAGTATATAAGTCGATGCAGGAGAAGTGGCTGTTGAAAAGTATTACTGGATCTCCACATCAGGGCTTGTATCCTTCGGCTTTAGGAACACATACAAAAATAGTCATCTGTCAGGCGAGCACCATGATCAATAGACCTTTATTGCTTTAGCAGCCTGAGAATGAGCATCCTTGTTTGTACACTAATGCTCCCAACGCTCCGATCAATACTCAGGGAGATTGATTCAGATGCAGGAGCTGGAGATCTGATACCTTTATTTTGGGGGCAGCAATGTGACTCGGCTGAAAATGGACGAGGCCCGTGATGGTAGTGAGACAGTTAGGATTCAAACAGGAGTATTTACAAAAGTGTGTAAAGAAAAAGTAACAGGACTGCACAATTTAGAGTACTGAGATCGAGCATTATGGGTTTTTTCATGGCCCATGACAAAACCGATGGCCAATAAGCTTTGCTGATATTTTAGAGCCAATATTTTTGGGGTGATTTTGGTTATTTCCTTCAAGCCCTTTTTACCCACAAACTTTTAAGAGAGCAGTGTGTTACATTTAGAGCATCTTTTCGTATTAGATAAACAGATACTTCATTATCCCGAAGGAAATTCGTTCATTAAAGTGTTAATATAAAGCTGTGTATTTTTAGGCAGTAAATCGACCAAAAGAAAATATCGGCCTGTGCTGGAGAATTAAGACCAATAGAAGATACACTAAAAAGTCAATATCGGCATCTCTAACTGACACAAACAATAATATGTTCCTCTGATTGGTTAATCTGCCTGTCAATCATGCTCATCAGAATGTTGACTCAACATTTTTTGTCAAAAACTTTAACTAAGTACTATTAAGCTTATATTATATTATTTATGTATGTATGATGTCTGAAAACTACTCAAAGAAGTAAAATTTTATTAAAGAGTAAATGTACCTGAGTACTAACCACATCTGATGGTGAGAGACACTGAGAGACTGGGCTAGGTGTAAATGACAAGCAGGTTCCCGTTAGGACAGGCAGAGCTGTGAGGGAATGATAATGGAAAGTGGAAAATGGAGCTGAGGAGAGGGATATTGGAGAGAAGATTGAACTCGGCGAGAGGCTGAGTAAAACTCCAGGTGCTGCTGTTGGGAAATGATAGGCTTTAGGAAGAATGAGAAGTGGCTCCGGCTTCGCCAAAGAAGAAAAGAGTTTGATTCAGCTTCAAGACTTGAATAAGACGAGTCAAAATACACTTGAGAGACAACACACTTTCAATGTTGTTGAAATGATTGAGATTCAGTTAAATTTTGATTACTTAAAGTAGCAAATAAATATGTAAAGGCAGTAAAGGCGTATGTTTATCCAATTACAATTTATACATTTGTGTTTAGTGAGTATTCAGTTAAATGACCAAACAGCCATACAAAATCACTCTGCTGTGGCTGCACCACCTTAATTACAAATGGAACTGCTGAAACTTAATGACAGTAAAAACCTTAGCCCGCCACCCCTGACATAGACTTTAGGAACAATATACCAGGGGCAGTTTTCAGATTTTAGTATACTCTGAAATCAAAGGCAAGAGCCAGATTTACCTATTGTTTATATAGGGTTTTTATGAGAAATATTTAAAAGGTATTAACAAATGATGAACCCAATAATTTCTGTGAATGACTAAACACTAGATCTCACTATATGCAACCACAATCTTAATTTACCAATACTCATTTAACAATTCTAGCTTCAGTGAGAAAAACTAATCTTGCATATCAACTGCGTTTTAATAAAATAATGCAAAAATTACTAAATTGATCCTAAAAAAAAGTTTTTGTAGAACACACAGTATTCTTAAACCACTGTATAGTGACATTTATAAGTCAGACAGATCCTTAGCTTGAATCACAAACACTGTAACAGGTTGAGCAGAGTGAAAAATAGAGACAGACAAAGCATGACACTTGTAGACAGAGGACATCCTGCCTGCTGTTCACTGTGAGTGGGCCAAAAAGATAGAAAACAACATGGCTGCTGCATCAGTCCCGTTTAACCTCCACGAAAAGGTATAGCACCTGTGGAGACTCAATTAGAAAACCATTAGTGGAGGCCTGGGGAATTTAAATGTGATGATTCAATGTACAAGGTCAGGAAGATCCAACATGGAGGGGAGAACTGCCATAGTAAATATACAGTAATGCACAAGGCTAATGGAGGATACGTAGTGAAGAACTAAAGGTAGGAAAGGATGGAAGTCAGTCCCAGTTGCTGATAAGGCATAAAGCAAGGTACTTTGGACATCAGACAAGGTGACATCTAAGGACATACTGATAACAGGCGATTTACATATATTGACAAATGTAAAGTCTATTCAGCAATACATGTGGTGGGAGGATGCCAAGAGGATAATACTGGATTTACATAAAGGGCAGCACTGGCCTTTATGTTGGACAGAGATGAATGTAATAGTGTTTATGCAAAGAGGCAGGAGATCCAAGAGTAAAGTAATATTTTAAGTTTTTGGTCAATAATAAAGGTTTTCATTTTTGGTCAGACTACTGGCTCCAACAAAGGAATGAAAGAATATGGTATTATAGTTAAAAAATAATTCCAGGTGGATAATTTTAGTAGTTTTGACTATTCTAGATTTGTTTATGGATTATTTCAACCTGGCAGAAGAAGATGAAGGATGAGAAGAATAAAATGAGGAAGAAAAAGTAGATCAAGAATAGGAAGGAGATAGATGAAGGAGAAGAGGGAGAAAAGGAGAAGAAAATGACGACGAAGAAGAGGAGGAGGAGAGAAAGACAAACAAGAAGATGAAGGAGAAGAAGAAAGATTACTACATAATCAATCTGGAATTTCTCTTGCTGAAAATGGTTCATGGAAAGTCAGAATGCCATGACAAATGTTTGAAGTTGGCAAAACATCACCGTTTTGGTTCACCTTTTGTGACTGGACCGATTGCTCTGATTGAGTACAAACACAGCAGCAAGATGGATGGATTCTTGTGAAATTTTATTCTATTTGTGAATTTATCTTGCTGTTCAACTTCAGTATAAAAATTATTTGACTTTCAGTTGCTTACTATTTCAGCTTACCTTGCATGTATTTCCAGTGTAATGGGGAATGGGATAAGGCAATAGCACCTGTTTTCAAGCTAAATGTGCACAAAACCAGTTATGAATGAAAGTCATGAAACAGGTTAAATCAATGTTATATAATAATCTAAGACTATTGTCAATGCATTGCTTGTTCACAGTTAAGAACTTCGGCCAACCAAACCAAACCAAACCAAATATTGCAGAATCACTTTAAGCATGAGTCTTTATCATCAGGGATGGTCAATGCAGCAAAGGTCTGCATTTTAAGAGCACTTCCACAGGAGAAGTAAAAGGTTAAAGCTATTCCCATAGTCTTTACATTTATAGGTAAAGCCACTGGTTCTGAAAGCATGAAATGAGCACACAAGATTTATACACCTTTGAGTCAGACTTTGTGTTCGCTTGTGTGTAATTGTTCTTGTGCAGATGTATGTCCTGCCAGATTTTCTATATATGAACATGGACCACTCACTGTCCACAGGCCATGGGTTACAGGTGATCTGTGTCCAGATTGGTACATGCTCTTATGTGATGCATCGCTTTGTCTTTCATTACAATGTATGTATATATTTTTATATGACTGATTTGTCACATGACAGTGTTGTCATTTAAATACAATCCGTATGCACCTGTGAATTTTACATGCCCTGATGAAGACACAAAACACGTTGGCGTTACAGTAGCGTCATAAAGAAATCTCCTATTTCTTTTAAACGGTGCTATCTTGGGCTATTAAATTAACATTGACTGGATTTATGCACTGAACACCCTCTCATTTCACCACATTTCTGGCTTCTGGACTGACCTCCTAAAACATCTTGTCTACTAGAACTTGTCCAGCCTCCAAGTCCTTTTTAGTCCCATGACGTCAGTGGACTAATCAAACTGGGGCAAATTGAGCTCTTCTTTTGTAAAGTCCCACAGTTGTCGCTTAATGAGAAATTATTGCCTGGTGACGATGATCTTTTCATGCCCCAGTCAATCTGTCAGCCAAGAATGAGATTCAGATTTCATTGTATTACATAGTGTGCATTCAGACAAGATGGCATTTGCAAGTACATTTCTTCAAAGCCAAATGCAGATGTTCGGATTGGAGATCAAAATATAGATGAGGCATATTTTTTTCTCCTTCTTTTCACAATTTTAGGAAATTCAAGATCAAGTTCAAATCAAGCTAAGAAAAAAATCATTTGTTTTGATTAAGACAAGCCAGATACTTGATTAAAACAAGCCATATACGTTCACACTAAGCCCGTTGAACCGTGCATTGCTCGAGCACGATTGTGTAGGGTTCTATGGAATGCAACGGTGCTATCCTTTAGTGGAGAAAATAAGTCCAGCGGCATGAAATATGTATTAAATAGTGCGGCAGATATGCGTCTTACTATGATACAAGCTCCTCTATGAGTTTATGCAGAGAGGGAAACAGGAGGCGAGCCTTCAAAACTTCTGTCTGCCCACAGCAAGTACAGAGTTCATTCACTTTTTCCTCTTATCCACTATCCTCTCCGCACACAAGGCAGCAATGTGAACATAAACATGGAGAGAAACAAGTAGCAAACCCCACTTAGAAATTAAAGGATTAGGGTTAATTATTTAATAAAGTACTTACTAAGCATGACTAATTTTTAATAAACATATTGTTCATTAGGAATTAAGTCTTTGTTCATGGTTCAGTAAGGCTAATTAAAGTGTAGTTATTATAAAATGGTACCAAAGATTTTTCATAGTACATATAAATGGAAGGTAGACACATACTTTATTTAGCTGAAGCTGTTCAGAATTGAATGTAAAAAAGTTATCGTAGAAGCAACAAAACACAAGATCAAAGCTAAAAAGGGAAGCAGATAGGACATAAATAATGTATTCAAGCAACAACATGTCTGTCAGTTTTCATTTTAATTAGACAACTGATATTATTACACAGTGTAATATTCAAGTGAATGCGACTGCAGAGACAGTGGGCTTTGAATCAGTCATTGTTATTCATACTGGCAAGTGTTAATGATGAGCAAACATAAAAAAAAGAAACTGCTTTGAGAAAGCGGTGTTTTGACTTAGTTCTTCCACTCTTGTGTGCTCCAGTTTGTGGATTCATTTTAGGCAAGCGTTTGATGGTGCTGTGATAAAAATAACGGTATTGTCTAATGGTCTGTAACGCAAGAACAATGATATTATTATTGCTGCTACACAGTTCCACAGTCACAATGTTATGATGCCGAGTAGTTAAACGCTTTTCAAAATCAAATGAGCAAGTGATCCAAATTCAATAGGCCGACCTTCGACTCTCTCTTGTGAATGTTTTTGTTAATATCTGTGCAAAATAATACTGTAAGATATTTCTCTTCTATGCAACACAGAGCTATTAATGAGTACTTTAATGAGTGCTTCTTCAACTGTGCAACTGAACGTACTGATTGCACATATTACTGGTCCTGCAGGGGATATATGCATAGGCCTGTCATGATAAATACTATATTGACTTATCATTCAATACATAGATGAAACCATTATTGTTTGGGGTGAATTTTTATAGTGGGTACTTATTCTTACTGTACTAGTGGGGAACTTTTTGTTATTTGTCCGATCTATAAGATTTGAGCTGTAGAGGGTTGAATAAATAACTTCTAGTACTAATTAAGTGCTTTATTTATTTATTACAGCTTGTGTTTTAACAATACTGTACATTTAGAATAATTTTTTGATGGAAAATCTGTGCTTTAGGGTTTTCATGTCAGTGGGAAAATGCCATTCAATATTATCGTTCATCGTCTATAGACAATTCTCAGCTTTCGTCACTGATCACGTGAGCAGTTTTGGAGGTTTGTAAACCAAGATTTTGGAAAATCATATGGGTCTTTAGCACCAACAAGTGCACATTTTTCCAAATAGTGCTGTCTGTTTCTCCCAGCTGAGAAACAGGTGTTTACTTCATAGCGGGGACGGGGCTTTTTGCCTCCCACAAACGTTCCCGACGTGAAAGTCACGTGATCAGTGAAGAAAGCTGAGAATGGTTTATATTTTCTTCAGCAATATACTGTACTTCAAAACTTATGTCTAGAAGTTCAAAGTTAAAAAGCAGGACAACAATAGGACGTAGAGAAAAACAAAGGAGAAGAACACACTACGAAGAGGAAGAAGCAGAAGACAAGGAGAGAAAGACACAGAAGATGAAGCAGAAGAATCCAATCCTCTCAACGTGCTCTTGTTATGGCCTTGGGAAAGGAATTTTCCCCAGCTTGCCTATGTATGAATGTTGTATGAGTGATTGGTGGTCGAGGGGCTGATGGCACAGACTGGTAACCTCACTTTCGTCAGTCAGCCCCAGGGCAGCTGTATCTATTGCTTATTATCATAAACTGTATAAAGAAGGGAGTTTGACATCACCCATAGCGTCTGGCTCCAGTCAAATGAAGCTTACAAGGCTAGCAGTTATAGGGGCAAGTTTGGAGCCGAGTTCCGTATCAGTAATAGGAATTTATTTATGGGCAAAATAGCAAAATAAAAACACCAAGATAATGTAGAGCATGTTTAATACAAACATTTAAGACCAAAATGACATTTATATATACAGCGGAATGAATAAAGAGTATGAGGAGTGAATGAAAAATAACTACAATGTTGCTTTGACAAGTTTGTAAAGCTCGTATAACACAATACTGTCAGGCATTATCACTATTATCATAACATACCAATACAGCCCGTGGGTAACTTTTTAAACACTACCACTCAAAATGATAAAAACATTATTCAGAACGGAACAGCCCAGTCACTCCAGCCCAGTTAACTTCATTAAAGCTTTACAAAGATCTTTAAGCACTTCTTTCCATTGATCACCTTGAACAGGAGTCGGCGTGGCCGTCTGTCTCTCTCCCTATCACCCCACTGGTCTCTGCGTTGTGCCGGTGAGATGGAGGCTTGATAGAGACATGCATAATTCATCTGTGTGTCCTTACTGTCATTGTGGAGCAGTGGCTTGGAGCGCAGAGCCGCCAAGCAGAAATACAATCAATCACCCAGGGCCTGACAGTTCCCACAATGCAATGTGTTGATTGGACATCACAGGACGCCCATGCAAATAGATGCTCGCGGTGGGCCTCAATGGAGGGACCTACAGCGGCCACTGACAACTCATGTATTCAGTGTCAGATTAGTATGCAATCCCTTGGTCAACAACATGCCCATACCACCTGCGTTATAATAAGATCTGATGCATTCATCCTGGCCAATACTATGAAATATTTGACTACAAAGGACATGAGCACATGACTCGTGAGTATTGAGATCATTCCTGGAAAAGACAGATCAAAACTACTGAGGTATGTTTATAAGTGCATCATGTCATCAATAGATTATCAGTGGACAAACTGAGTGCAACAAATGCAGTCCCCAAAAGTGTTCAAAATAAGTCGGCTGAGGTGAAGTTAAGGCATACGCAATAAGGTTGGGAAATGAATATGGCAACATTTTTAGTTACTTCAGTCAGTTTTGCAATAGACAAAATATTTTATCAAAGGTCCATATTACACTATTTTCTAATCACTGTTATAATGTTGTTTCCTCATCAAAAACATACCTGAGTTGTGTTTTGTTTCATTCACTATGTTTAACACCTAAACCCTGCATATTTAGGCAGTGGTCTTTTCTTCTAAAAACTCTCCTTATTCCACCTTGTGACGTCATGTGGTAATACAGAAAGTGCTCCACTGTGTTTTTAAACTCCATACACAGGTGGCACAGTGGCTGAGTGGCTAGCACTCACGCTTCACAGCAAGAAGGTTCCATGTTTCGATCCAGGGGTCGTCTGGGCCTTTCTGTGTGCATGTTCTCCCCGTGTCTGGGTTGGTTTCCTCTGGGCACTTCGGTTTCAACCATCAAATCTAAAAAACATGCACCAGGAACTACAGGTGGAAATGAGCTCTAGTGCTACAACCTGCACAATGCATGTCTCCTGTTAAGGTTAATGCAGACTGTGCACTGTCCCTGTCTCATAAATAACATAAATAAATCAAAATAAATTCACTAGAAGCATGTGGTTAATTTCAGCTCTGGATTTGACCATCTCAACTGAACTAAAGGTAAAAGTAGCTGCTGACTTGAAAACTATCGCTTCATAACATCACAACTTTAGAGATAGCGCTGATAATAAAGGATTACTCGAACATGTGTAAGCTATGTTTTTGATAAGGTATAACAACATTTTAACATGGTTTAAAACTCACATGAGTATTTAAAAAATATATACTTTTAATCAAATTATTTCCAGGGAGTTTAGTTTGAAATTGAAAAGTATGTAATAAATGACCTTGTGTAACCTAAGCCATTGACCCACCAGCCAAAGATCAAATCACAAATGTTCAATAAAGTTGTAGAGGCCCTGCACATGAAATTATACCAGGCTGTAACAGTAAACCCAAGCAACCAGAAATATATTTAGCAAAATCCAGTAATGTTACAACAGCACCATGACATAGTAGTATCTGTGTGTGCTGACACTGAGTCTGTGACCCCAGATCCCCAAGTACTGAGGAATGACTAGGAATACTTGATCTGGAACAACAGCGATTTCACTCAGTAAGTCCTTAATGAAGACAAGGAATCTGATTGTTAGCTTATCTTATTTATGGAGTTGTCTGATTATTAAAATGACATGTAAACAATCAAATTTAAGTAATCTGATTTCTTAATAATCAGAGGCCCTTTAAAAAATCGGACATCTGCATGTAAATGTAGCCACTATATCATAATATTGTGTCATTATAATATTTTCAACTGCATGTGACAGGTTACATTACTCATTTTACTTAACATAATTATACTGAAGATTTGGCTAAAATCTTGCCCAGTTTGAATTTCGATGAAGTTTATCCTTTTACTTTCAGGTTGGAAATAGGCAGCAGCCATAATGTAAGAGCCAAAACATGTCTTATTTACACAACCGTTATGATTAAACAAAAAAACAAAAAAACAATGTCTTATTTCTGTTAAATGAATAAAATGTGTTCCTTGCATGTAAACTGTCCCTGCATTTTGGATGGACATTTATGGCATAGGTAGAGGTATTCAGTTTTAGAACTCTCTGCAACTTCCTGTATTTTTGCACTTTTCCTCAGCATCTTTTTCCATAAACTGCCGTAAACCATGATAAATATTTACTACAGGTACTATCAAACCAAACCAAGTAATAAATCGAAAAAACATGAAAACCTGTCATATGCTATCGAAGTCACATTAAAAAAAAATGTATGAGGATGTACACAGCCATATAAAGGTGTATATGTATCGGTGAGCAGATGTTGAATTCAGTGCGAGTTCTTGCCAAAGCCCTACCACAGGACGCCTCTAGCACACAGCAGTGGGGGAGACAGAATGATCCTCTCTCTGTGGTAATTAAAAGCACACTGAAGACATTTCGCTCTGTGCTTTTCATCAAGTGTCATGCCAACGCCTGACGCATATTCTAGCATTCCAAAAGGTTTGAGCATTTCCTGGTATACTGCTCCAAATTAAAGTCTTCTTTTCTTGACACCAAATTCTCTTTATTTTCACTTGGAATATTATTTTCCGTTATACACCGCATCATGACTTACCACCTTAAAAATATATATTGTGCTTTTTTTCCTAGTTTTTAGTAATAAATAAGGCCGCACCAATCCAGATCCGATACCAATGTAGATACTCTGACTTTAAGTATCTGCCTATACCCGATATTAACCGATACCAATGTAGGGATGGAAAATCGCACTTATTTCCTTAAAGTAGAGTTAACTTATTACACAAGCGATCTAATTGTGTTATGTAACTGTTATTTATCCTTCAAATCACTACTAAACAGCTTCATATGAATAAAAGTTCAAACATTATGAAACATTCTTGGCTAAAATCAGCCTGTAAATAGTCTTATTACATCAAATTAAATGTCCAACCAGGATATCAGCTTAACCGATATCATGGGACCGATACCCGATCCAGCAAATCTT
This sequence comes from Taenioides sp. WSHXM2023, assembly GCA_029959045.1. NCBI lineage: Eukaryota > Metazoa > Chordata > Actinopteri > Gobiiformes > Gobiidae > Taenioides > Taenioides sp. WSHXM2023. The sequence goes on along the minus strand of CM057092.1, from coordinate 19,921,637 downwards.
TGATACCGGTATTGGTATTGGTGCATCCCTAGTACTAAACTATGTAGATCAGTAGCTTACATTGTATTGATCTGAAAGTGCTTAGTCATAGAGTCTGTTGACGAATTGTTCAAATTTGCAGAATTGATCTGCCATTCCAATGAATTTTCATTTATATGTTTTTATTATTGAAATATGGCTACACAACATTTTTGAATCCTACATGTTACTTTGACCTGGTGTCGAAATTATTTGGATAACTGCAGGTTATTATAGGGAAGTGGGTGGGTATAGGGGGTAGGTGAAAACGGAAATTTCATGAGCAGCCAAGGCTCAAATGCAGGACAATCTAGGATTACTCAAACATAAATAAATCAAAATACATCATTGAGTAAACTAATGATTGATTTTGCATAATATGTTGCGATTTCTGTGTAGATTTACTATTGAACATCCATCTCTAAAATATCCATGCATATGCTGACACCCCAGTGACACATTCAAATCAGATGATTTGAAAAGGGGAGTTGGTCACCTAAACTCTCGCCTGTTCCCCATTTATCAGAAAAGTCAATTTCATGGCTAATAGGTTCATTACTGTGGTCATGCTCCGCGAGGCCTCGCCGATAAAACTCACACAGGAGCTGAGGGCTAAGTCAGCGGAACACAGGTCTTAATAAGGTCCCTCTTTCTAATGCTAATACTCTGCTCCAGTTTAACTCCAAGCCTTTCTGTGCACTGTGGCTTTGGGACCTGGAGACAAGAGAAGAATGGAGGTAAGAAGCTCCCAGATTTGCCTCAATTCAGACCAGTATCAGTGAGTTTTAGAAATATGAGGGACTTCAAGGAAGATATGTTTTTTAGGCATTCATTTTGAAGATTGTAAGAACATTTTCAATTGTTAGCAAAAGAAATTTTTATTCTGTCAACTGGACAAAAGTTTTTCACTGAAAAACTTGTGTCCAGTTGACAGAATTGAATTTTCTTTTGCTATGGATACTACCTTGGTGAATGAGGGATTACACAGATTTTTTTTGTTGTTATACACCACTACTGAAAGAAAGGCACAAGGACTGAATGAGCTCTGGGGTGTTAATAGAATTTTAAAGTCTTTGATTTAATTGCTGGTTTAAAATTTAAAAAGAGTTTCTACATTTTTAAGACAATTAGCAAAGACATATTTTTTCTGATATTTAGGGATAATTTATAATTGCCTAGCAAATGTACAATCATCTGTATTTTTTATACAGAAGGATATCAGTCTGGTTCTCAAGCCGTCCGCCACGTCTCAAGCCAGAACCAGATATATTGGTGCTTTTATTCAGTGACGCATGTGAAAGGAGCTCATTGGCCTCTCATCATTTACAAGAAAAAAAAAAAATCAGATTAACAGTTCAGTGCTTCGTCCATTGATTATGCAGAAATCTACATTTTCCAGTCCCTTGTGATATTTTTTCTCATAAGCAGCCATATGTTTTGATAAGGACGGACCATGTGTGTCCCTGATTGGCTACTCCACCTGTCAATCATACCAATCAGAAAGCAGACATCCACCAGAGACCAGACTCACATCTTCATAAAGTGCTGAAGAAGTATGTATTTTGAATCCCATGCAACAACAGCTCAAGAGTTAGCTTAGAATTATATATATAAAAAAAAAACAACATTACACAATCATTCAAAGCGCACAAAAGTCAATCTACTTTAAAAACACAACAAAAGATCATTAATAAGAATAGGATTTTTGCTTTTCCATGGCACCTTTGAAGGCATGAAGAAAATTCAAATGATGTATTAGAGACAGGCTACAAAGTGAGATCAGCAGTAGTATTTTTATCAAAAAGTTCAGAGACATTACCTCTTGTCTTGGATTGCTGCTCTTTTGAGTGACTGACAGCTGAACTTTGAGAGCACATGGCCTTGTCACGGAGCATTCTCTCCATGTCCAACACTGTCACGCTGCAGAGGAGACAGACAGACCAGAAACCAACATTAGCCACATGTCGCTATATGTGTCAAGTGTTTGAAACTGGAGATGCTATTGTCAGGCAGATGAGCAGCTCCCAGGGACCACGTTTTTATAACCTCAGAGATTTGGACACACCAGATTATATGAGTCAGCCCAAAAGAGAGAACAGATACAAGCTGATGGTTTTAAAAGTCCCAGAACTGAAACGACTACCCGCTCCATCACCACAGAAAATAAGTCACATCCACACCAGGTGCTTTCCCAGAATGCTCAGCTTCTTTCAGACTCTCATTCTACTTAACAACAAGAAGCAGAAACATTTCCTCAGCCACTAACCCTATTGGAAAGTTAACTAAAACACAAAGTAGAAGTGAAGAGATCTCACCCATTGTGTGACCTGTGAGGGCAAAGCACAAGAAAATCAGACTGAAATCAACCTAAGACATACGCAACAGACTAAACCTCTAGCTAAGGTAGTCCAGACCAACCACAGGCTGAGATAGGTCTTTGGATACAGTACTCATATTTATCATGAGTACTTTTTGATTTGAGCCGTAGAGGGGTGAATAAGTCACTGCTGTGGCAAACTAGAAAAGCACTCAGAGAGCGCAGACCTCCGCCAAGCAGCTCAGTTTTCAAAGTGATCCAGAATCCAGGATTTCTTCTGGATCATCACCAAAATCTAATCATCTGTTGGATTTACCATTAGGAACATTTCCTGAAAATTTCATCAAGATCCGTCCATAACTTTTTGAGTTATCTTGCTAACAAACAAACAAACAAACAGACAAACTCAGGCGAAAACATAACCTCCTTGGCGGAGGTAATTATTGCTTTATTCATTTATTTATTGCAGCTCATGCTTTTTAATGATACCGTCTATTTTAAATGATTTTATGGGATTATCTTGCTTTACTTTAATTGTATCATTGGCAGAAAATTGTTTCAGTATTACCATTTATAGCAAAATATCTCTACAGGAATATATTGTGCTTCAAAATTTGTTATCGTGACACGTCTGCTTACAAGGACAATAATGAGTACCTTACCTAAAAGAAGATGTATTATAGCGTTTTGGTATAAAGTGACGAAAGGCCTACATCATTATTTTATATTTTGCTCATTGTTAACTGCTTTGGTGGATCTAGTGGTAGTGTTCTAAGTTTAATTACCATCTTGAAACAGCACCAGCCACCCACCTCATTCCATGTGACCACAAAATCAGATTTAATCCATATATGTATATGACCTTAAGACCCAACATGACCCAGTATAAAAAAGAATGGAACTAACTACCAAGTGATGTCATTTGATGCCCTCCCACTCCTTTCATTGATGTGATATCTCTTTGGAGTTTGCCTTTTAATGAACCAGAACCAGTAATGACATACAATTTATAACATATCTCAACAGAACAGATATATCATCAAGTAGGAACCTTAAGTAGATATTCACTCAAATTCCTTCCATTTGCTGCTGCTTCAGACACTCCCCATTGCACCTGGACACAGATTTGCCTAATGGAGCCTTAAATGTTGTGGTCAGGGCGAACAGATGAGGTTCTTTCTGTCCAATGTCTATTCCAGTGCATTCAGTGTCCTAGGACACTCTTTATAAATTTTACACGCAAGCAGCCAATAGATTCTTTAAAGGTGCTGTACCTATTTGCAGTCTTATGCATTCTGACCATCCTAATTATTCACTGTAATGAGTTTTAAAGTGCTTTTCAGAACTTTCAGAAGTCAGAGAAGACATCAAGCCAATTCTAACAAGAACTAGCATACTAAGTGTGCACTTCCTGATTCATTACAATGCATTATAATTAGATGCAGACAGCACACAGCAGACTTATGTATATGATGAGCTGCTTGTACTGGGGCTAGACAACTGTTGCTCAAATACATGGGGAAAAAAAATCTAGTACCGGCCCTTTGATGGTGCACTGTGTAACGTTTCTGCTGGAAGGTCTGTCATCTGCTTGTCTCCATGGAAATATTAATGGTCAGATCTATGGAGAAGCAAGCCTGCACATGGTAAGAATGTATGTTTTTAAGATATTTTTGAGTTATGAAAAACCTGTAATTTAACAAATGCATGGAAGATAATGTTTAATACTCTACTGTGGAATATTCCAGGCAAAGAAATAACATCTCCATAGAGACAAGCAAGTAGCGGACCCTCCACCTTAGAAGTTACATAGTGCACCTTTAAGACAGACCAAACATCTGAGTTTGAAAGCACTGCACTGTCTAAGTGACTTGAAGAATAAAATATGGATTTCAGATCAATATGGCTGACACACATCTGCCCAGGACGAAAGAGCAAAGGTCAAATAGCTTTAGTGGAACGCAATATTGTAACCAAGGATAATAGTTGCTTGTTGACAAAATCTGTTCTATAAATAGCCCCCATGCACACTGTCCTAGCCAATTATTTATGAATACTAATAAGAATGACTTGCGCTGCTATGTGTCACAGTTCAAAACAACATCATCCATCTCTCTCTCCATCTCAGCTGTTGTTGCCCAAGGGGAAGCAGCCAAGTACAGAGGGCTGAGCTGGAGGAAGAAACAGAGGTATCCGCGCTTTCAGAATGACAAGAAATTAGGACCGTTGCCATAGCGATTAACAAAATATGATATCTTTTGAATGGGGTGAAACGTCCTTGAAACGTTGCATATAACAGGAAGCTGAAATCGACGGATGAGGTGGGAAAGGGGGATGAGGGTGTTAGGAGTTGAAAAAAAGATTGAGAAACAGGAACAAAATCTGTCAGTTTGAAAGTGTGAGGAGAGAGTGAACGCCTTCCTGGATTGTTGGCACTTAACACTTGTGTATCGACAGGAAAGAAAAAGAGACAGAAATAGAGAAATCAACTGAACCGAGCGTAAGGGTCAAAGGGTACGAGCGGAGAATTATTTCAGAAACAAAGCTGCTGTAGCTGCGTGGAGAGCAAACTGAAGACAATAGTTTTATCTGCTTCAGTTGGAACAAGGGTTTAACAAAGCACTTTTAAAAGAGGAAAACTATATCTTTAGTTGACTTCAATAACTTACAGTCAGTCTATTGTTGTACAGTGTGATATAACAACAGATGGCGTCACATTTCTTCTAATATCTGATCAAACAATGAAACCGATATCAAGCTAGGCCTGCACAATTAAAAAAATATATATTATTGTTTATATGTTATTTTTCTGACAGGTATTGCAATTGTCACTAGATTAGTGATTTGTGTATAAAATGTATTCTGTTTAGAATGGACATATAAAACTAAAAGAGGTCTAAAATATACAAGGGAGAAATGTATGCATTTTTGATAACTGTACCTACTTAAATTGAATTATTCTGAAATATTCTGCATAAAAAAACTGCTAACCTCACAATCACAATGCTTGTCAGTTTATTTTTTTGTTTTTTGTCTTTTTTTAAAATATTTTCTCAGATTGTTCAAGCTTAGACATTGCAATGCATTACATTGTAAACAAACAGTAGCAAATGCAATGGTTAAGCTCGATAGACCATACACGAAAATAGAAATATTTCCTTATCTTTTTAAACGAAAATTGTTTCACTTCTTATCTTCAAATTGTAAACAGCATTTCACAAACAAATCTTTATAATTACAAACTGCGTCCAAGAAAACAGAGCCTATAATTTCACCACAATCCTGCGTTATGCCAAGTGCTTATTATGCAACACACTGGATATAAAGCAGAGTCTAAAACACCCAGGCTGGCTATAATGACAAGCTTCACCAGCTCATGTCACATTATGAGAATTGGACAAGAGTGGTCCATCATAAAACATTACGCAGCATCACTATTCAGTATCGTGTAAATATCAACAGCGGGGGCGACACTAAGCTCCGGTTGGTGCTTTCCTTTCTAATGCATCTGATTTGCATTTAAAGAGAATAACAGTGAAATATGATGGAGACAGCTGTGATGGGGCTGTGATGGTGTGAGATGGTGTGGTGGCTGTAGTCTGACTGATGGCTGCTTTTGTGTGTGAGCGATAAAATACAAATAGCAGCAGAGACTGGAAGAATGAATGAAAGATATCCAAACACCAACACAAAATGAACCCAGGACAATCATGACAATCGCCTTTTGTTGTTCTTCTGTTGAAGTTGTTTTTAGAGGATTATTCTTTCTGTTTTTTGTTGGTGGTATTCATCAGAAGCACAAAGAGTTTTTATTGCCAGTTTCAGTGAACATTCACAAGCTAGGAATTTGCTTCAACAATATCGTGCAACATAAAACAAAGTAGTAAAATAGTAAATTATAAATTATGATAAAAATGTACATACAGTCAACTAGGGCTGCAAGATTAATCGTGACTGAATTGAAATAGCAATTTGAATTGACAAAATAAGCAATTTTTTTAAAGGTAATATATAACACAAAACTGACTCTTGTGAGCTTTAAGCCATGTTATAATGCTGTTAAATAATTCTCCCATTTTTCCCACACTGATTGTCCCAATTCTCCTTGACCTTTAATTTTAAATGTGATTTGTTCCATTTCTTTCTTCTTCTTAATCAGATTTTTCCATTTGTCTATAGCTGGGCTGTTTGTTTGTAACCAGTGAGTAGTAAATACTTCCAAAGCACTTATCCTCAATATCCTGAACAGGTATTTGTCTTCTTTATCTGAAATTTCACTTTGTATCATTCCCAAGAGTAATACCGTTTTGTCTCTTGTACTATGGTAGTTTTAACATATTTTGTTACACATATTTTCCCAGAATGTTTTTTAAAAGTGGGCATGACCAGAAGATACTGGAATAATTTGCTGAACTTTCCTCACAATTCCTCCAGCACATTGATGATATTGATTTTTGATATTTACTTCGTTGAATTGGTGTTATGAAATATCTCATTTGACATTTCCACGCAAATTCTCTCCAGAATTGAGAGGCTGTAGTTTTGTGTGCTGTTATACTTATTTTTTCCTATTCTTTTTGACAGCGTTACTCCCAGTTCTTCTTGCCACTTAACTTTTTCTTTTAATTCAACAAATACCTTGTTATGTGCTAGAATTTGATACAGCACTACAGAGATTGGCAATTCCTGGGCTGAAACGATCAAATAATTCTAGTGATGGTGTATGGAGTTTAGAAACACAGTGGAGCACTTCCTGTATTACCACATGACATCATAAAGTGGAGGTGGAGTGTTCTCAGTTTGAGAGAAGAAGCCTAAATATGCAGGGTTAGTGTGTTAAACATGTGCGAATGAAACAAAACACAACTCCAGGTGTGTTTGCGATGAAGAAACAACATTATAACATACAAAATAGTGTAATGTGGGCCCTTTAAGTGCCATAGTTTCCTTTACAAACAACAAAATATCCTGTCTTACCCTGCGTAAAAACTGCCAACTCTGTAGTTAGGTCTGTACAGACACGTTCTCAGATGTGATTCTTGTGTTAGTGTGTTCATATTTGAGTCTTTTTTTTATCAATTCTCTTGACGCAAAATGTGAACTTTAAACAGAATTCAGTGCTCCTGTGAATGCAATGCTTGTCCAAAAAACCCCAAAACGCATTTAGATATTTTTCTCAATTTTTGCTGCCCTACAAAGCATAACGTGGAGAGACAGATATAGTTATAGTACTAATTGGCTTTCATTCATTATTAGAGTTTCAGACAAGTTTAAAGATATTTTGCAGCTATGACTGATATAACTACAGATGTTAGTGGTGGTGAAAATAGTAGAGGAGGCACATTTTCTTTTACTAATCAATTCATTTTTTGCCCTGACATCGTACTAAAAGGTGGGGCGATATAGCAAAAAAAAAAAAAAAAGTATCATTAAAAAGATACAAGCTTTTCATTGACAACTGAATAATGAAAATGTATTTAGTTACTGTACACAGAATATACAAGTTATTTTGTTATGTATTTCATTACATGACCCAATCACAGTGCTGTATTCTGAAAAAAATCATGTTAAGTTGAATTATAATATTGTGTAAAAAAAGTGACAGATGATTAAAACAGCTTTTTGGGGTTTGTTTATCAAAATCTTACACTAATTCACGACAAGAGTTGTGTTTTCTAATTTTCTCATTACTAATACTAATAGTAGCAGCAGTGCAGTTTGAAGCCCAACTAGCTTGATCAAATACTGTGATGTATTCCTTTGATTTTAGGACAGTAACTGCATTCTCAATACAAATGTACTGAAATACTCGAAGTAGTATTCTGAAATTACAGATTTCTGTTACATGTATCAGTTACTTCCCAACAGTACATGTAACACGGCACAAATAAACATAGTTATTCATGATTGTAAGATTACCAATAAAAGCATTGTAAGCCAGGTAACTGTGCAATGTTTATGATCTGTAATGTTAGCCTTGAAATGAAACCAGCCTTTGATAGAGTAATCTACAGTGGTGGTTCCCCATGAGCAGCAACTGTAGTGTTGTGGATATCATGCTGAAAACATGTGTGAAAGCTGCAGTAGATTAGACTATTTGAACTATCAGAGCCACACACAGAAGAGAAGACACGAAAGCAAATAGGTCTATAGGACTATACAGCAGCATGGGACTATACAGCATTCACTCTTCACTATAGCGCTAACAGAGATGTCAAATGCAATTTCTACAGTAAGAAAAAGACTTCACAGTCTTTACGGATTTCAATACCACAATGATGAAAAACATCTCTTTAGACATTGGAATGGAATTTTAGGCACAATAGATTCTTTATTAATAAATATGGGTTGTATACTACTTAGGATACAATTCAGAATTAATTTACAAAAGTTTAAATTCTGTACTTTTTATGCATTTTTTTAGTATTGATCAAATGAGTATTTATAGTTTTGAAATTTGATACTTGAACTGATTGGTCTCTTGTTATTCACATTTTGACCATCCTATTTTTCACATACCCACACAAATCAACCAGATCTTTAACTTCAAGTCTTGAGCCAATAATGATCCCAATAGAACCTTGTTAAAAGGTTATAGATCCGGTAAATCCTCCCCTAACACTGCGTCGATCCCAAATAATCTCATCATTTCAGGACAATCTGACACATGGCGGATATGTTGGAGCATCAGTTTCACACGGTTTCCAGGCGTTCCACAGCCTTTTGTGCGGCCCTCAATATTAAACAGGTCTAAATCAGGCCAGTGGCCCCCTGAGTTCTGCCTGACTTTTCTAGGTCACCATGATAAGAGCCCACTGTACGCCCGAGTCTTATCTCAAGTCCAAAACGTCACCATGACATTCAGACAGCTATTCACTGTCGGCCACACGAAAGATGCCCAATGTACCCAGGTATTTTTAGCACATTTTAGCTAAAGAAGTTTAAATGGTAAAGTAGAAGAAGCTACAATGGGCACAGTTGTAAAAAACAATTGCATTGGCTTTAATTGCACATTCCATCACTGTTTCAAGTCACGGGCACACAGGGAATGACAATAGGTCTAATTTGAGCCTGTGCAACAGGTTTGTTTATTTTGATGAGCAGGTGGTCCACAATGACACTGTTGGCTATGACTGTAAAGGAGCAGCGGCTGTTCACACTATTCTTTATCATACTGTTGTCAGGCTATATCTGATATTAGGCATGCATAGTGCGCACTCAATCATATCATAATGTTTAGTCATTATGATATCCAGAAAAATTCAAAGGTACAAAAAGTATTGTCCTATTGTACTACTAATTTTACACAATACAACCAGGCTAAGAAATATGCCACACAGTGTATTTTTATGGTTTTCGATTTAAGAATGAAATAAAACACCACTGATCTAACTAAAGTACTTCCCTACATTACATCTTAAAGTTGGGAGATAAGCATAGATTGCATAAAGAAGTGGACTAAGGGAGTTTGACAACACCCATAGCGTTCGGCTCCAGTAACATTAAGCTCATGGAGCCAGCAGTTATAAGAGTGAATTTGGAACTCCACATTAGGAATAGAAATTTATTTATGGACAAAATGGCTAAATAAAAACACCAGGATCATGTAGAGCCTGTTAATATGGACCTTTTAAGATGTTACAATGATGTTAAAATGATGTTAAAATGATGAGGCTCACTGCAGCAGTTACAGAGAGAATAACAATTTTTTAATGTTCAAAGTCAAAATGGAGCGGGAAGAGCGCCCATGATCACTTCCTGTTTGGAACACGGCGGCTAGTGGGTTAGCTATGTCCTTTTATATGTACATCTATAGTGATATGGTTATAAAAAAAATCATTCATATCAAAATGCAATTTGATCATAATTCCCGAAGATTGCCTTTAACAGTAAATAAAGTCATCTTATTTTGAAAGTTGACCCGCCACTGTGATTGGTTAAATACAGCTGTCACTCACTCACACAAGGGTTGACCAACTGAAGGAGGAAGATCATAATTTGATTTATCACCATATCAAGCCCTTTTAAGTTCAATGTATGTGTTTAATGCCTTTCCAATACCTCACTACAATAACCAAACTGAAACTCCAAATGGCTGTAACACTTTCGATGCCGTTTGATTTCACAAAGCCTGCAGTCACATGGCTGATACAACATTATGGACTGCATTTTCAGAATATGAACACACGAGCTGCCACTGCACCCCTCACATCCACAGAGCTGGTGCAGGAATAGTTGACAGCACCTCCTCTCTGCTGCCTACACTTAGTGTTTTCTTGTAAATGAAAAATGTGCACCACCTGCTACAGCCGAGCACGCCAGCAGTCTCCCATCCAGGCCCAGATACACATCTCTTGGTCTATGAGTGTGTGGGCGGACTAACTCCTATTCCTTTGGTAACAACTCAAATATGTGTGTGTGTGTGTGTGTGTGTGTGTGTGCCTACTCCTTCTTCAAGCAGCCTCCTCTTATGTACAATATGTGCAGTGCTACGACATGATCAGATTCAATGCTGAGCTAAAGTTTTAGTTGAATGTAGGAATTCTTCCACAGTAGGGTTTTCAATTTATATGTCCAGGGGGACAAGCATGTGATGCCACCAAGCCAAGTTACAGGTCAGATCTGTAATACATGTATTTATGAGCAGTAAACACTGAAATCATAGTCTTTGGCCCACAGAAACAAGGAGAAAGTGTCAGCAGGCACCTCCAGCCTCTCTCTCTAAAACCTTCAAATCAAACTAGAAATCTAGAGTACTGTAATGACCTGCTCACTGTAAGACAGCTGCAGTACATCCAGAATACTGCTGCTCGGGTCCTGACTCAAACCAGGAAGTACAAGCACATAAGTCCTGTGCTCAGGTCTCTGCACTGGCTCCTGTGGCTCAGAGAATAGACTTTAAAGCAGCTCTGCCTGTATTACAGATTGTATTATCTCTTGTGTACAAGTCCATGGCCTAGCACCAAAGTACATCTCTGACATGTTAGTGCCACATGAACCATCTGCACTCTGAGGACCTCAGGGACTGGCCTCCTGCTGGTGCCCAGAGTCAAAACTAAACACGGAGAGTTAGTGTTTTAGTTTTATGCAGTTAAAACCTGGAACAATCTTCCTGAACATGTGAGACAAGCCTCTGACAATGTTTAAATACAGACTCAAAGCTACAGATCGATCGATATGGATTTTTCCATGGCCGATGCTGATACCGATTGTTTAGAATAGCAATACGTTAAAAAGTCCAAATATCGGCCCAATATATTGGTCTATCTCTACTCAAAACAGTTCTGACTAGCTGTGCATATGACTGAAATGTTTTTATTCTATACTCTTCTCTTTTAATGCTAAGTTTAAGATGATTATTTTATTTATATTTTGACTTGTTTGTATTGTGATTTTAATTTCTTTCTTATTCTGTAAAGCACTTTGAATGACTTTGTGTACGAATTGTGCTATACAAATAAACTAGACTTGCCTTTTGAGTATCTGTGGGTTTCGGCCTCCGGTTCCATGGTGCCATTTTGAGGACAGTAGACCGTTAAAAAATGTCATATTTTGTTTAACTAAGACTATAGATAGGAGTTGCATGTTAATTGCACAATATGAGGCTTTTTGTTCTATAATTTTGTTTTAAGTTGCTAATTGCTATGGCAGCAGTCCTAACTTTTCATAGATCAGAAACCCATAGGTAACACAATTAGCCTATTCCAGTTGGAGAGCCATGAAAAATACAATGGAGGAATCAAGCAAATCAGCACTCGCTGTAAAATTCATATCCAGAACCAACAAACATGATTATGCAACGGCCTCTGTGGGATTTGGCTGCATAAAAGTCAAAAACAGAGGAGGGTTGCGCGTAGTTGTTATTCTGTGAGATATGAAGAAAGAGTGGGAGCGAGTTTCCACCCTCTTCAAATTGAAAACCTTGTTGTAATGCAGACAGATGGCCCGATATCATGGAGCTCGACTCTTGTTCCCTTTAAAAGCGCACAGCCCCAAGATCCACATATTGGAGTGACAGGGCCCCTGCTTATGCCATCTGCCTGCTCTCCACCTGATGGAGATATGGTTCATCCTTCATCTTTTTTCTGGTAAAATAGAATGGGATTTTTACTTCAATCATTATACAGTGAAACTAAATACATGTACCAAAAAATACATATTTAGAGTTCCATGGATCATGCAAATGAAGCTTCAAACTGCCTGGAATTAGTGAGAAAAATACAAACATGGGTCTGCATTTTTATAATATAATATGACTATAATATAATGCAACTTAAAGTGAAAAGTGATCTAAATATTCAGAATACACTCGGATTAAGTCATATAACTAAATACATAGCAAAATATATTAAAGCAACAGTATGTAACCTTTTAGCAAAAAAATAAAATAAAATATATATTTTTTGTTTTAGATTTAGTTGTGTTTATTGCTCATATGTTCTTAATGTGGCCTCTTCCTGCTTGATTCCATGGAAATTTTGTTCTTTTGACTAAAAATATTCAGTTTTCTGTGACTAAGGGATTTTCAAAGTATTCTTTCCAACACTGGCCTTAAATGTCATCCCTGTTTACACCAATGTTCCTTTGAATGTTTTGAGCATGATTCATTCACATAAATTTTTATGGATAAGGTCTCACCCTTGTTCTAATTGTTAAACCTTATTTATGGCACAGATTTATGACATCGGATTAATTTAACTGGTCCGAGATGGTCCGATAATGCCAACTTCAAAGATGCCAAGCAGCTAGTCACCTCAGTGTGTCAGGCTCTTATCTGCAGACAAAATCACAGCTGACATTTAAAATTACAGCGCAAATAGCTGCTTTCAAAAAAGTGATTCACAATCTGAGAGAAGTGAGGTAAACTGTCTCAAAATCAAGAAAACAAGAAAGAGTTGTTCAATATTTTTTGGTTGGCTTCTTAACATCCATGCAACAAAACAAAATTACACTTGGCTAATCGAATGGTAGAGCTACTGCACATTTTAGGTTCAGAAGGACTTACAACAAAGAGCTTATTCTGGTCTAAAGTACATAGCATTTCCCCCGGTTTTTGGGACCATAAGCAGGTTCTCACTGGAGGACCAGAGAATGTGTCCAGAGTTTGTATTGTTCTGTTATATTTGCACAACAAACTGCACATTGCATTTTACAGTATGCATTAAAGATGTATGCCAGCTGTGACCTCTGAACCTCTGCACATGGCACCGCACCAGGAGCCATAATTCATCCTTTATAAGAACGATCACATGATGCAGGCTAATACATCAAGTCTTAGTCTTAATTACTCGAGCAGGTGGACACAGACACACAGGTAAGTACTGCAGTAATGCCAGTAACAAGGTCATAGGTGACATGTCCTCCCCATGCAGTCTCACTGAACTCACTGCTTCATTAGTCACTGCATGTATCAGTGAAATTGGATTTGGAAAAAATACTCCAAAAGCTCATTAACACAAAAGCAATTCTGTCACAATTGGGCTGGGTGAAATTACAAAAAAATTCATTACATTTTATACGCCTAATTTTGATCGATCACAATGTTTTATTTTATTTTGTCTTATTATAAAACAAATAAAAAATGCAAGGCAGACCTTTAATATTTGACATTTCTTGCTCCAAATACTAAACTCTGCTCCAAGTCACATGCGTTTTACTGTTTTTGGTAATCCACAAATAATCCTAAAATAACACTGACCAGTAGAAATGACTGAATCTTAATCTTAAAAATGTTAATAATTGTATAGCCCTAACTCACAGCCACTCTAAAACTTTTGAAGTGCTTCTTAATTGAAGTAGTAGTAGTAGTAGTAGTAGATTTGATATCTTATGAGCTTCACTCTATGTAATATGGTAAATGGTGAAAATAACTTGACAGAACCACCAGCTCAAAAATTCAGCTTCAACTCTTTTACATATCGCTCATCATGGATCATACGTTTGCCTTTTTCTTTCAAAAGCAGGTTTTATTAGTGACTAGACCCAAGAACTCAATGTATTACAACAGAAATCTGCATTTTAACAATATTCATTTACCCAGTGGTGGAAGTATTACATTTTGTAACTTAAGTGAAACTACAGATACTGTAGCAAAAAATACTCAGGTAAAAGTAAAAGTATCACATGAATAAATCTAATTAGGTAAAAGTATTAAAGTACCTGTTTAAAAATGTACTTAAAGAATAAAAAGAAAAAGTATTTCATACAGATTTTGAAATCTAATAAAGCTTCAAATGTTCAACAGAAAAAATAACCCCTTCAGCCTTTTCAGCAGGTCACAAACTACAAAAGAAACTACAGATACCTGCTCTTGAATGTAGTAAAAGAATGAAGTAAAAGTATCCATACTAAAATAAAGTACAGATACCTAAAAAGTATACTTAATAGTACAGTACTTTCCTACTCTTACTTTGTTACGTTACACCACTGATTTTAGCTGGCCTATAATGTTGTGATCTCATCTGAAATCCAGCAGTAACTCCACCTCTTTCACTGTTACTTTCAGTCTACAAACTCCAAGAAATTTGAATCAATAATATATACGAATTCTATATTTCATAACTGACTGATTGATACATTTCCTCTCTCGTGCTATAATTTTCCATATTTTGCACAAAGCTCTTTCACTACACTTTCTTAAGAATCTCTTCGGAGCCTTGCTAAAATACAATCCTTTCTCATTGTACCCTGCAGTCTTAGAGTTCATTCTTTGATGGGAAAAGACTGAATAAAGCTGTGCGCAGTTCTGAATACTACTCTTCCTCCTCATAGATATCTGCGGTGTCACGTGACTTCTGCCGGATGTGGACGTGTTTGTTGATCTGATACCTAAACTACAGGATGCGCTGACTCACCCGCTCTGTCACCAACAGAGAAGCATTGATTATAGAGGGAAAAGTTAATCTACTTTCAAATGACTCATGCGCTAATTACATCGGCCTACATCCGCATATGTTACTACAGTATTCACTCACTTTTAGATATTCGAGATAGTGAAGTTAGTGAACTGTCACACTTTATTTCCTTCTATTCATTTAGTGCTTGTTGTGTGAGTGAGTAATTTATCTTTTAATTTATCTTACTCAATTTACAACAATAAAAAAAAAACCTACCACTTCATGACATCACAAGGTGGAACAGAGAGGTTGTTTTTTGATGACGTAACAACGTTCAAACATAATAAAGCTCACAAGAATCCATTTTATGTAATATAGGACTTTAAGATTGAGCTGGAGGGAAAATTTTAACTGTCAAAAGCAGATGTTTTGTCCATGTTTGTGGGAACATCGCTGTAATTAATTGGCCAATCCACATGGAACAAAAAACAACATAAAGGTCAATGTCTTCTCTGCCAGCATAAATAGACCAAGGTGATTAAAAATATAAGGAATTCTCAGAAGAGCTTCAAAAAGAGAGAAATGGAAGTTTGAAATGGCAAGTTTATGGAGCCAAGCTCTAAAAAATAAAAATCTCGTCTGTGGATTTTCTGTTTTTTTTTTTGTTGTTGTTTTTTTCCACAGAGTTTATCTGAAATGATACTGTCATAAAATTTTAGAATGTGAACTTAACCCATACAGACCACTGCAGACCAGGAAAATCAAGACCTCCACTTTTGGATATTTTCTGACACAGTTGTCATCACGATTTAGACCTGTTCAAACCTGTTCAACACTACATTTTATCCCAGTTTTTAAGACGTCAACTTGTCCTGATCTCCAGCTCTATGGCTGCGGTCACACTAAAACTGAAACCTGCAAGACTAAAACCAGGAACTAAGTCTGGACTAGACAAGGACTATACCAGGACTACAGCAGGACTAAACCAAGTCTTAACCAGGATCATACCAGGGCCACAACAGGTCAAGTGTGAACGCGGTTTAATTAAAACAACGATCTGTGCTGTTCACGTCACCCAGCCGTAATTAGGGCTGTGTAATTAATCACATTTTAATTGAATTAAGATCGAATCGTTGCAACTCGTCAATGGTCAACTTTTCAAAGATGCAGACAGCTTTAGTTACCTGTTAAAGATATCACAAAGATGCAAAAATTACATGATTTAAGGTTAAATCTAAATTGGGATTTTCATTTTTTTGGCATATAGCCCAACCTGTTGAGTAGTACAGAAAAGTCTTGTTCATGTACATGAAATTAAAGGGGCACTATATAACTTTTCATCTGCAAGTTTGCCTGAAATGTTCCACAGTATGGCATAAAAATGATCTATGGCATTTATTTAATTACAGTTTATAGAATATTTTATTGCCCAAAAGTATATAAACATGCTTTCTTACTGTAAACAGACTCAACTCTCCCCAGATCTGACCTGCAAATTGACTGCGAATTGATTGTCTCAATGAAGCAATAAAAGTTGAACGCAATACTAAAAAAAACATCTCCATGGAGACAAACAGGTAGCCGGCCCTCAATCAGAAAAGTTACACAGTGCACCTTTAAGTATTTGTAATTATAATGTTGTTTCCTCATCGCAAACATACCTGAAGTTGTATTTTATTTCATTCACACACATTTAACAGACAAACGATGCATATTTAGGCTGAGTTCTCTTCTCAAAAAAAAAACACAAAAAAAAAACACCTTGTGATGTCATGTGGTAAAACAGGAAGTGCTCCATTGTGTTTTTAACCTCCATACACCTTCACTAGAATAATTTGGATGATTTCAGCTCTGGAATCTCAGCTGAACAAAGGGTAAAAGGTAGATGTTAACATGAAAACTACCACTATATGGCATCACAAAGTGGAACAGAACATTTTGAGCTTTGGACATGTAGACAGACTAATAATAAAGGATTACTTAAACATGTGTGAATGAAACAAAACACAACTTCAGGCATGTTTTTGAGGTGGTAACGACATCATAACATGGTTCAAAGCTCACAAGAATACATTGTGTAATATAGGATCTTTAAGAAAAAAAAATGCGATTCATCAACACAAGGATGAAAAAAAATTGTTATAAAATTTTTTGCTTGGTCTGGATTAATCCCAATATATTCTTTACACAACAAAAGCACAGATGTCATGATCTATAAGACAGAACTTAATGAAGTGGCACATAGGTGTGAGGAACACAACCTTGTCTTAAATGTGGAAAAGACAAAAGAGATTATCTTTGACCCCAAATCTGTGGGGGACCACAGTCCTGTTAATATCAGGGGGAGGGACATAGAGCAGGTGACATGCTATAAGTACTTAGGTGTATACTTTGATTCTCAGCTCCAGTGAAGCCAGCATGTACAATTTGTCTGCTCAAGAATCAGCCAGTGTCTATTTTTTAAGACAATTTACATTACATGGTGTGGATAAAAATGTAATGCTGATGTTTTACAGAGCATGAATGGAATCAACTTTACATTATGGTATGTCAACATGGTTTGGTAAACTGCCGCTTAAACTTAAATCACAGATTTTTACCTTGACTAAAAGAGCGGGTTTAAATAATGGGTGTGGCCCCTAGTTCACTTCAGCAAATTTTTGAGGAGACTGTTGGGAAGCGAGGCAGGAAGGTGGCCAGTGACCCAGCCCCTGTTCTTCACAGTCAGTTTGAGTTGTTGCCGTCAGGCAGAAGGTACAGGGTCCTAAACTGTAAACTGAACAGATTCAAACATTCCTTTGTGCCATTAACCATTAATCTGCTAAAATCAGAAAGTGCAGTTAAAAAATAATAATAAAAAAAAAAAAACATAGGGAGTGTGCAATCAAAACTGCACATAGGCTTAGGGAGCATGCAGTTATTAATAGAATACAAGATTGTGAAGGGCTTGCCTGTATAGAGTGACTTAAAGGTCCTGTTGGTGTATCACTCGTCATACTTGGTCTCTTATTTATTTACCGGTATGTTCTTTGGTGGATGTTGCTGTGTTGTCTTGTCTTTGTGTTAAAGCATGTGATTCCCTGTCCCAAGACAAATTTCTCTCATGGGAGACAATAAAGGATAATCTTATCTTATATCCGTACAGAAGCTGTTTCTCGCCTGTAACACACGTAGGCCTTGAACATTAGGCTGATACGTTCCACTTGCTGACGTCTGAATTCAACCCTGTGATACACTGGAACTGAGCCAGACAATCAAGGTCCCACAGCCCCCACCCTCCCCTCCCCGAGTCCATATCACCTCGTACCCTTCCACCCACCCCGGAGTCGTGCCACACTGACGCACTATCCAACCTCCAGCGCACCTGCTCCTCTCCTGCTCGTAAAGATAATAAAGTGGCATTATAGCAATTCTGCAAAATGGATTATAGCTTTTATACAGCACCTGTCGGAAGTTAGGTGTGATTTGTGGCAGTGAAAAGCCCGATTGACATTCTCACTACAGTACGGTGCAGGATGCACAAGACACAGCAGTCCCTAAATGACAGAGAATTGACTTCCTTTGATTGAAACAAAGGAGATGCCAGACTGTCTTTGTTAGCTGAGCAGTTTTAGAAGAAATTGCCACGCTTGAAAATGGTTAACTATCTGATTAAAAGATAGCATTTACTTATTTTTGTGTTTTGAGGTTAAACAGATAAAATTCTAAACTCACGAAGGACTTCATTCAACTGCAAATCTGTGACAGCTCACTATGTGGTAACGTTATAATAGTTACACTTTAATTAGCTTTAATAAAACATGAATAAAGACTTTCATAATGAACAAATAGTGTATTAAGAATGATTCAGGCTTAGTGACTAGTTAATTAATAAACTAACCTTAACCGTAAGTAGTTACTAATCCTGAATCATTCTTAAAGCCACAGTATGTAAGTTTTTGGCAAAAGAGACTAAAATAAACATGTGTTTTTTCATTAAGAATGTTTCTCTAAATGCATCCCTTCTGTGAGCAGGCTTGCAGTTCCACAAACCTGACTCTTATTTGGCCTGGAGGAAGGCCAAATCTTCACAGAGATGTTGTTCCTTTGGCTATAATATGCCACAGTATGGCATAAAATTTATATTTGTGGATGTATGTATGTATGGTTTTAACTTTTTATTGCCATGGAATCATGCAGTTGACTTTCCACCTCTTGAAGGCTACATACTATCACTTTAATTTATAAGAAAATAAATTAATTAAACATAAATAAATAAAACATTGTTTTGTTTTGTTTTTTGCTTATTCCCAGTTAATGCAAGAACCATGGAATGGGTATAAGACCTAGCCCATTCCAAATGACAAAGCAAAAGAGAAACAAACATACTGTATATACACATCTGTCTCTTGGTCAAACCTGGTCTTGACATTGTCTACAGCAGAGCATGCACTCTGTATTGACCTGAGCCAGTGGCAGGTCCTCATAGGAGCTGCAGCTGGCTGCAGTGACTCAGACAAAGGTGCTGATCTGTGGACCACATGAGCTGCAGGCCCGCCTTAATGAAGAGGCAGCAGCTGAGGCACAGAGCCAGGGCCCAGGCGGGGGACCATTAGTGGAGGGCTGTCAACAGGAGACCCGCCTGACAGGTGCGAGTGCAGGGGGACAGGCCCAAGGTGACAGGTAGCGCTGGCTAATTATCACGGGATGCACTGGACGAAAAGACAGAAAAAAGAGAGAAGACGGGGGAAAGGTGAAGGAGCAGAACGTTGGAAAGGGAGGAGAGCATAGAGTAAAAAGTCTTGTGTCAAACTGTATTTGTTGACAGGATGTAATACTAGGAGCGTGCTGAAATAGAGCTTTGGGGCATTTGTAAAAAAAAAAATAAAACATCAACGTAGTGAGCTAAAATCACACAATAAAAACAAATGTGTATACCAAGTTTATGTTTAAATGTGCACTGTGTAGCATTTCTAGTGGACGGTCCGTCACCTGCTTGTCTCCATGGAAATGTTATTGCTTTGTCTAGAATGTTCCACAGTATAGATTAAACCTAAATCTATTGCAAGGGAGAAAAGCTACATTACAAATCAGATCTGTAGAGAGTCACCACCTATTCACATAAGAAATTACTGTATTGTTGCGCAATAGAAACACCTTAATGAATAAATGCTAGATGGATATGTTGCCATGGAACATTCCACCTGAAATGTTGCGCAGGGCACCTTTAACAAGTAACCACTACACAACCTATAACGTTATTCTATTTTAGGACTAATACCAAAAGACAATATGCTGCTTGCTGACTGAGATTCTCAACACTTTAAAAACATTTTCATTGGTAACGCACTGTGTGATGAGTGTGCCCTGATGCAATTTGGATTCACACACTGTTCTAGATTAGCCTCCTATTATTGCTATCCGATATTTGAGTTGAGCCTAAACAAGTTAACAAAGAGCTAGACTAAGCACATTCTTTGATAGTAGCAGCTAAAATTCTCAAAGGGAACATGTGACAAATACAGTCGCATTATAACTAACTGAATGTCCTGTTTTCACATTCAGAACTCTTTGAGCCTAATCCCTCTGTCCCCCCGAGGAGCAGATTTCATCAGAGAACAAACAAGCAGAGTCTCTATAAGGCCACAATGTTCCAACCACAAGTCTGTCTTTACAATTAATAGTCCTGATCAAAGACTGGAACTTCTTACCACTCATCATATTGATGTACAAGTCCGTCAATCTTTGGATTAAAAGAAACTACAACCTGCCACAAGAAATAACTGCAGAATGTATAAACAATTACATACGGAGCTATAATGAAATCTTTTTTTTTTAATACCAATCGGGTTAGTAACGGATGTTCAAGTGAGGTTAAGAATTACAACTAAAGTACGCTTCACCCATCTTATACTCGAATGTCAGTTTATCTAGTTATGTCATGGTTATGCCAGGAACAATTCCAGGTGTAAAAACCTGCCAAGTCACTGTGTGACTGATTAACTATGACATCAAAATGTGGAAGAAAAAGGATAAAAACTAACATTTACAACAAAGAAATAATGGAGGGTGTATTATTTGTATTGTGTAATGAAATTCTACATATATCAGTCTCACTTTAGTGTCATGGGCTCATTTCAAAGCCAGCTCCCCGGTGCAGAGGCTGCCTAACATGACACAGACAAATGACTTGAGGCAAATGCCATCAGTGACTCCATAATGGTGAACAGCTCTGTGACAATGGCATGAAATGGCACTAAATGTCAGTGTGCTCTATTAAGACTGTGGGGTCTGTGGGGTCTGTGGGGTCTGTGTGCCATGGCCTGAGCTCCTAATGGTCTGTGTAGCCTGTGGCAGGTCATTTCCTCCAAAGGAGGGGATCCCTACTTTGTTGTGTCCCTGGAGCAGGCTCCACATACAGAGGTATAAGGCAGTGTACTTAAGAGCTACTGCTGCTGACAGGATTAGGGCAGTGACAGCATGACAGCCTCAAATCTTAATGACAAACCAACACGCTAGCAACTCCTGATACATGACATGGCCTCCAGGGCAACGCTGTACTTAGCATAAAGCAGCCTAGGATTAGAAAGAAACATATATTAAGACACATGCAAATAAGAATGCTAAGTTAATGAAAGTTCAAAGACTGGACAAAATTAGAAGCTTAAAGCTATATCCGAAGTTTATATTACATAGAGAAGGCTTTAAACATATGCCAAACTTAAAAATACAAATCAAAAGGCTGAAATGAACCTGAAATAGACTAGTTTATGCAATTAAGATGACTGGAGACCATAACAAACATTGGGCCTGCCATAACGATATAAAAGCTAAAAATGGAATTCTTGATACAGTGTCCCAATATTTATAATTTATAGTTTTGCATTAATTTAAGCTTTTAACAATGTTCAATGTGTTCTTTTTCTCTTTTCAACATCATTAGTTACATTAGTTATTGGAAGTACAGTATGAGGATGCAGAGGATGTATTTAAATGAATGCCGATGATTTGAACAGCTGAGAGGAAAAGCATGTCCCAGGGGTTAACAGCAGCTTGTCCTAATGTAACGTCTGTTGGGACGAGTGTCAATCCGTCTCTGTCACTGTCCCCTACGTGCCTGTCCCCGAGACGCACTTCCCCCTCCCCCTGACGACTGGACGGTCCCTCACGTGCTCCCAAGCGTTCCCATGCCTTGGCCGACGCACTCTGACATCTGTAACGTAAACAGATGTGCGGCCATGACAGGAAGTGGCCCACATCTGAAGGCCCTGATGGGGTCTATGTGACGAAAACGTGCTTTGGTCACTTGCTAAGAAAAGCAAAAGAAGTGTCCTACACCACTGTGTGAGGGGGAGTGTGGAGGTCAAAAGGATGTGGAAAACTCAGTGATGGGGTTAACAGCTGGCTTAGTGACAATAGAAGTGGGCGACATTGACAAAAATGAATATCCTGATATATCTTTTGCTCGATACAATATTGAGACATTTTAAAAAAGGGGTATTAATGTGGTATTAATTGCTAACACATAAGATATGTAGATCACCATGTTATTTACATACATAACATATAACATATTAAAATGCTTAATACGTTTCAGTTTCATTTCATTCCTGACCTTCTCCCCTCCCTTTGTTCCCTGCTCTAAGTTACTCCCCTTATATCTCGGTATATCTCTACTTTACAATAGTCTTTTATAGGAATAATCACTCTAAAACTTAATAATATGAGTACTGATTACAATAGGAGCGAATTACAACCATAGCATTGTATAACAGGATAAAACAACATTCTAACAGAAGAACATTGAGTTAATTAAAAATTGGGTTACTTAAATGTCTCAGTTCAAGTGCCTGCTGTCAAATACTCCACACCAATGCGATGAAAATTATAATTATTCGTATATTTGTAACCAACACCTTCGCCTCAGGCTTGGAGAAAAACATTTGGCAGTTCTGTCCTCTACAGATACGGAATGTCTCCTGATAATGTTTTAAGTGATCCAACATTAAATCACATCACATTAAAGGGCCCATATTACGGTATTTTCTGATCAGTGCTATAATGCTGTTTCCTGGAGTTGTTTCATTCACACATGTTTAACAAACAAATCTTATATATAGTTCTTCCCTCAAACTAAAAGCATGTGTAATGTCATGTGGTAATACAAGAAGTGCTCCACTGTGCTTTTAAACTCCATACACCTTCAATAGAATCATTTGGGTATTTTAGGTCTGAAATTTCTCTACTAAACAAAAAGTAAAATGTAGCTGTTAACTTGAAAACTACCGCTTCATGACATCACAAGGTGGAACAAAGCATTTTGAGCTTTAGAAATGTAGACAGACTAATAATAAAGGGTTGCTCAAACGTGTGAATGAAAATTGCATTGTCCATTTTTTATTGAATGTGAAATAGGTGATGTTGAAAGTTAACTTGCCAGTAGATGTGTGAGAAACATCTGAAAAAGTTTTGTTTGGATATGCAAAATTAAGATGAAAAAAAAAAAATATATATATATATATATATATATATATATATATATATATACACACACACATACATATATATATATATATATATATATATATATATATATATATATATATATATATATATATATATATATATATATATATATATATAAATGTGTTCCTCACCTTCCACGGTGGTTGGTCTCTCTCACCCTCATCAGCTCGGGCCCTCTACCAGAGGCCTGGGAGCTTGAGAGTTCTGCGCAGTATCTTTGCTGTTCCTAGTACTGCACTTTTCTGGACTGAGATGTCTGATGTTTTTCCTGGGATCTGCTGTAGCCACTCCTCCAGTTTGGGGGTTACAGCCCCGAGTGCTCCGATCACCACTGGCACCACTGATGCCTTCACCTTCCAGGCCTTCTCCAGCTCTTCCTTGAGCCCCTGGTATTTCTCTAGTTTCTCGTGTTCCTTTTTCCTGATATTACCATTGCTTGGTATTGCAATGTCCACCACCACGGCTTTGTTCTGTTGCTTATCCACCACCACTATGTCTGGTTGGTTCGCCATCACCATTCTGTCAGTCTGTATCTGGAAGTCCCACAGGACCTTGGCACGCTCATTCTCCACAACCTTCGGGGGTGTTTCCCACCTTGACCTTGGGGTCTCCAGCCCGTACTCTGCACAGATGTTTCTGTACACTATGCCCGCCACTTGGTTGTGTCGCTCCATGTATGCTTTCCCTGCCACCATCTTACACCCTGCAGTTATGTGCTGGACTGTCTCAGGAGCCTCTTTGCACAACCTACACCTTGGGTCTTGTCTGGTGTGGTAGATCTGGGCCTCTATTGCTCGGGTGCTCAAGGCCTGCTCCTGTGCAGCCAGGATGAGGGCCTCTGTGCTGTTCTTCAGACCAGCCCTCTCCAGCCATTGGTAGGATTTCTTGATATCAGCCACTTCAGTTATGTTTCGGTGGTATGCCCCATGTAGGGGCTTGTCCTGCCATGATGGTCCCTCCAGCACCTCTTCCTCTGACCTCCACTGTCTGAGGCATTCCCTGAGCACATCATCTGTTTGGGCCTTGTCCTTGATGTACTTATGGATTTTGACTGTTTCATCCTGGACAGTGGTTCCCACACTCACTAGTCCTCAGCCTCCTTCCTTCTGGCTCGCATACAGTCTCAGGGTGCTGGATTTGGGATGGAACCCTCCATGCATGGTCAGGAGCTTTCGTGTCTTAACGTCTGTGGTCTGTATCTCCTCCTTTGGCCAGCTTATGATTCCTGCAGGGTATCTGATCACTGGCAGGGCGTAGCTGTTTATTGCCTGTGCCTTATTCTTGCCATTGAGCTGGCTTCTTAGGACTTGCCTTACTTGTTGCAGGTATTTGGCCGTAGCCGCTTTCCTTGTTGCCTCTTCAAGGTTGCCATTTGCTTGTGGGATACCAAGGTACTTGTAACTGTCCTCAATGTCTGCTATTGTTCCCTCTGGGAGTGATATACATATATATATATATATATATATATATATATATATATATATATATATATATATATATATATATATATATATATATACTATTAAGGGAATATTTTGTGTATTGTGAAAAAAAAAAAAAAAATTAAAAGACTACAATAGAAAAAGGCTTTCAAACAAGGGCATAAAATTATATCTCTGCACTTTTGTTGTTCATTTTATAGTACATTCCCTTTCTTGAACCTCAACCAGCATAAACTATAATTTACATAACTATAAATTTCATGTGGATTTCTAAGATGTGACCAGATTATTGTCATTAAGGTAATCCAAAACAAATATCAAGATTTAAAAGGTGTACTATGTAAGCTTTTGGTTGGGGATCTATCACCTGCTTGTTTTTATGGATATGACATTGTTCGCCTCAGGAGGGGGAAGCAGTGCTTCACCAACACTGTTTACAGTGCGGGTGGGGAGCTGTTGACCTCGACTGGGGACGTTGTTGGACGGTGGAAGGAATACTTTGAGGATCTCCTCAACCCCACTGTCACGCCTTCTGAGGAAGAAGCAGGGGCTGGGGACTCGGAGGCGGATTCGTCCATCACCCTGGCTGAAGTCACTGAGGTGGTTGGCAAGCTCCTTGGTGGCAAGGCTCCGGGGGTGGATGAGATCCGTCCCGAGTATCTTAAGTCTCTGGATGTTGTGGGGCTGTCTTGGTTGACACGTCTCTGCAATATCGCGTGGCGGTCGGGGGCAGTGCCTCTGGACTGGCAGACCGGGGTGGTGGTCCCTCTGTTTAAGAAGGGGGACCGGAGGGTGTGTTCCAACTACAGGGGAATCACACTCCTCAGCCTCCCCGGTAAGGTCTATTCCAGGGTACTGGAGAGGAGAATCCGGCCGATGGTCGAACCTCGGATCCAGGAGGAGCAGTGTGGTTTTCGTCCCGGTCGCGGAACACTGGACCAGCTCTATACTCTCCATCGGGTGCTCGAGGGTTCATGGGAGTTTGCCCAACCAGTCCACATGTGTTTTGTGGATCTGGAGAAGGCATTTGACCGTGTCCCTCGTGGGGTCCTGTGGGGAGTGCTCTGGGAGTATGGGGTCCGGGGCTCTTTGTTAAGGGCTGTTCGGTCCCTGTATGACCGGAGCAGGAGCTGTGTTCGCATTGCCGGTAGTAAGTCGGACATGTTCCCGGTGCATGTTGGACTCCGCCAGGGCTGCCCTTTGTCACCGGTTCTGTTCATTGTATTCATGGACAGAATTTCTAGGCGCAGTCAGGGGCCGGAGGGGATCCGGTTTGGGAACCACAGGATCTCATCTCTGCTGTTTGCAGATGATGTTGTCCTGATGGCTTCATCGAACCGGGACCTCCAGTGTGCACTGGGGCGGTTCGCAGCCGAGTGTGAAGCGGCTGGGATGAAGATCAGCTCCTCCAAGTCCGAGGCCATGGTTCTCGACCGGAAAAAGGTGGCTTGCCCTCTCCGGGTGGGTGGGGAGTCTTTGCCTCAAGTGGAGGAGTTCAAGTATCTCGGGGTCTTGTTCACGAGTGAGGGGAGGATGGAGCGTGAGATTGACAGGCGGATTGGTGCAGCGTCGGCAGTGATGCGGTCGCTGTACCGGACCGTTGTGGTGAAGAGGGAGCTGAGCCAAAAAGCAAAGCTCTCAATTTACCGGTCAATCTACGTTCCTACCCTCACCTATGGTCATGAGCTTTGGGTAATGACCGAAAGGACAAGATCGCGGATACAAGCGGCCGAAATGAGTTTCCTCCGTAGAGTGGCTGGGCGCACCCTTAGAGATAGGGTGAGGAGCTCAGTCACTCGGGAGGGGCTCGGAGTAGAGCCGCTGCTCCTCCACGTCGAGAGGAGCCAGCTGAGGTGGCTCGGGCATCTGTTCCGGATGCCCCCTGGACGCCTCCCTCTGGAGGTGTTTCAGGCATGTCCCACCGGGAGGAGGCCCCGGGGAAGACCCAGGACACGCTGGAGGGACTATGTCTCCCGGCTGGCCTGGGAACGCCTTGGGGTCCCCCCGGAGGAGTTGGAGGAAGTGTCCGGGGTGAAGGAAGTCTGGGAGTCCCTGCTTAGACTGTTGCCCCCGCGACCCGGTCCCGGATAAGCGGAAGAAAATGGATGGATGGATGGATGGATGGACATTGTTCTACCTGGAATGTTCCACAGTATGACATTAAACAGCTCATTTATTAAACTGCATGTAGTTTTATAGCTCAAAAATACCTAGAAAAACATGCATTCTGACTCTATACCAAACTGAAGCATTTGACAGACCCTCTATCAGAAAAGTTACATAATGCACCTTTAATTTCGGTCAACAGCGCCTACACCTACTTACATGTCATTTCAGTATTCTGTATAATCTCTACTGACAGCTATAGTTCCAATTTCACATATACTGAGCGAAAACTGATGGTACCTTGTGGATGTTGGTCAATGTGCTGGCTTAGCATGGACTCCAGCGTAGTGCCAGTCCGGATGAGTGTAAGAGGCAGAGGCAGGGTCATTTGGGGTCAGGAGGAGTTCTGGTTTTCGTCACGCTGAGCTGACTGCACGGGTCCAGAAGGTCATCCCTCTTTGTGGTGGAGGGCAGTGAGCCGCAGCCACTGCCAAGGAGCGTAGCGTCAAAATAAACAGTCCACCCCATTAACTGCCAGGATAGAGACCTATAGATATGGTACAAAGAGTTTTTTAAGTTAAACTAACCAATTTTTTGGACAAGGAGGTTTTATGACTCATTATCAATACTGACTAACTACTACTACTACTGCTACTAAGGTCAATATTATTTTTATCAGGATATTTATGTAAAATATACTTATCACTAAAAAGTTTGTTATTGTGACAAGACCCACAGGTGCAAACATTTTGTGGAAAAAAAAAATGAAAAAAGAATATGGTTTGACAGCGGCTTGAGTCAGTATCTGGTCAAAGTGATGTAGATCTGAATAATATATGCTGCATTAATCTGGAGATGTGTGTATGCCATCAGCTCTTTTGTCTCACTGAACAACAAACAGGAGGTGCTTGTCCTGGCACCACAGTGGCATGAGGCTTATGTGAGAGCACAGACTGGTCTTTGTCTGAGCAGAAGCCTGTAGCAGTGGTGTCATGAGCAAACAAGCAGACAGCAGCCAGTGCAGAGACAACAGCAGGGGCCTGAGAACGTATCCCTGGGGAACCCCAATACTGCAGCCCATGCACAGGAAATGGAGCAAATATCAAATACACAACACACACCAGCTCATGATTTTATGAGCTTTAAAAAAACATGTTGCTGATGTTGTTTTTGAGTTTTTCTATTCAATTCAAAGAGAGATAACAACAGCAATTATTTATACCACGCAGATGTCCCTTTAATATGACTATGTCAGTCAAATAAAATATATATAGCATCTGAATTTGAAACTATGATTAAAGAGTAAGTGAGGATAGACTCTTTATCTGCCCCTGTTATTTGATCTATATTCATCTCCTGCTCTCAGCAGAGATCTCTCCTGTGGGAAAATGGGACTGAGGCCAAAGCAAAAACCTTGTGGACAAATTCTAAACATAAAACAGAGGGCTTCTGCATGTGTGCAAGTTCACTAGGTCTTTCATATTATTCTGTGTGAGACTGGAATGATATCTAAAAATGGGAACAAAAATGGAGCAGCTAAAGTGGCATCACATGTCTCTTCATTTCCATATTACTGCCTGATTCATCTGTGAGGGGATGGCCCAGCAGCTCCTCAGGGCTCATGAAAAAGGAAATTTAAATAGATCAGGCGACGGCAGAGCACTACAACATTTGAGGCCAGTCAGTCCATTAGTGCAGGGCTACCTCTGCTCTGGTCAATCTGGAGCAAATCACAGTGGCCCTAAATGGAGGTGCAGGAAGTGTGCTGCAGGAAGGAGATAAAAGTGAGAGTACAGGGTCCTGTGGGTCCAGTCCCTTTCATCACTTGTGCAGGAGCACCGTGTTTGGCATGTAAAACACAGGGCAGACATTATACAGTCAAGGCAAAACTCACTCTGGTCCCTCCAAATGTGAAATGGGGAGGACTGAGTGAGCACATAGCTGAGCAGCTTAGGCACATATTCTCTCTGAGAGAGGGGAGAAAACTGTGGTTATATCAATCAACAGTCGTGAGACAGAGAAACAACTGAATAAAATATTCATGGGAATAAAATAAGAAGTTCTTTCTAGCATCAAACTGTGAAGTTTTTGGAATGCAGTGATTTCACAGCAGACTGTTTACACATTTTTGTACAAAGACTTACAAGTGATCAGTCTGGACATGGACACTTTTCTAGTGAAGTTTAAGATGTGAAAATATGGAACTTTTTTCAAAGGTCATGAGAGACAGGGAGTGTCACAAAGCTGATCCACCAGTCATAACATACAAACTGCCTAAGAGCCCATATGCAAATACTGAGACTGAGCTACAAGCTGTTACTTTGATCACGACATCCTTACATGGAAGAAGCACATGTATTCATTTAGTGGAGAAGCACGTGCCAAACCTCTCATAATGCAGTGTGAAGATCTGTTGAGAATTAGAGTTAATGACAGGCTTAACATCTGAACGTATCTCCTCATCTTAATCCAGCCGTAAGCAGCAGCAGCCTTCTTCTAACAAGTAGAAAGAAACACAGTGAGGACCGTCACAACAAGCTTAAGCTCTAGGCGAAATTGAGGTTGTATCCCTAACCTTTATTGTTTACAGGGCGGTCAGCTGAAAATGTCAAATGCAATGTCAATATAGTAGTATTCCAACAATGGTTGATGCATTATTCATTATTTAAATTTTCTTATTGCTTATTAGAATGGCTCTGGGACGAGCACAAGGGGCAGTCCACCTGGAGACATTGTTAAGATAATGGCAAAAGCAACACATGAGACAAGCACATATTAACCACATAATATATGTGATGCAAATCCATCAAACTAATATAGGAGAACTAAAGGTAAGC
The DNA here is from genome assembly GCA_029959045.1 of Taenioides sp. WSHXM2023. Taxonomy (NCBI): domain Eukaryota; kingdom Metazoa; phylum Chordata; class Actinopteri; order Gobiiformes; family Gobiidae; genus Taenioides; species Taenioides sp. WSHXM2023. Next base: position 19,891,576 of record CM057092.1, on the reverse strand, counting down.
GGTTGACTCTTTTTGTAAATTACACATTGACCACCAGTCATATAGTTTTGAGCATTTGACAGAAAATAATATTTTGGATCATGTTACAAAACTTTGGCCCAAGATCTAAACTTGAGTTACCCTGGAATAAAAATATATCAAGTTTTTTTTTTCCCACATATTGATCAAACAATGTTTTTTTCAATTAGATTTGTATTTAATCTTAAAAGAAAAAAAGAAAGAAAATAAAAAAACAATGGATTTAAAAATCAATTCCTACAACAGATAGACAATACATCATTGCAAGATAAATTGCAACCTGCAAATTTGAATTCTGCTCCAAAATACATGTTTTTACTGACAGAGGTTTGGCAGTTGACTTCTCAAATGACCCAAGCGTGTCACTGACGATAAGAAATGACTGAATCTGGATCTGGATAAAAATTCAATTAGATGCACAGCCCTATAACTATTCCAGAAACTTGAGTTTATGATCCATATTTCACACCAAAATGAAATGTTAATTTGTCCTGGTATTGCCAATGTTACTTAACATTTAAGTAAATATATACATAAATGGTGCTTAGATGGTAACAGACCAACAAACCACCAAGCAGTGTACACTGTTCTACTTTTGCATTACAATGAATTCAAGGTTAATGTCTGTAACATAGAAGGACAAGACCTGCTTTCATTTTCATTGCCAAACCAGACGCTTGCTTTTCAACCCAAGGCCATGCACATTTACCAGCTCACAAACAAATTTGCAACTTCCATTTATTTAAACGCATTGATTATCTGACAGACTGTTTCCTTCCTTACCAGCAAGGTTGTGGCATCCCTGCCTATTAGATGGCCCCTTTTCTGTATCTGTTCCCAGGAGCTACGTTTAAAAGCAGAACATCCCCAAGCCGTGCTAAACCACAATTATTACACTGTCACTAAACAAATAGGAAGCCCTGATGTATTCTTCATGAGCTGCAACCAGTTGATCTGATAGCGCAACAGATGCCCTTCCTCCTACTTTCACCAGGTATCCGGATGCCCCCCTGGCAACAATTGCACTTGACAAATGAGGCTTGCTAAAGGAATAGAGGGTGGTCAAGCCCCTACCGATGTGACGGAGTGACTTAATTGAAACTATCAATCAGATACAGAGGGATTCTTCCATCTTTTCCAGTTCTGACTTCTGATTCTCGCCTGCATAATCTCCCACTCACCGCTGTGAAAATGTTTCCTACTACTGTCATACCCATGCGCATATTAAGAGCTATGAATGTGCTGTGATTGGATATGGAAAATATTGCTAGTCTATGCTGTCCCTCCATCCTCATCATTTTCCCACAGCACACTTGACTTGTTCCACTATAAAGCTTGACAATTCAAATTAATGCCTGCTGCCTTGCGTTCTCTCATGCGCATTTTAGCTTATAGACAACTCACCATAGAAAAAACAGTCAGTGCTGCTACTATATGCCAGCATGGGGATGTCATTTTGAATGTTAAATGTGGGGGCAGTAACAAAAAGGAAATACCTTGCCGGTGTGGAGCCAGTAAGGGGTTAAGCCTATTACAGAAGACCAATCAGGATTGGGGGAGCACTGCAAACCTCCGCAGTGAGAGAGAGAGAGAGAGGGAGGGGAGGGCGGGATGGATGGAGAGAGATACAGACTCCGATGGTTTGCACACTTATCCAGACAGTAACAGCAACACACAGCGCAACACCAGAGTTTGTGAGCTGTGACAGTAATCAAGAGCCAAAGGGATAAATAGAAAGAAGAGGGGAAAACGCAAAGCACAGGACTAATCTATCCAGCTGTGGCGTTGAACGACATCTGGAGCTGACGTGACCTCTTGGAAATTCATCAATAATTTTAGGATTACAACTAATGTACCAGGACAAGGGTTGTGGCAGTCGAGCTATATTGTTAAAGGTTTTCTGTGTTTTCTGGAGACAAGAAGAACATCTGTGATAGCTCCAAATGGTGAGTTTACCTGTGCGTTTGATGGGCATTTTACTTACTGCTTTGATTAACACCATATAGTAAAGCGTAGGTGACAACAAGGGAAATGTTACTCTGAAAAAAGTAGTAGCAAATGTAAAATTAAAGAAATTAAAATAGACAGCTGGTATGACAAAAATGTAATTTCTGAGGCATACATGTTTCATATTATTTGCACACACTGTTGTCATCGCATTTGTTTCTGTAACTACGTGCTTCTAAATCTTCTGTCTTCTGCAAAACTTCAAAGCGTGACCTAATTACAACTTTCTCCCTGCCATTTTCTTCACAGCTTATGAAATTGGCTCAACACCATAAATACTAAAGCTCAGTTTCTTATAGCAGTAAGAAGTAGCTTTAAGCAGTAGCATTCTTTTTGGTAACAACCTTGGGAGAGTGACCGATGTGTTCCTCTGAAGCAATTACACATTTAGCATGATTGTCATACCAGGATGGTTCTGTCTCTTTTATGACAGGTTCCCAAAGGAATCCCACAGTGCTTCAGCTCACAATGTGTCCAATAGCCAAGATTTATGTGACCATTTCATCACCCGGTAGCTGGCTCGTAGGATAATTTACATGCATAATTTAACTCGACTTCAATTGCAAGATGTTACGTCGTCTAATCTCATAGAAAATCACAGGTTTTCTTCATGTGCAGCTTTGTTTTCGGCGCAACAGATATGTTAATGTAGTGACAAGGAGCGCCAGGCACCATGGAGCAAGAACACGATTAGATATCAAAGTCTTGTTACTATGCTAATTAGTTCTCTGGTCCTCTCTATGTTCTGGATATGTTTATTTTCAATCAACACATCCCACTTGCCTTATCAAATCATAATTTATTTTCTTATTTTCCAGGTTTAAAAAAATGGACAACTGAAGGGAGAGCCAATATTGCACGACTTGCTGCTCAAATGTACAAAGGAGACAGGCCTCACAAGCTTACGTTCCCCCCTCTTGGGATAATCTTCAACTGTTGAATCAACCTCCCCTTTTCATGTCCGCATCCAAATCCGGGTTGATCACAACTGTCACGGTGAATAGACTCACTGTGGAGCTGTGATGTTGGGTCTCCACGCATGCTAGTAAAGTGATGGAGGGTTTGGTACATGCCTCGAAGAAGCGGGGACTTGTGCTATACGTTTGCAAGTCAATGGCGACTGGTGCGAGGCTTACCAAGACTGATGAGAAAGCTGGAGAGTGACCACTTGCTTCCATTAGTGCTCCCATGAGAGAAAAATAGAGGGATGCAACCCGGACGCGATGACCTTTCCTGGGCTCGTACTATACATTACTATGGAGATCTGATAAGGCGCTCGTGGAATATACAGGCAAAGGAATACAACTGATTTATCAACAGATGTCTTATGGCAACAGAGATTTGGATCGAGCTACCTTCCAAGCTGCGAAAGGAAAGAGTTGTGTTTTTTGTTTATTTCTCACTTCCATGATTTCTGGGAATACCAAGAAAATTTAAACAGGCAGCGGAGGTTCGGAGTTTGACACACAATTCCTGTTCATTTGTCAAGCGTACAATCCAAACTGTGAAGACAAAAGCCTGCGTTGCATCATCTTTCCTAGTGGGGACAGGTGGATGGAAGTTCACCTGCGGTTGGGGTCAAAATAGTACTGGCAGTGCACTGACAATCCATTGGCTTTCCAGACAGGTGCAGTTCTGGCAGGCTGCAGCTCGGTGATGGACTAGCAGTGATAGGGAGAGCCTGACTGGAGGGCTGCTTGGAACAGATCCTCTCTTTCCATCAGCAGGGTTTGGATGTGATGCTCATCTCTGTGGATGCGCCGCGGACTCCATGGCCTGATTACACAGACCTGCAATTCAGATAGTGCTGGAGGGAAGGGTAAATATTACTAAAATCAATTTCATTTTCTCCTTGTCTTGGGTCCTATTCAGCCTAGATTTATTTCTCTGGGGGAAAAGTGGTGGGATTTTAATATTGCATGTGCTAATCAGTGAGTTTTAATTTAGTCTAGGGGCCTGTGTATGACGTTTCCCAGCTAACCCAATATTAATTACATAACATAACAACTTCCATCTTGGTGTGTTTGTATTGCCAGAGTCATAGGCAGCTGCTGTAGCTGGAGATGCAATAGTGAGAAGTCTGCTGCTCAAGTTGAAATATTTACACCTTTGACTAAAATAGCAACAAGACAAGAATACCAATGCACAGTAGCTAGCTACTTAATCTCACTGTCTGATCTTGTTATTATAACTTCAATAATAAGAAAGGTATGCCGGAATGTGTTGTGAAATAGAAACCCAGATTCATTGATTTACTCAGAATACCAAAGGATCAAGTTGTCATATTGTAGAGTGTCTGTTAAATCTAAATAATCTGAAAGAAAGGGATATAAAAGATCTATTGATAGAGTAATAACAGTTGATAAAGAGCCACTATAAGTATGTAAAGTATGTAATGGGCATATCTGATCTACAGAACAAATGAGTTTCTTATCAAACTCTAGACTTCCTTATCTAAAGAGGCTGCATTAATCTGACATGGGCTCTCCTCTCGTACATGCAGGATAATGCATATCCTTTCCCAGCCGGAAGAAGAAGCCACCATGAGTAACGTCACGGTCACAGACAACACCGAACCCATCGGCCGCACCATGAGCCCGGCCACCCCCAGCCCCTACGCCTACCCTGTCAGCTTCCAGGTCTCGCTGACAGGCTTCCTTATGTTGGAAATTATCCTTGGTCTGAGCTCCAACCTCACTGTGCTGGCCCTCTACTGTATGAAGTCCAACCTGATTAGCTCGGTCAGTAACATAGTGACTATGAACCTGCATGTGCTCGACGTCCTCATCTGCCTGTGTTGCATCCCACTGACCATTGTGGTGGTACTGCTGTCTCTGGAGGGGGACACTGCCCTGGTCTGTTGCTTCCATGAGGCCTGTGTCTCCTTTGCTAGTGTTGCCACAGCTGCAAACGTGCTGGCCATTACACTGGACCGCTATGACATCTCAGTGAAACCAGCCAACCGGGTGCTGACTATGGGCCGGGCCCTGGCCTTGCTGGCTGCCATTTGGGTGCTATCTTTTGTTAGTTTCCTTGTTCCATTTATTGAGGTAGGCTTCTTTGCCCAGGGTCACGCTGAACTCAACCAGACAGTGGTGGAGAATGTAGTGCATACAAACCAGTACTACACTGAACTAGGACTCTATTACCACCTGTTGGCCCAAATACCCATTTTCTTCTTCACTGCTGTGGTGATGCTCATCACCTATTCTAAGATCCTACAGGCGCTTAATATCCGCATCGGCACACGCTTCCACAACTCACAGAAGAAGAAGGTGCGCAGGAAAAAGCGGCCCTCCATGACAGCCATGACGCCACAGCAGGAGGCCACAGACGGCTCCCAAAGCAGTGGGAGCCGTAACCCCACTCTGGGCATGCGGACCTCGGTGTCTGTCATCATCGCTTTACGGCGCGCTGTGAAGAGGCACAGGGAACGCAGGGAGCGGCAGAAGAGGGTTTTCAGGATGTCCCTGCTGATTGTGTCCACATTCCTGCTGTGCTGGACGCCCATTACAGTGCTTAACACAGTCATTCTGAGCATGGGGCCCAGTGACCTCATGGTCAAACTCAGACTAGGCTTCCTCGTCATGGCCTATGGGACTACTATCTTTCACCCACTACTGTATGCCTTCACCAGGCAGAAGTTCCAGAAAGTGTTGAAAAGCAAAATGAAGAAGCGTGTGGTATCCATCATTGAAGCAGACCCCACTCCAAACAATGCCATCATACATAACTCCTGGATAGATCCAAAGAGGAACAAAAAGGTGACTTTTGACGACAAAGATGCTAGACAGAAGTGTCTGTCTTCGGAGGATGTGGAGTGAACTCATTCTCCTAATGCAGTATGCAGTCAATAAAGCAGCTACACTGACAATATGTCACGATGAAAAAGGGAACATGTTAATCCAAAGCAGAAATGTAAATATTATGTGCAATAGGATGTATAGAATGAGGTGACGTTGGATAATTTATTACTATTTATTGAGATCAAAAGTAGATTTCTTAGATGTACTATATACTGTAATGTAGATACTGCATGGCTTTTGTAACCGTAGCAACACCTAGGACATTGCGTACATACTACAGGGAAGAGAGAAACAGAATTAGGAGTTGTTGCGTATCTGTATATATGGATATTTATAATACATTTTGTGTTCTCTCACCTAAGCAGCAAAAGGCTTCCTGTCTCCCTCCCCCAAGTAAACTGTTTGTGATTTTGTAACAGCTGTGAGATTACTCCCATTCATCAATGTGCCCCTCGCTTTGACACCACTCCCCAGTGACCACCGACCTTATTGCCTAAAGTCCAGCGGGGGATGACCCTCTGATCCCAGTGTAACTGTAGATATGAGGGAGCAGACAGGTCAGACATGCAGGGTATAGGCAGGAGTACTGTACGCTATGTTGCTGTTTTATAAGCTTGAGTGCTGTTAACACTCATTTAGGGCTAACCTAAACACGCCACAGACACAACAGCACACATCAGTTTTCATCATTTTGTTTGACATAGGCCAGATGTAATCCAAACCCTCTGTTTTACTTTAGCAGTCACTTGTTTGAGCCAATGGAAAATCTATGGCTGCTGTATTGCTGTTTTGATGGAGAACAAATTTACAGTGATGCACTGCAATGAGAGAGCTCTTACTTTAAAACAGTTTATACTTATAAACTAAAAAAGTTAAGCTTTGTTTCACTTTTTTTTTAGTTGATAAACGCTCCCATAGCAAAATGATGAAAACATTGTTTATCAAAGTTGTTTGACTTTAATAATGGTAGTCTAGCAACTATGTTCACACAATACGCAAATCAGTACTGCAATAAACAAGTGCAAACGTCTTAAGCCTAATAAAAGATTCTGTTTACAAGTCTAAACAGCAGATAATGACGTTTTTCTTTTGTGATTGTCTCAATATAATATATGTAATGCAGTGTTTGTCAAATAAGGTGGGGAAATTACATTTTTCTCCTGCAGAGATATTATAATAAAGTTGACCTTATTTTACTTAATTTGAATATAGATTCCCCCAAATAGAGTAATATATTCATAAAACCATCACAAGATTCAACTGGGAGAAAAAAATTAAACTTTTTTTCCTCTGAACGTGCAGGCGTAGAGCTCATCTAGATGATGTATAGCCTCATTAGCATATAAAGTCGTTTCAGATTTGGCTGTCAGCTCATTTCTACACTATGCATATACAGGTCAAGCATTACATTCTAGTATTCCTCATGTAGGACTGCATATGTATGGCTTCACTATTGTCAGTAATGAGCTTATTCCAGCGTGCTGTCTCACAGTGGAGGACTGAAGAGCCCTTTAGATGGTGCGCTGCCACACAGATTAGACTGGTCTGTTCTTGGAGCTCACACGACTGATATGGGAATATTGATGGAGCTCCTTTATGAGGCGCTGTAAACAGCAGCGTGCATGCTGCGTGCCTCCGGGGAAGAGCAGTGATTGAGAGCAGAGATGGGATCAGAGCCAGCAGCACATGAGTTGACAAGAGCGATGGACAGTGACCTATGAGGAGATGAAACTGTGAGCCAGGGGACATGTCTAATAAACACACAGATATATGGCCAATCCAGGCTGCACAAATACCAGATGAGGCCGCTGAAAGCTTCATTAGGGTTCTAAACAGAAATCACTGCTATTGATTGTGCTCTAAAATGAGCACTCAATGAGCTAAACAATTAGCACTAACCAGACTTTGAGGTCACTCTTTAGTTTCCATCAAGAGCTCAAACTAGAGCCAAAAAAGCCTTTTAAGCACAGCCAACACAGGCGCATGCTGGATGTATTGACCCTCTCAGCGACAGATACTCAATCTGCTCTGGTGTACAGACTATCAATGCTCAGAGGTCTACCACTACCACATCTCATTCTTCTATGATCTTATGAGCAGCAATACTTAAACAGGAGAACTATATACATGGAATAGCAGTCAATGAGCGTCTCTGTGGCCGTTTATGGTCTCATTATGTCTCACACATTTGAGAACAATGGCCTAGTTTCTGTTGTGGACAAGAGGAAAAAAATCCCCAGGCGCAGAGTGGTGCTTTTCTCATCTGAGACTTGAACAGTGCAACAACAACCTTGTCTTCTCCTTCTGAAATGTCAGAAGCATTAACAGAAGCCGTACTATCAAAGCATACTTACTATGTCACTGCAGCACAAAATCAATGAGCGCACATAGTCTTGCCATTTTGTGTTGCTTTGATTTTTAAAGTAGATTTGCTATTAACAACATCCTGATTTGCTTACATCTCATACTCTTGGTGCATTCACAACATACTCTCCATTTGAAGCTGAATAGTAGATAAGATAATGGAGGTAGCTGACAAGAGCGGCTGGGGGTGCGCACCTCAAGGTCAGCATGTCTGCGTGGTTAGCCGTTAGCGTAGCGGACGTTAGCGGCTGGTCCCTCTAACCTCCAACTTGCACTGATGAGCGGGTCAATAGCAGGGCTTCATTGCGAGCCTTATTACAATCACTTGACCCATCTGTGTCCCCCATCTCTCCCATCACTGGAGCCTGAAGCCTGGGCGATCTCTATCACATCAGACATTATAGGGCCCCCGCGTTCAATGGCCGTCCTTCCAATCGCCATGCAGTGTCCCTGGCTCGTCCCCCACTCTTCTTTCTCCCTCTCTCACTCTCTCCATCTCCTGCCACAGACACAGAATAAAAGCTGAGAAAATCACATTATTCTGTCTGTTTGGGGCCATTATTATATTAGGTCAGCGAACACTCAACTCTGATTCTGCTTGGGATGAGGAGAAGAAAGTGAATTAAGCTACAGCCAGCAACTCAATGACAAATAGCAACCCGTGATCATTATAAAAAATCTCAACCAAGCTGCATTTTGAGCAAGACACTTCATACAAGACTGCAGATTCATGGGTGCGATAAAAAAAACAATTTCAGTAGACTTACGAGAGCGAGGGAAAAGGGACACAGAGGTGGTGACTTGTGTTAAAATGGCTTCATTGTGTGTGAGAAACTAAGCATGTGGCGTCTGTTTTTTTTCCTATTTCCTGTTTTGTTTCCTATATTATGCAAAAATTAACTCTTGTGAGCTTTAAGTCATGTTATAATGCTGTTACCTCCTCAAAAAAAAAATCCCTGGAGTTGTGTTTTGTTTCATTTACACATGTTTGAGTAATCCTTTATTTGTAGTCTGTCTACACCTTGAAAACTCAAAAAGCTCTGTTCCACCTTGATGTCATGAAGTGGTAATTTTCAAGTTAACAACTACCTTTTACCCTTTGTTTTTGTAGAGATAGGCAGGTACAGGGTTGAAATTATGTAAATGATTCTAGTGAAGGTGTGCAGATTTTAAAGACACAGTGGAGCACTTCCTGTATTACCACATGACATCACAAGGTGGAACAGAGTGTTTTCTGTTTGAGGAAAGAACTAAGCCTAAATATGCAGGGTTTGTGAAGGAAACATAACAAAACTCCAGGTATGTTTTTGACGAGGAAAAAACATTATAACATAGGCCAGAAAATGGTGTAATACTATAAATCAATGCGTTGTAGATTGCTGTTGTGGGTTATCAGAGAGAAACAGACATTTAATGGTACAAAAGAGCGCCCCTTGTTCATAATCCACACGGCATCTCTGGACAACTGCTTTAAAAAAAAACTAAAAAAAAACGTTTTGTGTAAAAGCGAGTGCTGTTGGGTAAAGGTGATTTAAATCCTAAAGGGAAAATTGTCTGCGTTTGATTATACAACTGCATTATTAAACAGAAAAGCACTGAATTAGGATATGATATTTTTGTGAAGTAGGTATCACAGTATTTACTACTGAATGGTATATAGACATTCAATAGCAAATACTGTGATACCTTGTTTTGACAATGGACTATGCTCTATAGATGTGGCTTCATTTTGTCACTTTATACAGTTTTGCGAATTGATAAATGTAAGCCTGTTACATCATTTCTTAAGCGTGCACTATGTAACTTTTTGGTAGAGGATTACTTTGCGTTGAATGTTCCAGTGTGTGATGTATCTCCATGGAGACAATCCAGTGGCACCAAACAGGTATAGGTCAGATCTTTGGAGAGGTGACCCTGCTCATCTCTATATGCAAAACAGACATGTTAAATGCCATATATTCCAGGCAATGTGATTTTCCATGGAGAGAGGCTGGTAGTGACCTCAGAAAAGTTGCATAGCGCACCTTTAAAAACTGACATTTGCTCAGTAGTCTAGAAGTACTGCAAATTTAACAAAAGCACAATCTTTTGATGGGGAAAAAAAAATCACATTAGCCAAGGTTACACACTCATCGGCAGTAGTAAAATTTTACACCTAACAAGAAATTCAGTTCATTTGAAGATTTGGCTCCAACAAATGAAACAAGCGTATTACCCACTAAACCCAAGAGATGTGGTTGCGTGGCAGTGTGCCCAGACTTTGCTTATTGCATGTTTATGTGCACCTGCCCGTCTCCGTGTGGATACAAACAGTATGTGTCTACAGAGCCAAGTGTCAGCCCAATTGTTTTATGGGACAGTGTATGTGTGTGTGTGTGTGCAGAGATTGGTGCCCTCTAGCTCTTATTATTCCGCTACACTGAGAGAGAGAGAGAGTTTGTTCTGCTCAACAAACTGAGTAGAATAGTATGTGGTGTCCTGGTCTGGCCTCATGTTAAACACTGGTGGTGGTGAGTCACAGTCGCAGATGTCCAAGTCCGCCTGGTTTCATACCATCCCATAATACGTCTATAGGGCTACAACATTAATACCAATCAAATAAAAAATGAAATGGTAACTATAATCACAAAAGCTGCATTTTTAGGGCAATATTTGTCCTTTGTAAACAACAATATCCCAATATATAATTCTTGTGAAATCTACTAACCAGTTTTGTTTTTGTTTGGTGCTTGCAAGCATGTTCTAAAATGCATCTATTAATTTAGCAGCTCATATTTCAGTCAGTATTAAAGCTACGGGAGGTATTTTATGTCCACTGTAAAGTATCCCCTGAATCCTTAAAGGTGTAACTTTTTGGTTGGGGGTCTGTCAGCTGTTTGTTTCTATAGATATGTCATTGCTCTGCCTGGAATGTCCCACAGTATGACATTAAACAGCTCTATCTTAAATCTATCCAATTACAGGTGGTTTATAGCAAAAATACCTAGAAAAAGAGGCATGCTGTCTGTCAGCAGGGGTTGCCTCTCCACAGATCTGACCTGTAACTTGGTCTGGTTTGGTTAGACAAAGCAATAACATTTCCATGGAGAAAAGCATTTGAAGGACCCTCCAACAAAAAATGTACTCAATGCACTTTTAAATTAAACGCTTATAGCAATGTTTCTAACACAAAAATCTGTCTTAACTATCAAAACAGAATGAAAAATCACATATTAGTACAATATTACGAATTGCAATTACATGGCAACAACCAGTGACCTTCCAAAGAGAGAAAAAACAGACACACAAAAAGAACAGGCCGCAACAGTAGAATAAACCACCTGCTTTGATTCATATTAAGTAAGAAACTGCTAAAGATTAACCTGAGTGGGAGAGTCCAGTCAAATGAATGGATTTTTTATTTTAACAAGTCCCATAGTGACTTCAAACTCACAGTGTTTCTTCCTCTTCTGTTTTCAGCTTAGCACCTTTCAAGTGTGGAGAGTGGAGACAGCAGCACAAATACAGTAGAAAATACAAAAACGTACAGTAGGGATGGGACTTGTTCTTAACTATGACATCACAGAGTGGAACAGAGCATTTTGAGACAGACTAATAATAAAGGATTACTCAAACATGTGTGAATGAAACAAAGCACAACTCCAGATATGTTTTTGAGAAGGTATAATAACATGGCTTAAAGCTCACAAGAGTCAGTTTTGTGTAGTAGGAGCCAAATAAATTCACATTATTTTCACATATCTTTACATCACATCAGGCATATTAAAAAACAGACTTAAAACCATCAATTTCTCCTCATATGATGTTATATCTTCTAATGTCTTGCGGGCCAGTGGTTATGACAGTGGGTGTAGTAGTCCTATGACAGCATGAGGATGAAAAATGAACAGGCCCTCTCAGGTTAGCGCTCTGGCCCTGGCTTACAACCATCTCGGCCTGACCATCTGCTTATTGCGGGCATTTCGCTGTAATGACTGTCCCGGCCGGTCCCCAGAGCTGTGACCTCAGTGGCGGATGGCGTCGAGGAGCGGAGCAATCAAAGCGCATTCACTCCTCGTCCGTCATCTCCTCTTCCCTCTCTCCAAAAGCTATCACACTGACTGCAGCTGTAAACATTCCCCTCCCTAACACTCCTGTGAAACGCTGTGAAAAGCGCAGGCAGATATCAGGTTCTTTTTTTCAGAGGAAGTCAAGATGAATGGGCTGAATGCGACGAGGGGCAGAATCCACTAAAGTAATAGGGTTTGAAATTCAGATGTAACTTGGAGACTGAAACAGGAGAGGATCAACAATAAGGTGACACGTGCTTTTGTGTGCTATTACAGATAAAGGCTAAAGATCTGTTTTATCCAGCTCCATGGGCAAACCTCTCATCCAGGCTATTTGTTATCAGCATTGCATTACTCAAAATAAACACAGATTTGTGCATCTCACTGCAAACAAAGCCATATGTACATTATTCAAGACTGTAGGAGACGCCCCCTTCTACCCAACATAGTCATAGTTAAACAATAGATTGTTTTTAGCTTCTAAAGGTGCACTATGTAACTTTTCTGGCAGAGGGTCCGCCACCTGCTTGTATCAGCAAATATGTTATAGCCAAAAATATTCCTCAATATGGCATTAAACTTGTCTATCACCATGGAGACAGGCAAGTACAAGCAGCGGTTACAGGTTTTTGATAAGTTTAATGCCACACTGTACATTTTTGGCAGTAATAACATCTCCATGGATATGGATGGCATACCTCTCAATAGAAAAGCTGAAGGCATGAAGGCAAGAGGGTGGGGACCTCTCCGCCAGAAATGTTACATAGTGCACCTTTAATATTGTCATATGTAACACACATGCAGGCTGCAAAACAGGCACATTAGAACACGGCTGCTGTGGGGTAATCTGCGTCGTCTAAAAGTTGTGCAAGTGAAGTGCTTCTAATTGAAAGGACATAACATAAGAACGTACCGCCCTCTAGTGACCAATGTACAAATGATCTCCATTTGCAACAACAATTATCACCTATATTAAAATACCACAACTCTCAAAACAGGCCCTGAGCCTGAATTAGCGTTAAATTGTTCAACTGCTTCACTTTGGCACAGAGGCCAATAAATCAATGCAATCACATTCGATACATTTGGAAAATGGCACGTAGATTAGCTATTTGCACTAAGGTAGGCTTGTGTTTGAACTTCTGTGGGTTCATATTAAAAGTGATCATTTTATCCATGTTATTTTACCATGGGGACTTACCAGTGGAGTCAGATGTCGTTTTATTTCTGGCTGCGGGCGCGCACTGCAGCTGTTCAGCGTGCACTTGTTTGGACTTCCCAACACTCCTCTTCTGAACTAGGAGGTAAGATAACAACTACATGTAGATTTGCATTGTAGCCCACGTGATTCCGTTTTATACTTACTAATGTGTCTGTACTTTGTAGCCTATATTTTATTTTGCTATCCTGCAGTGGAAGGTAGGATACTACAGGTGCTATGTCTTGAGTGGTGTTTCTTTCTTGTTGCCTGAATACACACTGTTTACTTTGTTTTAAGGTCTGTAATACAGTGATAGTATTGCAGTGGGTATTGTAGTAATCCACTTCTGTACTTGCAAAGTTCATTCAAAGTTCATTTTCTATTCTACAGGTCGCCCATAACTGCAACAATATGACCCTACAGTGGACCGCAGTGGCATTTTTTCTCTATGCAGAAGTCGTGGTGAACATCATATTATGTATACCATTCATATCAGCTAAAAGGTAAAACCAAATAAGACACTGCAATATATTTGTTTCTGTTTCTGTCATAAACAAGTCAAAGCAGATTGTGCAGTTGTGTTATTTTGTAGTCTATTCAATATATGAGAGTTGCTTTTTGTGTATTTTTCTCTTTTTACTACCTTTAGGGTATTTAATTTCACACTAACAACATTTAATATTTGTGCTAAAAAAAAAAATAACGTCATAATATTTTGATTTAGTTCATTTTTATGTCCAGGAGATGGCGCCCTCATCTTATTCTTTAGCAGATGCTGTACTGTTCAATAATAAGATGAACTGTGAATTAAGGTGCTCTTTTAACCTACTTTCAGGTGGAGGCGAGTTTTCAGCTGGGGTATCTGGAACTGGCTCAGCCCTTATTGGGACAAATGCTTCTTTACTATGATCGTGGTCCTTATTATTCTGTTTCTGGGTAAGTTGCACACAATCTGATCTGCTGCCAGCAAGATTTAAAGGGCCATATTTACTCTATTTTCTGATCTATGCTATAATGATGTTTCCTCAGCAAAACACCTGGAGTTATGTTGTTTCATTCACACATGTTTAACACACAAACCCTGCATATTTAGTTCTTCTCTCAAACAGAACGCACTCTTTGATGAACAATTTGTGACATGTGGTAAAACAGGAAGTGCTCCACTGTGTTTTTTAAATTCCGTACACCTTCATTAGAATAATTTAGATAATTTCAGCCCTGGAATTGGCAATATCGACTGAACAAAATGTAAAAGATAGCTGTTAAATTAAAAACTACTACTGCTTCATGACATCACAAGGTGGAACAGAGCATTTTGAGCTTTGGAGATGTAGACAGGCTAATAATAAAGGTTACTTAAAGATGTGTGAATGAAACAAAACACAACTCCAGGTATGTTTTTGAGGAGATAACAGCATTTTAACATGGCTCCAAACCATTTTGTGTAATATAGGACCTTTATTATCTGTCTTTAGACGCAGTCCGTGAAGTGCAGAAATACTCTGGCCCGGATCCTCTGCAGGACGCCAAGGTCAACCCCAACGTGTATGACCACATTCATATGAAGCTGTTCCGAGCCCAAAGAAACCTCTACATCTCTGGCTTCTCTATCTTCCTCTGGCTGTTTGTGTTATTGATTTGCCTATATTTATCATTTAGAGTGCCGACACATAGTGATTTGTATTTAATTTTATTCTTGTTTCCTATTTCTGAAATGCATATCCCAGAATAATGTGTCGAGTTGTGACCTTGTTGAACCAAGTTGCAGTGAGTGCAGAGAGCAGCGCTGCCCTTCAAGCTCAAATGGACAATATGGCAAATGCAGTGAAACAGCATGAAGAGGACAACAAGAGGCTGAGACAAGTGAGGAGTGCATTTATGTGTAACAACCCAAATATGTTTGGGTAGAAGAGAACAAAGTACAAAAGAAATACTTAAGTACAAATTTTAGGTATCTGTACTTTTACTTCACTACATTTGAGAACATGTATCTACTTTCTACTCGGCTACATTTTAGATCTGGACTTGAAAAGTACTTTTCTTTATGGTTTGACACCTGTTGAAATGGCGGAGACTTTATTTTTTTAGCACATTTATTTTAGGTTAACATCCCAACTTGGAGCAAACCAAATACACAAAAGTGGCTAGAAATATTAAGAAATCATTTGAATCACTTAAAATCTGCTAAATTATTTTTCATCTATTTCATCCATTAATTGCAAATGCAAAATAATTTTACTTTTTACTCTTAAAGTACATTTTTAAACAAGTACTTTAATACTTTTACTTAAGTAGATTTTGTCATGTGATGCTTTTACTTTTACTTGAGTAACGTTTTGCCCCTGTAGCTGTACTTTTACTTAAGTAATAAAATTGAGTACTTCATCAATGGGCAATATGTAGGTTCCAATATCAGTATTGGTGATATTAAAAGGGGTTCTAGATATCAATATTGGTCCAATATTGTAAATTTAGTTTCTGTTTGGTTTCTGTGTACATGTGTCATTCCACTCCTTATCTTTTTTTAACAGACCAGTGAGAAAAATTGAAATAGAAGATCAATCAGGTTAAAACCTGTGGCTGTACGTTTACCCGCAAATTAATCTCATATATATACCTTTAGTTATTATTCTTACAAAAGTGAAAATCTAACTTGTGAATTTTACAATAACTAATATACATTGGTGGCACTTGCTTGCTATGGATTTTAAAATCTATTATTGATTATCGGTCGCAATGGCAGCAAGTCAAATGTCAGATATCGGAATCTGAAAAAAGTCCATCTCTAGTTTCAATACAGAATGTGGAATATACTGTTAAAATTATATAATATTACTTTGATTTCAATGGTCCCCAGGCTCTGCTTGATGAGGAAAAAATGGTGGTCGCCAAAAATCAGCAGCTTAAGTTGGAAATTCAGAAGCTTGAAACTCAGCTAAAGACTTCTGAGTCAGGTGAGAACTACTTTTGAAGGTTGTTATTGTGAATTTTTGGCCGTAATGGAGATCTTGTACTTTGGGATTGCAATAGGATACTCTTCAACATATGGTGTTCCTTGGGGCAGCCGACAGTCTCTCAGGCATATTATATAGTGTACATGAAAGCCGTGTTCTCTTGTGTTGCATGCAGCTGTGCACAGGTCCCAGGCGGAGGTGGAGGCCATGAAGAAGCAGGCCAAAGGTCTGGCTCAGGAGTACGACAGACTTCTGAGTGAGCATCATCAGCTCCAGGTAAAAATAAACACAATCTCTGTGCCCCCACCTGACAGAAAGGTTGTGATATATTTTTGTTTCCTCCACAGAATCAACCAAGTGCCTCAAACAAAAAGGACCAGTAATTTAGGATTATTTTATTTTCTTAATTTTATTGTATTATTTTAGCAAGATGTTCAAAATTGTTTATCACAAGTGTTTAATATGCAGTGGTGAAATATAAAATGATGTTCACTATGATGTATCACTACAGCATTCTACCATGAATAAATAACTATGTATTTTGCTTGTGTTTAAATTATCCATATTGATAGAAATTATTATGATTACTAGAACTTTCATGGATTAGAGAACCCTTCACGCTAACTTGTGATCGTACAGATCTATTTTAAGTGCATATGGCAGTTTTTATGTTTTTCTAATTATTACTTGGTTTTGTGGGATAGTAACTGTGGTTAAATATTTAGTTTGTGAGGAAAAAAGTTCAAAAATACAGGAAGTTCTAAAATTGAATACTTGTACTTAAGTCCATCCAAAAATTCAATCAAAATTACAAGGGCAGTTTAAATACAACAGCATTTTTCTGGCAGTTTATACCTTAATTTAACCAACTAAAGATGTTATCATTTATTAGTCTTCTCCATCTAGTTTTGGCCCGTTAGCGTATGTCATATCTGCTGCCTGTGACCAACCAGGAATTAATCATTAATTAATTATGGAGAAAAAAACAGTTTCTTTAGTAATATCTTGAAAATAATAATGTAAATATGTTTGAAATTAGTTGTCTAACCTGTCTGTGCACTTTAAGGAGGTTGAGAAAAAGTCCACAGACAAGCTTGAGGATCAATTGCCAAGTACTTGGAGAAGAAAGAAACAAGGAAAGATTATAAAAGATTCATGGGATTATTAGAATAAAGAATTAAAAAAATGTAAATTATAAAACTAGATCAGGGATGTACTCTTAAGATTCTTGTTCTTCAGCTTCTCAAGTCCCTTTACTTCTCTTGTGTCTTCCCCATTCAAACAAATTCACGAGAGTCAAACCATTAAGTAAGAATTTAATCAGCTGAAATGTAAAAACAACCACCTATGTACAAAACACATATGTCACATGAATCTACAAACACATTACGTTCTTGTCGCAGCGCATTTTGAAAAATCTTGGTTTTGAAAATGTGAATCCTCTGTACAAATATATAGCCTGTGCTTGAGCAAAAGTGTGCGATGTTCGTTTATAAATCTGAGATGCTTTGCGTAACTGAGAACTGTTTTTTGTGCAACATTTGGTCACAATTGTGTTTCTCTGTCGGAGTTGTAGTTCAAGGCCAAGATAAACTGCTCACACTGGCCGGAGCTGCTCTCGTCTTTCTTGAGAGTCTCCTGTTCTGCGTTCCCACTGGCCAGCGCGCTTTTCTCCTCCATTTTAATATGTCTTTTGAGAACAGCGAAACCCAAAATGCACAAGAAGAAAGACGCAGTCCGTAAGCCCAACGTCAGACCGAGGTACACTATCCTGGAATATGAAAAAAAAGTGTCCTCCATTATATACCAAGGATAGCACAGGTAATGTATAGGAAATGTGTGTTACCTGTACGCAGAAGTGTTGTAAATCCGACATGCTCCTCTCCCTCCGCACGTCTTGTATCCCCATTTGAGACACGTTGAGTCGATGATGGCTCCAAAATAAATAGGAGCAGGTATTCCGGCTGTTTCAGGTTTAAAAGCATATGTTTATAAGATAATCTATACTAAGAACAATTACTCTCCTCAGAGTGCCCTGACACAACCTGCTGACTGAGACAAAGGCGACTGGAAATGTGGAAATGTTCCTGCAGCTGAATTTTAATTTCCTCCGGGATCAATTAAGTTCATTCATCATTTACTTTGAAAAATATCCAAAATAGTACTTTTTTCATTTACAATCTTGTATGCCTTCCCATCTTCAGCTCAACTACAGTAAAAAGCGTCCTTGTATTTTTAAATTCAAATAGTTTTTACTTTTCAATATACAATTCTGCGCATCTAAGCCAAACTGTTCTTATAAGACTACACCTGCAGGAGACAGCTCTTTATAGTGAAAAGTACTAGGAAAATACGTATTTATATGCAAAAGGCTGATAATATCCAAATCGTCAGCTACCTGCCTCTATAGCTTTTTCTTTCTGCTGTTCTGTTCTCCCATATATATCCTTAAAATCAAATTTTCAAAAAAGAAAAAGTCGAAAACCTACAATAACACCAAAAACATAAACAAAAGATACATTAACCACTACCTTCCACTGTCAATCTTCAAACTCATTATCAAATCCAAGAATTGTACCTTCAAAATACTCAAAATACTATCTACGTGACACCCATTATTCTCCTATTTGGTATTAACTAAACACACTTATACATGCATAAGTAAAGAGACGATGCACATCATTTAATCTACTGAAAGCATAAGGCCAGTGTTTTACCCAGTGTTCGAGTGGCCAGTGTGTGGATTCCAAGTGCAAGGGATTTTAGTTCAGGTTTAATGCATCTACAAGAGCAAACAGAAGAAAGTATGTGTTAGATATGTTGGATATATTATCTCGAACACATGAAACATATAACAGCCATAAAAGGACAACGCAACAGGAACAGCCTTGGTCTAACCTTACATAAATCTGGTTCACATTATATAGGAACATTATTATAAATCTTACTGCGTTTTTCTGTATCTCTCTTTGCATGGTTAAGACTTAAATGTCCCAGAACTGACAATATACAGTCAGTAATGTAATTTACTGATGCCAACCTGAAAAAGTCTAGCTAGTATTTAACATGTGAGTGAAAGAGTAAATGCAAACCTTAAATTTGGACAACGGAAATTTCCACGTTTTGTTTTGTCTAGAATGTTCCACAGTATGTTATTAAACTTATCGACTTTTTAATTCAGGTCAAATGGGTGTTTTTAATTGATAAAAAGTACCTTAAAACATTTGCATTCTTACTGTTCATAGGTTTGGCTCTCCACATACCTGACCTGTAACTTGAACTGGTATTCATGGGTTTCAGCTTGTTATTGCAACATTATAGATATAAGATTTTGTTTTAAAATGGTTAATCACTACGACAGCATTTTTTGAAACCCATGGATATAAATATGTTTCTGCGGAGTCAAGCGGGTGGCAGAGGCTCTACCAGGAAAGTTCCATAGTGCACTCATTTTGACCAATTTGCAAAAAATGTCACTTTAATGCAATGAATTAACAGCTCCACTCTGATTTATTAACATTTTACATAACCTACTATTCAAATTGTGTTTCAAATGACTCCAACATCCATTTTTAGCTCTTCTTAGTTGTTTTAATTTGTTTATTGTTTGTGATTGTTGTCTAACCTGACGAGCAGCATGAATCCTGGCGTCCCCCCGAGAGATATGACAAAAGAGCTCAGCACCGACAAAGCCAGGAAGTACGGAAAAACGTGCTCACAGCTGTCTCCTCGTGGACACTGACCGAGAGAGGCTGTGAGGTTCACCGGGAGAGCATCTGGTACAGCAAGACATCTGCAGTTCTCAAACACCTATAGAAGGAAACAGAGAGAAAACCCTATAATATATAAGGGGGTTGAGCGCAGCAGGAGAGAAGAGGCCTGGAGCCATGTTGTCATGTTGTTCAACTTAAATGTCATTTGACACAGTATAAGTATTCCATTAACGATACAACAGGCCTTTAAGGTACACGCTGATAAATACCATGAAAAGGTCAGTTTCGTTATCATTTACATAATAAAGCATTATGGATATAGCTATTGAGAACACATTGCAGAGATTCGGTCAATGTCCAATTTAGATTAAATAGCCTATTTTACAATATTTTATGATCTATGTTATAATGTTTCCTCATCACAAACAGACCTGGAGTTGTGTTTTGTTTCATTCACACGTTTTACACACAAGCCCTGCATATTTAGACGGTTCCCTTTGTCATGTCATGCACTAATACATTAAGTGCTCCACTGTGTTTTTAAACTTCTGACACCTTCACTAGAATCATTTGGATGATTTGAGCTCTGGAATTACCTATCTCTGCTGAACTAAAGATAAAAGGTAGCTGTTAAGTTGAAAATTACTGCTTCGTAACATCAAAAGGTGGAACAGAGTATTTTGAGCTTTGGAGCGGCAGACAGACTAATAATAAAGGATTACTCAAACAAGTCTGAACAAAACAAATCATAAATCCGGGTATGTTTTTGATGTGGTAACAACATTATAATATGACTTAGAGCTCAAACCATTTTGTGTAATATAGGAGCTTTAAGATTAATTTTGAACTGAATAACTAAAGTTACAGGTTACAATTCTGAACAATTAAATATCTGTGATTTGATAAATGCCAGATAGTTTAATATATAAATAAGCAAGTGGACAACCCTTCACTAAAGACGTTAGACAGTGCACTTTTGAAGGAACTCAAATATATTAATATAATTTAGACTTTGAATTAAATAAATCTTACGAAACATACTGTGTTTTTGCCAGAGCCTGAGGTGGCGGTGCATCCGGCCAAACACGGAGAGACATAAGTGACGCCATTTCTGCCACAGACCGGGTCCCACTCTCTCCGTGAACACGAGCAGCCCAAGTTACACTCAGAGAAGAGCGAGCGATCCTGGTAGGACAAGCGTTCAGCACTGTACAAAGCAACATACAAATCCATATATTGACTGTCTATATGAAAAATACATCAAAATCAAGCTTCAACCAGTGCATAAGAAATAAGTGTCAGCTTGCAATACAAAGGGAATTATAAGAAGAAATCTGACTGTAGGCATAGATTATTAACGTAAAGAAATTCAATCTATGCTTGTTTGAGCAAGTACATGAGGTAGATTATGTGTAACATATTGTGACACATTGTGTATTCTGGCACATTTCTACCAGATGGCTATCTTACACTAAATCAGCATTCAGTTCCTGCTGTTAAACACTCTTTGGTGTTTGGAGAGACTTTTATAATAACAATAATGACATGGATTTATTAGCTTCTCAAATATCTCAAATATATATATATATAATTGTCCATAATATATTAATTCAAGACATGTTATAATGTTGCTACCTCTTCAAAAATATACCCAGAGTTATGTTTTGTTTCCAATCCAGCATTATTACATTGTCTGCATCTCCAAAGGTCAAAATGCTTTGTTCCACGTTGTGATGTCAGGCAGTGGTGGCTTTCAAGTTTACAGTCACTTTTTACCTTTTACCTGAATAGGTAATTCCATATCTGAAATTATTCAAATGATTCTAGTGAAGGTGTATGGAGTTTAAAAACACAGTGGAGCATTTCCTGATTTACCACATGACATCACAAGTTGGAACAGTGTTTTTACTTTGAGATAAGAACTCAGAGCCTAAAAATGTAAGGTTTGTGTGTTAAACATGTGTGTATGAAACAAAACACAACTCCAGGTGTGTTTTTGATGAGGAAACAATATTCTAACATAGATCAGAAAATAGCCTAATACGGGCCTTTTTAAAATTCTCTCGTTTATATACGTGCCCATGTTTTCTACTTATAATACTAATACAGACTAAAGATTCACTTGTTGTCCAATACTTCCCACTCTGTAATAGGCACAATAATTAAACTCACAACTCTGGGATATTAATATAAATGTTCCCTGTGTTGTATTGTGAAATCATGTGACATTATTAATAGACTTACCCGGTGTATGAAACAGTGACACCAGCCACCATGGCGTTCTCACAGCCCATGGCGAAGAAGAACAGAGAGAGGAAGTAGCCCAGGAGGGAGGTCCCAAAGGCAAACTTGGCTGCTCCCATAATGCCCAGCTTACAGTTCCTCATGAGGAGCCCTCCAGAGAACATCCCCAGGGCCACAGCTGGAATGTTGATGATGCCTGCGCCACATGACACTGGATCAGGAATCAGTGTTGCTTAAATGCTTAAAGGGCCCATGCTATTTTCTGATTTGTTCTAATGTTGTTTCCTCATCACAAACATATCTGGAGTTGTGGTTTGTTTCATTCACATGTTTAACACACAGACCCAGCATATCTAGGTCCTTCTCTCAAACAGAAAACTCTCTATTCCACATTGCGATGTCCTGTGATGAGACAGGAAGTGCTCCACTCTTTACTGAACTAAAGGTAAGCGGTAGCTGTTAACTATTGCTTCACAAGGTGGAATAGAGCACTTTGAGCTTTGGAAATATAGACGGACTACTAATAAAGGGTTACTTAAACATGTGTGTCTGAATGAAACAAAACACAACTATGGGTATATCTTTGAGGAGGTAACAACATTATAATATAGCTTAAACCTCACAGGAGTCAATTTTGCTTAATATAATGCCTGAATTTTTTCCATTTACCAAAATCTTTCTCCAGTACTGATATAATGTACAAGCAGCACTTCGGGTCAAAATATATTTGCTGTGTACTGTCTGTGAGTAATCATTATGTGTTTAATTGTTTGATAATCAGGAAGCACACGTTAGCATGCTGCTAGTTGTTGTTAGCTTTACTATCACAGCAAAATTCCACTCTAAGCTCTGAAAGTTGTGAAAAGAGCTTATAAAGTAAACATGATATGGTGAATAATTATGATGCCCAAAATGCACAAGGCAGGTATGGAATAGCTTTGGACCACCACAAACCTTTTAAAATGAATTAGTTCTGGTACAGCGCCTTTAATCAAAATAGACAGAAACATACTTTCTAACTCATTAACAGTAGTTTCTAATAAATACTTATAACCTCTCATAATTCTTAAAACCTTGAACTGCTCCCTCTCCTTGTTCCATCTTGCTGAAATGTGAAAGACGTCAAAACTAGTTCATCCTGTCTTCTGAGTTTGGCTGGTACACTCAAAGCTTTCGTTGCTTTGGGTGTACCAATTACGTATATATAAAGTTAAAGGTGTACTATGTAACTTTTCTGGTGGAGTATCCACCACCTGCTTGTGTCCTCACAAATGAGCTATCAGTCAGATCTGTACAAAGGCAAGCCCACATCCAGTAAGAATGCATGTTTTTCAAGGGATTTTTGAACAATCAAAACATGTGTAATTTAAAAATTGCGAGATAGATGAGTTTAATGCTATACTTTGAAACATTCCAGGCAAAGCAATAACATCTCAATGGAGGCAAGCAGGTGGTGGACCCTTCACTAGAAAGGTTACATGGTGCACCTTTAACCAAAACAATAATAATAATAATAGTAACCCTAACTCTAGCCCCAACCCTAATCGTAACCCTAACAGTAACCCTAACCCTAAATTTAGCCCCAACCCTAGTTCCAACCCTAACCCTAGCAGTTGCCTGCCATTTTTCCATTTTTCTCAAAACTTTTATGTGTTTGTTTTTTTTTTTTTTTTTTTTTGGTAATCCAAGATGGAGGACTTCCGGTTTGTAAAGGGATGTGGTCATTTTGTTCCTCTTGCCATGATGGATCTGGCTACCAAATTTGGTTTGGCTACGCCAAAGTTTGTGAAAGAACGTCTCATTGGCAAAGATTTTTGCGTTGTTGCCATGGCAATGTAAATGTGGTACCATTGAGTTTTTGATCGAGACCATGTCACAAATGTTTGTACCAAATTTTGTACATCTACGGCAAATAAAATGTTATTGTTCCATACAAACTGTCTAAAGGGCGCTACTGAACCCACTTTGGTATTTTCTTACCAGTCTGTTCAGGGTCTGGGTGTGAACCCACGATTAAAATGTGAGTGAAATCGGCCTAAGTTTGTGCAATTTGTCGATTTTACCAGTGGAATAACATGGAGAGTTTATGTCATCGCTGTGGCAATGCCGTAAAAAATATGACATGGATGTCATTGACTTTTTGGATCAGGATGCCAAAACTGAATTTTGTGCAAAATTTCTGAAATTTTTTCAAAAACAATTTTCTTTTCAACCATATTAAATTTTGTTTTAATCTGTTGGGGGCGCTAATGCGCCAAATTCATTTTTTTCACGTTAAGTGGCTTTAGGGCAGAGTTTAAGAACTGATTAAAATTTCACTGAAATCAGAGCTCGTATGTGCAAATGGGAGCAATTTGTAAAAATAAAAAAATTCAGAAATTCTGGTCAGTTTTTGTCCTATACCCTATACCCTAATACCCTAATGCATTTTTGTGTGTTTGGAGATGCTTATGTGCCATTGTATTTATTTTCGGAGACTGGAAATAGCCAAAAGTTAGGGAAGCACAAGTAAGTTGGTTAGAAAAAAAATAAGAAGAAGAAGAAGAAGAAAGAAAGAATAATAATAATTATATAATATTTTGATACAAGAACAATGTTCCACTTTTTTTTAGCTAACAAGCTATACATTCCTACGTCATGGCGAGGGTCCCTGGTCATTACGGGCGAGTCATGTCGCGTCATTTCACTTTCTGGCCACTAGTAGCATCACTTTGCGATACTAATAGGCCCTTCGCCAGTTTCTGGCGCTCGGGCCTAATAATGAAAAAAAAACATGTTTCAGTACCTGTGGAAAGTCTGTCATATGTTAAACTAACTTCTAACTAAGCCCATTCTGTTCACTTCACTAAAACCTCAATAAAATTTGGCCCACACTTTTACTTAGTTTCTCTAATGACCAAAAGGTGGTTGGTCATATCATGTGGCATCTATTTAAACTGTGTGAGCTGCAGCTGAAAGCATTCATCAAACATAAGACCTTAAACACAGCCTATATTCTGCATCTTTAAATAGGGAGAGCTCACTCACAGAGTCTACTCACCCATGAGGAAATTGGCCTTGGATGCCGACAGGCCGTAGTGCTGCTCGATGTATTTGGGCTTGTACGTGACCATTCCAATCAGAGAGTTGAATTGGATTATGGTCACACCGAGGTAAAGGATGTAGACCGGGTTTCCAAGCAGACTTTTTAAAGTGGGGATGAAATCTGTGGAAATACATGGAGTATATTCTTTAGTTTCAAATAATCATCATAAGTACACTTGTACAAATGGGAAAAGTTCATTTATTCATTAGTTTCATTCAAAGGTGGACAGGAAGATAGATCCAACAACCAAATGAATGTAATGCTGTGCATGTTAAGGCAGGATTTCATTACGTCAATATAAACTTTTTTTCTCTGCTTTTTGCAAAACAAATGATTTTTCTGTTGCAACGGTCTCAAATGATCAAATAAAAATGTGTATCACTGCACAAATGTTACCAGTAACAATTATTCATTATGTTTTTTAATGTAATAAAGTACACTAAGTTTTGCCCCAGTACACATATATTGTACAAGCAGATCTTAGAGTTGCCTACATCTAGTTAGAAAGCGTTTTAATCCATGAACCAGGCAATAATACTGGTGTGCTGTTAGCCTGCTAGTTGTTCTCTCCAGCTGTGAAAAGCACTTATAAACTCATCGAAGTTAATAATTAGGAAGCTAGGAATAGGTCACAAAAGTGAGAAATTACTTTGATCCTCTGCAAACCATTTCAAATGAAAGTTCAGTTTTTTTGTTTTTTGCAGACAGTAAAAATATGGTACAGTGCCTTTAAATCAACAAGTTTGTGAAGCCCTTTGAAGCAGACTTCAATTTTGGGCTATACAAAAATAACTGAACTGAAACAGAATATTTCACTATACAATAAAATCCAATAAATAATTAAACAGTGACACTGAATGAAGTCTAAATCAGGACTTGGGCTCACACCAGAACCAAACCAGGACACGTGTGACTGCCTGAATTACCTTTGGCCATCTGGTGCAGGTCCGCCGGCTCCTCCTGTCTGAACTTGTGCTGCATCCGTGGGGAGTCCTTGATGAAGCGCGCCTGCTCTGGACTGCTGCTCGAGTCCAGTTTCTCCAGAGGGACAGGCAGAGACTTGGGTAAGAACCAGAAGGGTACAGCGGACATGAGGGTCACCACACCAGTAATGATGTACCCGAGCCACCATGCCCCAACCCAACGGGCATCACCGGGGGTAATAGTCACCGTTTCTGTGGAAAAATGATACAATAATACTCTCACATTCATATTTTAGGAAGTCCAAACACTATGATACTAGTGCTATTTATTTGTGTTTTCTTACCCATGTCCACATTGCCAACATCCACATAAATTTTGGCACATAATGAACCAAGAAGATATCCAAACACAGGGCCAATCACAGCTATAGTTTGGACACAACCTGTACAGAAAAGATAACCTATGTTACTCATGACCTTGACACATTTTCACCAATACACATGTGCTTAGTGTTGTTTTTAAAGTTTTGCATGTAATTCTAAGGTATTTCTTGTAGAGGTCCAACAGCTGCTTGTCTCGAAGCCTGGAATGTTTCACTGTATAGCATTAAAATGATCTACTCCTCCCCCCAGCAAATCGCATCTTGTCTCTCTGCATCTCCTCGGAGACAAGCACACAAAGCCCCAGGCCAAGGAACAGGTCAGCAGGAGAAATAACCCTGCTCAAATTGAGTGCATATGAAGTAATTTGT
Organism: Taenioides sp. WSHXM2023; assembly: GCA_029959045.1. Lineage (NCBI taxonomy): Eukaryota > Metazoa > Chordata > Actinopteri > Gobiiformes > Gobiidae > Taenioides > Taenioides sp. WSHXM2023. The sequence continues at coordinate 19,864,460 of CM057092.1, read as the reverse complement.
AATGTTTTTTTTGCAATAAGACACCTGTTATTGAATAAAAGCAAGATAATTTTAAAGGCGTACTGTGAAACATTCCAGGCACAGCAATAACATCTCCATGGAGACAAGCAGGTAACAGACCCACAAGCAAAAACTTACATCTGCAAACACTGAAAACAAAATAAAGCAGAGGGTGTGTATACCAATATAGAAAGCAGCATTCTCGGACCGAGCGTAGTCATCTATGTAAGATATTCCTAAGGGCTGAACCGGGGTCTCTCCAATTCCTCGAAGGACATTTCCCAAAAACACATAGATCCACATGGACACACTGGACTCACGCTCACAACCTGCAAAATAAAAGTGTTGAACTGAAAATGCCTAATGAAAGAATGTTGTGCTTCCAGAAGGGGTAATTTTTGCCTGCTCACCTGTCATGGCCGACTCAGGTGGGCCAGGAGAACATGGGGTAAGTACACTGGATGAATTCAGGGAAGGTCTGACTGCTGTGTGGATCTTGTAGCTGTGTACACAATAGAAAGAGTGTAGGCATTGTGGAGCTTTAAATATGTCAAGGTGAAATACAACCAAGGAGAGACACAGCAGGTGAATAGGGAAAAATGTTAAAATCAATTTGAAACTTTGTCTGTAGTTTACTGACATGAATGTTAAACAATAATGTATTGCAAGTGTTTCGTCATCATAAAATCAGCAAAATTGCACATATTTGGGACATATCCATCAGAAATATGAATACAACCAGCTTGCTTGCCTTATTTTGTTGATACCTTAGATAGGAAAAAATACCTTTAGTATTAGAATATTAAATTCTACTGCATATTGGCGTAAAAATTCTATGTTCGCTCCTTTTTGGGATTTTAAAATTTAATAAAACAGGCTTGGAATTAGATATCAACAGATCCTTTTGTACAATCTGTCAAAATCTTGCTAAATAAAAGAATGGACAGTTGGACAGGTATATGTAGGCCCTACTATAAGGGCTGATTTTTATGTCCCTATTGAAGGAAAATGCATTTTGAGAAGTTACAATGTCCCATATAAATCTATGGATCCAATAAAATTTAATTAAATAATCAAACATCTTAAGGTACAGCAGATTGGACAGTTTTGATGTTAGCACATGAAAACACATTGAGAGAGCAAAGTGACCACAAAAGAAAATAAGAGTTTTGCCAGTAGTGCCTCACCTATACACCTACAATATAAAAAGAACAAAGCCATGTAAAAAAAAAATAATAATAAAATAAAATATATATATATATATATATATATATATATATATATATATATATATATATATATATATATATATATATATATATATATGTGTGTGTGTGTATATATATATATATATATATATATATATATATATATATATATATATATATATATATATATATATATATATATATATATATATATATAATGCACCTGCTGTGTACCCACCTGCCAATTAAGAAATGAGGCATAGCAATCAGGAAGGTCCCAAAGGACATGAGGACACAGCCCAGTGCAATGATCTTCGGCCGGTGCAGTTTGGCCCCGAAATAGCTCACAAAGGCGATCACCAACAGATTTCCTGTAAACAGGGCAGGTTTTTAAAAAGGGTACATTATGGAAAATAGATTTTTACTGAGCTTTCTACCATATTATAATGTGTGTATTTTTGCAATCTCTCCCGGGCTCACTTTGAACCCTCCTTACAGTTAGCTGTGAGTAGGGCTGGGCATTATGGCCATCCATCCATCCATCCATTTTCTTCCGCTTATCCGGGGCCGGGTTGCGGGGGCAACAGTCTAAGCAGGGACTCCCAGACTTCCTCACCCCGGACACTTCCTCCAGCCCCCCTGGGGGGACCCCAAGGCGTTCCCAGGTCAGCCGAGAGACATAGTCCCTCCAGCGCATCCTGGGTCTTCCCCGGGGCCACCTCCTGGTGGGACATGCCCGAAACACCTCCCGAGGGAGGTGTCCAGGAGTTATCCAGAACAGATGCCCGAGCCACCTCAGCTGGCTCCTCTTGACGTGGAGGAGCAGCGGCTCTACTTCAAGCTCCTCCAGTGTGACTGAACTCCTCACCCTATCTCGAAGGGGGCGCCCAGCCACTCTGCAGAGGAAACTCATTTCGGCAGCTTGTATCCGCGATCTTGTCCTTTCGGTCATTACCCAAAGCTCATGACCATAGGTGAGGGTAGGAACGTAGATTGACCGGTAAATCGAGAGCTTTGCCTTTCAGCTCAACTCCTTTTTCACCACAATTGGTTTGATACAGCAACCACATCACTGCCGATGCAGCATCGATCTGCCTGTCAATCTCAGACTCCAACGTCACCTCACTCGTGAACAAGACCCAGAGATACTTGAACTTCTCCACTTGAGGCAAGGACTCTCCACCCAGCCGGAGAGGGTAAGCCACCTTTTTCCGGTCAAGAACCATGGCCTTGGATTTGGAGGAGCTGATCCTCATCCCAGCCGCTTCACACTCGGCTAAGAGCGGTTCAGAAGCCCCCATGACGAGAAACACAGCAAGACCAGTTACATCGCCCGGATTGGTGTTATCGGGGGCCCACTGTGGAGCCAGGCCTGGGGTGGGTGCTCGACAGCAAGTGTCTGATGGCCAGGCCTTCCCCCACGGGGCCGGCCGGGCACAGCCCCAAGGAGGGACGTGGGGCTGTCTTCCCGTGGACCCACCAAACGCAAGAGGATCCACAGAGGGCCAGCGCAGGGAGATCTGGGGACCGGCGCAGGGAGATCTGGGCAGCAGTCGAAGGCAGGGGCCTCGATGACTGGATCTCCGAACATGGAGACTAGGAACATGGAATGTCACCTCGCTGGGGGGAAGGAGTCCAAGCTCATGCGGGAGGTTGAGCATTACTGACGAGATATAGTCGGCCTCACCTCCACGCAAAGCTTGGGCTCTGGAACCCAACTCCTTGAGGGGGGCGGGACTCTCCATTTCTCTGGCGTTGCCCGCAGGGAGCACCGGCGGGCAGGTGTGGGCCTGCTCATTGCCCCACAGCTCAGCCGCCGTGTGTTGGAGTTCACCCCGGTGAACAAGAGTCGCGTCCCTGCGCCTTCGGGTTGGGGACAGGTCTCTCACTGTTGTGTCAGCCTACAGGCCAAACAGTAGTGCAGAGTACCCGGCCTTCTTGGAGTCCCTGGGAGGGGTATTGGCATTATGGCCAAAAACTCAAATCTAGATTTTTTTTTGCGCACACTGGATGATTATGATTCAGAGCAGGGACTGCTAGTCTTTTAAAAAGGGGAAGATCTTTACATTTTCATTCATCGTATTCATCGTGTTATTTAAGAAATTGTAAACTTTCTTCAATTACATTTGTACAGATATTCTAATTTAAACTATTAACATTAGATTACATGAGATTTGTTAGTAAGAATGCCAGGAGTTAACTTGTTTCATAATTATTCTCAATTTCACGATTTTACAATTTTTCAAAATCTTGGTTATTAAAAGTATGACTTAATGAAATACATTTGATTAATTGAAGAACTGAAGAACTGAAGAAGCAGCTTGGATAAGCTGCGAAACCTATTCGACCAAATAAACTTTGTCCAGTTGACAAATTGAATTTCTCCTTTTGCCATTTGATTAATTGCCCAACCCTAGCTGTAAAATTCTGTTCAATGCTCAGCACACATTCTTACGTCATGTTTCCACATGACAATTCTCCATAAATATACAAAAACATGATACAAAACTGTACACACAACTTAACAAACCTGATGTAATGTGCAGTAGTTTCATTAGAGGAATGCACACTGATTGTAATGCGATAGCAATGAACATGTCAAAGTATATCATAGTTAAAATGTATGCCAACATTTCTAGTCCGTTGCTTTTATTTTCACTGAGATAGACCTTGAATTCCTACTCTTACTGCTGTATAGGCATTAGAATATAGCTGTGGTATTGGAATGCAGATATTGTTTGGAGCCAGATTTCTGCCTTATTGTTTTCTACAGTAATATATATATATATATATATATATATATATATATATATATATATATATATATATATATATATATATATATATATATATTTTTTTTTTTTTTTTTTTTTTTTTACTAGCACACTACCTCTTCTCTCGGCTCATTAGAGGACACATTGTCTGTATTCAATTACTCTGAGACATTGGAGACAGTAATAAAGACTTGCCAATTTCGAAGCTTCCATCAATGATGCCGATCAGATAACTTGGGATGTCAAAGCGGCGCTCCAGCTGTGTGATGGTGCTCTTCATGTAGCTGCCTGACAAAGCTTTGGCAAAATAGGCAAAAGACAGAGCAGCCAGAAACATCTGCAAGCACAGGGAGAGCCAGCACTTTAATGACTGGGATTAAAGGTGCTGTAGGCTATAGACTTAGACTTAGACAAACTTTATTGATTCAGAAGGGAAATTATTTGGACACAGTAGCTCACTCATCACAATATAATATGATAACAAAGAGTAAGAAATAAATGGTAATAATAAATTCTAAATAACTAGCAAAAAAGATAGCAAGAGACAGGTGTCAAATAAGACATAACTATATAAATAAATGTATATGTACAAGTCAAAATAAAATAGAAAAATAAGTAATAAAATACAAAATCACAGCAATATACAAGAGGCAAGAATGGCAGTGCAATGATATGCTGATTGACAGGGCATAAGGTTATCCGTTACTTAAGATTGAGTTGTTGTACAGTTGTAGGGAGTATCATCTGTTACATAAGGGTGAGTTGTTGTACAATTGTATGGAGTATAGTATGAATGTAGTCCTGTATCTCTCACTGTTTGAGCGGAGCTGTAGGAGCCTGTTGGAAAATGAGCTCCTCTGTCGCTCTATAGTCTGGTGCAGTGGGTGAGTTGCTGTACAGTTGTAGGGAGTATTATCTCCTCTGTCCCTCTATAGTCTGGTCCAGTGGGTGAGCAGGAGTGTCCATGATGGAGAGCAGTTTGTCCAGTGTCCTCCTGTCCCTCACTGTGACAAATGTCTCCAACTCACAGCCGATCACGTGACCAGCTTTACGGATCAGTTTGTTAATCCGCCCAATGTCCCTTTTACTTGTGCCGCTCCCCCAGCAGACCAGAGCAAAATACAGGGCGCTGGCCACCACAGACTAGTAGAAGATCTCCAGTAACTCGCTGCACACATTGAAAGACCTGAGCTTTCTCAGGAAGTAGAGTCTACTCATGCCCTTCTTGTAGACAGCATTACAGTTGTCCCTCCAGTCTATCCTGTTGTTCACATGGATGCCAAGGTACATGTAGCAGTCTACTATTTACAATTCATGGCCCTGGATGGTAATGGGCTCCACTGGTGTCCTCTTTCTCCTGAAGTCAATCACCAGTTCCTTGGTCTTGTCAACGTTCAGGAGCAGATGGTTTGCCTGGGACCACTCCACAAAATTTGCAATCAGTGTCCTGTACTCCAGCTCTTGTCCATCCCTGATACACCCGACCACTGCAGAGTCATCAGAGAACTTCTGCAGATGGCAGGACCCGGAACTGTACTGGAAATCAGATGTGTACAGAATGAACAGGAATGGAGACAGGACTGTACCCTGGGTGGTTCCTACATTACTGACCACAGTGTCAGACAGGGTAGTCCCCAGTCGCACATACTGAGACCTGCCTGACAGGTAGTCAGTAATCCAGGAGACAATGGAGGAGCTGACACCAATCCCGAGCAGCTTCTCACTCATCAGAAAGGGCTGGACTGTGTTAAAGACACTGGAGAAATCGAAGAACAATATCCTCACAGAGCCCTTAACACTATCCAGGTAAGAGTGAGCCCGCTGCAGAAGATAGATTAAAGAATCATCCACACTAATGTGGGCCTGATAGGCAAATTGTAGAGGATCCAGGGATGGTGCCACCAGAGGTCTGAGCTGAGCCAGAACAAGTCTCTCAAACACTTTCATGACATGAGATGTCAAAGCAACTGATCTGAAGTCATTAAGTCCAGATGGGATAGGCTTCTTGGGCACTGGCACAATGCTGGAGGTCTTCAATAGCACCGGTATCCTCTCATGCTTCAGATTCAGTGTGAAGAGAAAGTGAAGGATCCCAGTGAGCTGTGCTGCACATGTCTTCAGCACGCGGGAGTTGACTTGGTCTGGTCCAGGAGACTTGTTTTGGTGAACTTTCTCCAACTGCCTTCTTACCTGCGCAGGTGACAAAGACACTGAGCTGGGTTCCTCCATGGGGGTGGAGGTAGGTGTGGGAGCAGAGGTGATGGGCTGATGAATGGTTGTTTGAGTGGTCTGTTGTTTGAGTGGTGTGGATTGGGCGTCTGGGAGGTGTAGCGATGGAGGTGCCAGAGGATGAGAAACGATTAAAATGCAAATTGAGTAGGTTTGATCTGTCTGGGCTATTGTTCTGCTGCTTATGTTTAGTCAATGCTGACAACTAGCATGTGTACAATAAAACACTTCGGAATTAAATGCAGACTGTACACAGTGAACTTATGTTGATTTCAAGAGCTGCTTATGCTGCATATATCTGAAATGGGGCAATACTTGATTTACTGTGTATTTTATTTCACTCTCAGAAGTCACTAATTACACATGTACTGGTTTTAGCAAAAGTAAAACTTAATTGGCGTTCTAATAAAAAAAAGTAAATGTGAGAATTGTTCCCTTTCACAAGCATGCATATGGTTGAGGTCTCTGTTTGAAACCCGTGTAGAGTACAGTAGCACTATAGTGGTCTTATATTGTCTTCTTTCTGTAGTCACCTATGGATATGATGGTTGCTAACAAAGACAGGATTAGAGGATACCTCTCAGTCAGACCCATGCACACATAGACCTGACGGAGCAGTAACAGGAACAATAATTGGATACACAGATGTGAAAAGAGGGAGCTCACCACCCACCAATCTGTAATGTGTCATTACTATTGTGACTAACAGTTCACATTGTCTGTGTCTGTGCTAGAATCATACAAACACTAATTACAGCTAATCAATCAGTCTTTCTTACCCACTGTAAGTGAATAAATGTCCATATAGTGAATATTGTGAGATAGGAACAGCAGAGTTTTGTGATTACTATATGCTCAAAGGTGTATATATTGTCTAAGTAGTTGTAGATGAAGAGATCTTTTGCATATCTTTTGAGAAAAAAAATTGTAGTTTACTTTCATTACTTTTTCTGCATGTGTTATCAGTGAAACTAAAGAGTAACCTTGCACAACAAGATATTGCAGGTATTTGTGAGTTCACAAACTTACTAGAATCCATATTAAAGGACTCCCACTGTAAGGTTAGTCAGGTGGACCAATTACAGAGCAGCACTGATGTACAACCTATTTTAGCAGAAATAGGTGTGGAAAGTAAGCACTTTGTGCATTTTTGGACAGGTAAAGTATCTGTGCTTTTTTCTCAACTGGAGGTAACAAAAGTTCTATTTTTTTTTTTTGTTTTATTTATGTGTTGTGACACTTTGACCAATCAGATTCAAATAATCGTCATGATGTTTCAAGTTTTCCGATGTCTTTCAGCGAGAGTTCAGAGTACTACATATATTAGACTGGTGTGAGCCGGGTTAAAAGTTGAGTGGTCTGAAGAACAAACTGATGTTCTAGTTTTTCATATAAACTGTTTCCATTCACAAATAGAATACAGCATGTTCCAACAGAGTAGCTAAAGATACATTCTTCTCCCTTTACTGTGCCTACGTGAGAGCTTTGTATAGCAGTGATTGTTAGCTAATGTATAGGTACACAATGTGTCAGTTGATAAGAATGAAGTGCTAGCAGCAACCTGTGGAGATCAACTTGTATCTGCTCAGCTCAAACCTGTATCCGCACTGGCATATAAATGAGAAAAGGGTTCACGCCACAAATGCAGCTATGGCAACCATCTGGGTGGTCTGAGATGGATTAATACATGAGTTTGCATAAGCCTGAGCTTTGCATTAATGTTAGGAGAGTTTGGCTATTCATAAAACAGAATATTTCCCTCTACAATTGAGGCTACAAAGCAGAGGCCAAGTGATCGTCATTTTGAAAAAGGTAAATGTGTAACTTTTGTACTATTGTTTTGAAGAATTTCTCATGAAATGGTCAGTCATTAAACACATTTGAGCTCAGTGGGGTTCTAGAGGTTTTCCTTGTTGTCCCCTGGGACAGTTATACATTTGCTTGTTTCCTGTGAATGTTGGTTTATCTGTTTTCCTGCCAATGCCTGTTTCAATATTTAACTGTTTCGGTTAAATCAACAGTTTTTGAAGGCCTGCAAGGTGAGAGCTGCTTTGATTTCAGGCTATACAGAAATCAACTGAATTGAAAATACGCAAGACCAATTCTATAGCCTATTCAAGTCCTCAACAAATGGAGTTTTGAATTGATACTGTACAGTGGCTTTCAGACGTGTTCTCTGCTCAGTGACCCATTGTTGCAGATGTGGTCTCCAACTACTGTATCTGCAAAATGTATTCAATATTTTAAATTAGTTTAATGGAAACAATATTTAAGTCTATACATATTTTGTTTATGTTATGCATTTTTTTTTTTTTAAGTAGTCCTACATCCCAGGGAGGCACATGCCCTGGTTTAGTGCACAAAACAGCATTAATCCCAGCTAAAGCAGCATGCTTAGAACACCTATGACCAACACATGTACACATGGACACAACTGGGTCTTATTTAGAAAAACAAACCAATGCTGTAAGTGTTTCAGTAAGACGCTGGATTACCAAGCACCAGACATTAAGTACACAAAACAATAGCATAAATGGCTTTCTCTATAAAGTTGCTCAAGTATTTTGCTAATCAGCTTTAGGAATAATTGTTCATTACTTCTTAATCTAATTCAGACCGTGACCTTTTACAAAACCTCAGACTTTGTCAAAGACCATTTTATAAGACTGCTGTACACTCAATGACCAGGTGAATATGTAGGATACACTACACTACATACATACATTAACATGAAATGCTGTTATATGTTAGTTTAGCCAGCCGTCCATAATATATATATATATATATATATATATAAAAAAAAAAAATGTGTTTCTCACCTTCCACGGTGGTTGGTCTCTCTCACCCTCATCAGCTCGGGCCCTCTACCAGAGGCCTGGGAGCTTGAGAGTTCTGCGCAGTATCTTTGCTGTTCCTAGTACTGCACTTTTCTGGACTGAGATGTCTGATGTTTTTCCGGGTATCTGCTTGAGCCACTCCTCCAGTTTGGGGGTTACAGCCCCGAGTGCTCCGATCACCACGGGCACCACTGATGCCTTCACCTTCCAGGCCTTCTCCAGCTCTTCCTTGAGCCCCTGGTATTTCTCTAGTTTCTCGTGTTCCTTTTTCCTGATATTACCATCACTTGGTATTGCAATGTCCACCACCACGGCTTTGTTCTGTTGCTTATCCACCACCACTATGTCTGGTTGGTTCGCCATCACCATTCTGTCAGTCTGTATCTGGAAGTCCCACAGGACCTTGGCACGCTCATTCTCCACAACCTTTGGGGGAGTTCCCCACCTTGACCTTGGGGTCTCCAGCCCGTACTCTGCACAGATGTTTCTGTACACTATGCCCGCCACTTGGTTGTGTCGCTCCATGTATGCTTTCCCTGCCAGCATCTTACACCCTGCAGTTATGTGCTGGACTGTCTCAGGAGCCTCTTTGCACAACCTACACCTTGGGTCTTGTCTGGTGTGGTAGATCTGGGCCTCTATTGCTCGGGTGCTCAAGGCCTATATATATATATATATATATATATATATATATATATATATATATATATATATATATATATATATATATATATATATATATATATACACACAAAAAAAAAATACATACATACATTAACATACATTCAGTGAGGATTCAAGTCAGAGAGAGTCTTTTTAGGTTTAAATCAACTGAATTTCAGCATTGAAACTGGCAACCCAAATGAGAGAGGCTCATTCTGCTTTCTGATTGGATAATTGAATTGAGAACAAAAACATCAAACTATAACATAAACATCAAGTCCAATGCTGAATGAATCAACATTACAATTGTTATCAATAAAAGCTATGTTGAACTCTCATATCTAGGGACACAGATTGGTAATTTTATATGAAATTCTAAACAACAAGATATATTTAACCATAGTCACGACTTGCCTAACTATAACCTGAACCTAAGATATGCCTTTATTAGTCCCACAGTGGGGAAATTCCACCTTAATCTATCTGAAATGTTAACTATGTGAATGATTTAATAATAAAGGATTAATGTCATGTGGACCTTATTTCAGTTTCCATAATGTGAGTATCAGTCCCCACAATAAGATAAATACCCGTCCACACACACTAAATCTAAATTGCACTTTGAATAATGACGACCTGCACCTTTGGCCATAGTTGCTACTGAAGTGGCTCCAATTTCCCCCAGTTACTTTTGCCTTCACTTTAGAAATGTGTGTGTGTGTTTGTGTGTGTGTGCTTTGGCTTTTGAACTGTCTGAGGAGGGGAGTCTGTTTACAGTAAGGCACTGTCTGTCCATGAAAGTGCATACAGTGATACAGTGACCATCACATGTGCAGCCTCAATGCTCTGCTACTCACTTTCATGTGATTTGCTTGACTTCGGGCCAGTCAGGTGACTTTGAACTCACAGATATGTGGATCCTGTGGCTGTCTCTGTGTGAAGACGGTCTGTTCACTGTACATCTGAATGTGAAAGGTACTGTATCATACATTATTTAGGCTTTTGTTCTGGCTTTGTGCACTCCAACAACTGTTTTATAGAACCTTTAAACAATAGGGAACACAGTTAACTAGTGGACTTTAAAGGCGTTATGTCATTTTTCTGGTGGAGAAACCACCTGCTTGTTTCTATAGAGATACAATTATTGCTTTGATTCTTATGTTCAACAAAATGGCATTCAACATTTATTAAGTACAATGGTTTCCAACCTGTATCATCCGTATCACCTGCTTGTCTCTATGGACATAAATACATTTAATGCTATACTATAGAACATCCCAGGCAAAGCAGTAACCACTCTGGTTACTCCACTGGAAAAGTTATGAACATCTCATATTAGTTAGGTTACTCAAAACATAACAACAAACATGCAGGACCTTTAGCTTATTCACAAGTGAATGCAGATACCCCAAACTGTGAACTAAGTTTATGGAATACTGTCCTCATAGGGAATTTTGTTCTCTGCATTTGACCCAACCTGAGGAGACCCATCACAAGGATGTAATTTGCTTTTAAAATGATAAATGTAACGGGGGTGGTCAAAGGAAATCTACTGAAACACAGAGAGAATATGCAGACTCTACACATAAAGGCCTTACGCAACTTTACCCAACTTGGGAGTTGAACCCACCACCATGCCCACTGCTATATAGTTTAAAATGTAGTACTTGCATAGTAAACATGTCATGTGTTAGGTGCTATAGGTGTAGTACCTTGAGGTTAGGGTGGCAGGAGCACTTCTCAGCTGAGGAGTGGAGGGGGTTGTCCAGCATCCAGTTGTTTGCTGTGGCTTTGTCTATAGGCTTCATGATTGATGTTTTTCTTTCTTTAGATTAAACTCTAAGTCGTATTCTTCCCTGTTGAAGATATTAAAATAGAAACATATTATTGATTCTAGTACATCTCATGGTGTCAAATGCATGTATATACCATATTTACTCCTCCTCATACTGAACAGCTCTTGGTTCTCAATGGTAAATGAGTCTCCTGCTTCCATAGTCTTTTATTGCAATGCTTTGTTAAAAAAAAAATAGGCTTTTACCTTTTAAAGTAAAAGGTCTCTCTTTGTCTAAAGTACTTCTTATATCCTCCTGGGACCCAAAGAAAAAAAGTGTATTGCAAAATATATTTTTTGTGATTTTCTATTTATTTGGAGGTAAAGGAACATCTTAGCATTTAGATTTTGTTAATTTTATTTTTATTTATAATTTTATAACATGTCCTCTCTAATGGATGCCGGGACATTTTGGTGTTAAATGCCATTTTGGTGTTAACAACCTAACAATAACAACTTTTTTGATGACCAACATCTCTGACAAGCTTCTACAGTCGCCTCAAAAACTTTTTAGACTCCCTTTTAATTTCTTACATTTTTTTTTAAATCATAGTGCAGCCACAAACTAACTCCTACTGAGTTCATTTTTTTATCCCAGACATAATAGTATATCCTATAATCCCCCAGCCCCATTTAGTCAGATGAACCTATTCCCCCCACTCATGCACACAGAGCCAGCTTCTAAACTCACTCAACTCACTTCTTAAAAATTGGCAGCTGGATTTGTGGTGGGGCCTATGTTCCCCGGTACCTTCCTCCATCTATAGAGTATAAGGAATAGAGGAACAGGGTTAACCCCACCTTGCTGGTTTAATTTGATTAAGTTGGGGGTATGGGAAAATTTTAATTTAATCCCTTTTAATTTTTATACTTGTCTACTTGTCCAATGCACAAGTATTGAAATAAGCAAATGTGAAAGATTGAAACATATGTCAAGGCCTTGTGTATGTTACATACATTTCTCACTATGAACCCATGTCAGCAAACAAAAGGAAATTAAAAAATAATAATAACAATAACAAACAAACTAACAAACAAACAAACAAACAAACAAACAAACAGACAGACAGACTCAGGCGAAAACATAACCTCCTTGGCGGAGGTAATAACAACCCCAAAACAGTGGCCCTATAGTTCCTTCCTATACAAGGATTTAGTTACCTCTGCACATTTGAGCAGCACAGTCACTGCAGCACTATAAGTATGAAACTGCTAGGCTACTAAAAAGGAACTGCAAAAGGTTCCTACAGTACAAACAATCACTGCTGTGATGGTTCAGCACCTTTGTGAGTCCCTTTGTGCTGAATTCTGCAGACTGGTCCTGATTTGGAAACATACAGCTCTCTTCAAAAAACACAGGAACAAGCCTGAACCAACGTAGATCTGGTTCTTCAGCCAAAGGGAACCACCAGAGAAGACTGGCCTTAGAGAGAGCAGAGCAGGAGTCCAGTGGTGACTGAGCTCCTATGCCCATACAGATCAGAAGGACTCAAATGAGTGCAGCATTAAACTGGTCAGGTATTTTTCAAAACAGCGATTCATGTTTCATGCAGGACACGTAAAATACAAAACTCAATGCCCAAACTAGTTTAGGATGCCCTGAGCTGCCTTCTTTTGGCCAAAGAATAATTAGAGCTTTGTTTGTGTTAATTATTTATTTGTGTAAAGCTGCAGTGAATGATGTTTATCCTTCTGAACCTGTCTCCCATTTGCACCATAAACATCATCATCAACATCATCTATGATATAGTACAGTCTATGATCTGCACATGGCTCTGAGGAGCTCACCACTGTCACCACTGGACTCCTGCTCAGGTCTCTGTCTAAGGCCATTCTTCTCCAATGGCATTAGACAATATAAAATGGTATAAATAAAGGATATTTCATTTTCTTTTCCTTGTACCATAAAATGTACCATTTTGAATATTGGCCATTTTGGATGGAAAAGGCGGTTCCAAAAGTCCCAGCCAAACAAATCACATATCAGCAAAAAGCCCTGGGTGTGCTCTACAAAGTAGAGAGTCTATTTCAAAACACTTAAAAGACAGACTGAACACAATGTCCACTTTAAAGGACACAAGTGGGCTGGGTATCAGGAGGATACAAACCTTTGTGCATAACAAGTGTGTTAAACCTGTTTGACTGTATTTTCTTTGCTCAAAATGTTAAATTCTATTCCAAATGGCATTGTGCTTATTTAAGGTATGTGTATTTGTGTGAAATGTGCATATTAAGGAGCTACTTTCGGGAACACTAACAAGCCAGTCCACTTCCCATTTCAGTGGGCAGATAACAGATGTTAAGTGTCCGTGCAGAATGTAAAGCTAAACAACAGTGAGCAGAAGTGACAGCCAGAGCTAACAGAGGTAGTATGAGCGCCAAATGGACAATAATTACTTAAATTGTTGGATAAAGGCACACTGCTGGCTTTTTCAGGTGAATATTTTAAAAATACAGGTTTATAACATTAAAATGACATTGTGTGTGATTGAGACTTTCTTATACTTGACGTGGTGTGTATGTGTGTGAGGTTTCTGCGTCTACAGTACATGATGTGACATAGACAGTGGTGCTGAAATCAGGGCAGAGCCCACACAAAGTCAGACTCCAAAAGCTGAGACGAGACAGCTCCCCAGACGCTCCTCGGGCTTTGAACTGCAGCACAGACTGAGAACATGACAACACTCCAACTCCTCTAACAATAACATGCATCAACACCAGCAGGCTGTGAACAGTCCGTGAACAAGTGCAGCTCCCATTTAAATTAGTAAATATATCAACTACATTTTGCATGCAACCAATCTGAATGAAATAAATGTAAGACTTATGAGGAGAAACTTTGGCAGAGTGGTTAGCGTTCTGAACTCCCAACTGCAGCAGGATGTTCCCAGAGACCTGTTACTGATTATTATCCCGTTTTACCGAGGGTGTGCCCTGCCTACGGCCCATAGTAACTCACAGTCCCCGTTATGAGCCGAATGCATGAGAATGCATTATTTCATTTTATGGTTGTCCCTTCTCTCTTTCAATATACAGGCGTCCTTGCAAGTTTAGTCACGGATATTTTATTGTCTGACATCCTGATTGCTATAGATGGCCAAGGTTTGCAGTATACGGAATATTTACCAAATACAAAATATAAACATTCTGTATGAATCTAAAACTAGACACGCCCACTACACTTGAAAATCATCTCCACATCACTTCTCTCAAGTTCTCTCCTGTATGGTTGGTGAAGAACACTGTGTTATCCAGGAGAAGGGAACGCTGACAGTGCGACGACCAGACTCCAGTCAAAACAAACCCAAATCTGGAGCACGCTCTAGTCACATTACGTGCTCTGCGACTTTCGATGCCACGTGCTCTCTTATTCTGGTCCATTCATCATTATGCCTTTGTGTAAACTCATTTGTTTGCATCAAAACTCTACAGGTCTTAATAATCTACAGCATATACGCCTCTTCAGTTGCACCGTGCGACAAATGAAAACGTGGCTGCACTTACTGTAGCCTACCTTGTCCAGTATCCTGTTTGTTTTTGTTCCGAGGTGTTTCTAACTTCTTTTGGGAGACACAAAGACTTCTTGTCGCGTCTGGGTCGCTCGCTGCGTGCAGCGCATCCTCGTGCTCTGTGCGTGCCGTGGTGTGCAGGAGTAGAGGAGTTATGTAGTGGGGGTGCTGCAGGGTGGGTACGGAAGCAAGCAGCGTGCGCTCCCAGCGTACGCTCCAACATGAGGCTGTTCACTCTGTCCTGGCTCACAGCAGGACAGAGTCTGCGCTCTCATGTATTTGAAACAAAACGATCGTGGAAAACAATACGCTCTGTGTTAAGAGTACCACTCATTTAACGTATCTAGTTGCACACAAATTCAACAAAAGTCCCGGAACAACGTGTTCTACAATGAGGCGTACAGCTAAGACCAAAATAAAGAATCGCACTCAGAACGCTGTCTAACCAAAACACGTAAAACGATACTTGACGCATCATAAATGGCTTGAAGGGATAGCTTACTACAACGAGGCTATTTCTATTATATAGGCGAAACTATATCTTAGTTCATTAAATAGAAGAAATAGTAATGGAAAATTCAAATGCATTTAATAACATTGCCTTAATAATGTATCAAGCAAAGTCTAACGCAGGAAAACGCAGGTGTGTAAAGATGAATTACAAAGTGGACTTTGACGTTGCGAAGGTAAATTGATGGATAAATAAACTGGTAAAATGACACTAGGTCTATAATATTAGGCTATTGTGTTTTTACCATAACACCACCATGGTTTGCTAATTTGTTTTTAATAGTGACTCAAGTTTTAATTTGTGTAGGCTACTATAATTCGTACTTGTTAGGCTTATTACTAGGCTATAGAAAAAGAGGCTGACCAAAAAGTGCCATAACGTACAGTAACCAATGTCTTTGGCAAATCTAATGAAATGTCAGCAGATAAGGTCATAATTGTGTGCCGTGTGTCGTTCAGGTGGCCACAGTGCATTTCTCATGTTTCTCTGTTGCCATGGGGACGGCAGGGAAGCCTATATATACAGCAAGTCTCCTTTCTCCACATGTTAGCACAGACCCTGCAGGATCAGTCTCACGTGAGCAGCTCAGGTGGCTCCACTTTTAGAGGACTCAAGTTTGTTTGACACCTCCGTGATTTAAGAACATGCTAACTACACAGACCATGTGCACACTCACATCCAGTGCACTGACAACTTAAAATGTTCTTCTGAAAGACAGACTGGACAGTTCGACACGCACAGTTCACTGCAGGTCCAGATCAAACTACAAGAGGCACAGGTCTGGAAGTGCTGTCCTGTCATCATTCTTGACTCTCTCAGATCCTTAAAAGTACACTGTGTAACCTTTAGAGGGTCTGCCACCTGCTTGTCTTCTGGACATGTTTTTGCTTTGCCTAGAATCTTCCACAGTATGGCATTAGACTTAACTATATATGTTGCATTTATTAAAGTACAGGTGATTTTATTGCAGTACCTTAAAAAAGATGCATCCTTACTTGGCCTGATGGCATCACCTGCTTGTCTCCATGGAGATATAGTACATAAGTATAATGACATACTGTGGAATATTCAAGGCATATTCAAGAAGAAGAATATTCAAAGTAACAACATCTCCATGGAGACAAGCATATGACAGACTCTCCTTCGAAAAAAAGTTACATGATGCAGTCTTATTCACTGCTAACTACCAATCTCTTCACTTCTCCTGGAAATGTATAAGAAAATGACAAGGTTTTGGCACAAATAAAAAGAATGGAGACAACAGTAGAACTGAAGTTATGTTTTGTAATTCAATGTATTCACATTACAACATCCACATAGTTAAGTTTGTGACAACTTCTACTGATCTGCAGATATATTCACTGTTATCATACATAATACCAATAGGCACTTCCAGTAAGTCTGGCAATATTGACGCTACAGTATTGTGTCTAAATTACAAAATGGTAAAAATAAATAATGTATATTTCAAAGAGTTTTTGACGTTTTAACATTTCTTTACTGTACAGCATGTACAAAATGAACCTGCAAGAACCAATGCCATTGGTTTCACAAATATTTGAACTTCATGTTGGAGCTTTTTCACGTGGTATAAGTGCAAAGTACGTAAGTGAAAAGATATAAGACAGCAATTCATTATTTAGGTGTCAGCTATAAAAATATTTCACTTTTTGTTTTCATAAAGCTTGTTTGGTTCCCATGGTTACAGTTATGTTATAGGTGTGTGCACATGTATGGCTAATCAAACCAAGCCATAGATAAAATGTCAAAACGCATAGTGCAGGGGTGAGAGTCGGGGTACATGGTCCATTGTCTTTCTGTTTGTCTGAGGAAAATCTCACATGAAAGAGGAAGCACTGACAAGAAAAAGCACAAATTTAAAATTAGCAAAGATTTCCCTATTGTATTGAAGGCCCCATATCCGATTTTCCCATGTATTTGAGCAAACCTTGTCTTGCCCTAGTACAGATGTATTGTCTACACAGCTCTTGAGGTCAACATATGTGCTATGCGCTGCCTGCATCTAACTGGAAACAGTTCCATAATCTGGAAGTGCATGGTAAGCATGCCAATTGTTGTTAGCTTTACTGTCATAGCAAAACTCCACTCTAGTTTCTGAAAGTTGCGAAAACCTTTAATTCACCCATTTGTCCGCACTAAAAGCCAAGGAAACATAGAGCAGAGTCACATTTAGGGAGCAATTTAAGATTAAACATGCACTACGTACATTTTCTGATACATCATCTGCTTGTCTTCATGGTGATTTTTTCGCCCAGCCTGAAATACTCCACAGAATGGCATTACACTTATCTTTCATGGAGACAACCAGGTAACGCCACCAGGCCAAATTACAGTTCAGATCTGTGGAGAGGCAAGCTCGCTCACAGTTAGAATGCATGATTTCAAGATAATCTGCAATAATAATAATAATAATGATAATATTAATAAATGCAAGACAGATAAGGTCAATGCCATACTGTGGAATATTTCAGACAAAACATCTCAATTGCAACAAGCAGGTGACGGACCACATAGTGCACCTTTAATATATGTTCCTTGGTAGTTTATTTTATTTTTTGTTTATTTTATATCAGCTATTAGAAAATGGTGGAAGTTTGTGCTTTGTATCTTTCATATGTTTAGATTTCAATACACAAGACCATAATTATACATTTCAGTTATGCAAATAATCCATGTATTATTTCAGCATTATTTAATTTGGTCTTCCTCCTTTCATGTTTTTAGTTTCTTTTTGACTATTGACATATATTTTGGCTCCCCTTGATTTTTGTTTTTATAACTCTTATTTATCATTGAAATTCTTGGCATACAGTATTTAACTTGGTGTACTCTGCCTGGTTACTCTTTCAATTCAATTTCAATACACCACCATTTTCCTATACAACGATTACACTTACACGATTGTGCAACGACATCCTTGAACATAGCAATTCTAAGAAATGTCAGTCCACTTTTAGAAAGGATTTTTACTGTAATGTTCATGAAATATATGGAAAGGCAATTTTGAAATCCTTATGGCAATCACTATTATTGCTTTAAAGGTTAATTGATACATAAAACCAAAGAGGAGACATGGCGTTCTTGTGATGCAAACTTGATAGATGTTGTTATAAAGTTCGGTATAGGATTAGCCAACTCAGTCAATTAGTGTTATCTTTTGTGTGCTAAGTGGAGTGTAGCATGAGCTATTCATGCAAATAGAAAGAACAGAGAACAATGCCTTTGTTATACAGTACTTTTGTTAACTGAAGGCCACATAAAACTAAACATAATTTAGTACAATACTTGAAATATGGCTTCTCTGAGATTAGACAAATGTTTAAAGTTCCCATATTATTCTATTTTCTAATCTCTTTCTTTCTGTTATAATGATGTTTCCTCATCAAAAACATACCGGGAGTTGTGTTTTGTGTTTTTGTGTTTACACACGTTTAACACACAAATCCTGCACATTTAGACCGAGTTCTTCTCTCAGACAGAAAACACTCCATCTCCACTTTGTGATGTCATGTGCTAGTACAGGAAGTGCTCCACTGTGTTTTTAACACCTTCACTAGAATCATTTGGATGATTTCAGCCTTGGAATATCCCATCTCTATTGAATGAAAGGTAAAAGGAGCTGTTAACCTGAAAACTACCACTACATGACATCACAAAGTGAAACAGAACATTTTGAGCTTTGGAGATGTAGACAGACTCATAATAAAGGATTACTCAAATATGTGTGAATGAAAGAAAACACAACTTCAGTGTGTTTTCAGTTGCAGTATGTTTTTGAGGAGGTAGCAATATTATAATCTGTCTTAAAACTCACAAGAGTTAGTTATGTGTAAAAAGACCTTTAAGTGGTCTCTACCAATCATATCCAATGACTACCATACAGGATTATAACTCTGAATCAAAAATGATGGAAAGAATTGTCAATGGAAGGGACTTGTGCTGCAGGAAGAAGGCAGCGTGTGTGTACAATGACATCTGAATGGGTCAGAGAACGAGATTATCTGGAGATGACTCATTGCTTCACTGCTTCACTGAATGCATAACACTAAGTTACATGTCATGTCTGTGGTTATAGCTCCTATATTACCAAAATTGGTTCTTGAGAGATTTAAGCCATGTTATATATAATGCTGTTACCGCCTCAAAAACATACCTGGGGGTATTCCATGAAATGAGTTAAAGCGAAAGCCTGACTTATTTGGCCAATCCAGGCTTGTTAAATCCTGAGTTCTGTTCCACCAAAGTGACTAACCAGAGGTGGCGCTGAGTTGCAGCAGTAACAAGAACTTGGACACAAACAACAAAAGTGACTTTTATAGTTGCGTGTCACTTGAGACTTTTACAGTCCATGCGCTCCTACGCACAGGACACACGTGTGTGTGTGGACGTTGTACTCATCAAAAAGGCACAAACCATATAACAGCCTATGGCCATTATTTCATTAAAATGATCTTGCACATGGCTGTTGTGAGGGGCAGTGCAGCTTTTACACACAGACAGACGCTGGTTTGGACAGTGGGTTCTGTCTGTTCGCTCCTTCATCACGTCTGTCTCTCCCTTCATGAGGCTACATGTGAAGAGTTCTGTTACAGCTTCACTTTTACGCACAGTGAAACTTAAGCTCTGCTCGTACTACCGCGCATCATTAAGGGGTGAGGCAACTTCATTCCCCGGGCGCATTAACCAGGCTCCGCACTACACAGCCAGCCTCCTCTCTACCCACAGAGCGACTGGGAGAGGAGGGAGAGCGAACAGGAGAGGAGTCGTCTCTTTCCTTTCGTTCCTCAGATCAGAATAACCAAAAAAGTTCAGTGTCCCATATCAAACTCTTGTCCGTGCGCTCTGGCTCCTCTCTCATTTAATCCGATCATTAAAAAAAGTCACACTTTGAGCCCATTTTCCATGATGTTGTTGCTCCATTGATCTGGCCTTCCCAGAGTCACAGGGAGCGTAAACAAAGTGCAGCTTAAACTTCTGGCCTGAGCGTTGGTCAGACTCAGGCTTATTTCTGTCATAGAACGAGTCGAGGCTTAAACTGGAGTTGGAACTAGTTTCAGCCCAGGATTTTAGGATAAGCCTAGACTTCGATGGAATACCCCCCAGGAGTTGTGTTTTGTTTCATTGTGTTTTGCTTCACATGTTTGAATAACACTGCATTGTTAGGCTGTCTAAATCTCAAAATGCTCTGTTCTACCTTGTGATGTCATGAATTGGTAGTTTTCAAGTTCAAGTTTTACACAAATAATTCTAATGAAAGTGTATGAAGTTTAAAAACACAGTGGAGCACTTTTTGTATTACCACATGACATCACAAGATGGAATAAAGTGTTTTCTGTTTGAGAGAAAAATTCTGTCTAAATATGTACGATTCATGTTAAAGAAACAAAACTTCAGATATATTTTTGATGAGGAAACAACATTATAAAATAAATGAGAAAACAGCATAATATAGGCTCTTAAATATTTAACAATGAGCGATGCAAGTGAATTTAGATAGTAGACCTATTTCAAATCGCTAACCTCAAAGGAAACATATTTTTTTGAACTGGTGTTTAGTAATAAACTATTGCACATATATATCCTTGTCAATATTGATCTTAAATTACTCACTGGCTGCGGTTACATGCACACTCAAAAATACATTATTAACAGATTTTTAGAGCTAAAAGATATTAAAATGAAATGTGAACAGCAAAACCATCTGATTTCTTTCTGACCATCGTCCCTGCGAAAACCACATCAAGTGTGCAGTTTGCATGTCCTTTAAGTCATTTTAAAGGTCTCCAAATCAGATATTAATCAGATTTTGGTGAGCGTGTAACCACAGTCAATGACAGAAACTAGATTAGTGGCTAACTGCGCCTGGCCCCATCTCTTTTTAGTGACATTTTAAAGTTAAGGTGTTTTTACTTTTGGAATAATGCACAGTTTTGAAATTCAAGTGACCCGGGGACTATTATTACATAAGGAAGTAGAGTTGTTGTTGGCAGGGATTTGGCCATAGGTGATACGTGCCAACTTCTGTGCCTCAAATGCAGGACAATACAGGATTACATGCATACGCAAAACACAACTCCATTGTAACTTGATTAAAAGCTCATTAAATTGGTCTTACACAATATATTAATTGAGAGCAAGATAAATAAGCACAATCTATAAGTGTGCTCCAAGTGTTATTAATTAAACAACTAAAATGACATAAATTAGCTTGAGAGGTGGTCACATGGGCTGGATGAGTTACTACGAGTGAAATTATGCTCTCAGTTATGGTTTCTGTTCTTTATGTCAAGTTCTTTGTTTATGTTTTTGGAACAAAATGCTCTGGGACAAGCTAATTACTGTCCCAAGTACACTTCCCTATGGCCTTAAATAAAAGAAGCACATATTACGCTGATCCCTCATTGTGAGTGTCTCCCTGAGGTGTACCTGCCAGATGAGGATTTGACTCAAGTTTTATCAACAACAATGCTATAAAAACCAATAAACAAAGGTAAGGAAGGTTTTTTTTTTTTTTTGTTTTTTTTTGTTTTTTGTTTTTTTAACCATAGCTGTCTTTGTCATAACACGTTGGCTATAATTAAAACAATGCAGGTCTAGTTTAATGGATTCCTGAGAATTTTTAAAGTCAATATTTAGGTGCATGTCTGAAACTTTGAAGAAAAGGAAGTTAATATTAGTATTTCTGAAGGACCACAACCTACTAGCTCTGTCTACAGCTTAGTTTCAATGCATAATTTGGTCTGTATGCGTAATTTAAGATTGACATTGAAAATAAATAAAAAAAGAAGACGACTGCTACCCACTGATCTGTCAAGCATCCTCTGTAATGTAAATGTGCAATGGAATGAACCAAGATAAACAACCACATCATCTATAGGAAAAGCATAGGAAATGAAAATGGAAGGAATGACATTTCTATGTTAAATAAAATAGAATGACCAATGCTCCCTAGTTGCTCCCTTATCATCCATATATATAAAATAAGTATAGTGTGGTGCATGTGAGACCACAAAACCCGGTGAACTTGAAACACAAGTAAAAGTCTAGTGTGTTCATAATATAGTTGCATTCAGAAAATAATTAGTTATAAATTGGCAGCAAATCTCTGCAGTCCATGTGTCTCCATATTGGATTGAGGTCCTTTGACAGTAGCAAAATAAGTCTTTATCCCAAACGAGTGTATTGCAATTTGGAAAGTTCCTTTAGGGTTTGGTGTTGCCAGAAATGGAATATAATAAAAATTTGTCATATCAAAATGTACCACCCTTTTATTGTGAAATAGGCACACTTATCCCAAACATCTACAGTGTTGTGTCTAAGTGATGTGCTGGCAACAACAGGAGTCCCTTTATGAAAAATACTCCGTCCCATGATTCTCTGTCTCATTCTTCTACCCCCTCTTGTCTTGACCAATCAGGTTCGTCCACAGTCACCTCTGGCTCCTCCCCCTCCACCAACTCCTCCCTGCTGCCCGGTTCCTCGTCCTCTTCATGAATGGCCAGGATGGGTTCTGCTACATTGTTTAGGAGCACAGACTCTGTGCCCTGGCTTTGTTTGGGCGTCTCTTCTGCGATCACCTTCTTCCACATCTCATGGTTCTCCAGCAGATGCTGTGTGATCTGACAAAACGCTTTCCTACGCTTTTTAGGGACGGCTTTCTCTATAAGAGAGACAGACATAAGAGTATTCATTAATAGTTCATTATCAGTAGAAGCAAGTAGAACAAGAAAATGGTGACTACCTCTATATGTACTAGTATATATATATATATATATATATATATATATATATATATATATATATATATATATATATATATATATATATATATACAGTTGCCTGTGACTGCAGAACCCGTCAGATCAACCTGTGCACTGCCTGGATTGATTACAAGAAAGCCTATGACTCAGTGCCACACGCATGGATCACTGAGTGCTTGGAGTTGCACAAAATCAGCAGGACTCTAAGGGTGTTAATTGCAAACTCGATGCGGTTGTGGAAAACCACCCTTGAAACCAATGGCAAGCCACTTGCACAAGTGTTCATCAAATGTGGCATATACCAAGGAGACGCACTGTCCCCAGTGCTGTTCTGCATAGGTCTGAACCCCCTCAGCCAAATCATCGACCACACTGGCTATGGATATCGACTCAGAAACGGGGCCACCATCAGCCACCTCCTCTACATGGATGACATCAAGCTGTACGCTAAGAGTGAGCGAGACATCGACTCACTGATCCACACCACGAGGATCTACAGCACAGACACTGAAATGTCATTCGGGCTTGAGAAATGTAGTAGGATGTTGACAAAGAGAGGGAAGGTAGTCCACACAGAGGGGGTCTCACTCCCAGAAGGAACAATAGCATTGAGGACAGTTACAAGTACCTTTGTATCCCACAAGCAAATGGCAACCTTGAAGAGGCAACAAGGAAAGCAACAAGTAAGGCAAGTCCTAAGACACCAGCTCAAAGGCAAGAACAAGGCACAGGCAGTAAACAGCTACGTCCTGCCAGTGATCAGATACCCAGCAGGCATCGTAAGCTGGCCAAAGGAGGAGATACAGACCACAGACGTTAAGACACGAAAGCTCCTGACCATGCATGGAGGGTTCCATCCCAAATCCAGCACCCTGAGACTGTATGCGAGCCAGAAGGAAGGAGGCTGAGGACTAGTGAGTGTGGGAACCACTGTCCAGGATGAAACATCCAAAATCCATAAGTACATCAAGGACAAGGCCCAAATAGATGATGTGCTCAGGGAATGCCTCAGACAGTGGAGCTCAGAGGAAGAGGTGCTGGAGGGACCATCATGGCAGGACAAGCCCCTACATGGGGCATACCACCGAAACATAACTGAAGTGGCTGATATCAAGAAATCCTACCAATGGCTGGAGAGGGCTGTCTGAAGGACAGCACAGAGGCCCTCATCCTGGCTGCACAGGAGCAGGCCTTGAGCACCTGAGCAATAGAGGCCCAGATCTACCACACCAGACAAGACCCAAGGTGTAGGCTGTGCAAAGAGGCTCCTGAGACAGTCCAGCACATAACTGCAGGGTGTAAGATGCTGGCAGGGAAAGCATACATGGAGCGACACGTATGGGCTGGAGACCCCAAGGTCAAGGTGGGAAACACCTCCGAAGGTTGCGGAGAATGACCGAGCCAAGATCCTGTGGGACTTCCAGATACAGACTGACAGAATGGTGATGGCGAACCAACCAGACATAGTGGTGGTGGATAAGCAACAGAACAAAGCCGTGGTGGTGGACATTGCAATACCAAGCGATGCTAATATCAGGAAAAATGAACACGAGAAACTAGAGAAATACCAGGGGCTCAAGGAAGAGCTGGAGAAGACCTGGGAGGTGAAGGCACCAGTGGTGCCCGTGGTGATCGGAGCACTCGGGGCTGTAACCCCCAAACTGGAGGAGTGGCTACAGCAGATCCCAGGAAAAACATCAGACATCTCAGTCCAGAAAAGTGCAGTACTAGGAACAGCAACGATACAGTGCAGAACTCTCAAGCTCCCAGGCCTCTGGTAGAGGGCCCGAGCTGATGAGGGTGAGAGAGACCAACCACCGTGGAAGGTGAGAAACACATTTTATATATATATATATATATATATATATATATATATATATATATATATATATATATATATATATATATATATATATATATATATATATATATATATATAGAATTTTTATATATAAAATTAACTATACAAAATACAGGACTGAACAGCTATCAGTTTGACCCACTTGTACATATACCTGTAAGTGGGCATTAAGTTAAGGCATGGTATATTTTATTCATCCTTCTGCATTTGACCCATCCTTCCACCATGAGCCGCTGAGGCCACCTGTCAGGAGCAGTGGGAGACTGCAGTTTCCATCTTGGATCTTGTGCTTTGTTTGGTCTATTGTGTCTATATTGTGCATGTTTTGGGTGTACATACTGTATATATGTGTCAAATATTGAATATAAATATAATTGGTGTAGTCTCTTACGTGATATCTCGGAGCTGGTGGATGTGTCTTCCTCTGCTGTGTCCTCCTCTTCCTCATCTTCATTCTCCGGCTCATCCTCCTCAGAGCAGGGCTCCACCCACCGCCCAGGCATGAGGCTGGCAGAGTCATACGAGTGGCACAGCGGCCCTACGATGTGTGTGATGAAGGACTCCTGCAGTTTGGCCAGCTGTGGTTTGGCTCTGTCCATGAAGGGGCTGATGGGAAGGCCCAGGCTGGACTCCTCGTCACCCTGAGGTGCAACACACAAGGCTTTAATACTCATCATGTTTGTGAAAGAGGTCAATCCATTTTGTTCATTAAAGAGAGTGCATTATACTTCTCTGGGGTATTAATTGTTAACGCATCATATACTGCATTATATATTTAGGTTGCCATGTTTATTATTATAAGGTATTCAAATGTTAAATTTCAGTTTTGTTTTTGTCCATCTCTCCTTTTTTGTTTTTGTCCACCTCCCCTTACTCCCTGCACTATGTCACTCCCCCTTCAGAGTGCCAATACAATCAGCCTGCATTCTGCTAAGAAAATTACTGCACATGGCCTCAGGTTTGTGAAGTTGTAGTATTGTTTTGTATCCTACTCTGGTATATGCATAAAAAATGGCAGTGCTTGTGAGTCTTGTGTAAGAAGCACGGGCTCATACAGCTAACTGTAATGAGGGTTCGAATAGTCCCAGGAGAGATCATAAGATTACATCATGCATAGATGACATATAAAATCACTTCAGGCATGTTTTTGATGAGGGGATATTATACCATGGTAGAGCGCTCTAATTGATTTTGCATAATACACCCTCTTTAACTAAATGTTTTTACTTTATTTTATTTAATCAAATAGTGGTCCTTATGGCACAATGGTCTGTAAAAGTAAGAACCAAATAAAATGATCTACCTCACATGTAACCTGGCAGAAGTCATACTGATATGTGAAGACTCTGACACTGGGTCAGTTTCTCATGTTCCAGCACAAGGTAAACACACACGTACACAATTCAAAATGAATACAGATATTATTGACTTTGGGGTCAAAGTACATAAGACAGCCAGGCACAAGAGTACAAGAGTTCAGCTTTATATATATATATATATATATATATATATATATATATATATATATATATATATATATATATATATATATATATATATATATATATATATATATATATATATATATATATATGTCTACTGGTCTACTTTCGATCTCAGTGAAGTGTACTCATTAGGATTCAGTAACAGGTGTACCAAAGCCCAGCGCATTAGAATAGGACATGTCTAGTGGGTTATACACACTTCCTTATTCCTCATGACTCCTCTGCAGCTAATCAATGGCCTCACACCTGCAGTAGGCATGCAGTTACCAGCATCACTTTACATCCCTCCAGACTAATCACATGTACGGCCCTGAATGTGCTCCTGCCATTCGTTACAGCGTCACACGGACACAGCAGGTCCTGGTTAGCTGCTACTATCATATGTTTCTCATCAAAGGGCGCCGACCCTAAATAAATAATATCAGATGGACTGGGTCACGGGGTTCGTCCTGCTAACATTGACTGTACTTTTCAGAGGAACATACTGTATGAAGCCAACATTGTATTTGTGTATTCTAAGATTTGAGAAGGAACATAGTGGAAATCTCAGAGACAGCACTCCTGTGTATACAAGGCATATGCTGCGGATGAACAACATAGGGACTGTAACAAGGTTTAATGGTTGCCTTGGAAACTGACCACCGAGTCATCCCATACACTTTAGATTAGATTAGCTTCCAACAATTCAGATCCAACCTAAAGCCCAAGGAAAGTTGTCAGAATATATCCAGGTAAAGATGTAAAAACGTGAATTTTCTTCAACCTAAATGTATTCCAATTACAGTAATTAACTGTAATTGGAATATTGAATGAGAATGTGCAATAAGTAATTTGAAATTACTAGGTTTATATAGTACATATATAGAAAATGTTGTACGATAAAAGTCCTATATTACACAAAACTGACTCTTGTGAGCTTTAAGCCGTGTTATAATGTTGTTATATCATCAAAAACATACCTGGAGTTTTGTTTTGTTTCATTCACACACGTTTGAGTAATCCTTTATTATTAGTCTGTTTACATCTCCAAAGCTCAAAATGCTGTGTCCTATCTTGTGATGTCATGAAGTGGTAGTTTTCAAGTAAACAGCAACGTTTTGCCTTTAGCTCAGTAGCGACTGGCAATTCCAGCGCTGAAATTATCCAAATAATTCTAGTGTATATGGAGTTGAAATACACAGTGGAGCACTTCCTGAATTATCAATTGACATCACAAGGTGGAGTGTTTTCTGTTTGAGAATTCAGCCTAAATATTCAAGATTTGTGTGTTAAACATCTGTGAACAAAACGAAACACAACTTCAGGCATGTTTCTGATGAGGAAACAACAGTGTCACATTGATCAGAAAAATAGTGCAATATGGGCCCTTTAACAGTTCAAAAAAGTTTATGTTCATTACCAAAATATGTCTAGTTTGTTATAATATATTTGTATTATAATGTGTTCTAACATTTTTAACTAACTTTTGAATACATTTTATGAAATTCCCTATTCAAAATCAATCAAACTCACTATCTTTTAGTTGGGTGATGAAAGCACGAATATAAAGTGCACAAAGTATGACAAAATAAAAAGCTAATACGAATGCAATTAACAATTCACAAAACAATTCACAAAAGCCACTTGGCCTTCAGTTGTATATCTTCATTGTATTTTTCACAATGTAGCTCTGAACAATGTAACATCTCTTTAGTCTGCACGTACTCAGAAGAAGGTTTAAGAGCTTGTTTTCAGCTCAAGGTTCTTGGGCCTGTGGCCATTGGCTGTTACTGTACTCATATGCAGCCTCTTGTGTACCTGACAGTTGCCTAGGCTCCCTGCATGCGTCACATTGTTACCTGTTTTCCTTTCTTTTTCACACTTTCTTGGTGAATATTACATTACGATCAGCAGGGGGCAGTGTGGAAACCTACCACACATGTAATTAGCAGAGCTTAGACACACTTTTACAGCCATTTGGGCAAATTGTGCCAAAGGTTACTGGTGTTAGCAAAGAAATGGCTGCATAATGTCTTTATGAGGGTAATCGGGTCACAACAAAAATTAAAAATATAAACAGCTAAGGACATAGGAGGTCAGATGCGGCCCTGATTCAGTAATATTCAGATATCTTGTATTTGTTGAGCTGTTGAATGTGATACAACGGTTGAAGTAGGTTTTTGTAGAGATGACTGTATGACTGCAGAGCTGAAGATATGGAAATCCATGGTAATTATTTTCAGAAGAGTCATTGCAATGTACCTTATTTTATATGAGATGCTGTTAGTGCTAGTAAAAAAAATACAAGGTTCAACATTTGTCTCTTTCTCTACAGAAAATGTTCTTGAGGATAATCAAACTGCACTGTGGTGATGTGATGAGAGTTTTGGGCTCTTTTTGAAGTTCTCCTGGATGTTATTTTTGCGCAGTGTTCTACTGGAGAGACACTGGCCTGGTCTGGTAGGAAGTCAGACTGCTCTTGACATTGTCAAAAAGACTGACTATCCAGAATGATGAAAAATTAGGACAATTTAAAATCAACTATTTTTGAGGATTATTAGAGGAAACTGAGACATGTGTATTAGCATCCATTTTGTTTTTCTGCAGTTCAACAGCTTTAAAGTGCAGTTCTAACCCTTCACTTCCTTGTTGCGATTCCTACCTTATACAAGTGCATCTGTAAGTGCATTAAAAACATCCCCTTTCCTTTTCTGTCACTGTTTTGTCAGCGTTGGACACAGGGGAGTGAGTGGTCTGTGGACATCACCTGCTCATAGAACTCATTGACAATGCCCTCGGTCCACTGCAGGTGCAGGTCTTTACACTTGAGAGGCCCGTTGATGTCGGCCAGTTTGATGCACATCTGACACACGAGCAGACGGTCATTCTCATTGGACCAGTCAATCCCAGTGGAGGGGTCATCACCCACCTGAGGAGAGACACAAAGACACAAAATCATTGTGGAGATAATGAAGTACATGTTCAGATCTCAGAAGCTAAGCAGGGCTGGGCCTGGTTAGTACTTGGATTGGAGACCACTGAGAATACCAGGTGCACAATGGGGCAGCAGTGGCTGGTGGTTCCAGTGCCTATACTGTCATTGTGCCCTTAGGCAAGACACACTTCTAATAAGCAGAGAAAGCACAATTTCTCTTAATGTACTTGGGATCAGATAAATACACTGTAGATAACAGACTTTTTACCTGGAAGTGCAGTCAGATCCTGTGATCGTACTTCCAGGAAACTGGAGCAGTTTGGAGAACTGAGATTTTTCTCTTGTATAGTTTGGCCGTCAACATTCTTCTACCTCTATTGCTCACAAGAGAACTATGTCTGTACAGAACTTTGTGCATAGCTGAGCCTGGCAGAGTCTTTGTTCTCTTGTATTTCACAGTATAGCTCTTTACCTTGGCATTGAACTCTGCAAGGAAGTCAAAGTGTTTCTTCAGGTCAGTGGCAAGGATGGCCTCGATGACCAGGAAGCGAAAGCGTTTGAACTCCACGTGGTCCAGATTGACCAGGAAGTTGAACTCAGGCCGCGACAGGAACAAGTTCCAGGCCGAGGCGGCGTGGTGGTTCTCCAGCACTGAGCGGTCATTATAGAGGACTGCCTAAAAAGACACACTTCAGCATTACTCACCAGATCTGAGGGTAGTCAGATGACAGTACATATTAAAATTGGGTAAAAACTACTCAATTGGTCCATGAAGGATTTCAAAATATATTATTTGAGTAATATTTAGCTTAGCCAAACTGGGTACTATATAATAGTGATTGTGTGTCCTTTTTCTATTTTTGGGCCTTGGGCTGTAAAGGTGGGGGGGAGTGACAGTGTAACTACCTGAGGAGCGCTGGTGGCCACCAGGAAAGCGTTGGTCCTCCCGGGGTGGTCGTAGTCATGCATGGCGGCTGCCACATACAGAGCCATGAGCTCCAGAGCAGGGATGAGGCCGGAGAGGCAGCCGTAACCGTCCTCTGACACAGTGTAGGTCTTAGACACCAGGAAGCCCATGTGACTGTGTGTTATCCCGCTGTCAGAGTCTGCCCAAGGGCACAAGACCAGAGGGTACAGGGTCAAGAGCTGTGTTACTCTTAGCTCAAGTGATCCTTTCAATAAACACAGAGGGTTTATAGCAACAGATTTTACTTCTACAAATATTGTTTTAAAGTAATGATTACTACAGCTTTGCTTGCCTGTCAACCAACATCCATTATGTGAGAAGGTGTGAGATGTAAGCGTTATAATGACAAAACTGCCAGGTTATGACACTGCGCTGCAAACTAAGACAACTCTGCTAGTATAAGTGTCACTTAATCCATAATGCAAATATTATTTTCTTGTCTTTATTTTCCAAACGTTCTCCATAACAAAGGTTTACAAGACAAAAAAACAAGAAACGTTTTAGCTCAAATTGCAGCACTGACAGCTGCTTTCTCATAGACAGACAAATGTCAACATAATTACCAGACAAGGGGTGAAATCTGACATCTATACTCCAGCCTCTATATTTCAGTGTGTTACTACACTTTACATGAGAAGTATTATTTTGAAGTATCAATAGTCTTGAGTACACATTTGTTCTCGGGCACTGTACTTTTTCTCCCCAAACCAAGTCTAAACACAAAAGACATCAATCCCCTTATATGTAGATCAAAGGGTGTAACGCACACAGACGAGGTTATGGAAATATGGAGGTCTAATCTGTCTGCAATTTCATGCTTTTCTACACTTCAAATAGTGAATGTTACCACCAAGGCCAAGGCCCAGATAAGACGAAACAGAGTAGGATAAGAACTTATACTTGAAGGCTACAATAACAACAACAAAGTCCCTGTTATTTTAGATATCTGTAAATGAAGGTCAGATTATGTATACAATAGCACCCCATGTGGACAACTGTATATTACCTGAGTCACTGGCTGATCCGTGGTCATTGAGGAGGCTGGGCAGACCAGGCACAGGCTGAGTGGTGAGGTACCAGACCGCATGAAGCACATCTGTGGCGTGCACCCTGTTGTGGTCTGGAAAAAAAAAAGAAAAAAAGACACCAGTATGTTAGAGTTCCGTTCATACTCACCAGGGGGCAGTGCAGGCTTCTATATTTAACTCTTCAGATCCATGATTCCTCCACAACAAGTTAGACCAAATGTTACATATTAATTAATTTAACAATACCTATCCATGGGTCCAAATTTAGGACTGTTGCAATAGCAATTAAAATTATATATATTTTGAGAAAAGGAAAGGAAACTCATGAATATGAGAAAAAAACAATTTACAAGTGGAATATAATCCAGACAGGCCTATAGATATAACAATTATAAGGAAAAGTCTCAAAAGCAAAATTTAAAGGTACACTTTTCAGGTTTGCTTGTTGTATGCATGGTAATGCTATTTCATTGCCTGGATACATACACATGTACATACATTTAACATAGCATTAAAATTAGACAGGCAAATAATGCAAGAAGGCCAAGTTACATGTCTGATCTGTGGAGACCCAAGCCCACTTATAGTAACAATAAACTTGTAATTGAATCAATGCAATAATAGAGTGAATAGAATAATACCATACTGTGGAGTATTCTAGGCAACCAATAAGATCTTCATGGAGACAAACAGATGACAGACCTTCCACTAGAAAAGTGCACCTTTAAAACCAGGTCTAAACCAGGCCTAAACCAGGACTACACCAGTATAATCCATTCTGATTTTTGAGAACCAAAACCTCAATTAAAGCGCTGAACGTTTTTCCTGACTTGAAATTGCTGCCCTCTAGTGTTAAGTCTGAGTACTGCAACTATGAGAGGCCAACAGAAGGAGCTTACACGGTATGTCCCTGTACCCGTTCTCAAGGGCGTGGAAGTAGTTCATGAATTCTTTAACAGGGATCTTGAAGGTCTCGAACAGGCCCGTGTCTTCAAAGAGTCGGTACGAAACCTATGACACAACAATCTTTTGTTACTGATTTATTCTATAAGAGCAATAACAATGCCTTTCTTCTTTAAGTTTGCCACTTTTTACATTTTATATACACTCAGAAGTAATCAAATATATGAAGCAAGATATACAGAATTATGTAGCAACCAAAAAAGTGAAATAATTAAATTAATTTTTTTTTTCTCTTAATAAAATCCTCAAAGTAACTACACATTGCTTTGACAGCTCTGCAAACCATTGACCTTTTCTCAATGATCTTCTTAATGAATTCACATGAAATGGTTTTCACTTCACAACTGTGCCTTGTCAAGGTCAAGAATTAGAAAAAGTGCAAAGCAGTGGTCAAAAACAGTGGCTATTTTTAAAAATCTATCTAAAATCTAAAACAAGTTTGAAGTTTGTACTCATTCATAGTTTTGGTGCCTTCAGGGAGAATCTACAATGGAAATAATCAAGGAAATAAAGAAAAAATATAAGTGAAAAAGTGTGTCCAAACTTGTGACTGCTACACTGTATAACTCAATGTGCTTCTCTATTTTAAGTTATTATGACAATTATGACAATTTGCAGCTACTCTGAAATAGAACCCCACTCTTTGTCCTGGATGTATTTTCATACCTGACTGAGAATCCTTCCACATTTCCCACTCGTTCTCTCCATCAGATCAAAGATGGGAAAGTTCCAATTATTTAGCTGGCTCATCATCGGCTCCAGACCCTCCATCAGCAAGGGTTCAGGGGCCAGAATGGGTTTGTCCTGTACACATACAGAAGCACTGAGTGAAACAGAGTTCAGATATTTCAGTTTAACAGTACACACAGTGGTAGACAGTCTGACCTCCGGAGGTATTAGCGGGTGCAGGATGACGTTTTGAGAGGTGCTCTTGCCCTCCTCGGTGTCCTCCTCTGTGGGTGCTACATCACTGCTGTCACTGTGGTTGGCCTCATGGATGCTCTCGTAGTCTGATGATGCAACCACTGGGTCCTCTCCTGCATGGGCACAGAAAGACAGCACTAAACACTTGTTGCAAGCCTAGCAAGATAAAATTTATTTGGTAGTATTCGATTACATTTAATCTTTTAGTACAATTGTACTAGAGTCAAAATATATTACAATGTTAACAGTACACTTACTTGAGTTGAGTAAACATTTTGATTACTTTTCTCTTTGTGAGGAGTCTACGTGACAAAAGCTGTGCTGATAATATTAAATGATGTGAACATTTCTGCACCACTCCTTCTGATTTAATTAAGTTTTCTAATTTTTGTGCTCAATCCTTTGAAAAGACCAGATTTTGTGTATAAACTGAAGTAATGTCCTTCCATTCCCAGTAGCTTTGAATTATAAATCAAAAGTTAGATCCAGACATTATCATTTCCCCAGATACTTTTATATACCCTTACTTGAGTATTTTATTGCACCACTAATTTGTACTTCTACTTGACTTATATATATATACTTACTTATAGATATATTTTTCATTTAAGATATTCTTACTTGAGTACAATTTTCAGCTACTCTACCCATGTAATGAATCTAATGAGGCTGCCATTGTGAAATTCAGGATGTAGTATAAGTATATGCCACATCACAAATATATGCCAAATCTTAATCTACCAAAGATGATTTACTTTGTTTCTCTCTCAAAGGTGTTTCAAGCAAAAACTTCGCTCCATATGGTTGCATTTTTTTTTTTAGCTTAACAGTCCGGGTGCCTTTAGAATTGAGACTCCCCATATTGTAGTTACTTAAGTCCAGTGCACATACCTGGCCGAGGTATCCTGTCTCCTTTGTCCATTGAACCTTCTCCATGACTCAGTTTGATGTATGGCCTCCCACAGCTGTAAACAAAGTGAATATAGGTTAGAAATAAAAATGAATGAATTGTTTGACTAAATCTTGACTAAAACGAATAATCATTATAGATCAAAACTCAACTGACTACAACTATTCTTTGGAGAATAATATTACATGGGGAATTTGGTTTGCAAACTAAAAAATAAATAAAGAGAAAAAAAAAACAAAAAACAAAATAAACTTCTGGGGCACAAAAGCCTATGAGCCAAATAGAATAAAGATCAGTGACTATGAGAATTTGATGTGCTTGTGACTTTGATGTGTTGTGAGTTGGCAGAAGTTATTAAAAAGTCAAATCCTAATGGGATTCCTGCAGCTCGGTCTCTGTAGCAACAAAAAGACTTGTTAATGAGCCTAATAGATGAACACATCAACATAAAACACAACATCAGCTCAAATGACATAATTGGTCTGTCGTCTCAGATTTATGACACACACAAAGACATACAAGCAGTTTCTCTGTTCAGAATATAGGGCATTGCATTTCTTTATATGCAATATTTTAAGACTAAACAAGCTGACCAATTATGCAATAGTAAAAATGTATGTATGTAATGTAATTTTTGTATATTGCTTAGAAAAAAAAAAAAAACTTTAAAGATGCACTTCGTAACGTTCGTGGTGGGGGGTAGGGCACCTTCTTGTCTCCATGGAGATGTTATTGGTTTACCTAGAATGTATTAGAATTATTAGAATGGCATTAAAATTACCTATTTTGATCTCTCTTGCATATAGTCAGTTACTTGTGTGAGTGTGTTTTTTTTTATCCTTATTAAATCTTTATTAATTTTACCTCTCAAAATTAACTTTTTAAGACCTTACTAAAAGTCAGCCATTGATGTGGTTAAACAAAATAACATG
This sequence comes from Taenioides sp. WSHXM2023, assembly GCA_029959045.1. Taxonomy (NCBI): domain Eukaryota; kingdom Metazoa; phylum Chordata; class Actinopteri; order Gobiiformes; family Gobiidae; genus Taenioides; species Taenioides sp. WSHXM2023. Next base: position 19,829,110 of record CM057092.1, on the reverse strand, counting down.
ATGTTTTGGGAATAGCCCTGTTTGGTCCATCAATATCTTTGGGACCCTGTATAGCTTCTCCTCTCTCTGTGCTACACCACCATGTTTCCTTATGCGACTGGAGGTGTTTCCAATTAAAATGCTTCTACTTAAATGTAGTCGGAGCAGCCGGAGCACAGGAAATGCCTGGAGTGCGCGTGGTGGTGTCAGAGGGGGTACAAAGGGCTGCTGTGTCTCTATCAGCTTCTGTGTGATACATGGAGTGAACAGACTAAAGCCCGACCCACAGCACACTAACTCTAACGTTCCGCACTCAGCCTTAACAAAGAGCTGGTGTTTTCACAGCCAGCACTGACCACGCTGCCTCTAATGTGGAGCAGGTGTGGAATATCCAGCGGTTTGATGGTTTGGCCAATGAACACTTTGTACGATATTGCTGAGGATTAAAAGGTAGTAGAGAGAAGCTACCACTCATTTTGTGTAAGCCTTTTAAGGTGCTGATCCTGTATCTGATTTTTACGGCCTTAAAAACATGAAAAACAGAACTTTATTGCTCACTTTTTGAACACATTCTGAGCATCCTAATTATTCAAGGTGATGAGTTCATAAGCGCACATCATAACTTTCAGAGGTCAGAGTAGAATTAGGTCCAGCCCACCAACATTACTTTGTGGTTCTTGTACAGTTAAACACTTTGTAATTAGAAGCAGACACCACAAAGCAGTTTCATTTTGACCATATACTGTTTAAAGAAGCGGACAAAGGAAGTGTGACGTCCCCTACAGTGTTCGGCTCCAGTCAAGTGAAGCCTGCGATGCTAGTGTTACAGGGGCACATTTGGAGCCAAGTTTCTGCACTTTTCACTGACACTAGACCTTGCTCCATATTAGGAATAGGAATTTATTAATAGACAAATTGGCGAAATAAAAACATGTAGTGTGGGTTAATACGAACATTTTAAGACCAAAATGATGAGGCTCACTGTAGCAGTTACAGAGAGAGGGGTGACAGTTTTTCAATGTAAAGTCAATTGAGTCAAAGAAGTCAGTGAGCAAATTAGCTTTGTCCATTTATACAATCTATGATTTTGACCCTAAGAGCTGCTTTTCACAGTATCTTTACTGGGACAAGATTTGTTCAACTACATGGACATAAATTTGAAGAAGACACATAGTATTTTCTTTGTTGTAATAGACAGGTATAAAATATATCATTATTTTATATTTTGTTCATTATAAATGGCAATGCAATATTGATTTAGAAATAGAAATTGGCCCATTGACTTTCTGTCACGTACTGCGGCAAATTACGTAGCAATCTTGTGTATTTTAGCTCAAGTAATACTTTTATCATCTACTTATTGACTTTTAAACATAATATTCGAAGTAACTGTATTTTTACTCAAGTACATGTTTGGAAGACCTACATCTGAACAGGGTCTAGTGTTATTGAAAAGTGTAAAAACTGGCACACACTATGAGTCTAGCTGTTTTGCCAACGCAGCAGAATTCCCAGGCTGACTGACATTGAGCCATCAGAGCAGAATGTAAATAAGATCGTCTCATTTTCACTTCAGGAATCTGTCCATCAACTGCACAGGCATTCCAATCTTACAGCATGAAAAACATTACAGTAATAAGCACTGCACTTACAGCAATTTAAATGTCTAAAAAGGCTTAACCCATAATACAAGGATCAATGTACCACCCAGCGTGTTTTTGTCTGCGTTTTACAATGTTAGTAATAGAAGCCAGAGGTCAATCATGGCTCATACTGTAACACTGCAGATGTTTTGATAGATGTAAAGCAGCCAGAGCAGCGCTGGACTACTCAAATAACAGTCTATTGTAGGAGTGTTTTGGCTCCGCTCATATAAGTAAGCTTTTCCAGGTATGTACTGGATCAATGCCCACGACCACTAGCATTAGCCTGTTCCATTAACTGTGTAACATAAAATCGAATTCTGCGTGTATGAAGTTTTGCTTTTTGAGTTTTTATTTTGACTTTTATTATGTTACATGTTCAAATATTTAGTTAGTAGAAATAAGAAGAAGCATAAAAGAAGAACACAGCTTCATCCACGTGTCGGCCCGTGCCTAGGACCGCCCCTGGGAGTCTCCATGGAGATGTCAGTGTGTGGCCTGGAATGTTCCACAGTATGGCATTAAACTTATCTATCTCCATGAAGACAAGTCTGTGATGCTGCAAGGTTAAGTCAGATCGGTGGAGAGGCAACCTTGTTCACAGTAAAAATGCATTTTCAATAATTTACAGATAGACATGTTTAATGCCGTACAATGGTATTTTACAGATAAAGCAATGACATCTCCATGGAGACAAGCAGGAGGATGACCTTTCACCAGAAAAGTTACATGGTGCACCTTTAAGAAATTATATAATGTAAGGTAGCAGAGTGGTTAGCCATTCTGTCTCTTAGCAAGGACATTTCAGTTTAGTTTTTATTTGATACTTGTTCAAAGTGTATCCTGAAAAAGATATGAAAACATATCTTGAAGGGTAATAAGACATACTTGGCCCCATATCTTACTTAATATCACAAATGTGACGTCTAGCTGCCGCCTTGTCTGAGACTTTGCTGTAATTCAGTCCATTTCTTTATTTAAGCTTTCAGCAAAGTGATAGATCACCTTTTGGTTCAAAGCCCAAGAGAACAGCAGCCGACCAAGTTTCGATAAACATAGACCCCATTATTTTAACTTCAAGGAATCCACCTACGCCAAGACATGAAGACTTGAAGATACAAACATACTTTACATGTTAAAATGCTAATGCTAGACCAGTTTGATAAGTGTGTGTTGTTCTTTCCTGACTGCGAGCTGACATGATGGAAAAACAGAGTGGAATCAAGAAGCCTAATGTCCTAATTAAGATTTTACTGATTTGATGGAGCGGCGCAGAGACAATTGAAGCCATGTGTTGTTATTTTTTCTACCTCTTTTTAATGCTTTCCTATTGAATTGAACTCTACTGCACTATACATAGCTTACATGTACAGGGCAGTTCATCAGTGAACTGTTAACATCTCTCTAAAGATGTAATAATGTTTTATATACATAACCACTATTGTAATAATAATATACCATAAGTTTATTCTTGGTAAATAAATATGTTCATTTCATATTTGCAAACTGTTAAAAAGATTTGGGTAAAATCATCAGAGTGAGACATCTTCACCTTGAAGGATCGTTTTATTTTCATCTTCGGTACAGAGAAAGCGCTCTTGCGTCATAGATGATCTTTGAGGTTTTCCCGCTCGGTAAAGTCCGGCCTGTTCCACCGTAAATGAAGTGTGAAAACGTCTCTTGTACACGTTGAATGTGTTCTAAACGTCTGAACCTTGGAAAACTTTCACCTTTGTAAGTATTTATATGTTCACAAGCACTTTGATTGAGGTCATGTATGTATTTCATTTTGAACATGTGACATGTGAACTTGTGGTTGTTTCACGGAGCTAACTGTGTATAAGCTAGATACTTGTATTTTGTACACCAGATGTACTGTGTAGTTAGTAATATGCCGTCTTTTTTCTGTATGTTTCAGTTACTATAACTGAGACCTTCAGTTTTCTTTATTAGTTCGCTGGCTGTCTAGCTTCACATAGTCACGTGTCATGAGGACAGCACAGTAAAAAGGCAACTACTCAGTGGGCTCAAGCAGCACAGAGCAACAATCAGCCAACATGAGTCTATGTTCAGCCAAAAACTATTTGAGAGATTATGACCAGCAGAATGCAGGAGGCGCAGAGTTCGAGCCACACTTCAAATCAGAGCAACCAGTCATCACTGCAGCAACAGACCAACTGGACCCTGCAGACCAGCCAGACCCTGTAAACCAACCACCGCCTGAGGGACAGCAACCGCCGGAGAGGCAGCAACCATCACCTCCACGCAGCACCAGGTCCAGGGCTCCCAGCAGGCAGCTGACCTCAACAACGACATCAGGTTCAGCCACCAAGGCCTACGCTAAAGCTCAAGCGGCCTTTGCTGAAAAAGAGGCTAATATGATGAGACAAAAGGCAGAATTAAAAGCAAACATGCTAAGGCAAAAGGCTGATTTAGATGCCAGTCTCCACATTCTGCAATGTGAAAAAGAAGTAGCTGCAGCTGAAGAAGAAGCTGCAGCCTACGAAGAAGTAGACAGTCAAAGCAGGGAGGCAAGTATAGAGCCCCCCATTGAAGTTGTGCCCTTTAACGCAGTACAGCACACTAGTGAATATGTTGAACTACACAGCAACTTACTAGAGCTAAGTTACAACTGCAGATCAGCAGGTTCTGCCACAAGTAATAAGTGACATTAAACATGAACCAAAAGCAAACACAGGTCCAAACAACACCTATTCACTAGCAAGGACCACGCCACAACAATGAAATACGATAAAGATATTTATTGACGGTGAATAGATGTGATGGCTGGGGGGAGACTCAGGGTGGGGGCTCCGTCTCCAATCTAAAATGGTCACCCAGCTGATTCGGAACCCCCCCTCCTTAACGATGATGTCTTCGGACTGAAGGATGGAAGAGAGACACGGGGTGGGAGGGAGGGAGTCGAGTCGAGAGAGCAGACACTGACGGTGTTGTCGGGATAGGCTGTATAAATAGGGCTTCTGGGTAATTGAAGGCGTGGTCAAGATGAGCTGTGGTTGGCTGGCGAGGAGGTTGAGGCGTGGTCCAGCTCCTGAATCTAAGTTAATCATGTTAACTCCACTTCATTTAACCCTCTATAGCTCAAACTATCCAGCCCACAAACAACAACCAAGCCGAACCAAATGGTGCACACGATTTTGCAAAGTATCTCATCTGAAAAGAACTAGTCAGCACTGGTTTACTGCAATTTGATGATAAACCAGAAAACTATTGGGCACGGAAAGCCTCGTTTATCAGTGCAACTAAAGACTTAAATCTGTCAGCTAGAGAGGAACTAGATCTGCTAACAATGTGGGAGCGCCTTGAGGAGTGTTATGGTGCCTCAGAGGCTATTGAGGACGCACTCTTGAAGAAAATAGAAGAATTCCCTAGACTAACAAACAAAGACAATGGCAAGCTAAGAGAACATGATGACATTCTGCTAGAGCTACAGTGTGCTAAGCTTGATGGTACACTCCCAGGGCTCACGTACCTGGATACAGCATGTGGGGTAAGACAGATAGTTGAAAAACTTCCCTTTAATCTGCAGGAAAGGTGGACCACTGTGGGAACACAATACAAAAAGACTCGTAAAATGTCGTTTCCCCCTTTCTCAGTTTTTGTGCAGTTTGTCCAGCAACAAGCGAAAATGAAAAATGATTCAAGCTTTGCCTTATTCAGCTGCAACAGTCAAGGGCCCACTCACAGAAAAGTCCACACCATACAATCGTAAAGCCATCGTGTCAGTACACCAAACGGACATTGCAGAGAAGAGTGGTACTCAACAAAAGAAAATAGAGGAACCAGATTGTCAGGGCCCAATTCATAAGAAACCACACCCCCTCAAAAAATGTAAGTCATTTAGAGACAAGCTGATTGAGGAGCGTCAAGCGTTTCTCAAAGAGCATCGCATTTGCTACAAGTGTTGTGGGTCAGTGCAGCACATTGCATAAGATTGCAAAGCAGTATTTAAGTGTGCCGAATGCAACAGTCCCAAGCATATATCAGCACTTCACCCAGATCCCACTCCCGCCCCCAAAAGTGATACCTCAGAGAATGCAAACACTGAAGGGCAAACAGAGAGCCATCCTGCAGTCATTTCCAAGTGCACAGAGGTATGTGGTCAGAGTGAAATCTCACGCTCTTGTTCTAAGATCGGTTTAGTGAAAGCCTATCCAGAAGGACAGCAATATAAAGCTCTTAAAATGTATGCTATGATTGACAAGCAGAGCAATAGATCCCTAGCTAGGACAGAGTTCTTTAACCTGTTTGAAATCAGAACCATTCCTGCGCTGTACACCCTAAAGACTTGCTCGGGGAGGCCAGAGACGGCAGGCAGGAGAGCGATGAACTTTTTCATACAATCCATGGATGAAAAAACAAGTATCAAACTGCCTCCTCTGATTGAATGTGACTGTGTGCCAGACAACAAATCTGAAATCCCCTCGCCTGAGATCGCCCAGCACCACCCCCATCTTGCCCCTATTGCAAGCAAAATCCAACCTGTTGATCGTGCTCCAATCCTTCTCCTCCTGGAAAGCGATATCCTCAGGGTACACAAGGTACGTGAGCAGATTAACGGGCCCAATAATGCTCCTTATGCCCAAAGACTTGGGTTGGGTTGTAGTGGGGGAGGTATGCCTAGGCAAAGCTCACAGCATAATGGAGGTTAACATTTACAAAACACACGTTAGACAACAGGCGCACAACCTATTTTGAGCCATGTGCCAACGTTATAACAGTAAAAGAGGACTATAGGTTCAGGTGTAAGCAGAACACACTAAAATCACAAACAGTGTAGACACTATAGACAACACAGACAAGCTAGGTGAGTCTGTGTTTGACAGGACTGAGTCAGACGACAAGGTAGCACTGTTTCTAGATGACAAAACCTTTCTAACGCTAATGGACAATGCAGTTAGTCAGAACAAAGAGAACACTTGGGTCGCTCCTTTACCCTTCCGCTCTCCAAGAAGGAGGCTCCCAAGCAACAGAGACCAAGCCCCAAAATGTCTCTACTCACTCAAAAAGACTTTAGAAAAGAAACCAGAAATGAGAGACCACTATATTCAGTTTATTCAGAAAATGCTGGAAAACGATCAAGCCGAACTACCCCCGACCCTGCCTGAAGGTAAAGAACACTGGTACCTTCCAACATTTGGTGTATACCAAATGTTGGAAGGTACCAGGTAGTTTTTGATTCTACCTGAATCGAATTCAGGTAGTTTTTGATTCTAGTGCAGAGTGTGAGGGCACATCCCTAAATCAAGTGCTACTCACTGGGCCCTACCTGAACAACTCCCTCTTAGGAGTGCTGTTGCGATTTAGAAAAGGGAAAATAGCCCTGACAGCTGATGTACAGCAAATGTTTTATTGTTTTGATGTGTGTGAAGAACACAGAGACTATCTTCGCTATCTCTGGTTTGAGGACAGTGACATCACAAGGAACGTGATTGAATATAGGATGAAAGTGCATGTTTTTGGAAACAGCCCGTCACCCGCCGTTGCCATTTACTGCATGCGACGGGCAGCAAAGGAGGGTGAAGAAGAAAATGGCACAGATGCCAGACAGTTTGTTGAGAGACAGTTTTATGTTGATGACAGGCTCACATCTGTAGCCACTCCAAACAAAGCAGTCGACCTGTTAATAAGAACAAAAAACATGTTAGCAGAATCTAGCAACTCCACAAGGTGGCATCTAACTGTAGCCTTGTCATGGAAGCGTTTCCTGTGGAGGACAGGGTCAAAGACCTGAAAAACTTAGGGGTAGATACTCTTCCAGTTCAGAGGAGTCTAGGACTCTGTTGGAACTTACAAACTGACAGTTTCACTTACCTTGTATCCAGTGACACAAAACCATTCACACGTAGGGGAGTATTGTCAACAGTCAATAGCCTGTATGACCCTTTGGCTTTTGCTGCTCCCATAATCATGCAGGGCAAAGCACTACTCGGAGAACTGTCATCCAAAGAGAGAGACTGGGACGCACCTCTACCCCCAGAAAAGGAGGAGGACTGGGCCTCATGAAGGGACTCATTGAAAGCCCTTGAAGATCTACAAATCAAAAGGTGCTACAATCCAGGTTCATTAAATGCAATAAAAAGTAATGAACTGTGTATTTTCTGTGATGCGTCTACTGTAGCAATAGGGGCAGTAGATTACTTGCGCTCTTCAGACAGTCATGGTCAGTACCGCGTAGGTTTTAGCTCCCGCCCTGCACACACTGTCCCACGGCTAGAACTTTGTGCAACCGTACTTGCAGTAGAAATGTATGATTTAATCAGAGACGAGTTAGAGATCAAAATCAACTGTGTTAAGTTTTTCATATTGTGTTAGGGTACATACACAGCTCTTCAAAAAGATTCTACATGTATGTGGCTAAACATGTCACACGCATTAGGTTATCTACACAACCTGACCAATGGCATTATGTGCCAACTGAGTTAAATCCAGCTGAACTCAAAAACAGTAAGTGGTTCAAGTTTCCTGTGTTCAGACAAACTCTGTAAGTCAAACAAAGACAATCCTTTCTCACTTGATGAACCTTAAAATGACAAAGAAATATGTCCAGAAGTAAAAACAGTATCAGAGTCACAGCTAGTCTCAGAACGCTTCAAAAGATTCTTCAACTGGACAACAGCATGCAAAGCAATAGCCAAACTTATTCACATTTCAAACACAAAATAAGTGAAGCAGGATGGAAAGGTCACAAAGAATGTACAAATGTGGAAGAACTCACAGAAGCTAAAAATGTCATCATCCGATCTATGCAACATGATGCATACAAAGAGACATTGAAAAAGCTGAAAGAAGGAAAAAAGATCAACTCAAAAAATGACACACTCAAAAAGCTCAATCCAATTGTGGATAAAGATGGACTGTTCCGCGTAGATGGGCATCTCTCCTTTTCCGACCTTTCAGAAAATGAAAAGCACCCTCTGATTATCCCTTCCTCCAGCTACGTTGCCACGCTTCTCGTCAGACACTTCCACGAACAGCTCATCAAGGACGACGTATCACGGAAGGAGCTGTCCGTAGTGCTGGCTTTTGGATAGTTGGAGGTAAGCGTCTTGTGTCTTCTGTATTACACAACATAACTGTCCTGGCTAGTCCCATTGTTTTCTCTGTTTGTTTGTTTAGGTTTGAGGATAGAGTTATAGATGGGAGACAAATGATGTCTGAGACCTCCATTTCTGTTCAAGGAAGGATTCTCTTTCTTGACAAAAATAGCCTCTTTAACTCCCCTCTCAAACCAGTTCTTTTCTTTGGCCAAGATCTGGACCTCACTGTCCTCAAAAGAATGGCCCGTGGCATTTAGGTGGAGATGTACGGCAGATTGCGGCCCACCCTGGTTTTTCCGTCTGTGTTGATACATTCGTCTGAAAAGTGGCTGTTTTGTTTCTCCAATGTAGCGCTCACTGCAGTCTTCACTACACTGAATGGAGTAGACCACATTGCTTTGTTTGTGGCTCTGTGTTTTGTCCTTAGGATGGACCAGTTATTGTCTTAAAGTGTTTGTGGGTTTGAAATAGACTGAGATTTCATGTTGTCTGAAGATCCTCTGTAGTTTGAGAGGGGAGTTAAAGAGGCTATTTTTTGTCAAGAAAGAGAATCCTTCCTTGAACAGAAATGGAGGGCTCAGACATCATTTGTCTCCCATCTATAACTCTATCCTCAAACCTAAATCAAAACAAACAGAGAAAACAATGGGACTAGCCAGGACATGTCCAGAGGTGTGAAAACACCCATCATGGCCCTGAATGTTTATGCTAACTACACCCCACTCCCACTCCATAATGAATAGACACACCTAACTAACAGAAACTGTAAACAAATATGTGTTGTCTCAGAGTAATTTCATTGTAATTAGCTCCTCCCTTCAGGCAGATATAAGGCAGTGTCCGCCAGCATCTGACCAGAACTGAAGAAGCAGCTTGGATGAGCTGAGAAACGTATTTGACCAAATAAACTCTGTCCAGTTGACAAATTAAATTTCTCCTTTTTGCCAATGATGTTATGTATCTGTTCTGATCTGATCGGATGTTTTCACTGCTGATCGGTGAGTTTAGTGAATTTGTATGAAGAAAAACAAAAAACCCACCACTTAAATCCAGGTTAAAAAAGTGGTGTAACGCGCGTTACTGACATTTGTTAAGTAAAATATTACCAATTTTTTTTCTGTAATGCCTTACATTACTGCATTACAGCAAAAAAGCAATGCATTACAGTAATTTGTTACTTTTGTAACGCGTTACTCACAACACTGTTCCTAATGCCATTTTACCATAGCATTGTTAAAAAAATGGAGTGACATTTTTGAAAGCTACATGAATGACCCGCAGTATGACATTCTTGCATAATTGCAACAAAGTATAGGGATGTGGGGTTGGTGAAAACAGAGTGAACTAGCACTCACAAGATTAAACAGTTTTTCATAAATATTCTCTTAGAAGCCATCAGTCACCATGTTTCCGTCTTTATTTGATTAATATGTGTTTTTAAAAAATCTCTTTATATAATAGAAATAATCGTTTGACTTGTCTACTACTAAAATAATAATTAGTTGTAGCCCTATTCAATAATTACATTAAACTCAAAGTTTGAAATTTGATAAATGATTAACTTTATAAATCATACTTTTGAACCATAACATTGCAATAAAGTATAGGGGATATGGGCGGGGACAGGAGTTTGGTGAAAACAGACATTTTCTGAGCACTCAAGTCTCAAATGCACGGCAGTAGGATTTACTCAGATATGCTTGAATCAACTGAAATACAACAAATGCCCCCTTTAAATAATTACTTAGTCTATGTATATTAGTCCATACTGCAGTAATAATTCTTGCATTGGTCACATTGTCTACTGGGCAGCTCTATACACAAACACACCAGTGTATCTTTGCTCAAATGACCATAAATCTGATTGTTTACAATGTGCAGTGTATATAAAATATTGGCAGTGGGCAGAGTGTGACTCATTAGCCTGCTTGGCCTCTCTGTCGGACTGGAGCCACATGTTTTTACTGGAACATTTGGACTGGGTTTGATAGTTAGGGTTAGCATCAACACAACACTGACAGTCTGTGTTCTTTCTTGCATGGACAGAGCTCATATCTGCACTCTACACAGTCAGTTTAATTAGTTATAACAATATAAACTTCTGCCTCTGTTCTATATTTGACGGGCATGGAATATTCATGAAAACATGGCATATTTTTATTCTACGCACTCATATTAGGTCAATTGTCCATATCTCATTGACAGTTAGACAAGCTACTCAAGGTGACGTCAAGGTATTCCCAGACTATTACCTAACTTATGGAACAATCATAAAGTAATGATAGTGAGCTGTCCTAGTAAAGTCTCTCACACGCAAACATGTGCTTAGATGTAAGGCAATAGAAGTGTGACGAACAAAATCTCTCTGTAGAAATATTGTTTTTAATATTTTGTTGATTTGTTGGAGAAGGCAAATGTGTTAATGTAAGATAGTTTGGAAGTTTACACTGTTTGATTATCAGTGGTGGAATGTAACAAAATAAAGTACTGTACTTAAGTAAAAAAAAAAATATATATATATATATATATATATATATATATATATATATATATATATATATATATATATATATATATATATATATATGTATTTGTACTTTAGTTATGTACATTTTACACTACATTTGAAGCTTTGTTACATCTGAAAATCTGCGCAAAATAATTTTCCTTTTTACTCTTGAAGTACATTTTAAACGGGTACTTTAATACTTTTACTTAAGTAGATTTTATCATGTGATATGTTTACATTTATTTGAGTATTTCTTTGCTCTGGTATCTGTACTTTTACCATATCTTTTACTGTATCAAAATTGAGTACTTCTTCCACCACTCTTGCATGCTAACTAGCATGCTAACAGCGCACCAGCCTTACTTCCTCTTTCATGGATGACAAAAATGCCTTACACAGTCATCACAGTCATTTAGATATGGTTTTTACGATGTCTATCTAGCTATACCGGGGCAAGACAAATCTTACTTTATTTCATGAATAAAATGCATATACAGTACTTTTAAAGGTGCACTGTGTAACTTGTCCAGTGGAGGGTCTGTCATCTGCTTGTCTCCATGGAGATGTGCCTATAATGTTCTCCATGGAGACCTGCAAGCCAAATTACAGGTTAGACTTGTGTAGAGGCAAATCCCCTCACAGAAAGAATGAATGTATTTTAAGATATTTTGAGCAATAAATTACACCTGTAGTTGAATACATGCAAGACAGATTAGTTTAATGCCATACTGTGGACAATTAACATCTCCATGGAGACAAACAGGTTGCAGACCCTCTTCAGAAAAGTGACACAGTGCACCTTTAAGCATTCAATCAGTAGACAATAATTTGTTTTCTTGGAAAGGAGCCCTCAAAACACTACTTATAGTAACAGCTCTGACCTAAATAAGCAGTGTTTATGTGAGAGAGGAAACCAGTACAAAGAAGAAAACAAGCCAGTCTGTTTCAGATCTAATCAGATTTTAGAATCAATTTGTGATGTCTGCCCACTGCTTTACTGCCCTAATATAAAAACATAAAAAAAATAAAATCACTCATTTTCAAGTACACATGAACCAGAAATTCTCAAGCTAAAATTATGGAAATTTCTCAAAAACTATGAACTGTTTTAATAATATCCAAACACAGTGCTATAGCAACCTCAAACTAATTGTGTGGAATGCTTGCATGCTTGATCACTGTAAATTACATTCAAATTGTCCACAATGTAATCGAGATATTAAATTAACAGTTTTGTTTATTCTAGATAGAAGACTTCACGGTGATTAAATGGTAAAACAAAGCACGCTTGGGTATTTGTAGTACAGGGATGCAATATATTTTGGCTTGACATGGACTTCTGTACTTGTCCTTTTGAAGCCAAGACAGCAGCTTTGACCTCATATGACCATAGAGTTTAGTTAAAGGTGCATTATGTAACTTTCCTTTTTGTCCCCCTGGAGATTTTATTGCTTTGCCTAAATGTTTCACATATTATCTTACATTTTTATAAATTATAGGTGCTTTGAGCGGGATCATCTCTCCATAGATCTGACCTGTGGCTTGGCCTGGTGTTTGCCTGCTTATTTCCATGGCAATAAGTTTGATAAGTTTACTGCTATGCTGTGGAACATTACAGGTAAAGCAATGGAAGCAAGCAGAGTCAGTGTACGTAATTTGTATTCTTTTTGACTTTCTAACGTGATTTGCATAAATATAACCCTAAATAAAATAATAGCAACGTTTTAGCACTGCAGTTTAATACAGTACAGCTCCTTTGACTTTGGTAACTTACAGAAAATTCAGCAACGGATGATATTGTTTATATTTGTATTTGTATTTGATTAATCTATCTTCAAACTAACTGCAATTTGCATAGAAAGTGCCTCAAAGTTCCGACTATATATACAGCCAGTGTATAATGCAGCTAAAAATACAAAAGCCTACGTCTCCCATAGAGAAGATAGGCATCAGCGGTACTGTAATCCGGTGCTCTCTGCCGCGATAACGCTCTGGGAGTGTGTCTTAGTTATTCAGGTTAATGCATTTACCTCTGGGCAATATTTCCATTCTGGCTCCCATTGTACACACAGACATGCACACAGTCTTTTCCCCACTTCCACTGCTCTCTCGCTCTCATGACAAAAATCTGTGTACTCTGCTGGGAGCCTTGTAAAATCAGGATGGATATTTAGAACTTAAGCAGGCATCTGAGTGGGATCTACTTAGTCCCATTACCAGTCAGGACAATAGACAATAGGTTCTCTTATATTCTCTTAAATTATAAGCACAATGCAATACTCCACAGTGGGACATTAGGACATTTTCGACCTTCTACTTTGCCAATTACAAAGCCGTTTTTTTCAAGCCACTAAGAGAAAGTGCATTGACTAGTTGGTGTACATAAAGATTAGGGATGGGCCTATTTATCTTTTAAAATCCATAGGCCCAAAAATGAATCTTAACTTGAAATAAATTCACATTTGTGTAAACATAAAATATACAGCCATGTAAAGCTCTTCATTTTCCATTTTTACTCATCTACATTGAATATTGCACTGATTTGCACTGATATTGGCCGATACTGATCCATCGATGTTGGCCGATACGGAAGCTGGAACTGATATACCACCTATGCCTAATGAACACTGGACATTTTACACAAATCAAACTATTTTATATAATAGTTTAGAGGCAAGACTTTTCTCTAGTTCTCCATTGAAGCGGAAATGACAACATGATTAAGTGCAGGTTAGTAGCAGTAGCAGTAAAAGTGTGTACCTGCATGTGAGTGTTTCGTGGTAGGGTTTGATGCTAGCGCTGCGGTCCCTCCTGACCGGCCCTGGCTCGATGGTGGGCAGGCCTGTGGCTGAGGTGGTGGTGGTCCATGTGGACGAGATCCTCCTCAAGAGCCCTGGGTGCAGACTCCTCCTCAGACGCTGTTCATCAAGACATGGAAGCAGATGTTTAATGAGGACATATTATGTAAAATGTAACTTCTTATTTAAATTTAATCTTATAACATGTTCCCTCATTATTAGCTCACTCAAAGTTGTATTTAGATTGACTAATGCATGTTTGAGTAATCCTGTATTGTCCTGTATCTGGAGCTCAGAGAATTCCCATTTTGCCTCCTCCGCCCTTACCTGATACTAATTTGTGTTTATTTAAAAAAAAAAAAAAAAAAAAAAGTAGTCTCCAGGTCATAGGGTTCAAACATGTTGTGTCGCCATACAAATATATGAAAATTCAATGCTAAGATGAGCAACTATGTAGGAGCTGTGGAAGTCAATAGTCCCATTTCTTTTACTAAGGCAGTTTACAAAGAATAAAATGTAAAATGTTGACATAGGTATGTTATAGTTCCATATTAAGCGCTAGAAAAAGCTTTATACAGTATGTCTTCTTTAATAACCATGAGTACATCTGTGAGCATGACGGAGTATTGTGCAGGGGTGAAGCAACAGCGCAGGAAGAGTGTTTGGATAAAAGCACTCAGCTCTCCACCTCCATGTTTATGGCCAAGTCATGTGTCAAATCCATCACTTAGATGAGACAGTTGTTTGGCTTCACCTGCCTAAAGAGAAAGAGAATGATGCAGGAGATGTCTCTGTCTGCATCTGTCTTGATTTGATATCTGTTTTTCTCAGCTCTGAATCTTAGGAACCTAATAACATGTGCAAGAATGTTAAAACTAGGGGTGCAGGGAGTAAGCAGAAGGTTCATGATTATTGAAATAACACTAAACGTATGATAATCGTAATTGTTAACGGGAGTATACAGACAGTAAAAAAGCCAAAGACCAAACAAAGACAGTGACCTTATTACATCAAAGTGTTTTAAAAGACAATAGTAGATTTTTTAATTTTTTATTTTATTAATAAATATTATCTATTTTTAACTATTCAGTCACCAGATTCTCCACCTTTTTTGATCAATATGTATTTTAAAAATCTCAAATAATCGTTCAACTAGTCACTAATAAAAAAAAAAGTCGAATTAATTGTCAAATGCAGGCGTAATGAAATGTGATAAATTATTGACTTAATATTTCACATGTCCTTCATGAACTACACTTTTCACTGGTTATCTCAACTGCCTCTAAGCAAGCCAATAATCTTAGTAGTTGAGAAAGCTTCCAGCAGTTAGTTACAACTACTAGAAAAATACATCCCAGGTCTTGCTCCAAACTGCTTTTTCCTAATATTAAAACCATGTTCTCCTGCATATCCGATTTTGCTTGACCAGAGGAGTGTAAATACAGTACATGTTGACAGTTGTTGGGACAGTATGGGGCTTGTAAAGTATTTGTTGTTGTTTCAGGTCAGATAGGAGTCAGCTCAGGCCTTTTTGACCTTCATACAGGAAGTGGTCTGCTGTGGACGCAGAGCCAAACAACCAAATCTACCGACAAGCTTCTACTCATTTCAACTCAAATAATACGCTGGATTATGCAATACAGTCAGACATCATTCATATATATTTTAATCTCTATTCACTCTCCTTATATTGTCTCTAGTCCTGTGGCTTTCAAACCTTTTGCACCAAGTACCCCCTATCATGGATCTATAATATAAGCACTATTCTGATTTGAGCTGAAAAAACTTTCCTATAAAGCTGCTAAATCACACTGCTCATGTTCGGCTGACAGGACACCTACAGCTTTTCCAAAGGTTAGAATTTGTAAGAATTCTTCTCTATTTTTGCAATACTAACTTTTTTATTTATTTTGACAACCTGAAAGAGCCAAGAAGTAAACTTTGGAAGATTTAACCTAGCTGGCTACAGGTCTATCTCAGCTCTAGCTGCTAGATCTTAAACTTAAACTTCCAAGCCTAGGTCTAGTAAAATATTTGACTGTTTGAGTACCACCACATCAACCAGGTTTAAAATGGGACTATATCAGGTGTAAAATTGGGCTGAACCTGCACTACAATTATCACAGTTCTAGATATAAAGAATCTACCCAAAGGAGGACATACATGTGGATGCCATTTACTCTAAATGAAGCTAACACTAGCAGAGCACTGCAGAGGAGCCTGATTACCCTCAGGCAGATTTCACTTACCACCAGTGGTAACATCACCTATGTTTGAGAAACACTACTCAAGACAAATTCTTTGTATGGTATATCTTTTTAAACAAGAATAACCAACTGAAAAAGTCAGATCAGCATATATTTCCAACATCTTTTCCCTTACCAAAAGCTATAAAAAACATAAATATTAACAATACTTTTCACATGTTAGGCAGTGAGACAGGCGTAATAGGCCCAGCAGACTGACCACTCCTTGGACAGTTTATTTAAGCTTCTCTTTCAAAGTCCCAACAGTGTACAAATACACCTGTCAGACAAGTCATTTACTTAAAGGCCATGGACAGGCTTCTCTCAAATCCACAGAGGACCTTCTCCCAACTGAAGTGTCAGGCTAATTGGATCCATACAGGGACATAGCTCGTATTTGTGTTCCTCCTTCAGAGAGGGCACCATTTTGAGCGCGTCCCGTCTGCACATACACTCTGGCGGAGCACATCTGTCTTGTTGACACAGCTGCATGGGGCTATGAAAGAGAGGACAGGGCAGCGGGCAGTAGTCGCGTTCTATTTTTCTTTGCTCAGCGTTAGGAAAATACAGGCGTTCTTCAGAGGATGCTAAAAGCTTAGAGAGCAGGAAGCAGTCATTAGCTCAAACATGGCCTAAAAGATTAACATGTGTGCGTAAACCCGTGGAGTATAAACTGTTTGGCTCTGGATAAGTGGACAATACACGGCTCTATCTGTGCTTTCATTGGACCATTCTTATAAGTTAGTGTCCAGCTCTTGGCGTACTGAAGTGATCTGCAGTTATCATATCTCTGCAATGTTCAAATGGCAAAGTTATAGCCAAATGGTTTTCATTGTTGCGTTACAGAAAACATGTCCATAATTTGATTTTGAGAGGAGTTTGCATGTTTTTTTGTTTCCAGGTGAGTATTCTTGTATTACATTTAACCCATGCTGCCTACTATAGGGCAGTATGCAGGCTCATTTGTGTGTGTTGAATTCCATTTTGCATTAAAAAAAAAAAAAATGCCATTGGGTCCATTTTTCTAACTAAAAAAAATCTGTAAACCCAGTAATTAGATCTGATTTTTGATTTGTGTTTCCATATACAAAATAAAAAAAAATAAATAAATAAAAAAAATAAAATAAAATATATATATATATATATATATATATATATATATATATATATATATATATATATATATATATATATATATATGTGTATTTATTTTTTTTTTGTCTTTGCTAATTTGACATTTTAAAAATCTGTGTGTGTGTGAAAAATCTGAAAGAAATCAGATTACTCACTAATCTGATAACTCCAGAAATCAGATAATGATCAGATCTTTGGTGTGCATGTAAATATGGCCAAGGTTATGGACTCGGATTCAGTGGTAGAAGCCAACCTACACTCAGCCTTCACCTGTCCCCAATTGGCCTACAAAGCTTGTCAATTTTTTTTTTTTTTTTTGTTGAAATCCTGAACAGTTTTCCTTCTTCTTACAGTATATTATGTTGTATACCTTGTGTATGGACGTCTTCTCCCCCTTCTCGGGCACATCCTCTGAGTCGGAGCAGGTGTGGGCGTCAATGGGGTTGAGCAGGGGTGCAGGGCGTGGCCGGTGCAGCGGTTGGAAGGTGAACTGGGTGGTTAGCAGGTTGCTAACAGCTTTCAGAGACGTGCAGGTGTTTGGGGGCAGAGAGGGGTCTGCTAACAGATCTGTGATGAGTCCATGAGCTTCTCCCATGACCGCAATGTCCACCATGACAGTGGTGCCTGACGACTGCAGACAGAGAGAGAAAGAGAGGGAGATAGGTAAGTGGCTGTAATCAAAACTAGTTAAATGTTTTGCAGCAGTCCAAAGTTATTCCTCACTTTCCTTACATATCCTCGCATTCTAATTATTCACCACACTGAGTTTACAAGCACTTTTCACAAGTTTCAGAGGCCAGAGTATAGTTTTGCTTGTCAAGCTAACAACACACTTTCTGATTTATTCACACGGTCACACAAATAGTGCCAAGTTACTTCATTCATAAAATAATATATTAATAAAAATGAATGATTTTTTTCCCTGGATCATTCCTTTCTTTACAGATGGGAAAATTACAATCACATCAATGTAAACCCAATGAAAACCCTATTATACATCACAGCA
This sequence comes from Taenioides sp. WSHXM2023, assembly GCA_029959045.1. Taxonomy (NCBI): domain Eukaryota; kingdom Metazoa; phylum Chordata; class Actinopteri; order Gobiiformes; family Gobiidae; genus Taenioides; species Taenioides sp. WSHXM2023. The sequence continues at coordinate 19,810,734 of CM057092.1, read as the reverse complement.
ACATCACGTGCCAGACTCCATTCAGGCAGCATGTGGTACTGGGCCTTAATGAATGGGCTCATTAGCAACATGTCTCCGGCAGACTCTGACCTATGACCTCCTGACCCCTGACCCTCGGACCCACAGCTACCGTGTGTTTAGTGCCGTCTGCTCTGAGCTTTGAAGGAGCGTGTGTGAGAGCGGCTCATGTTTTCGCATAACCTGCTCCTAATCACTGGAGCCCAAAGCTTTTCACACCAAACACATGTCAATATTTGGCTTTCCAAGTCCCATCTGTAATGAACTGAATGATCCACTTTCTGAATTTATGAGCCTGAAGTAACTAAACAGGATCAACATTAGGATTCAGAACTATAAGACTATAAGGCCTAGAGCAGAGCTAAACCAGAACTAAACCAGTCCTAATGCACAAGTTAACTGACCAAATCAGGACTCATCAATCAGGAAATTTCCAATTGTTTTTCAGATTTTACTACCGAAACTAAGTAGTGAGTGGTCCTTGTTGAGCTCCTCTGTTTTTAAATACAGAATAAACTCAAAACATGGTCTTTACATCATACCCATGGATTCAAATGGACAATGTCTGTAAAATATTAAAAATCATTCCTTTACGCAATATGGTAAATGGTAGCTGGTCATATTTTTATGTAGCGCTTTTCCAATTTCAAGGCACTCAAAGATACTGGACCATGACTGGCATTAAACTAAGCTGAATCTAGACCTGTAGACAAAAGTACCAGGAGTGGTACCATAGTTTGGGAACCGCTGCCAGGATAAAAGTACCTGCTAATTTATCACAGGGGTTAGCCTGAGCAGCCAGCCTGTTTATCAAACACACTCACACTGCTCATACTCTGCCCTAAGAATGTTATCTGATTAGTTTTCTCCTCCATCCACGTCTCCCTGACAGCTCTGCCAGCTCGGAGAATGATGCTGTTTACACTGGCCTGTGGTGGCTTTCACTGCTCTCCAGACAAGGGACCAGTAAGACCAGCAGTTTTGTGTTTCCTGATCAAAGGAAAGGTCTGAAGATTAGACTGGGGAAATGTATTGAAAAAAAAAAAAAGAAAAGAAAATATTTGCCTCTATAACTACTGTTATAGAGGGGTTATGAGACTACATCACTTCGGGCTCTATACTGCACATGTCACCTGCAGAAAGAGCCGCTGTCCTGTCTGGTATCATGTCAGTGTCTTGGAGGACTTCAGCACATTTCAGGCTCTCCTGGGGGCAGGGCTAGTTGTGTCGATCAGGTATGAATGTATGTCCAGCTACTGTAGTTTGAGCCATATCTTCTCGTCATTTATGCAACCATCTGCATTTAACACATACCAGTCATTAAGACGTATCCCACTCACTAATGTTAGTTTAGCATCATAACTTATTTTATTACACGGTGATAAACTGTTTTAATGTTCTGACAACAGTGCTACCTAGCGTTGCAACTTCATGTTAACTGCACAGACAGCGGCGCTTTCAGCTCTGTGCGTGCATCCGCTGTGATAAACAAATAATCCGTCTATAGGGGTTGTCAAAAAATCAATACCCAGATACTAATTGGTACTAACACTAGAAATGGGATAAAGTTGAACCTTTCCTGTATAGTTTGAAAATGCTGTTGATGCTCCTTTTTATTATCATGGAGGTATCAAGATTGGTATTAAGTATCAAGACTTTAACATAGTATCAAAATCAAGTTTGAAATTTTAGTATTGATATTTTGCAGTGACATCACCCTGGGGTTGTTCTCCATGTAAGTCTATGGTAGAATGTTCAGGAATTACCATGGTGACACAGTGCAAATATTAACAAATGAAAAATGCTAGTTTGTGATTGTAATGTTGGGGGAACTTGTTTTGCCAACTACATCAGCTCTTTCTAGTCAAACTGCGTCAAATTAAAGCTCAGATTAAAGTCAAACTTCAGTAACAGAGCTACAGACAGAGCAGTGCCTACAGTTAGCTTCACACCCTCAGGGAATGTTGATGAAATAAGCTGCAAGGTATCATTGGCACTAGTTGTTAGGCAGCTCTTTGCAAAATTGGAATATCAAGTAGATCCTGTAGTAAAAATAAAACATACAAAACAAAACAAATGGCAGAAACTTGAAGTGTAATCTTCCAAACAAGAGTATTCTGTTATATTTCTGAAATTTTGTGGTTAATTACACAGTCCATTCACATCAGACAAAGAAATACATGTTTCTGATAGGTTGCCATGATATCATCTAAATATTGTCATTGGAATTGATGCATTATTTATTTTTTCCACTCTGATACACTGACATTTTAGAATACACACAATTTGGAAAAACAAAAAAAACTATTTTGAAAGACAATCTACCAACCATAGCTTTACGCAGAGGAGAACAGGTATTGATAAGTATGAAAAATGATCTGCACTGGGACAGCCTAATCTCTTTAAAAGACTTCCTGATGGAGTCCCCCTCATTTCCTCTAAACTGTTGACCTCTTCCTCTTTGTGTTCCTGTACGCCTCACTAATGCATGATGGGATGTAAACACATGTGCTGCAGCTCATTTACAACCTGTTGTAGTGGACTGGACAGGCTCAAACAGAGATATATGTGGGACATCTGGACATACTTCAACTCTTTACTCTTGGAGGTAATCTTCAATACACATGATATGATACAGCAAGCAGGTTTGACAATGGAAATAAGTTAAAGGTCCTATATTACACAAAAGTAGTAGTGGTAGTTTTCAAATTAACAGCTACCTTTTACCCTTTGTTCAATAGAGATGGGCAATTCCAGGGCTGAAATTATCCAAATGATTCTAGTGACGGTGCATGGATATGTTTTGAAGGGGAAACAACATTAAAATATATTTCATAGCGTAATATGGGCCCTTTAAGTCAACTATAATATCATGTTTGTTATAACTTTGTACAATGCAGGATAGAGTGAATTATGGGGAAACCTAACCTACATGTTGGCACCTATATACCTATATATACCTATACCTATATACACAAATATGAGAGAATATGCAACTTCATACAGAAAGGCCCCTTAGCCCAGGACTGGAATCTGGGACCTAACCCCTATGCCACAGTACTTGGTTGTGGTAATAATAATAATACCTGCACTGAATTGTGTCAGCTCTATACAGGCCAGTACCATAAGATTTTTATTTTATTTTTTTATTTTTTTATTTTTTTTGTTTTTGGGCCCTAACTTTCACCACATCAGGTCTATGTCAGAATTTTTTAAAAAGAAAATTAGAACTTGGGACAGTCCAATCAGATGTTAATTTGTAGCATGTGTCTTTCAAATATGGAAGACATCTCCTCTCTTAAATTCTCTCATGGTTCTATACAAAAATATAGAACTTCTTTTACCTGAGATAAGTAAGAGTTTTGATTGTTGATTCTGCGAAAATCAGTGCTGTGTTTCAGTTCTGTTTGTTTTTTCCCCCTTTTTTACTCGTAAGACACCATGTTGGTTTTGACATGAAGTGATCATGCGTTTCTCGGATTTCTCTGTTAATCCGCCTGTCAATAATGCCCTCTGGAAACAAGGAGACAAGATACAGTTCCAGATTCACATGTATTTGTCAAAGTAGTATTGTCAAAGAGTGTGGTTTTGGCTGGCCTGGCAACAGCTAGGACTACTCAAACCAGGACTACTCAGAACATTTTTATTATCATCAGATGCGACGAAATAGTACTAACAACTTTCTGCACATAACTTATACTTCTCAGAAAACTGTGATAAAAGAGTAAGAGAAATATGTCTCTTCAAATTATGTAGTAATCATGTATTTCAAAAGTGAAGTAGCAGATATGGGGTACTCCAAGACTGTCCTTTAAAGGAAAAGCCAACCATGTTAAATATTGTTGTCAGATATACTGTAGCTCATTGTCTAAAAACAGTGGTCATACTTTTTAACTATTAACCTTTTCGTATACTATGGTGCACAGTTAGAGGGTGAATTGTCTTGCTAATGTGTTAGAAAAGGCCAAAATGGAACCACAGACCTTAGAAGTAGTGCGTGAAGCTTAAAAGTCCTATATTACGCATTAAGCCAAGTTATAATGCTGTTAACTCCTCAAAAAGATACCTAGTGTTTTGTTTCTTTCACACATTTTTGAGTAATCCTGCATTATTAGTCTCCAAAGCTCAAAATGCTCTGTTCCTCCTTGTGATATCATGGAGTGATAGTTTTCAAGTTAACAGCTACCTTTCACTTTTAGTAGAGAAGGGCAATTCCAGGGCTGAAATCGTCCAAATGATTCTCGTGAAAGTCTAGTGAAACTCTTTTCTGTTTTCTGTTTGCAAACAGAAATTTAAATGAAGATGAGTCATGTATTTCAGATATGATTAAAGCTTAAGAAATGTGCTCTGTAAAATATGTAAAACACTGAACTCTTTCTTTGACTTAAGAAACCCTTAAGAATAAGGGTTTTTGGTATAGTGCCTATCCTAGCAACTTTGTGCCGAATATTGTCCGTGTCCCTATCTGTGGCAGTGGTGATTGTTTAGCCTAGCTGAGGACAGTCCAAAATGGAAAACTGAACAATTAAATCCACGTGTGAATCCATGAATTGGAATCCGAAATTTTTATCAAGACACACCCGGCAATATCTTGTCCAGCTAAGGCAGTGCTGATCAATCCTTGACAGGCTGCCCCAGCACCACTGAAAAATGGGTCAAATGCAGAGGACACATACCTAGTGACGATAAAGTGTACCCTAACCTTAATACCTCAAGTTGAAAATCTTGTAGATAGTTATAGTCACTAATTGGGCATCAGGACCTCTTCAAAACCCACTGTAGTTATTTGTCATAGTAACACACTTTCATAGCTCTCCTGTCTGACTCCTAGCCACAATAAACAGTTTTTGCGACTGCTAACAAGCTAGCACACACACTTGTGCATGATGTGTTATGACACTTCCCTGAGAATAACAAGAGCTAACGTGATCAGTGCTCATAGCGGCCGTGTGAATGCAGCCTGAACACTGAGTCAATAGACATGTCATAGATTAACACAGAGTTCATGTAAACGCTGTGTGAGCCAGGCCAAACAAAGAGGCCTTCAGCCGAACACTGAGGAGCTGTTCACACACACATGCCTCCTATATGTGGCTCAGAGCAGGTGGATGTGTTATGCACAACTGATTAGAATATACTTACTTTATACCAAGTCACAACATATGTAATTAAGGGGACTGTTTATTTTTTGTATCAGAGTAAATGTATTTTTCTCTCCTAACAGCAAACAAATTGCATTACAGTTTGACAAAATCCTGCATGTAAATGTTTTGGTTGAGGTATTGCACAAAAGTTGTCTGGCAACTCTAGAATGATCTGTGTGTTTTTTATACAGTGATCTCAGGCCCTTTGTCACGTCTCCAGTCAGAACCAAACATAATCATGTAATCAGTGACGCATGTGAAACAAAGGAGCTCAATGGTCACCTATCACAAAGAAAATACAACTTCTGTCACCTCAGATTAACACAGCTTAGTGCTTCGCTCATTGATTCTGCAGAAATAGGCTATGTTTTTCAGTTTTTGTTCCCTTTCCTCTTAAGCAGAGATATTTGGTTTGATAGGGACGGACCACGCATGCCCCTGATTGGCCACCAGCCAATCACGCCCATCTGAACTTGAGGAGATTCACATGTGTCTAGACTCACATCTTCGTGAAGTACTGAAGCAAATACAAAACATGAATGGACAGTACAACATGGGTTCCCTCTCTATACAATCACACTGGTGCTAATTAGAAAACATAATGGCTAATGATTTATTAATTATTTATTTGATTGATCCTTCAGTATGATGACAGTTAAAACAAAATACAAAAACATGCACTTAACATTTTGTAGACCATGACTGTAGACCTGTACAAATCCTTTTGTAACAGGCCTATGGAGCAGCCTCTTACTATCTACTGTATGTCTTTCCTTGTGTGGTTCTACTATGGTTTCTTCATTTTTCCCATAGCTGTTTCCCTAGTCCTGAAAGAGGGTCTGAGGACATGGGGATGTTGTTTTGTATAGTCTGATAAAATATTTGTTTGTCTGAATCAGTATGTGAACCCCTCTGAGGCAACAGAGCCATAATGATAATAAATGTTATCTACAAGTATTACAGACTGCTTATTAAAAATGTCTGAAACAGTGAATAGAATCCTTCAAATGTGTTTTATGTATAAAAAATGTATGTATGATTTTACTTACATGAGTTACATAAGCAGAGCAATTTGATATTTGGTCTTGTATTTGTTAAAAGTGCATTATGTAACTTTTTTAGTGGAAGACAAAACAGATGACAACACCAGGTCAAATGCAAGAATGCATGTTTTCTAGGTATTTCTGAGCAATAAAAACAACTGTAATTGAAAAAATGTAAGGTAAGTTTAATGCCGTACTATGGAACACTCTAGGCAAATCAATAATATTTCCATGGGGACAAGCAAATAGAGGACCAGCCACTAGAAAAGTTACACAGTGGACCTTTAATGTTCCTTTACATGATATAGAAAGTGCATAAAACATTACACTTATGCATCTGTCTCTTTAAAGGACCTAAATTATGCTAAATTCATTCTCATGATCTTTAAGCTATGTTATAATGTTACTCAGCCTAAATAAGCAGGATTTCTGTGTTAAACATGTGCGAATGAAACAACGCGCAACCCTATGATGAGAAAACAACATTATAGCATAGATCGGAAAATAGCATAATATGTGCCCTTTAATAATAATAATACAAATTTGGAGTCACAAACTGGTCTAAACAAGACTGCTAAAAACGCTGTTCCATGTTGGGACTTTCTAAAATTGTGCAATGTGGAAAATCTATTTGAGAGAAAAATTACTCAAAAAATGAAAATGCCCCAGAGGATTTACTGGGGAGAGAGTTATTTGATAGTCTTTGTAAACACTTTTTGATAATATAAGCAATAGGATAAATAAATGGAGTGAACACATCCAAAGTGTGTAATATATTTCACTAATTTGACTTGATTGACGCAGCAGGCTTGAAAAATCATTATGCGGTAGTTTTGTGTTTCTGCAGTGAGTTTAAGGAAAGGGGATCTGGGGGAGTGCAGCCAGGGAGCTCAAGTTTATAATACTACAAAATATGTGTTGACCCCATTTTACTCTGCATTCTTATAACAAAAGATGCAGGTGGGGCGAGAAAGTATGACATTATTCATTCTGATCGTCTCACATACACATATTCTCACTCTCACATACACATATTCTCCTTGCACATAAACTGACGGGGCGGGCTGAGACACATAGTGCGCAGAGGTCGCCAACTTTCTGCAGAGTCAATCGCTACAGACCTCCAAACTTCATGTGGCCTTCAGATTAGTTCAAGAACAGTGCGTAGAGCGCTAATGCTAACAACACACACCACGCAGATTACACACATGAATCAATAACAAAGATTACGCATGGGGAATCAAACTATCGGATTTTGACACCAAATTATTCTAATAATTCTCATCCAAATCTTATCGCTAAAAACGAAAACTTATGTTTAACTTTTGCAAAACAAAATGGCTATATTTCTGAGATACATCTAAAATAGGCAAAATTACCTTAAAGTTTCAAAAACAGTAATGAGATATGCATTATAAATTAAGTATTTTTATATTGATAAGGAATTACATTTATACAGGGAATGCATTTAACTCAGTTTATAAAGAAAGACATCTCTCTTTTGAGAAAAGATGGTTTATTATACAATCAAAGGAACTCTTAGAAATCCTCTGTCATAATGTGAATAGTCAAACATTGAACCCATTACACACACATAATGCATTAATAGGTTAGTACAAACAGCTCTATGTCAGTGAACTCTCAAATTGTGTTCCCTTTTTGCTGAAGCAGGTGACAATCCAAAATGAACAAATTATCTTTGCAAAATATGATCAGGTGGATTCCCAGTGCTTAACTGCAGTACAAGATTCTCATAGTACATGTAATTAGTTACTATTAAAAGAGACATCAAATAACTGGCACATCTCACCATGAATCAAATGTCAGTATAGACTGAAAAACATTCAGGTAAACTTATTATGAGTAAATTATATGTTTTCAGGTTTGTCTCACACAATTGTTAAGGCCATAGAAGGCCACATTTATCATGGGACACTTCCTCAGTGATAAAGCTGTTAGGGTGCTCCTCAGCTAAGATAAAAAGAAACTACCATTTTACTATTTTATTTCTGCAGGAAATTGGAAGTTAAACCTAAATTTTATGGACACATCACTATTAGGACACATTAGAGACAGCAACAGACAGAATGTGCAGGAGGGAGGCCTGATGCAACCATAGAGGCCCCACAGGTCTTCTGCAGTCTGGACCTCCTCCTCAGTGGGTCTGGACTTCCTCCTCACTGAGTCTGGACCTCCTCCTCAGTAAGTCTGGACCTGCTCCTCAGTGAGTCTGGACCTCCTTCTCAGTGAGTCTTGACATGGACAGTGGAGACATGACCCATTGTACTTGGGCCACTCAGTATGATGTATCGTTTGTCTTCTGGAGGAAGAAGAGCAGAATGAGCCTGATTGGTTGAAAGTCTTGTCCTGCAGAGTAAAAACCTGTAATGACATACACATTAAGAAAACTATGGCAAAAGGAGAATTTCAATTTGTCAACTGGACAAAAGTTTATGTGGTCGAATACGTTTCGCAGCTCATCCAAGCTGCTTCTTCAGTTCTGGTCAGAGTGTTGGTGGACACTGCCTTATATCTGCCTGAAGGGAGGAGCTAACTACAATGAAATTGCTCTGAAATTACCACATTTATTTGTTTACAGTGTCTGTTAGTTAGCTCGGCCTATTGAATGTGCAATAAGTGTGGGGTGTAGTTAGCATAACCATTCAGGGCTACAGTGGGTGTCTTCACACCTCTGGACCTGACCTGGCTGCCCTTTGTTTTCTCTGTTTTAATTTAGGTTTGAGGATAGAGTTATAGATGGGAGACAAATGATGTCTGAGACCTCCATTTCTGTTCAAGGAAGGATTCTCTTTCTTGACAAAAATAGCCTCTTTAACTCCCCTCTCAAACCAGTTCTTTTCTCTGGCCAAGATCTGGACCTCACTGTCCTCAAAGGAGTGGCCTGTGGCTTTAGTTGGAGATGTACAGCAGACTGAGGTCCACTCTGGCTCTCTCATCTGTGTTGATACATCCTCTTGTGAAGTGGCTGTTTTGTTTCTCCAATGTAGCGCTCACTGCAGTCTTCACTACACTGAATGGAGTAGACCACATTGCTTTGTTTGTGGCTCTTGTTTTGTCCTTAGGATGGACCAGTTTCTGTCTTAAAGTGTTTGTGGGTTTGAAATAGACTGAGATTTCATGTTATTTGAAGATCCTCTGTAGTTTTTCAGAAACACAGCCAGGTAAGGAATAGTTACACCCTTTCTCCTGGGTTCTGATTCTCTGTTGTAACGATAACGATAAGAGAAGACCGGTGTCTCCAGGTAGAGGTCTTCAGGAAGCCCACTCACACTGACCAGTACCTGCTTTTTAATTCACACCACCCACTGCAGCACAAACTTGGAGTTATTCGGACATTACGACACAGGGCCCAAGTGGTTCCTACAAGCACAGAGGGAAAGGAGAAAGAAGAACAACATGTGCAGAAAGCCCTCTCTGTTATATCCAAATTTCAATAAAACTAAGAGAGCTAAGAAATAAGACAACAGAGAATCAGAACCCAGGAGAAGGGGTGTAACTATTCCTTACCTGGCTGTGTTTCTGAAAAACTACAGAGGATCTTCAAATAACATGAAATCTCAGTCTATTTCAAACCCACAAACACTTTAAGACAGAAACTGGTCCATCCTAAGGACAAAACAAGAGCCACAAACAAAGCAATGTGGTCTACTCCATTCAGTGTAGTGAAGACTGCAGTGAGCGCTACACTGGAGAAACAAAACAGCCAAGAGGATGTACCAACACAGATGAGAGAGCCAGAGTGGACCTCAGTCTGGGCTAGCCAGGTCAGGTCCAGAGGTGTGAAAACACCCACTGTGGCCCTGAATGGTTATGCTAACAACACCCCACACTCTTTGCATATTCAATAGGCCTAACTAACTAACAGAAACTGTAAACAAATAGGTGTTGTAGTCTCAGAGTAATTTCATTGTAGTTAGCTCAAAGAACTGAAGAAGCAGCTTGGATGAGCTGCGAAACGTATTCAACCAAATAAACTTTTGTCCTGTTGACAAACTGAATTTCTCCTTTTGTCATGGATTCTACCTGGACAACTGCACATCAAGAAAACTACAAAGTTATTACAGGAAAATTTGGTTCACAGTGCATGTACATTCAGATCCAAAGGCAGTTTATATAAATCAAAACAGCAAAATAAATAGAGGAATCCCACAAATATGAGAAATGCGTATTTTCTCTATTTAAATAATGATTTCAATATGAACATGATTCATCTGCAGCCCTTAACTGGAGTTTTCAATGCAACATGCCCCATATCTAATCAGTGGCAGTAGTTTGGGTCAGCAGACCTCCAGTGCAGTGTTAGCTTTAGATTGTCATCTGCATTTGACCCATTTCATGACCCATGAGCCTCTCATCCCATCAGTTCTGTGGCCCCAGCAGTGTTGTGTCCTCATGCAGGAGGCTGCAGATGAGAAAAGAAAATTAATATAAAACATTTCAAACAGTTTTCTCATTGTTATACTATTCGATGTGATAAACATAACAGACACAGGTGTCTAGTATCTACACCAGTGTCTGCAAAAAGCTGTTAAATGAGCCTAATGTCCATCTTAAATCTAGGCAATATTATTTACTTTACACCTTAAAAACATGCACGGATTTTAAAAAGCAGATAATGTATTCCCAGAATGAAATGCATACTTTGGAGGCTAAAATTGCGTGATTTACAAGTAAATACAAGCTTTGATATAGTCAAACTGTGTCTTTTAAGTTTAATGTATGAAAAAATGCGTGTTTTAATCTTACCTCCAAGCAACTGGCCAAGTGTTTACGTGTTTATTCCCCTGACCGTGAAAACGTGGCGTTTCCTCCTCATAGCTTCTTTAATCATTCTGTGGTCTTCTTTTCCCCTAACAGTAAAAACATTATTAGTGTTTGATGGAAATCTGTCCAAATATTAAAGTTTGAGTGGATTTTTCATTGCATTAGCTGCAGATTACTAGCCAAACTTTTAGCTCAAAGCTCTGAGGTTCACGCAGTTAAAAACAAACTTATTTGACAGTTTTGTGGGTTATGACTGTATTTTACATTTACATTTGTGTTAGTAATGATTTCCTAAAGTTAAAAGTGTGTACTCACATGTTTTCTCCGCTCTCTGGATGGGCTTTTAGCTCTGTGTTTTCGATCTGACTGCCGCTGCGGGTGATGGGATCAGGTCCCATGATCAGGACATTTTCGGCCAATCACAGCTTGATAAATGCCTGGCCTTCCGTTTCCACTATACTTTCTCACACACATACGTACATTCTTCTTTCACATGCACATATTCTCTTTAGAGATGAAAAATATGACTGCATGAAAGGAAAATATAGGTATGTGAGAGTAATATATATGTATGTGAGAGTGAGAGTGTTATTGCTTTACCTGGAATCCTCCACAGTATGGCATTACATTTATCCATCTTGTATTTATTTCATTAGGTGTGTTTTTATTACTCAAAACTACCTTGAAAAACCTGCATACTTAGTGTGACTGAGTTTGCCTCTCCACAGATCTGACTTCACTGCTTGCTTTCTTCAGGGAAATTAAAGCCCTACTGTGGAACATTCCAGGCAATCTTCATGGAAACAAGCAGTTGGCAGGCCTTTCTGAGAAGTTACGCAGTGCACCTTTAAAGGTGTTTTTTATTAGCCTAACCATAACTATAGTATAATTCATGACAAGTTTGGGCCATTGTTAATATTAAGGTTGCTAAGCAACATTTATACATATTTATTACATATATACAGTGACTAGTATTCTAATCTGCCATATCCATGCACTTTAAGATAGAGTAGAGTTTAATGCAGTACAGGGCAAAAAATGCAGTTTAGCATCTAACCAGATGTTTAATGAAGCAAAAAACTGAAGTATTTTTTAGATCTAGATCACTATGGTAATGCTTTAGAGAAATCCCAGATCAGGAATAAAAAAAACAAGAACCATTTCAACTGCCTTGTCCTGAAAAAAAAAAAAAAAGTCCTAGTTTCCAAAAGCGTAATCTCTGTGGCGTAGGTAGCAAAACATGGACAGTAAAAGCATCCCTCTAGTATAAGATGAATATTAGGATTCTGTGAAATAAATAAGATCTGACAAAATGATGTAAATGTTAAGTGTGGGTTCACAGTGGACTCCAAACATGAGCTGAACACAGATTGGTCATGAGCGCTGCAGAAGGGGCTCACACTGAGTAAAAATGGCATGTCTATAAATACAAACCAATCTAAATGTCAGATGTCTAAGAAAAGGCACCCTGCTAAGATGGTTTATCTCTTCTCTCAAATGTATGAATAAAATGTTACGTAGAAAAAAGAATTGAGGTAAAGGAACTAAGTTTATTTTTGTAAATAAAAGACAATACATTTAAAGCAGCAGCCATACTGTGGAATATTATAGGCAAAGGAACAACATTTCCAGGGAAACAAGCAGGCCATATAAGAGACAGGTTTCTGGAGATGCAAGCCCGCTTAGAGTGAAGATGCATGTTTATCTATGTTTTTTAGTGCAATAAAAGCATCAAAAGTAAAAAAAAAAAATCTCTTTTAGCTGAAAGTTTACACAGTGGGGGTTAAAGTAAAGTCATCTATTTTTTTTTTTTTTTTTACTTAAATATAGTACTTTACTACTTTTTCTTTGTTACATTCCAGCACTGGCATGGGCCAAACTGAAGTAGCCACAGGTCTAGAGGAGATGCCAACATAAGCCCAGGTTTCTTGCATGTCTTGTCAGCCTGGGGATTATTACAGGATTCCACTGATGAATGCACAGCACAAATGTAAATAAACTAAAGCTGACTGACCACTGGGGTCTAATGGAGGCTTAATCAATCACATATAGGGCAAGTATCCTGACATTCACTACATAAGGAGTGTAGCTGTAGAGAAATTCTATTCAAAAATTGGAATATTACAGGAATAACTGGTTAAAATCTTGTTGTTGGAGCTTTTTTTTTTTTTTTTCCAGTAAAGAAAAACCATCTTGTCTCCAAGGAAATGTTATTGCTTTGCCTAGAATGTTCCACAGTATAGGTTAAACCTATTACGAGGGAGACAAGATCTGTGGAGAGTCGCCCCTATTCACAGAAGCAATAGAAACACACACAATGAATAAATGCAAGATGGATGGTAGATGTTTAATGTCATACCATGGAACATTCCAGGGAAAGCAACAACATCTCCATGGAGACAAGCAGGTAGCAGACGCTCCACCAGAAAAGTTGCACAGTGCACCTTTAAGTAACAAAATTGGGTAGTTCTTCCACCACTGGCCCATGTTAATATTTAGAGGAGCTGCTATCCCTTCTGTAAGCTCAGACACCTCCTCTCCTCCCTACTTTTCTTCTCACTACATTTTTAAGAACATGGACACATTAGCTGACGCATTTTCCAAAAGCACATTTTTCTTCGTTCCTGTCCCATTCCAAAGCTGAGCCCTGGATGTTTTAGCTTAGAGATTGACAGTAAAGTTAAGTATGGAAAGAGCTATTTCAATATTTGCATTTGACTTGGAAACACATTGGTTTGGGAGCATTAACAGGCTGGGAGATTAGCGAAGAAAAGGGCAATTGTATGTAGAGAGGTTAGACGACAAAAAATAGGTGCAAAAGAAAAGCTGATATCTTGTAAGCTTGCAGATTTTTAAAGCTGCATGGTGTAACATTTTACTGTAATAAGAACAACCTCAAATGCAGTGGTGGAAGAAGTATTCAGATACTGGAGCAAAAAAATACTCAAGTAAAAGTAAAAGTTAGGGGTAGGGTTATGGTAAAAGTATCACATGAAAAAATCTAATATTATAAGATATTACTACTAGTATTATTAAGTAACTGTATTTACAGAGTAAAAAGTATTTTGCACAGTTTTTGTGATCTAATAAAGCTTTCAACGTAATTAAATTATATATATATTTTTTTATCTGTTTTAAATTGTATATTTTTGTTTGCTCAGACTATGAACATGTCAAAAATACCCCCCTCAGCTTTTTCAACTGGTCTCATACAATAATAAAAAATACTTTGTTTTCTGAAAAGAAGAGAAGAAATTGTGTAACTGGAATGTTAAAATATTTCTCAACCATAATCCCAAATTTCCACAAATCCCAGAGTAAAGTAAAGCCTCCTTGATTTCTTACACTCTATCATTTGTGGAGCTGTCAGTGAATCAGCAGCTTGTATTCTTTCAGAGGAAATCCTTTTGATAGCAGAGTAGTGCACTGTACAAATGAATGGCATTGTTAAGTTTACCAGCGTCAATGCATCAGCTCCTATACAGACTGCTCCAATATTCCCACTATAGACTCAAAACCCCTATTATTAAGCACAGGTACTTAGAAGTATCACTTGGCAATAGCATTTGAGGTGGTTCAAAAATGTGTGTTTTCACCTACCCTCTAGCCCCGCCCACAGGCTATAATGGCAGCTGGTGTTATAGTGAATCTCAAAAATGACACCCAAACTACCAATTACCTCAAATTGCTATGTATAATATTATGCAGTATTGCCCCGTAAACATGATTTTCAGCACCATTTGAACCATAAAAAAGCGACGGTCCGCTAATATAAGCATGCAATTTGAAGTCAGAAATGCTTAAAACGAGTCTATAATCTAATAGTTGGGGCAATAATTTATGGACTTAAAACTGTCCATGATTTCTGCCTGTGATGAAACAGTTCAAGGAAATCTGAAATGGAGTGATTTCTGAGACCAAGACTTCTTATAAAAGACCTATTGTGCTTGTGTCTGCTATATAGTTATAATTTATGACACTCGTAGGATCATTATGTAGGATCCCATGGATAGCTGTAGATCACACGAGCATGTAGCAGATTTTTTTTCATTTGTACCAAAATGTCTATGTCTAAGTAAGAACAGAGCAGTGGGTGTATGCCGGTAAATGGGGAAACAATTACAACATGGTTAAAAGATAATTTTGCTTAAGCATTCTACTTTAATGAAACAAGCGTGAATGAAGCAATAAGGTACATTTTTGATGAGGGGAACAGCATTATAACATGGCTAAAATCTCCAAAAGGTCAATTTTACAAACAGGACTTGAACAGCCTCTTGACCAGCAATCATTTTTTGCACAATAATATCTCTATCTCTATTTTGTGTTATGCATACAGCTCCTGGTCTGGGGGTTGTTTTGGAGGGAGTAGTTCTTATGTGAACGTGGCTAACCTGTGATCCTCGGGAGCCCCTCTTGTGGTCCCAGTCTGAGCGGGAAAGGATCTGTGGGAAGAGACACACACATGGTCAGACCACTTCCTGTTTCCATTCTACATTCTCTTCCATACACAGTCGGCACTGAACCCGCATATAGCTTTATAATAGAGAAGTCCATGCAAATAAAAGGATCATCTGCAATGCTTAAAGGTCCCATATTACTCTATTTTCTAATCTCTGTTATAATGTAGTTTCCTCGTCACAAACAGACCTGGAGTTGTGTTTTGTTTTGTTTCATTCACACATGTTTAACACACAAACCCTGCATATTTAGGATGAGTTCTTCTCTCAGACAGAAAACACTTTACCGTCATGTCATGTGGTAAAACAGGAAGTGCTCCACTGTTTTTAAACTTCACACACCTTCACTGGAATCTTTTGGATAATTTCA
This sequence comes from Taenioides sp. WSHXM2023, assembly GCA_029959045.1. Taxonomy (NCBI): domain Eukaryota; kingdom Metazoa; phylum Chordata; class Actinopteri; order Gobiiformes; family Gobiidae; genus Taenioides; species Taenioides sp. WSHXM2023. The sequence goes on along the minus strand of CM057092.1, from coordinate 19,794,914 downwards.
GCCCTGGAATTGCTAATCTCTACTGAATTAAAGATAAAAGGTAGCTGTTAACTTGAAGACTACTACTTCATGACATCACAAGGTGGAACAGAGTACGCTGAGCTTTGGAGATGTAGATAGATTAATGATAAACTGTTACTCAAACATGAATGAAACAAAACACAACTCCAGGTATGCTTTTGATGACGTAAGAACATTATAATACGGCTTAAAGCTCCTAAGAGTTAATTTTGCATCATACAGGACATTTTAACAACCCAATGCTGAAATGGTTGGAACAATGTGTGAAAATTGTGTGAAAATAATCTTTTTCTAATTGTAAATACAGCTGAAAATAAATTCAGTACAATTCATCCTCATAGTTTGTATTGCTTTACTTTCACTTTTCTTTGGTGGCTGTTGGCCTGGAGACTGTGGGTTTTAACACTGTCTAATTACTGGGTGAGTGTTCCTCCCACATGCCTTGTAAAACATTTTTCCTACTTTCCTGGAAGTCAGTGAATGCATCAGGAGTGTTCTGTCACTGTTTTTTGTATGGTACACTACGGCGGAGCCAAGTCAAGCCATAACTCCCCACACTGCTCCAGTCCCGCACAGGGCATGGCAAATAAAATCTCCAGAGGGAAGAAGATCAAGATAAGCAGTGGATAATTCAGATGTATTAGCTTTGAAATTAAGCAAATAACCGTTAAAGCTACACTGTGTAACTTGTTTCCATGGTGATGTTAATACTTTGTTCCACAGTACAGCATTAAACTTCTTCATAGGGCAAAGCAGGCGATGTCACCAGACCAGGTTACAGGACAGATCTGTGGAGAGGTGAGCCTGCTCATAAGAAGAAGCAAGAATACATGCGTATGGACAAGTTTAATGCCATTCTGTGGAACATTCAAGGTAAAACAATCACATCTCCATGGAGACAAGTAAGTAGAAATTGCAATAATGTTCAATTATTATATTTCTAAAACATCTAGCATGATTTGATGTAGCCTAGAGATGTGGGTCATAGAACTTTCAGTTAGCCTTTGTTAAAATAATGGAGACTTTAAAATGCTAAATACGTATTCTGAGACTGTATTGTAATAAATATATTTACCAGGAGTTACCCATAACTGGATTGTTACATGGCTCTTGTGTTTACTTTGTGATATTGTTGCTAATGGCTCTATGACGATTTTCCAAAATAGTTTTTTGACATTTAATTCCAAGCCCTACTTAGCAGAGTTCATTTGACCTTTTTGAATCGTAACCCAACTTTTTACCAAGAACCACAAAATAGCATCTCTTGGTCAATGGGTCAAAATGAAGCAACTTACTGGAAAGAATTTATCTTTAATCATGTTCAAAACAAACAAAAGGTACAGTTTCACTATTTCAACTCTGTAAAACCACAAACCTTTAAATTTGGACAATAAGGTGATTTTATTCAAGAACACCAGTGTTTATTGAGATGTAAACTGCAAATCAAGATCCTTAACGAGAAGTATGCTTCTGACTAGTTCACTAAAGCTATTGGCAGCAGGGAGCCTTCCGGTGCCAAACCCCATTTTACGTAAGCATCTGATAGTCTTTGGGAGACTTAAGAGTTCATTTGTACTGATACAAAAAGATGTACTGTAGCTTTAAAACCCGGACTATTTTTCCTAAAATGCTTGACTAAGATGACTCTATTCAAACAGAATCTGTTTCAAAGGCAAATGGCTGGACTCTTTGTGAAGCTGAGGCTCTCGAGTTTTGGCCTCTGCTGTCCCCTAAATGTCTCTGTACTCTGATTTGAATTGGGAACAAGCTCTACACAGAGGAAGGTCAGATTTCAAAATCTTTCTTATATTTTTGGGGTAAATATAAGAATAAGTATAGCTGGTGTCCCTGGGGATGGCCTGAGAGACAGCAGATTGAGTATGTGGTGGGTCTTTTTTATTTTATTTATTTAAAACAAGGACAGTGCACAGAAAACATAAATCTTAGAGAGAAAAGATCTGTGCCAGATTTAGCTACAAGTTACTTTCCATCTATAGTCCTTGCGCGAGTACAAAATACATTAAAGAAACTATTTACATTAAACCAACTCTAACAACAGCATTTCATCTTAAAATAATCCACTATCCAATTCATCATTAAACATTTCAAACATTAAAAATGAATTCATTCTAATTCCATAAATACAAGATTTCATATTCATTATTATCCTTTAAAAATGTCATTGTCATCAATATCCTCTTAAATGTACATGTATATAAGTCATCAGAATTATTATCCTCTAAAATACAATTCATCAAAAACATTACCATCAAGACAAATGTCATTACATTTACATTTACATTTACATTTACACAATGCATCTATAATACAATCAGTCAGAATGTTTAAATGTTTGAAGAAGCTTAATACTGACACATACGCCTGCTCAGGAGCCATTGTTTTAGCCCATGAGAGAAAATGTGGTAGTTGGTGCAAGTTTTAAGGTCAGCTGGAAGCAGTTTTTTGCTGCTGTGTATGAGAAAGCCGACCGTCCCATCACAGTATGTTCAAAGGGAATGGTCAGATCAGAATTTAGATGAGCAAGATGTTCTAGTCATCTGCTCTGATCTTAACTGGAAGAAGCCCCTTAAAGGAGAGGGAGCAGCAATGTGGAGAATTCTATGGAGCAGAATCTCAGAATAAAAAAATCACATCATCTTGACAATTCCCATGTCAAAGCTGAAGCATATCTCACAAAAAAATTGATTTAGGGACTTGTAAATAGGCAGAAAAAAAGTCCAGGTGAAATTCATTTAAAATTCCTATTACATATTTTTTAATATTTGGGTAATTTTTTTTTATTTTTGGGGTACAAACTGGTACAGATTCTTTTTTCAGAATGGTTGATTTGAGTGAAAAAACGTGTGTTACAGATCTCCATTAATGTTTTACATGTCCATGAGATTGAGAGTTCCCTTTTTCAGATATTGGACAAACATAAATTAATTCAGAAAAAGTACAAGGGCCCCTATCAGAACTTTAACAGGTCAAATATTATGCAAAATTATAATCCTATTACCTCCTCAAAAACATACCTGGAGTTTTTTTTTTCCAATTCAGTCTAAACAAAAATATCTAAATAAAGTTACAGAGATCACATTATCTGGCTGTTTGTGTCACATCAATATTTTGCATGCTGGTAGCATACAAATATAGGGATCAAATTATGACAAAATTAAAATTTGATAATGTAGCATCTTCTACTTCCATCAGTTCCTACATTATCACAATTGAAATCTATCTTGCAGCACTCTCAAAGTCCAATGAATATACATTTTCCAAAACATGCCACACACAATGATGTCACTGCAGCAGTCTGTGTCCTGAGTGCCCTTGTCGTCTGTGTTGTATGGGTTTGTATTTCTGAGCCGTGCTTCCTGACAGCCTGCTTATTGATATGGTCCATTCATTTCACAATAAAGTTCATCTAAATCTAAGTCTGCATCGATTTAGGATTAGGGTGAGGGTTAGCCCTGATATACGAAAGCTGGAACAATATATTTTGGGGCTTGATATTTATCGTGCATACATGTTCTTTGTAAAAGTGGGGAGATTTTTGGTATTTTTGTTGTAATACAATAATATTTGAGCTGTAGACGGTAGAATAATTAACTTCTGGCTAATTATTGGTTCATTCTGCTATATTGTGGCAGTGGCATAAAGTAGTTTGAATATTAACATTTATTGTAGTATATCTCTGTAGCAATATATTATGGTTCAAAATGTGTTATCGTGACAGGCCTATTCCTACGCATGGTCAAATCAGAGCAAGCAAGCAAGATTTGTCACAATGGAAGCTGCAATTTGAATGGACAAGTAGAAAGCTTGTCAGAAAAATCTAAATTAGAAAAACCTAAATCAGTGTATTGTATTCCATATTTGAATTTCCTTTGGGATCAATAAAGTATCTGTCTATTTATACTTTCACATTGAATTGCATTATACTATAGTGTAAAAACATAACGTAAGAGTAAGACGTTTTGCAAAGCTTGTCAGAGAAGGAAAACTTGCAAAAAATACACTCACCACAAGAGCAGTGTTTTGTATTTTTCTTGCTAATACTAATAGTGCGGTTTGAAGCCTAAATTACATGATCAAATATCGTAATATGTATTTCTTAGACTTAAGTAAAGTAACTGTATGAATACCACAAAATATATCATTTATATAATTATGCCTTATTTGACACTGGTCTCTTGTTATTTTGCTACTTATTTTGAATGTATTATTACTATTTGTATTTTTGCTCTTTGTCATGATATGATATGATATTATATTGTGATGTGTGAGCTACTGTGTCCAAATAATTTCCCTTATGGATCAATAAAGTCTAAGTAAATCTAAATAAAAGACTGAATATACCTGTATACAGTTACTCCATATTAGTACTCTGAATCTGAATCTGAATATTTTTAGTACATGTATTTAGTAACTTCCCAACACTGCTGATGACAACCTCTTGCATTCACAGTATAGGTTTTGGCAACAGTAGCAGTAGTCGTAGTATAGTGAGGCTCTGCAGGTGCACTTATGTAACCCAGGCTTTTCTTTCATCTGCATCTCTCACTCTCTCCACGAGCCTCCACGCCCCGCTTTGAAACTGTAATGAAAACAAGTCAAACCTGAAGCGAAAAAGGTGCCGATGAAGCCATTTTACAGGCCAAAGTTGGGCTTAGAGCTACAGCTGTTCAGTATAGGAGTTTGACTAGATGAAGCTCAAAGGCAGAGCATTTCAAAACACGGCGTAATGAGTGATGAAATATCTTTAGGCCAGTTCTAAGCTTGTATAAATATCCAAGAGCTATGTCAAAAGATATTCAATAACTATTTTGTTTTTAAAGGGCCCATATTACACTATTGTCTGATGTATGATGTATGTTATAGTGTAGATTCCTCATCAAAACATACCTGGAGTTGTTTCGTTTACACATGTTTAACACACAAATCCTGTATATTTATGTTGTTCTCTCAACCAGAAAACACTCTGTTCCACCTTGGGATGTTCTGTGGTAATAGAGGAAGTGCTCCACTGTGTTTTTAAACTCCAAGATTTCAGCCCTGGAATTGCCCATCTCTACTGAACGAAAGCGTAATAAAGTATTACTCAAACATATGTGAATGAACCAAGGAGGAGGAGGAGGACTGTTAATTAAAAAAAATTATTTGCCTCAAAAGCTATTAAACCTAAACCATTATAAAGACTTTTTTGCATTTCCTTCCTTCTGTGTGTATTTAGTCCTTTTGATGCACCCAAAAAGATGTGTGTATTTAGGGTTTTTTTTTCTGCAAATGGAAATCCTACTTAATAACTCAATATCTGTATGGTTGTAGATTTTCCAAAGTAAAGCATGTTCATTTTCACCATAGAAGAGGCTATACATGGAAAGTAGGCCATCGCTTAATGTATTGTTTGCTTTGATCTTGGATAATGCAGGCTATATGCTACGAGATGTCAGATTCAGGGCATTCTACATAAGCACTGAAGCTAGCAACTTTAAAGGGTCCATATTAGGCTGTTTTCTGATCAATGTTATAATATTTTTTCCTCATCACAAACATACCCGGAGTTTTGTTTTGTTTCATTCACACACGATCCCTGCAAGCAGAAAACACTTTGTTCCACCTTGTGATGTCACAGGAAATGCTCCACTGTGTATTTAAACTCCATACACCTTCACTAGAATCATCTGTATAATTTAAGACCTGGCATTGCCAATCTCTGTCAGACTGAAGGTAAAGGGTAGGTGTTAACTTGGACACTACCACTACATGACATCACAAGGTGGAACAGAGTATTTTGCGCTTTGGAGATGTAGAGAGACATAAAAGACAAAAAAGATTTCTCAAACATGTGCGAATGAAACAAAACACGTCTCTGGGTATGTTTTTGCTGAGGTAACAGCGTTATAACATGGCTAAAAGTTCACAGGAGTCAATCTCGTGTAATATAGAACCTTTGAATAATATTTTTCTATTGTTCTGAGATACAGCAATAATTATAAAATAATGACAACATTTTCATCGCAATACGAAAATTTTGATTTCAGTTTCAAAGCTAGTCTGATACAATACAAATTCTTTCATTTAAAAAGACAGTTGAATGCAATGTTTGGTAGTTTATGTTCATGTATGTTTCATGTTACCACGAATTATAAAAACTTGTCAGATTTTTTGCAGTAACCATACCTGCTTGAATTAATATCTAGTTTTGATAGTTTTAGTATTTATCTGGATATTTATGGTACTTTTTATTAACCCAAGTCATAAATATGCCTTGCTCTAAATACACACTGCAGTATATTAACAGCTGGGACAATTGTTATTCATACCACTTCTTCTTAACAAAAGGAATCACTCTCGAATTGCTTCAGCGTGAACTTTTAACCCAGTGCAAATGGCAAAGTCCGTCATGAAGCTCCGTCAACAACAAAACTATGAATTGTGAGGGAAAGAGGAGGTTATCCAAGCTTGTTAATCCTTTCAAAACCACATCAATAACCATAAACTGTAAGAATAATAACAGAAAATGTCATGTTTGAGCATTTACGGCCTTGTTTTGATTCTTTTTAAAAACCCATGACATCCCGCAAGCTGCCAGTACATGCGCAAGAGGTGTATAAGCTCCCAATTTTTCATTTATTTGTCCTAAAATCATAGCGCAACCCGGTGAGAAAAAAACAACAGCTTGATACATGTATGTGATGTTCTATGCTTCAACCCCTGCCGCATTCATTACACTGCATATAACTCACAAAGAGCTTAGCGTTAGCCTAGCGTATGCATTCCATCACTCAGGGCAATATGGCTGATTTATAGGTGACTAACGCAAGTCCTCTGTAGCAGAAAACGTTGTTAAAAACAGACCTGCGTCTCTCAATCTCTACTACAAACATGACAAGCTCGACTAAGCATGCCGCTGTGTTGTCTTTGGATTTCAACGTGAGCCTTTTTAGGTGATTTACGGTAGTTAGCAATCTGAAGAAGTAGTCTATCTGCATAGAATATCTGAGGCTGTCTTTTGATATGCCTCCAGTGTATCGTAGCTCCCAGTTTGACCTGATGTTCGTACTCCCATTAGAGAACTTCAGCTGCAGAAATAACGAATTACAAGGCTACGAATGAATAATTCTGAGAAGGTTTTGTCCTAGAAAGTCAAAGCGAATTCTATTATAGGTTACATTTTCAAATCAAATTACAAATCTAATACACAGGTTGTGAAATAAGAAAATGAATAAACACACACACAACTAATTCAGATCGATGTAGCTGTCAGTCTGAAGCCTGGATAAATACTGGGAGTTTGTTTTTTCACTGATTTGAACATTACAAGTTCCACCTCAGTGCATGCTAAGCTCAGACAAATGCTATTGGCTAAAAATACAGGACATGTAAACAGATATGATCAACAACAAAGGTTAATATTGTTTAGGTAGTGGATAAGGGAAAGGCACTGTACCTGATTTTGTGAAAAAAAAATAATAAAAAAAAAATAATAATAATAAACTAGAAAAGCACTCAGAGAGCGCAGACCTCCGCCAAGCCCCATTTAACGCAATGCTAACGAAATTTTCAAAGTGATCCAGAATCCAGGATTTCTTCTGGATCATCACCAAAATTTAATCATCTGTTGGATTTACCATTCGGAACATTTCCTGAAAATTTCATCAAGATCCGTCCATAACTTTTTCAGTTATCTTGCTAACTAACAAACAAACAAACAGACAGACTCAGGCGAAAACATAACCTCCTTGGCGGAGGTAAAAATAGTTAATTGTAAATGGTTTGCAGCGGTCCAAAGTTATTCCTTATGTATTCCTAGTATTGGCAAAAAAGGAGAAAATTTAATTTGTCAACTGGACATAGTTTATTTGGTTGAATACGTTTCGCAGCTCATCCAAGCTGCTTCCTCAGTTCTGGTCAGATGCTGGCGGACACTGCCTTATATCTGCTTGAAGGGAGGAGCTTAATTACAATGAAAATTACTCTGAGACAACACATATTTAAATACAGTTTCAGTTGGTCAGGTGATACAATATGGAGTTGTTAACAGTTTCTGTTAGTCATGTGAGTCTATTCAATATGGAGTGGGAGTGGGGGAGTAGTTAGCATATCCATTCAGGGCCATGATGGGTGTTTTCACACCTCTGGACCTGACCTGGCTAGTCCCATTGTTTTCCCAGTTTGTTTTGATTTAGGTTTGAGGATAGAGTTATAGATGGGAGACAAATGATGTCGGAGACCCCCATTTCTGTTCAAGGAAGGATTCTCTTTCTTGACAAAAATAGCTTCTTTAACTCCCCTCTCAAACCAGTTCTTTTCTCTGGCCAAGATCTGGACCTCGCTGTCCTCAAAGGAGTGGCCTGTGGCTTTTAGGTGGAGATGTACGGCAGATTGCGGCCCACCCTGGTTTTCCCGTCTGTGTTGATACATCCTTTTGTGAAGTGGCTGTTTTGTTTCTCCAATGTAGCGCTCACTGCAGTCTTCACTACACTGAATGGAGTAGACCACATTGCTTTGTTTGTGGCTCCTAGTATTGTAAACATAACTCGCTAATATCAGTTTTGCAATGCTAACAACAACTATCCTGCTACTTGCCCACTTCCTGGTTCGTGGAGGTTAAAACGCTTTACAATTAGATGCAGACAACACTCAGCAGCCTTATTTTGACCCTAAGAGCTGCTTTTATAACATATTTGTATACACAACAAAAAACAGCCAGCCCCATTAAAGTAGACTATTATTGCCAAAATACAATGAGGTTGCGGTACTTTGAAGATCTCAGGGAATTTCAAGTAGAGTTCAAAAGCATATTTTCTAATCACAGGGTGGAAATCATTAGAAAGCACAAATGTCATTTCAATATGTAGCCTACATATCAAAACACACATAGGAGACAGACTCAGATGTAAAAGCCAAACAGAGCAAAAGTCCACTGCACCCTCCCACAGCCTCAAACCTGAACTCTTACATTTTGTTTTATGTAAATCAACACAACCTTCTCTTTCCAGGAACAACATTTTGGCTACAGCGAAAACCACAAACCTTGCTGTCAACATACAGTATCATATTGGAGAGATTGGCTTCAGAGTGATCCCTGTGCAGACCATAAGAACACTCTATTGATGTATTGTATTGCAGAGGCTATTTTTCCATCTATAAAGAGATAAGCACAGACACTATTTCCTCATTGAGCTGCTCTGGAAAAGTCGGTTGTGGTTCACTGGGTTTATGGCAGATGGACAACACTGACCACTGACCCATAGATCTTACTAAGAGTGTAAAATAGCTGGGTTAGGACTTTAAAGAGTAAAAAGCACAGTTTGCATTTTTTGTACATCCAAATATATTTTTAAGTAATTAATAGGGGTGGGATGAGACGGGGTCCATGAGGATGAGATGAGATTTTGACATAATTTACAATAATCTGATTTATTTTGGTCACATGACTTTAATATATTGTGTTGTAAATGTATTTTAAGTGTTGATATAGTTGGAAAAACCATTCCCAGTGAATTTCCAAAGGCAGATTCAGAGTTTGCATGTTACTCTTCATGTCTGGGTGGGTTTCCTCTGGGCACTCTGATTTCATCCTAGAACATGCACAACAGGTAAAGTCCTCAAGCTGAGGTAGTCCAAGCACAGCTCAAGATCTGGGGATGGGTCCCTGAGGCTGTATGGCAGAAGCTCACTGCTCTTCACAGGCTGGTTTCAGGATGGGTCAAATGCAGAGAATGAATGTTTAGCATGTTAAGCACACTCAACAGAGATTATGGAAACTAAATATTATCTTCAAACATTCTTAATACCTTCTGTCAGTCTTCGGAAGGTGCAATGAATGCAGAGTGTACCCATGTAACCCAAGATAAGCACCCTGTGGCCACTTCAGATGGTTGGCTCTCACATGGGCAGGGCTGCAGTGGGTCAGGGCCAGTCCCAAAGCGGCTGTGAGTGAGAGTGTTAAAAGGCACTGTGAGGGTGCCAGGGCCCACGTCTGCCCCGTCCAGAACTGAGGAGTTGTGGAGCGGAGCCAATGCCCAAGAACTCAGCCAGCCTCTGGGGCCCAATGCAAACAGTGTCAGAGTAAACAAACTGACGCAGAATATGGAAAAGACTGAAAGCTTCACCTGGGGAAGTTGCTGCTTTTGTCTTGAGGGCCGTTACTCTCCTCAAACTGTCCAAACACAGGATCTACTAAGCCTTGATGACCAGTGTCTGTTAAGATCATAGACTGTATAAAGAAGTGGACTAAGGGAGTGTGATGTCATTCATAGTGTAGAATTTCACTACAGAACAATGAAAATAAAAATACCAGGGTCATGTGGAGCGGATTAATACAAACGTTTTAAGACTAAAAAGAGGACCCTGACTGCAGAAGTTACCGAGAGAGGGGTTACAATTTTTCAGTATAAAGTCAATTGGAAACAGAGTCGATGGAGCCAGAATCGCCCCCATGAACACTTCCTATTTGGAGTGCGGAGGCTCGTGGGTTAGCTCTGTCCATTTATATATACAGTACAGTCTATGGTTAAGATGCACAAATGGAACTTCAGCTGCAGGCAGAGTTGCAGGGAGACAATAAGGAACACAACACTTCCATCAATAAAACAAAATGAGCACATTCATGTTCATTAACACATATGAGTAGGCTAATAATGATTACAAGAATAAAAATACACAGAATACTGAATACCTAAATTAAAATGTATCTTGTAACATATTCTGATTCTGTGCAGTTTGAAGCCTAAATTGATTGATCAAGTACTCGGTTCTCGGTACACGTATTCAATTACTTCCCAACACTGTCTATTTTATTCAAAAGTCTGAGTGAATTTGTCATGGAAGAGAGATGTACTCTATAAGTGAATGATCCATAAAGTAATCACTGTGTAATTTTTGAATATGTTTACTTTCATTGACAAAAAAAGTATAGTTGAGATATTAACTATGCATATTTAAAACCAAAAACAGCATTAACAGCGTCAATGCAGACAACACCTTAACTTCGAACTTGTGTAAACTATTTGAAAATCCCTTGATCCCTTGATTCAGTTTATGGTTTCTCAATAAGTGCCGCATAGACGTATTTTGTTATGCTGATTCCACACTATACGCAGGTTAATGAAGCTACTGTAGGAGGCCAGAGATCAGTGCAGTCCTGACCCTGGGGTTTCTGCAGCACCTCTCCATCCAATTACAACCTCCCTCTCTCTCTACCGCCAAGTCTGGAGGACGCACACACAAAGAGCTCTGGGCCATAATGTTATTTCTTTATATATTTTCCTCTGTAGCATTACTCTCACCGCTATGCCTTTAGCTTTGGTGGACAAAATGAAAGTAGGTCGCGTTGGACTAAAAACAGTATTTGTCTGAAAGCTTAGGCACTGACAGCAGCTTAGCCGACAGTACGACACGGTAGCACAAATATTGGGATAAAGGGCTTTGTGATTAACTGTAATCTGGACTTAAACCTGGAGCTGGAGGTGTATCATTATCCCATAAAACTCAGTACTGTTTTAAGAACTCTAAGTCATTTTAAGGACTACTAATTTGGACATTTTTATGACTATTTGGAATGGCCATTTTAACAATCGGAATTTCCCACATTGTGACGCAAGTGTTTTAGCTAAAAGAGAATGGAGTGATTTAGAATTATCTTATAAAGTCAAATAAAATATATGTAAACATAAACAAATACAACAATTATGAAAGTTGTAATTTCTTAACTAAGTCTGATATAGCTAGTTTACCTAGCCATCTAAATCTATTTTTACAATAATTTGCATAATTCCCAGAAGAACGTTTTAGGGCTGCATAATATATCAAAATCGAATCAAAACAGCAATGTGAGCTGATGCAAATATTAAATTGCAAACACTGTATTATTTATAATAGAATGTAGATGCGTGGCTGTTGATCTCTCCGGGGGACGGGACCTCGAGCCCGTGGAGCAGGGTGTCCACAAAGCGCGATCGGGCGACCGCTGTGCTTAGCCCCATGGGACGTGGAGCCCTGCGCCAGTCTACGCAGGCGCACCTCCGGGCCCGTCCTGACACTTGGAACCGTAACGAAGCCTGGCGTGGTCCGGGTATAGCCTGGCCCGGGCTTCCCCCCGCGCAATAAATGGGCCAGAACCCACGGAGGTCCCTTATGATAAGGCACTTGAGTTATTTTTCAGAAAGCCACTTAAAAGTAGGTGCACCAAATAGGCTAATGCTGTTTCATTATTTCATTTAGTTTAGTTCATTTGTTGTACCTTTAGTAGTTGCTTATGTCTAATTATAGTATTTTATTTATTTAATTTGTATTATTATATAATTGTTACATAATACAATTTATTTTGTTTTACCATAAAAAGTTAAATACAAGAACAAGTTAATATTGGTTGAGCTAGGTCTTGAGTTAAGTATTTGAAATACAAACCTCAAGATTTAACATCTGTTTTGGTAAGTAATTCTCAACATGAAACTTAAAATACAGGTCTTCCTCTAACATAATATGTATGAGCAAACTCAGTTCATATTTCCTCTCTCAAATGTTCTTGAAGCTGGTTACAAACAAAACACAATTTGAAACAGGTATCACAAATCTAATCGCAATGGCAATCACAATTAGATTTTTTAAAAATGGAAATATATGTATCATAGTTGCCATGAGAATTAATAATTCTGTGGGAATGTTCCTGAACGCCTCATGCAGGTCCAGTATATTTCCAAGCAGAGCGTCCAGGTGAGTGTGCGTAAAAAGTCCCACCACAGCTGTCCGCTACAGGGATGTTATAAATCTATCCTTCAGCCTGCGCCTCCACTGGCTCCTATTCACCAGCGCTTAATGTTTTACAGGTTTTTAGCGTTGGGGGTCAGTCATTGTGGGTCATTTGCGTCATCACTGGTGGGAAGGGAGCTGTAGAGGTGGGCTGCCAAAGCGTGGAGGCCAAAGCGAGGAATGAAGAACTTGTGAGTATGTGTGTGAAGAGAAAAGCACTCTTAAAGCTGCTGTGCATATGGGTGACTTTTTCCAGACACAAACGTAGAATGAATGAGAACAAATGGGGAAAAATGATTCTAAACTGTTTATAAAAATGGCCAGCTCTGAAAATATTTGGGTTTCAAATACCAACTGTGTAAAATAAGTAGATTCAGCTATGCAGGGTTTGGAAGTATCAAAATAAGGAAAGATCTAATGCTTAACCAGTTTCAAGCCATGCAGAACTTGATCAGTTCTGAACAAGTAATTAACAAGGACTAAGACCTAAAAAAGCTACATATACATATATTAGGTAGACCACTCAATGGTGGGTTCGGGGACCTCTGGGGAGTTTTTTTTAATTTTAAATTAACTTTACAGGATATTTGTTCATATTTCTTTAAATGGGTATGAAGTGCACAGGAATATATTGTTGTAACATATACATTTAAGGAGAAAACATTGCATATTCTTTTATGTAGTGTAAAATATTATTAAAGGGGCCCTGTGTGATCTTCAGAACAGGGCAAAACCATAGGGCAAAACTACAAGACTCAATCACTACACTGCCTCTAAACTCATCATTTGGAAACCCATGGATATACTAATAAAGAGCCACAGTTTTTCTTCTCTCTGCTCGGTCCACCGTTCCCCTGGCTTGCACACTTCCTCTTCCTCTTATTGGTGGAGAGTGACTAATGGGATTTATCCTCTTTAGGTTTCTTGGAAGAGACTTAGGTTTATCCTCGGAGGGTGTAGGGGCTGTAGAGGAGATAAAGGGAGAGAGTGGCCTGAAGGAGAGCTCACTGGGACTACTCCAATGTTCTGACCTCGAAATCAGAAAGTATGCCACTGACAGAGCACTAATCTAGAGCTGGTTAGGTGAATGCAAAATATCCATAGGTCAAATATTAGGGAAAGTTGTATGTATTCTTACATCTCCAAGGTGTTTTTGGGATCTAATTGTGATTTTTCTGACGAGTACTGCAATTGTAATGTATATTTTTATATCATGTGATTTCTTTTTAAAGGTCCTACATTACACACAATTGACTCTTGTGAGATTTAAACCATGTTATAATGCCGTTACTTCATCAAAAACATATCTGAAGTTGTGTTTTGTTTCAATCACACATGTCAGAGTTACACTAGAATATTGGGCAGTCTGTATCTCCAAAGCTTAAAATGCTCTGTTCACCTTGTGTTGTCATAAAGCAGTAGTTTTCAAGTTAATTACCTTTTACCTTTTGTTCCTACTAACCTTTTTGTTCCCATGAACTATTGATTTTTCATATCTTTATCATAATACCTGCATCAAATTACTTGCGTATTCCAGCAATATTTTTAGATTGCGTTCTAATTTGCACAGCCCTATCTCTGGACATGTTTCTTCTTAGCTGATGAGCCATGACTGACAGACATAATGATGTTGCAGCTCCTCACTCTCCTCTGGGTGAGAAAGGGGGATGTGGCGGGTCCAACCTGGCAGCCCTTCTCCAGTATTCTGCCAAAACCATTAGCGTATAATGGGCCAGTCAGGAGAGCCCAGGGACAAACACAGTGCCCACTTGTTTGTTTGTTTTACAAGGCTCAGCTCCGGACTGAAAAATGCCAGTATATATGCCAGTGTAGCTAAAATTCACTATTGAGGCACTGAGAAGGTGGACAATAGTGAGAGATCAGACGGAAAACACTTTATAATGTGTTGTGAATAAATTATATGAGAACCTTCTGACAGTTAACAATAGCTGCAAGTGCTATTGGGAACATTAGACTGCAAAAAATGAATATCCATTATAGATTATTTCATTTTAAAATATCTTGAATCCTAGAATATTTAAAATAATTGATGTAGTTTTCACATGATGCTTCTGACTACATGGCTTTAGGGTTGTTAACAGTATTGAAAATCAGACTAATCGATAAAACTAGTATCAAAACTAGATACTCATTTGAGCAAGTCACATTCAAAAGACAGAAATGAACCTTTCCTGAAAAGCTTTAGTATCAGAACAAGTACAAAACCACATAAACTAGTATATGCCCATGGACCACTATGGAACCTACCTGTATGACTGAGGGATTATAAAGGGATTTGATATAAAACCACTTGATAATATACAAGAAAGTACTATGATTCAATATTGAAAATGACATTCTATTGTCTAAATAAAGAGTGTTTTTAGTACAACTGTGGTATCAAAATTGGTATCCAGTCTATTGCTTAGTACCAAAATCAAATCTGAAATTTTAGTATTGTGACAACACTACATTGCTCTCTACATTATTTGCAGTAAATGGGAAATTACATTTAGGATTTTTTTTAAAATTATTTTTATTTTAAACTAAACATCAAGTTAACTCCTCCTTTTCCGGTTTGTGCATTCATAAATCTTTACTTTTGCAATAACCAGTGTAAGATTTCTGTAACGCTCTAACAATACCAACACATGAGCCACAATCATCATTATCCCCAAGTGTGGCGTGTTCATTTTGGGTCCATTGTTTTGTTATTTAGCTGTTGATTAACTTTGAAAGGCCCTTGTGACGTACATAGACTGGTCCAAATGAGTTACAGCCTCTCGTCGCAGCCAGACTTATGGCTTCATAAAACCTTTTACTGGAGAAGAGTGACACCAGGGCGCCTTTGTCCCACAATCATCGTCCAAATGAATCATTGCAAGGCCACAAACACCTACACTAAATACACTCACGTCTCAGTCCACTGGCAGAGTGCTGTTTTCATCTATAAATCTCATCTTTCATCTTCATCTAGGTCTAGTAGCTCTTTAAGGTAATGCCTCTTGTGTACACTATCTGATCTGACCTCTTCTACCACAAAAGCACATTCCATAAGTTAAAATGACTTGAATTCACAGCCATTTTGACTAGGGTAGACTTTTTTATATGACCTAGAATATATTATTTAAATGTGCACTAATATCTAAATGTATCTACTTCATTGGAGAGAAGCCAGGCCAAGTTGCAGAGCAGATCTGCGGAGAGTATAATTAAATGCTTGATAGAAAGTTTAATATTGTTCTGTGGAACATTACAGGCTACACAATGACATCTATAGGGGGACACATTTGTGACCAGATTTGTTTTAGTTCTGGAGTAAATGCATCTTATATGTGAGTGAAAAAAGAATTGTGAATGGAGCATTAGGGCAGTGTTTTGTGTGAGACAACTGGAAACATGGATTCTACAGGCGAATCCTCCAAAAATCAGGCCCCACAAGCTCCGCTGCTCTCCTCTGAGGTTTGATAATGGTGTTCACATTAAACACACACAGGCCACTGGTCACCAAAACTCTGCCTGACCAGTTTGGAGTGAAAAAGCCCTGGTCACCACATCAAAATTAGGATCAAATTGGGACTAACCCCTAGAACAGGACCAAATCAAGTCTTCATCAGGACTAAAATGGGATCAAGCCAGGACCAAAGGTAGTTAATGACTCCGACAATTGCATGAGAAGTCCAGCTAATACACTGTTTCATCTTTAATTCACAGGCTGAGTCAGCACAGCCCTCTTGTGTTTGTGTCTGAGTGTGTGTGTGTGTGTGTGTGTGTGTGTGCGCGTATGTGCGTGTGTGTGCACGTGTGTGTGTCTCTGGTCATTTGACAGCTTAGGCCCTCACCCACCCTCTCCTCTCCCCAGCTGCACATGGAGCATTTACAATCCCATCAAGATTCCCACTGGAGTCCAGTCAACAAGCCCTCTCAAGCAAACAGCTCTAAATCACAGGCCTGTATAAATCACTTCAGTGCAAGTGTGAACACAGAGTCACCCACTGTACCACCATGTGTACGTGCCCACACTGAGGTTTACAGACTGCAGAGGTGCATGAAGCATTGATGTCTGCTTCCTCAAACTGTAATCGGGCTAAAACAAAGAAATATGTTAGTAATTTGAATTCATACCTCTTTCCCCCTTCTAAGTCTAATATCAGTATCTGTGAGATCAGAGTTTTTATCAGATAGGTTTCTGACAGATACTGAGAATTTAGATTCAAATTCAGATAATGCTGTTCCCTCATCACAAACATACCTGGAGTTGTGTTTTGTTTAATTCATGCACGTTTATCACCTTGCCAGTCTTTACTGACAAAAGGTAAAAGGTAGCTGTTAACATAAAAAAAAACAAAAAAACTACTGCTTCATGACATCACAAGGTGGAACAGAAGATTTTAAGCTTTGAAGGTGCAGACAGACTAAGAATAAACTTTTAGTCGAACATGTGTGAATGAAATTTAAAAAAAAAACTCCAGGCACGTTTTTGGGGAGGTAACATTATAACATGGTTTAAAGCTCACAAGAGTCAATTTTGTGTAATATGGGCCCTTTAAGAAATATAAAGCATTTACACCTGAACTAGGAGATAGCTGGTTCATATCCAGGTGGGCTCTCTAAACCATTGTAAGTGGGGCAGGAGTTTGTGCTAACTCTTATTGTGCAGGTGCTAGGCTTCCTGTCTCCCACCTGAGGACGCTCAGGTCAGCGCCTTGGGCATGTTTTCTGCCATTAGCTGCTAAAACGCTGGCTTTGTTGAAATATTCCCAATGGAGCATGGGTACCCTCCACAAGGAAGAGTGTAGCTTGCACAAAGAGTGACGAGAAACAAAGCTTAGCACAGGGCCAGTAATATGGGGACAATAATTAACAATATGACTAATGTCTTAAAATGACAAATACATACATTACTCTACTATCATTCTTTCACTACAACAACAAACAATAAAGAAACTAACAAAAATGCTATTAAATATGGCATGATAGCAGAAAAAGCAGAACATGTCCACATCATTTAAATCAACAATTTTCCTTCAGGCAAAAGAGTACCATGATGTATGAACATATAGAAATATGGACCACAATGACAGGGGAAATACAATCTAAAAATACACTTATATTTTATTTTTACTTGTACATATACATTTATATATCATGCCTTATTTGACACAAGTCTATAATATTTTTACTACTTTTTTTTAATGTATTATTACCAATTATATTTTTGCTCTTTGTTATTATAATATATTGTGATGTGTGAGCTACTGTGTCCAAATACAGTAATTTCCCTTGTGGATTAGTAAAGTTTGTCAAATACATAAAAGTTTGTCTATGTCTAACATGTACATTTGAGGCTGGTTTAGAAATACTGCAAGATGTTTTGTAATATAAGAGAATAAAGCATTTCTCCAAACTACAGTATTTTAAGATAAATTAATTCTAGGTTTGAACATCACAAGACATATTGCTTCAAACTCTATGGTTTTCAAATTGCCTAATTAAATTCACAAAGTAGTATTGTTACATAGTTGTAAAATTATTTCAGAGGCTTAGAAAGTACAACAGTTGACCTTAAGCTAGACCAGTTTAACCACAGACCTCCTGCTTAATTTCATTCTGGCAACTTTAAACAAAGCATGCAATCGAGTATAACAATTCCAGTCTCTGAAGATGTGATGACCATATAAATCTTAACTATTGAGTGGCTGCATGGGCCCTGATGATGATTCATTTGAAACATGTGCAGTGAATTATAATTTCCCCTCAAATTACTACTATAAAGTACAATATATTAGAAAGTGTATAAAGAAGACATACACATTAAAAACTTGTAAAAAGGTAAAATCACTGCCAAATAGATAACAGAATTGCTTTAAAATGTTTGTTGCACGTTCGTAGATTGTCTGAATAATCGTGCCAGTGTTGCATATTTGCCCAAGGATCAGGTCCAGTTCTAACCACAAGCTATGAAAACATTGTTCAAACTTTATTCAAACATGGCCTAAGTCCCAGTGAAAATACACACAGAAATTGTTACATTTTCACCCACAACAGAACGAAACAGGAGCACTTTGATCCTGACTTAGTTACACGTCCAAACCACCACTGCCATCTCCAGATACCACTATTGTTTACAGCTCTATGAGACAGAGGGCAGCCTTTACTCCTATCCATGCACTGTTTTTGTTAATGCTGTCACTTCAAGTTTATTTTAAGTTTTGAGCTAACTAGCAATGATCAAACCTCAACACCAAAGTAAACTTCACAGGCCCTAAAACTGAACCATGCAGGACACCACAAAAAAGGGCTGATACGTACAGTTTTGTGTTACAGAGGTTTTGGTAATTTAGAATAATGTTATAGAGCACAGTTTTCCAATAAAAGTTTCCAATAAAATATTTAAGATTTAACATTGTAGAAAGGTATGTATTTCACAACAGTAACACCTTTAAGCTAATAATAAGAAACAGTAAATCACTACAAATGACATATTACTTGGAAATTACCCTATCTGTCCATAGCTAAACTCTATGTTAAATAGGATTGGAAACTCTCACTCCCTAAAGCGGGATAACTACTGCTGTCCATCACCACTGTTTGTTTACTGTGCGTGAAGCCAGACCCCCGCACCGGCACACAGGTGTCCTACAAGCGCCCGCTCAAAACAATTACACACATTTAGCAGAGTTTGAACAGCAGAGTTTTGCATTGTAGAAAATATTTTGAGATTCAGATCAGTCCCTTGTGGCTTTGATCTGTCAGTGGCCCGTTATTTCGTGGATTGCACAATTATTCTTTCAATAATACAGGCTTTCACTGAAATGCGGGACAAATCTAAATCAGCCAAATAGTGTTACGCCCTGCCCAAATCAGGACTGTTGGCAACCGTAATGTTAAAATATGAGCTTCTTGACATTATAGCACTACCAAATTGTCCCATTGCAGAGTTGGTTGCTAGTTTACAACATTATTATCCAATACTAATGTCAGCCTTTTACAAAGTCTTGGTGATAAAATAAATAAGTGCTGCTTTGTTTTATAAGCTGTTTTGTTAAGCTGTCATGCTCATGAGCCCCTCTCCTGAAATAGTCTTCCTGTTCCATTTAAAACATACAATCCATAAATAATTACAGTGGTGCTGTCAGGAGAAAGATCCCGGGGAACAAACAACTCACTGCAGCATTAATATGGATGAAGGCTGACTTTTACACCACACTTCAGATTGGCTGCTATATGTGAGTGTATTTTGTCATAGGATCACAATAATGCTGTACTGCGTGATACTGCAAACTGTGAGCACAAGTGTTTCTACAGTTCAAACTATGCTACATTATAAAGTCATATATTATAGATTAAATGCACGGCTAAATGCATAAATTTTGTAGTTGTATCAAAAATAAAGTGTATACTGTTTAGTGCCATACTGCTCTGTGGTAATTTAAATGTGCATGTAACTTTTTTGGTATAGCCGGTGTACTCTCTAACTCATCCAGCAGTGGTCTATGGTAGAAAAGGTTTCAAAGGTGGTCTGAACAATTTGTTTTGGAGATTTGGAAATCAATAAGTTTAAAGAAGTATTTTTTTAATCTGCAGGTATGGTAGTCTTAGGACATAGAATTACTACTGCCATTCTAGCATAGGATCTGTCACCTGTTTGTCTCCACGGACACGTTATTGCAGTATGGGACTAAAGTCCATGGATACAAGCAGGTGACGCCACCAAGAGACAGGTTAGATCTGCGGAGAGGCGATCCCACTCAGAGTAAGAATGCATATTTCAAGGTATTACTGAGCAATAAAACCTATTAGCTACACGAATTGTAAATAGACAAGTTAAAGGTGCACTGTGTAACTTTTCTGGTGGAGGGTCCGTTAAATGCTTTTCTCCATGGAGATATTATTGCGTTATTGCTTTGTCTGGAATGTTTCATAGTATGGCATTAAACCTTTTTATCTTCATGGAGACCAAACCAGACCAAGTTACAGGACAAATCTGTGAAGAGGCAACACCACCCACGGTCTGAATGCCTATTTTTCTATGTGTTTTTGAGCTATAAAACCATCTGTAGCTGTTTAATGCCATCCTGTGGAATATTCCAGGCAGTGACATATCCATAGAAACAAGCAGCTGACAAACCCCCAACCAAAAGGTTACATAGTGCACCTTTAAATACCAAAATGAGTGCTGAATTTGGTTTTGGTTTTCTTAGAGCCTATGTCACAGTTTCAGTTTGAACACAATTGTAACACATAATAGCTTAATTTTTCTTTTTGGAGGAAACATTACAAATAATAATCACAATAGATCACATAGACTTACATGAAACAAAATAGCACTGAATCACATAATAACGTTGTTTCCCACTCCCCATGTTGATTACCAAGTACATTAGCAAACCACTGTTTTGCAAAATAATTGATTACTTCCACAAAAGTCATTGAGCTTTGTACACAACTACCAATCAGTAACATTTTTTTTTTATGTATTTGTTCCTTTTTCATTACTCGTGGGACTAAATTGTGGCTTTTAGTTTACATTCTTGAGTTGCAGACCACCAGACCTCTGGCACTGTACAAAGTTAAGACAACAGGAGGCCTTCGAAAGTTCCCAACCAGCCCCCTTTGGCCCACAGCTGAGGAAACAATTTCAGGGACCTTTGTCTTTTTATTAGCTTTGCACGCCACATGCACAAAAAATCGCTTTAACATCTAAAGAACTGGGGCTGAAAGATTAATCTCAATCAAATCGAAATCACAATTTAAATGGATGCAATTAGCAAATTGCAAGGACTGCCATTTTTGAAGCACCAGAATTTCCTCCACAAACAAATGAAAACATTATAACATAGATCAGAAAATAGCGTAATATGGGCCCTTTAAGCTCTGTGGATGCATAGTCGTTCATAGTCATTTTGGGAGCTTTTGCGCTCACTCCTACGCAAAATTGCAGTTGGAAATAAAAAATAAAAAATAAATATATTTTTCTGCATAAAAAACAAACACTGTAGTTTAGATCTGTACAAACATGTTCTCAAATGCGATTTCAGTCTTTCTGTCAATTCTTCTGGACACGTTTAAAGTATGAACTTCGAATAGAATTCTATCATCGAAACATAAATCGCAAATTTTATCACAATCGTAATACTTAGTCAGCAAAATCACAATTAGCCATTTATTTCAAAATCTCTCAGCCCTGAAGAACCAGAACACTGGCCCAATCTGACACGACGGTCATTTGAAGGTCAATGAATAAACAATGAAAATGAATTTGACATTCTCAGAACAGGGTCTATTTAGTGCCAGCTTCTGTAATTGCCATCACTGAACTTTCTGTGGACCATGTAAAAGGCAAATAATAGTAACTGTACAACTTTGGATAACAGACAAGCACTGTTTTCATGATCCTGGCTCCAAAAATGCCCGGTTGGAAAACATAATCCACTATAATGGGAAGTTCTTCAATTCATTAGTACATGAGAGGAGGGGAGAGGTCGTAAAGGCGTGCAATAAAAGGTAATACGGGCACTGCAGATAAGAGCCCACTGTAACACATGGCCACCCCGAAGTTAAAGACAATGAAAATGATGACTTTTCCATTCGCCGTATGTCTCTATGTGTGTGTGTGTGTGTGTGCATGTGTGTGTAAGAGTGTGTATAATGAGAAACAGGCCCAAGGAGTAATTAGTTCTCCCTTGTTAAAGAGATTAGCAGGGCAGCAAAATGTCAGTGAATGTGGAGCAACTGAACAACATTAGGGGAGTTAAGTACTGGGATCTTGGACTATGACATTACCGAACTATAACCTGAATTAAGAGAGTTTTTAAATGGATGAGGCCATTGTCATATTGGATTGCGAACAAATTTAAGAGTAGCTTTAATTTGTGATTCATCGTTTTTCAATTTAATACATCTTATAATTATTTGTAAAAGTTGACTTATTATTTTATTAAGATTCAAAGGATTTATATGCATGTCACGTCACTCAGTGTTCAGCTCCAGTTATAGGGGAAAATATGGAGCCGAGTCCCATATTAGGAATAGGAACTGATTTATGGGCAAAGGAACAAAATAAAAACAGCAGGATCATCTATAGCAGGTTAATACAAACATAATACAACACCAAAAAGAGTAGCCTGATAGCAGCAGTTACAGAGAGAGAGGCCACGATTTTTTAATAGAAAGTGAACTGGAGCCAGTGTCAATGGAGCCAGAAGCGCGCTCACGCTTACCTACTTGGAATGTGGAGGCTTAGCGATGTCCATTTATATATACAGTCTATGATAGTGTCAAAATCTTGGCTGAGGTTCGAAAACAAGAGAATACATTTTTTTTTTTCTTAGCGCTCACCCCATTCAAAATTTTAGTTGCATCTTTAACACAAGCATGCTGCTAATTACAGATTTCACAGCATTTTGCGAAATCTTCAGTTGTTTTATTTTCTCTCACTCACAGTCATACCCGCATCTTTTTAAATGTGAAATTCTTCATCACATTCCAATTACTCGTCCAATTTACCACATCTCTTTGCCAATATAACTGAATCTGGAAAGTAATTACAGAAAATAATGAGCACAAAAATAACACGTTAAAGTCAATAAGCGATAATTACATCTATCAAATCACATCCCAATCACTTACTCACAGAGGCATACCACTGCTGAGATAGCCACATTGAATACTGATGGAATTTGGAAATCTATATAACCTTGCCATTGTCCTTGAGTCATTGCAAGCTGAGTTGGCACTGTTGGCAATCTTGGTAGAAAGTTGGAGCCCCGAGCACAGAATGAACGTTATGGTTGGGTAAAGCTGCCAGGGTACAACTCCAGTGATATGCAACAGCGCTCTTATGTATCCTGTAGTTCTGTTAGGGGAAGCCAGTCTCATCATAAGCTGCACTTTGAACACGTGCACCTGCTAGAGCTGCTTTTCTGCCAAATGATACAGGATCAGAAGCATTCAAATGTTAAGATTAGACCAGTGGTGGATGAAGTACTCAATTTCGTTTTCGCTTGCTAGTGTATGCCTATATTTGATTAAAAAACTGACACAAAATTGCATAGAATGTAAAAAAATGACCTGCTATATAACATTATATACAACTTTTTGCACCTAAACTATCCATGGAGACAAACCAAACAGAAAAGTTAATTTAATTTCACTTGGTCAGCATCTCCAAAATCAAATATTTCACTGCACCTTTATCTTACAACTTCACTTTATTCTTTATTCATGTTTTTTTTTTTTTTTTCTTCCCTATTTTTAAAAATAAACTCAACACTCTAAATACCATTCAAATATTCATAAGGTGTTTTAACCACAGATGACAATACCATTTCTTACTGTGATATCAATTTCTTTCACAGTCACGGAAAAAGTCCATTTGCTGCTTTGGGCCTGAGCTCCGAGCGCAGTGACAGTAGACATAATACAGACCCATTATCTGTGAGAGCCAGTGGACCCAGCCAACTGAACAAATCCTCCAGACACACACTCAGATAGACAGGCAGGGCATCTGGAGGGATTCTGCCAGTGTGCTCAACCATCTTATTTGATACAGAATAAAAGAAGAGCAGTATATAGGCTAAATGGTAAATGTATAGTGCTTTTCTACCTTCAAGGCACTCAAAGTACTTTACATCAAAGAACCACTCGCCCATTCACACACACATTCATTCAACGGTGTATGCAGACATTAGGGGCAAGGAGGTTAAGTGTCTTGCCCAAGGACACAATGGCAGCATTCATGTGTGGGAGTTGTGATGTTTACTTTGAGAGCAGGTTTCGAACCTTCAGATTAGAGGATGCGCTCACAATTTTAGAAACACATTATCATTTCTGAAGGTCTGAAACTTGGAGGTTTTTTTTTATTTATTGCTGGGTTTCAGATGATACTATCATATTTTTAACTGTTTATTTTTGTTGTAAGGAGTGAGTCTAGTCACTAAAAGAAATGATCAGGTTCAAGAACACACAGTTTGAGAATTTACTGTCTGGATATTTTATGGCTTTATCAATAGGGGAAAACTGCTCTTGCCTCCATCTGGGAGTATGACATCATATTCTCTAGAATCTGAAAACCACCAGTAAATTCAATTCAATTCAGCAGATTCAAACAATCAACCTTTGGATCCGGGGACAAATGCTCTACATTGCGCAAAGCAGTTAAGTTAAGAACATTTTACTTTATTTGAGTAGATTCAACTTGACAAGTAAAATTATCTACCATTGGAACAAGGGTGTTTTTCTTAATTTAAGCAACATTAGTTTCTTATTTTAAGTGAAAATTGTTATTTTTCTTTTTTTTAAGTGTAGCAAGATGTATTTTCATGTTTTAAGTACAAAAAGTCTTGTTCCATTGGTAGATCATTTCACTTGTCAAGTGAAAGTCATTTTAACTTTTGGATGGCTGGATTTTATTTTTTTAGTGATGGTTACTATCGCCCATGGCCTGCCTAATGCCAACATTAAAAGGGCCAAAGAAGTGAAACAAAATTTGATGAATTAAGTAAGGAAGAAGATAACTTTTGAAAATAGGATATTATTAAAAATTATTATCTTGACAAGTGTATTTAAATGAGAAAAAAGAATGACTATAAAACAGTTTAATAATGCCGTTTAATAATAAAAGTGGGCCTTACAGAAAGCTCAGTCAGTAACATAAACCTGAAAGAAGCAAACTTTGTGCAGTGTAGCGGTGGGTAGACTAATTGTACCAGAGTATTGTACTGTAAGACCAGGGGGAAGTGGCTCTTTCAACTCCAGTCATGTCCCCATCCCAAGCTGGCGCACCCCTCAGCACGCATAGGTTAAGATGTAAGGAAAAAAAAAAGTACTACACCTCCCTGGAGTGGGGATAATGTTACCATGGAAACGCTGCTGACGTCAGAGCAGGCATTTTGTGATTACTCATAGACTGTGCAGAGGAGCGGGCCAATAAAACAAGGGCCATTACTCACAGAGGGGGAGTTGGGCCGGGCTCAGGTTCCCAGCCGCACAAAGGCACAAGGATACACTGTAATACTGTATATGCACAAAAAACACAAGACAGGGCCTAATGGAAGCAAGCTGTGGTGTGAACATTTTTACAGCCCCAGACGCAATAAAATAGTCACTTTTTACTTGAGCTGCTCATTTGGAATATCTGACATGATAACGTTAGCTACGAGGAATGTCTGAATTACTGGAAAGGAAGAAACTGGATACTTTGTACTCAAATGAACAAAAGAAATTTCAAATGAGTACAAAGGAGTACATTTTACAGGAAAAATAATGGAGAGAGAGGAAAGAGGATGGAGAATCACTTACAATACAGCTCTATGATTTGAGGAAATAGTAACAATATTAATGGAAGTAATTGCTGAAGTAGTAGTAGTAGGAATACTCTTTGCAAATTAGTTACAGAATATATGGAGGGGGAGTTTTGTACATTAATTACATAGTATTTATATAGTATTCACTTAATTGATTAAATAGTATTTACTTCAGGAAAATCCCAAAGAAAGGTACACTACACCAAAAAAAGCTAAAGCTAAACTATGTAACTTTTCCGGTGAATGTTACTGCTTTGCCTGGGACATCCCACAGTATGGCATTAAACTTATGAATCACCATAGAGACCAGCAGGTGACGCCACCAGGTCAAGTTTTAGGTCAGATCTGTGTAGAGGCCGACGCTGCTCACAGTAAGAATGCATGTTTTCAAGGCACCTGTGATTGAATAAATGCAGGACAGAGCAAAAGCTAGGACATCTCCAAAAAAGAAAAGTTACATATTGTACCTTTAATTTCACTTGGATAGCATCTGTATTATTTTATAGGTCTATGAGGCATTAACCAGATTCATCATATCTTCTTGATAAAGTTGACTATTTTTCCATCTAAAATTTCTGGTATTTCCCTCCTCCCCGGATCATAGAAACTTGACCACTCATTGCTCAACAAACAGCAAATCCCAATGAATCTACGCCACAAAAAACCCACAAGTCAGACCAGACATGACCGCTCCAAACCCCAAAACATATACCTCATCAAGACAACCACAGACAGGCTATCAGGACACTCTATCTGCATGTTCTGCATACCACACCGCCTAGTCCAATCAGAACAGTTCCCATCCAAAACACGGACCTGAGGAGTGTACACAGGCGTACTTCCTCTGACCCTCTCCCTCACATTCTCCACTGGGAGTTAAAACACTTAAGGCTGATAAGGATCCAGGGCAAACAGTGTGGATAAACAATCGCCGTAGTAATTAAGAGCGACTGACCAATCAGAACACAGTACCAGCCGACAAATATGTGATTCAGACACGATTACAAGTTTCCGAGCGCATTCCCACCAGCGCAGTCTAGACCCAGCCCCAAATCACCACGGCGAAGAGGGAAGTGGCAACGTGCAAGGGTCAACGAGCTACATGAGGGGCAGAATACTGAAGAAGACATGAAATAGTGTTCGTATATAACATTTCATACAATGCTGTGTTTTTGACATTTCTGAGCTTGAGCATTCACAAAGGGGTGTGTGAGGTACTGGTGGAAACAGTAGTCAGGGATAAAGATTTCAAAATTCATTGTAAAAAAAAAAAAATCAGAGACGTTCTGAAAAAGATCATCAGGAAAGTCAGATGTATAGTCAAAATATGTAAAGTGAGCAACAAGCACATCTGACTACTGGTCCAAACTTCCTTATATTGCTAATGCATTCGTTGCATCCTAATTATTCACTGTAGCTTTATAACCGTCAGATTAATGCTAACAACAACTAGCATGCTAACAGTCTACCACCCTTAATCCCTGGTTCACAGACAATAAGAATGCTTTATATAGAATCTGACAACACACAGAGGTCTCATTTTGACCCTAGGAGCTGCTTTTACAGTATATTTGTAATAATAATACTGCTTTACACTTGTAATACTACAGACTAAGGAACAGTGTTGAGCCTAAGGACACAACAGCAGAACTGGGTCTGAGCAGCAGTTGAAACTCAGACCTTCGAGTTTGTGCACGAGCGCTCTAGTACTGTAGTGTACTTTTACTGTAGTGAGACTAGAGTAAGAAAACCTCATTTATGTGTTCTCCTCAGTGTACTCTTATAATATTTCAGTATGGTGTGACATGGGTCCATTGCTCTCCCACTATTTTAAACTGTCCTCCTTAATGGGCCATGACGCAAGTTCTTTTATTGCATTTGGGACGAGCGCTGCATGTCACATCTCTGCTACAAATGTGACTGCACGCTAGCTAAAACTTGATATACTATAGTGTGCCTCATCGCTAATGTGGTTAGCGCGACACAGTGATCAGAGCTGATGAAATTAGCAGCTAACCAGCGCTAGTCCTCTGTCCCCGTCCCGTGCTCTGTGTGAACATGTTTGTGTACCCATTAGCCGCCATCACGCAAACTATATGTGCAGAGAGAGATGGAGAGAGAGAGAGACAGATGGAGAGAGAGAGAGATGGAGAGAGAGAGACAGATGGAGAGAGAGAGAGATGGAGTGAGAGATAGCGATGGAGAGAGAGACAGATGGAGCAAGAGAGAGATGGAGAGAGAGAGAGATGGAGAGAGAGAAAGATGGAGAGAGAGAGAGATGAAGTGAGAGAGACAGATGGAGAGAGAAAGAGAGAGAGGGAGAAAGATGGAGAGAGAGATGGAGAGAGAGAGAGATGTAGAGAGAGAGAGAGAGATGGAGAGAGAGAGATGGAGAGAGAGAGCTGGAGAGAGAGAGAGATGGAGAGAGAGATGGAGGGAGAGAGAGATGGAGAGAGAGAGATGGAGAGAGAGAGAGAGATGGAGAGAGAGAGATGAAGTGAGAGAGACAGATGGAGAGAGAAAGAGAGAGGGAGGGAGGGAGAAAGATGGAGAGAGAGAGAAAGATAGAGAGAGAAAGGTGGAGAAAGAAAGATGGAGAGAGAGACAGAGAGAAAGAGAAAGATGGAGAGAGCGAAAGATGGAGAGAGAGAAAGATGGAGAGTGAGAGAGAGAGAGAGAAAGATGGAGAGAGATAGAGAGAGAAAGATGGAGAGAAGGTGAGAGAAAGAAAGATGGAGAGAGAGAGAAAGATGGAGAGAGATAGAGAAAGATGGAGAGAAAGTGAGAGAAAGAAAGATGGAGAGAGAGAGAGAAAGATGGAGAGAGAAAGAAAGATGGAGAAAGAGAGAGAGAGAGAGAAAGAGAGAAAGATGGAGAGATAGAGAAGGCCTGCTGTCCACCTGGTCCAGTTGGGTTAATGAGCCAGGTGCAGTGCCCTAAACCTAAAACAGGACCTGCTTCTCGTAAGACACCGGGGGACGATACCACCCAGAAGCTGCACTGTAAAACCATGGGGTTCACAACTGTTTTTCATAGCGGATGGAAGGTAGTCATAAAAACTCTGGTAGTGGTTTCAAAAATGGATTGAGAAATTATGGACTCAAGGAGCTCTTCTATGGAAAGGGCTTCAAGTTTGCATACCTTACTTTCAAACTGTGGAAAAAAAGGTTTACTTAAATTACATAAAACTTCAAACAAAAATGTAAAAAAAAATTGTTATTACATTTTTCCATGTGATTTACGTCTACAATTTATGTTACTTTTTTTTTTTCTTTTTTAAGATAAGATAAGATAAGATAATCCTTTATTTGTCCCACAATGGGGAAATTGCAGTGTCACAACGCAAGTTACAGAAACAGTAGGAAAATAAGAGCATGCATCAAAATCAAGATAAATAATAATAATAAGTATTTACAATCAACTAAAAAACACAACACTGTAAGCTAAGCTAAAAGGCACAGGAACATTGCACAATAAGTGTTTTTGATTCTGAGATGATTTTTGTATAATGTGTTATCTTTAAAGGTGCACTATGTAACTTTTAAGGTGGAGGGTCTGCTACTTCTCCATGGAGATGTTATTTCTTTGCATGGAATGTTCCACAGTAGGGAATTAAACATATCTACCTTGAATTCAGATGTTTTATAGTTCAAAAATACCTAGAAACATGAATTCTTATCATGTGCTGGCTTGCTTCTCCATAGATCTGACCATTAACTTGACTCCATTGTGATTACCAAGTTTATTTCCATACTGTGGAATAATCAAGGCAAAACAGCAATATCTCCATGGAGACAAGAAAGTGGCAGACCCTCCTTCAGGAAAGTTACACCGAGCATCTTTACATTTAATAATTACATAATTACTGTTATGTGAAGCATCTTTGAGGGTCCAAAAAGTGCTTCATTATTTTTGCAAACAATGTAATTAAAAGCTACACTATGTAACTTTTCTGGTGGAGATCAGCATGGAGATTTTATTGTTTTGCCTATAATGTTCCAAATTATGGCATTAGTCATATCTCTCACCCGGGGTCAAGCAATAAATGCAATTACATTGTTTGCATTTGTTTCATTAATCTGGTATAGAAATGATTTGTGAGGATTATTTTAGTGCAGTATTAAACCATGATAAATATATGAAAGGTAGAGTTAATTATGATTTGCTTAAGTGACCACTGAAGAGAAAAAGCCCAAAGGAAAGACCAGTATGTGTGTGAAAAGTGTTTGACAACACCTCAGGGCAATGGAAAAGCAAATACAACATAAGAAAGAACAAAACAGCCTTTACTTCCTGGTTTAATTTTCATGCATTCTTCTTGCCTTAAAGCACTTCCTCCCTGTGGTTATCATAACATGTACTTTCTAATGTGCATAAATTTACATATATTTAAGTATTTAGTACAATTTGAAACAATGTCACGACGCATTTCCTGTAAAATGTTCAGTTCCCCAAAGAAATGTATTATTGCGTAACAATAAGCAATAAGACGTATTCACAGCAAAATTCTGAACAGTTGAAAGGTCCCAACTGGTTTCTTGTTCTTACGGCCAGTCATTTGGAGCTGACAACACAAATATATTAATGAATCACAGCTGCAGAGACTGAAAGGGCAAGTTTCCTCCTCCGAGCAGTGTTTCTCAAAGAAGGAATTTTCAGCTTTCACTCCAACAAGGTGGTATTTACTCATTGTAAAGGTCCTATATTATGCATAATTGACTATTGTGAGCTTTTAGCCATGTTAGAACATTGTTAAATTATCAATGACTGGAGTTGTGTTTTGCTTCATTCACACGTCTGAGTAATCCTGTAATATTAGTCTGTCTACATCTGCAAAGCTCAAAATGCTCTGTTCCACCCTGTGATGTCATGAAGTGGTAGTTTTCAAATTAACAGCTACCTTTTACCTTTAGTTCAGTAGTCAAGAGTCAATTACAGGGCTGCAATTAACAATTCTACGAGGAGAAGGTGTATGGAGTTTAAAAACACAGTGGAGCATTTTCTGTATTATCACATGACATCACAAGGTGGAACAGAGTGTTTTTCGTTTGAGAGAAAAACTCAGCCTAAATATGCAGGATTATTGTGTTAAACGTGTGTGAATGAAACAAAACACAACTCCAGCTGTGTTTTGAAAGAGGAAACAACATAATAACATAGAACAGTATATAGGATCATATGGACCCTTTAACTCTCTCTTCTGCCAAAGAGTTGTGGTCAATGCAGGTGTGAAAACCATTAAAACATTAGGGCAGGTCAAGCATATAGGTTAGTAGCTGCACGTCAAAGCACATATGTTGACATTTGTGCAACCAGCTTTGAACTGCACTTCTCTCTTCCTGTATGTGCACCTTTCAAATGTGACCCCAGTCTTTAGGTTCCCATCCAGCAGATAACCACCATATGTAAGATGCACCCTCAGGTCTCCAGCAGCCCCAGCTAATGCACTGCACAGATGCCACTTTCCTGGAACCGGTCCTGGAATATGTCTCAAAATGTGTGTGCCCGTGTGTGTGTGTGTGTGTGTGTGTGTGTGTGTGCGCGTGTGTGTGTCACTGCTTTCAACTGTCCATGTGAACAGATGTTATGGCTACAAGTGTAGAGACAGAGGATGTGCAGGTGTGGTAGGATTGGAAGCAAGATAAAGGTATTAGTAAAAGCACCATCTAAAGACACACGATTTTAATAGAGACAGAGATTCGGTCATTTCTAGTTGTCAATGATTTGGTATTTTAAATTGAAAGATAAACCGTCAATAATGCATGTGGTGTAGAGCAGAGTTCATCTAAACTCCAACCCTCAACCACATTTCAAATATTACTGCTAAGCTGGGCAGTACCTGGAGGACTACATGAAAGAGTGATGGAGGAGGAGGGGTAAGGTCTGGATATATGAGGAACAGTGTGATTGGTAGGAATACACCGATCCAGCTTTTTCTGTTCCAATACTAATGTCGATACCTTTGCTTTAAGTACGTAAACACGAACAGCATATGGTTAAATATTACCCAAATGTGTTTTGTGACGGTTATTTATCATTTAAAGTGACAACAGAACAGCTTTGAAAAAATACAAGTTCAATAGTATAATGCGTTTTGGGCCAACATTGACCAGTAAATTGTCTTATTACACCAATTTATAAACCAAAATGCGATATTGACTGAAACTATATCTTGGAACCGATATTCATTCCATCAAAAAGGTCAATATCGGCACGATACCTGATACCAATGTTGTATCAGTGCAACCCTAGTGAAGACCAAGACAGGTATGCACTCTTTAAACTCCACCTCTGCAGCCAGGTGTTAGGTGTAATCAGAAACAAATGGCTGTAATCGGGGCAGTCCTGTGTGATGTCACATAGTACTTGGCCACATTGAGTTTTTGACTGTTTTTGACCAGAAGTCTGCAAATGTACCTAGTTTGCACTAATAATGCTTATGCTAAAAATGACTAGGAACAAGGTTATCAAAACACCATATGTACAGTTTAGTAGCTAAAAAGTGTATTTAGTGTTTAGTTCCACTTTAAAGGTACACTAGGCAACTTTTTGGTTGGGGGCTTTACCTGCTTGTTTCTATGGCTATGTCATTGTTCTGGCTGTAATGTTCCACAGTATGACATTAAACAGCTCTACCTTACATTTCACTAGCAAGGACCACATCACAACAATGAAATACGATAAAGATGTTTATTGACGGTGGGTAGATGTGATGGCCGGGGGGAGACTCAGGGTGGGGGCTCCGTCTCCAATCCAAAATGGTCACCCAGCTGATTCGGGTGACCATTAAAGATGATGTCTTCAGGCTGAAGGATGGACAAGAGACACGGGGGGGTTGCGAGAGATGACGTGGACGGTGATGTCGGGATGGCCGTATAACTAGGGCTTCTGGGTAATTGAAGGCGTGGTTGAGATGAGCTGTGGTTGGCTGGTGAGGAGGTTGAGGCGTGGTCCAGCTCCTGAATCTAAGTTAATCATATTAACTCCACTTATTGATTGCAGGTGGTTGTATAGCTCAAAAATACCTAGAAAAATAGGCATTCTGACTGAGAGCAGGGCTACCTCTCCACAGAGCTGACCTGTAACTTGGCCTGGTTTGATCTAAAGATAGAAAGGTTTAACACCATACTGTGAAATTTTCCAGGCAACGCAATAACATCTCCATGGAGAAAAGCATTCGATGGACCCTCCACCAGAAAAGTTACACAATGCACCTTTAAGACTGAGAAAAAAATAGAATAATGATTGATGTTGCTGTTTAGATGTTTGTTGAGTGCAAATAAAATGGCTTTTCCACAGTGACAGCCGTGCAAGCTGTGAAGAAGGAACGGAGGGCCAGATCTCAGACCGTAGCTGTCTGAGGTTTCATAGACAGAGTTTGTGTAGTTAGGAGCAGGTCTGGGGTGAGTGTGTGTCGCGATGATGGAAATCTTACACTCACTCAAAACAAGCTGACATGCTAACTTTTCATGTGCCGACCGTGAATTAGTCCAAACATTCAGGCGTCCAGTTTGTAAATAAAAGAGCGCTCACTGACGCCACTGTGTGAGAGTGTGTGAAAGTGTATGAATGTTTGTATTTCCTTCAATAGCCCAGCGCATTCCCCTGTCAATCATCAAACATGTTATGGGGAACATGCAAAAAGCCAATGCTTAAGGTATATTAAAGGCACTGTACCTGATTTGTTTGTTTTTTTTATTAAAGGGCCCATATTACGCTATTTTCTGATCTATGTTTTAATGTTGTTTCGTCACCAAAAACATACCTGGAGTTTTGTTTTGTTTCTTTCACATATTTTCAATACACAAGTGCACACAAGTACATTTAGGCTGTGTTCTTCTTTCAAATGAAAAACACTACCTTGTAATGTCATGTGGCACTACAGGAAGTGCTCCACTGTGTTTTTAAACTCCATACACCTTCACCACCTAGAATTATTTAGATGATTTCAGCCCTAGAATTGTCAATCTCCGTTGAACAAAATGTAGCTGTTAACTTGAAAACTAACGCTTCATAACCTCACAAGGTGGAACAGAGCGTTTTGAGTTTTGTTTTTGAGGAGGTAAGAGCATTCTAACATGGCTTAAAGCTCACAAAAGTCAATTTTGTGTAATATAGGACCTTTAAAGAAAAATCTGTTTAGTAAAAGCGGCTATCTATGTGACAAAATGTGATCGGTATTAACTGGATATAATTATTAGTGTTTTTATTAATCATAAGCTCAGAAGTAGACTCTAGCACCATTAGCAGGCTTGTTAGCAACGCAGTGATGCTGAAATTGTGCTTCTCACGTGAAAGTTGTGAAATGTACGTATAAACTCATTTGGATGGAAAGAATACCTTAAGAAAGTGAGAAATGATTTTGGACTGTTTTAAATACATAACCCGTTTTCCACTATTTGAAAATGGTAAAAATTACAAAGTGGTAAATAGCCTTAAAACTACCAAATTATATATATACAAGAGGAGGTCCCAATAGTACTAGTAGTATAATACTGTATCAATAGCTCAGCCCACCTCTGTTTACACAATTACAGGTTGAGTAATTAACATAAGGATTGGGCATTTTAATCTCTAATTTTAATTCTAATTCTAATTTTATGTTTAGGTGCAATATTGAAAGGAGAGGAACGATCATTTTGCTCTCTTCGTTTTCCAGACATTTGGAATATTCCAGCTATCAAAACACATAACTCATTAAGAAAAGTTACAGATTCTCCGTCTAAAATAAAAGTCCACACTGACGGGCCCCTGTTCACTGGATTGAATGAAATGAAATTACCCAAATGCTTGATCTTGTGGCTGTCATTACCTTGCTGATGTACAGGATCACTTACAGCACAAACCCTCATGTCTGGATCAGGTTTGGTGTAAAGCAGATTAGACGAAACAATATCAGCTCCTCCAAATGAGACTGAATTAAACTGGCACCAACAAAGCCACAGTTCAGCACACAGCCACTACACCTTCATAAAAACTGGATTTGAGTTCATGGAGCTTCAGGTTGTGTTCGGTGACCCTTTTATAAGAGCCTGGTCAGGGTGAAGTAGTGTTTTCAATAAACTGCATATCTTGTACCATGTAATTCTACTGCTACATTCACAACCTGACTGAGTAAGCCAGTGAAGAAGGTACTTGTGCTCAAATCAGAATCACAATTTGGCTGCAGCAGTTATACACATTTCTGCACTGATCCAGCTTTTTCAACTCCGATACCGATTCCGATACTAAAGCTTCAAGTATCTGCTGATATCAACCAATGCAGTGCAGAGACTGAAAACAGCATTTATTTCCTTAAAACAAAAATATAATAAGAGAAAACTGATCTAAATGTTTTTTTATCCTTCAAGTAACTACAGAATAGCCTTGTGTGAATAAAAACATTCTGAGACTTTCTGAGCCAACTACTATCAGTAAATAAATAGTCTTCTTACATCAATGTGTCCAACCAGGATAGTAGGTATATTAATATTAATACCCCAGATATTTGGAAGCCGATAACCAATCCACCTAATTTTTTAGTATCCTCTACAAACATGTTTTGAAATGCATAGGATTTTAGTTCAATACACGATATTTCAGTCTTCAAATATTTATGCTTCGGATGTATTTGCACAGAATTAATATTATTAAAACTTTGCAGTGCTTGTCAGGGAAACCACAACTAGACAAAGTTCACTGTTCCACTGTACAATTAAGTTCAAGTTCATTAAATGGAAAAGGGCTGCAGCAAAGTATTGGAAGGCCATTTACAATTCCATCACAGTTTTGTATGACCTTATCAATAAAACACATAAAAGTAGGAATTGGTGAAGGAACTATTAAGGCTACTATTTGACTTTGCTCGTCCAGGCCATAATTGAATGCCCTTAAACCTGCATGTGAACTTTGTGAGGGATTAACACAGACAGAATACAAAGCCAAGTGCGGCAGACAGTGATGTGCCCATTAAAAGCAGTGTCCCGGGCTGCCGTTCCACCAGCCTCACATCACTCTGGGCCTTACATAACAGCACACAGGAGCTCCATCAGCACCAGAACAAACGCTCCCATAAAGTGTCTTCTGATGCACTGCCCCCTCTGTGCAGGAGTGATCAGCGTGTCACTCCTGACCCACATGAAAAGGGCCCAACACAACTGCACTGGTTCTTCTGCTGTGACTGATACAATGGAAAATAAAGGGTGGGTAAAAATAAAGTAAGGGTTACACTTCTTAGAGTAAAATTATTTTAAAAAGAAATCAGAAAGTTGTAATCCAATCCATCATGCTATTGCATTGCCTAGAATGGTTCACAGTATGGCATTAAACCTCTGTTATTTCATAAAGAAAAGCAAAAGACAGCACCAAGCCAAGTTACACGTCAGATCTATGGAGAGGTGACCCCTCTCATAATAAGAAATAATGTTGTTTAAAGATCCAATATTACGTAAATAGACTCTTGGGAGCTGTGTTTTGTTTCATTCACACATGACTAGTTCTTTATTATTAGTTTACATCTCCAAAGCTCAAAATGCTCTGTTCCACCTTGTGATGTCATGTAGTGGTAGTTTTCATGTTAACAGCTCCTTTTACTTTGAATCCAGTAGAGGTTGGCAACTCTCGAGCTGAAATGATCCCAGTGATTCTAGTGAAGGTGTGTGGAGTTTAAAAACACAGTGGAACACTTCCAGTATTTCCACATGTGAGTTTCCGCAGGTGAGTGTTTTCAGAGAGAAGAACTCAGCCTAAATATGCAGGATTTGTGTGTTAACCGTGCATGAATTAAACAAAACACAACTCCAGGTATGTTTGTGATGAGGACACAACATTATAACATAAATCATAAAATAGCATAATATAGACTCTTTAAGATATTCATAAATAATTAAAAAAAAAACTGTAATTGTTTGTCGTATATAGTACACACTTTCAGCATGGCATACTATCATTGTGTCCTTGAGCAAAACACCTCAGCCTATATTTGCCCATTTGTGTTGTGTGTCTGTCGTGTTATCTAGTTGGTGCATATCATCAACATATGCAGAGAGTGAATCAATAACATAATGTAAATGTGCCTGGAAAAGCGTTACACATCTAATCTATAATCATTACAAAGAGTTATAGGTAGCCACATTATATTATCCATGTATGTGTGTATATGCATAAAGGCTCATCTGTGCAACATCTGCTGGATTGGCCCAAGGCTCCTGGCTCCAGAGAAGTGGGTCACGTTTCCTGATGACGTCAAAAGTCCTTCTGCCTCTGCCGTTTGTGGAGAGGAGCCAAACCACCACCACTGCGCGCCATTCCTCATGCCTACAATGGAAATACTCGGTCCAAAGGTAGGAGGATCATGTGAGACTATTTTTTCTAGCATAATACTGATACTGGGCACAAAGTAGTAACACGTCATCTCATAGTGTAAACACTGAAATAATTATCACGGAGCTATAGTAGAAGCACTGAGTGGAGATATGAACAGCAAAAAGATTCTAGGTTAGTATAATGATGTCTTTTGGTCCTTTGAATAAACATATAGCACAGTATATATTGAGAATGCCAAATCTTTCTGACAAGCATTGTGATTATAAGTAGATTTATTTATTTTTTTAAGTAGGACAAAGCTCATATTTTAAACATGTCCAGAAAATTGACAAACTAATGCAAAAATCACATTTCAAAATATGTTTGTACCGTAGCTAACCTGTTAGCCGCTGCGTTCCAAATAGGAAGCGAGCATGGCCACGACTCTGGTTCCATCAACTCCAGCTCCAATTCACTTTGTATT
This sequence comes from Taenioides sp. WSHXM2023, assembly GCA_029959045.1. Lineage (NCBI taxonomy): Eukaryota > Metazoa > Chordata > Actinopteri > Gobiiformes > Gobiidae > Taenioides > Taenioides sp. WSHXM2023. The sequence continues at coordinate 19,757,057 of CM057092.1, read as the reverse complement.
GAAACAATGTCGTCCCGCTCCGTAACTGCTGCTGTCAGGCTGGTCATTTTGGTCTTAAAATGTTCACATTAACCTACTCTACATGATCCTGGTTGCGATTTTGTCCGTAAATCAGTTCCTATTCTTAAATTCACCCCATAACTGCCAGCCTCAGTGAGCTTGATTTGACTGGAGCTGATCGCAATGGGTGATGTCACATGCTCATAGCCACTAAACTTTATTTTCTTTTTTTTTTTTGCAGAATAAGAAAAGATATTTTGTTGTTTGTGGAGGAATGGTAGTTCAAACCCTGCAGCCATTGCAATTTGCTAATTGTGCCCATTCAAACTGCAATTTCAATTTGACAGCAATTAATCTGGCAGCCCAAATACTAGATTGCTGGCCATTTTATTTACCCATCTTTTTAAACAGTTTTACAAAGACACAATTTAATCATCATCATATAGCTGATATAACAGAATATACAATAATAAGAAATAAAACACAAAATCAATATGCCAAACATCAAAATAGATCCCAAATGAAATCTATATTAGTTAAGATACCCTCAGTATCTTTAAGAGGCTCTGAGAGTTCACACTTTGTTGTGATTTCTTAAGTCCATCTGTCGCTCATGAACATCGTGACTGAGGCTGACCAATAGGAGGAGTGGGTCAAGAAACAGAGAAGCCCTAAATGACAAAATCACTACAGGATCTGATCACTGTTGGATTTTTATTCATATTGCCCGGCCCCAAATCGAGACCAGAGGAAGTTTAAACTGATATGTAGATAATATTAAAGCAGAGGTGTGTGCAGTATGGGGATTTCAATGAGCTTTTCCAGCCCTCAGACTCAGATCTGCACCTGGATGAATGCAACCCCAGCAGCAGCTAATGGGAAACATTATAGAGATATATGTGTAACCTGAACTAGCCTACAGACCGTGACCATTAAAAACATGACCCACTCTGTCCCCAGCATATGGTTTAAAGTCATTATTCATTAGCAGCCATACATTCCTGCCTGATCTCTGAAGCTAAGCAGGGTTGAGCCCAGTTAGTACTTGGATGGGAGACCACTGAGGATGTGAGGTGCTGTAGTAGGGTAGGTTTTTTTTGTTTGTTTGTTTGTTTCTGTAATTTAGTGATCTCTAAATTACTTCATACCCTCCCACAGTTGGCTCCAAGATTCTGTCCAATGCTCAGCCCTATGTGACCATGCTCCCACATGACAATTCTCCATAAATATACAAAAGCATGATACAAAACTGTACACAACAACTTGATGTGATGTGCAGTAGTCTCATTAGTGATTGTGTTGTGATAGCGCTCTGAAGGGGGACTCGACAGCAAAGGGAGGGGGGACTCAGAGCGCCAAAAGTGTCTAAAGTGAAACTTATAAAACATATTAATACGTTGTTTTTGGCAAATATAGCATTTTCAAAACAAAAGATAATATGGTAATCTAAATGTATTATGTCTAAGCTGTGAATAGCCCATGTAAGTAAAATACCCCTTCTTTAACCTGTCTAGACAAAATAAACAAAAAATTAACAAATCATTATTATGAATCTTTATTTCTCTACCAGAAAATCACTTTGTACCTTTAGGCCATCAAAATCTGCTTTACTTTTTAGCCAGCAAAGTTGTTGGCCATGTCTTCTGTTACTTCACCTTTCCTAGAGTTAAACCACCTGCATGCCATGTAAAAGCGTATATAAACAAATACACTAATGCTTACTAAAACATTGAAGGCATATTGGCATAAAGGTTAGCTAGCTTACCTCATAAGAAAAAAGTCCCTGCATCTCCCAGACTCGCTTTTTAAATTATTTTCTGAAAACTATATTCACTGAGGCACTTCTTTATTAGTACACTGCAAAAACTCAAATCTAGCTAACATTATATGAATTAACAAAGTTTTATCATGATTTGAGTAAATCTTATTTGACAAGTTAATTATCTACCAATGGAACAAGACTTTTTGTACTTAAAATATGAAAATACATGTTGCTACACCAGACCTGGGCATTGGCCACATACGGCCCTTTGGTTGACTCGGCCCAGCCCGTTTAAGCTATTTTGGAATTACAAAATAAACATATTTTATTGACTAAAGCTGCATTGCTTTTATTTTAGAGGTGTTTTAATGATATTTTTTGTAAGGCATCCTCACTTTTTCATTGCTTAGTCATAACATAAACTCTTACCAGTCTTATCAGCTTGTCAAAACAATGCTATTTATTGCTTTTTATAAAGAAATACAATTAATATTATGCAGAATTGAGTTAAGCATTTTGGCCCGGCCCTCCACAATATTTTCTGTTTCTCATGTGGCCCTATGGAAGAAATAATTGCCCACCCCTGTGCTACAGTTAAGATAAGAAAAACAACAACTTCTAAAATAAGAAACAAAATGTAATGTTGCTTTATTTATTCCATGGTAGATCATTTCACCTGTCATGTTGAATCTACTCAAAATGTTCTTAATTTAAAGGTGCACTGCGCAACTTTTCTGGTGTAGGATCCGCCACCTGCTCATCTCCATGGAGATGTCATTGCATTGCCTGGAATGTTCCATGGTATGACTTTAAACATTTCCATCTAGCATTTATTCATTACAGGTGTTTCTGTTGCTCAAAAATGTAATAATTCTCTGTGTGAATATGGGCGACTCTTCACAGATCTGAATTGTAATGTAGTGTAGTCCTATAACCTGGTTGTCTCTAGGTTTAATCTATACTGTGGAACATTCAAGACAAAGCAGTACCATTTCCATGGAGGCATCAGGTGGTGAACCTTCCACTAGAAATGTTACACAGTACATCTTGAAGTCATTTTAAGTTACCTAGATATAGCTTTGTGTCTGGTTGTTCACTGTGGAATTAAGATGCACGGAGCTTGTGGCTGTTCTTTCTTATTGATTATGAACCAGGACAAACGGATGTCACCTCCACAAGTCCACGTCAGCCCATAGACTGTTCAGTGTCTCCAGGCAATGCGCAGCATAGGAGCAACAAATCAATGGAGCAGGTCTGTGTGCTCAAGCATGAGGTACAGTGCAGAGAAAACACAGGGACATACAGGGTTCCAGTTGGGCTGACAGAATGCGTTCAATAGGAGTTACTTAGACTTAAAATATATATATTAGTAAAACATAAGTGTCAAACTGGTCCACGTTTAGTCCTGGTTCATGTCTAGGCACACAGTAGCTCACACATCACAAAATATTATAATGACAAAGAGAAAAAATATAAATGGTAATCAAATAACGTGGTCAAATAAGGCATAATTGTATAAATGTATATGTATAGTAAAAATAAAAATATAGTAATGCAAATATATCTCAGCCATATACAAGGAGTCTTAAGGAGAAACAGTGCAAAGATGAAATAATGATTGACATGACATGAGTTCAGTTGTTGTACAGTTACAGAGTATGGATTGAATATACAGGAGTCCTCTATGATGTAGATTCGATTTGGTTCTGTTTTAGTGCTGGTTTGGTACTGGTCTAGTCCGGGTTAAGTACTGAGTTGAGTCCTCATTTCGATGTAGACTGTGCAAGTGTGAACATACCCAAAAGATACTTACTAATTTTGAACAAATCTGTACATTTTAATAGTTTGCATATAGGGCTTTTCGATGTGGGGAAAAAAAAAAAAAAAAATCTCCCCACACAATCACAATGTTTGATTCCCTTATATTTTTGTCTTATTAAAATAAATCAAAATGGCTTGCAGTATTAATTTCTTGAGCTTAAACAATACACACTTTTTAACACAAAAAATAGTAAAAATGTCTTCCGCCAAACTACGTTACAAAACTTACTGACTGAGGATTGGCTCTGAACCTCTAAATTAAAAGAGACTAAGCATATCATTAATGGTTAAAAATAACTAAATCTCACCTAATCTGCATGTATTTTTCACAATTTTACAACACAAAGCCTATAATACCAACATTAGTAGAGCTACAGAAATGCGCTTTCAAATGCACACACCCAAAATATTGTAACTCTTTAACATTTTGAGAAACATTTGAAAGTTATTTACATTATTTATTAAATTATAAAGAGACAAGTATAAGGGTCACTAAATGAGTACCATACAATTCAGATGCAGTTTATTCAATCGCAACAGCAATTCAACTGAAGTAAACATTACATGAAACTTATGACTACCAACCACTTAATTTGAAAGTGCTGAGGACAGGCCCCAGCTGCCTTTTCCAACATTTTTCCGAAAGCAAGCACCCTCCTCCAAGCCCAAAAACATGCCACGAAATTCATGGAAATCTAGGAATATCCGCTCCCTCTCTCTCTGGCATCTTGTCCTCTCACCTAACAAGTCAAAGTCAACATTAAGTTTCAAAATAAATCTATTATTTACAGCACTCAGCACATAAATGCGAGGAGAAACAGTCCTTCCCACCCATTTGAAGAGTCCAACATAAATAAGTTACCACGCAATAACTTTCACACTGCTACTCTGCATGTCAAATCAGGCTTTACATAGCGCGAGGCTTATAAATAAAATGATTGTGAAACAGGCCAGTGACGTCAAGAAATGTCATTTAAATGCATAAAGTTGAGATGTTGCAGCCATGTGTTTTGATGCATGGGTAATACTGGTACTATGTTGTTGTTTTCTTTGTAACTCAAAGGTGCACTGCGTAACATTACCAGTGGAGGGTCTACCACCTGCTTGTCTCCATGGAGATGTTATTGCTTTGTCTAGAATGTTCCACAATATAGATTAAAACTATCTATCACAAGGGACACAAGCAGGTTACAGCACTACAAAACATTACATTTCAGATCTGTGGAGAGTCGCCCCTTTTAACAGGAGGTAATTATTGTATTTCTGGGCAATAGAGACACCTGTAATGAATAAATGCTGGATGGATATGATTAATGTCATACCATGGAACATTCCAGGCAAAGTTATGACATCTCTATGGTGACAAGTAGATAGCGAACCCTGCACCAGAAAAGTTGTGCAGTGTATCTTTAAAGTGCATATGACAGGTTTTCATGTTTTTCTAATTACTTGGTTTGGTGAGATAGTACCGGTGGTAAATATTTATCATAGTTTTATAGCAATCAGGTGGCAAAAATACAGGAAGTAGCTGTCACCAACAGTGAAAATTCCTTTCAAAATTTAGTTTAAATCTTAAATCATAACTATTGTGCAATTTAGACCAGTTTTGGCACTTGTTAAAGGTCATATATTATGCAAAATTGACTCTTGTGAGCTTTAAGCCATTTTATAATGCTGTTACCTCCTCAAAAACATAACCGGAGGTGTGTACTCCTTCAAAGCTCAAAATGCTCTGTTCCACCTTGTGATGTCATGAAGTGGTAGTTTTCAAGTTAACAGCTACCTTTTACCTTTTATTCAGTAGAGACGAGCAATTCCAGCGCTGAAATTACTCAAATGATTCTAGTGAAGGTGTTAGGAGTTTAAAAACACAGTAGAGCACTTCCTGTATTACCACATGACATCACAAGGTGGAACTAAGTGTTTTCTGTTTGAGAGCCTAAATATGCAGGGTTTGTGTGTTAAACATGTGTATAAAAGAAAACACAATTTCTGGTATGTTTGTGATGAGAAAACAACATTATAACATAGACTGGGCCCTTTAAATATAACTGTTAGCTATGTTTTAGTGAAATGAGTAGTCTAACTTGTCATATACACTTCAATTACATTGGACAGCAAGAAAATACACCTAAATCATAGGACCATAGTGTTGCAAGTGGTGAAATGACTCCACTGACAGATGTACAGGGTTTTTTTTTATTTCAGGGCAAAAACATATTTAGCAGGTAAAACAGAGCGTTGAATGAGGAACAGCGGAGGCCTTGTTGGCTGTAGCCGGGACAGACAGACCCATGGAGAGGCAGCAGGGCAGTGGGAAGGCATGGGAGGAGAGGGGAAGAGCGAGAGGAGAGGGGGGTGCACTAGGTAGTTTGTAATAACATAAATCTTTGCAGCAACAACTGACATAATGTTAGCAACAGTGTGGCTAATTCCACTTTGTTTGTTTGATATTAAAATAACATTGCAATACTAAGCTCCTTACCTTGTCATTTGCTACGTAAAGAAAAATAAAGGAACAAATTTAACCGACACAAAACAGGGTTAAAGTTGCACTATGTAACTTTTCTGGGCTACCTCATCTCCATGGTGTTGGACTTGTTTTGGCAGGAAGGTTCCACAATACAGCCTTAAAGGTCCTATACTGTATAGAATTGATTCTCAAAAGCTTTAAGCCATGTTAGATCCATTAGAGCCATGTGGTTACCTCCTCGAAAACATATCTGAAGTTGTGTTTTGCTTTGTTTCATTCACACATACATCATACATCCATACATCTCCAAAGCTCAAAATGCTCTGTTCCACCTTGTGATGCCATGTAGTGGTAGTTTTCAAGTTAACAGCTATCCTTTTACCTTTACTTCAGTAGAGTTAGGCAATTCCAGGTCTGAAATCTTCCAAATTATTCTAGTGAAGGTGTACGGGATTTTAAAAACATGACATCACAAGGTGGAACAGAACAGAACTAAACATGGACTAAACCAGGACTACAACATTACAAAAAGTGGTCTCCCCTGTATCTGAGCTTGCTATTACGTACATCAGGACTGAACATAGCCCTAAGGCAGGAGTTGTGCTGAACTAAAATAACTCAGCTGTTCTGGATCAGGAGAGTAAGAGAAGCCCTAACAGATATTTGAAGACGCAGCTCCTTTTAACAGAAATAACTCATGAATAAAAATCTGACCATACATGGATCGATTGGACATGCTCTTTTGTGGAAGTTCAAAATGTTCCTGAATGTTAAATGATTCAGAACCATGGCCTGCGCTGCCTCTAATTGAGCTCAGGAATCAGAATCAAAACTCTGGTAATGGGAATCATATCTAATACCAACAGCTTCAATATGTGTGAAACCAGTGAGTACATAGAGAAAACAATACAGCCTTCCACTAAGGCACTAGCCATATCTCCTAACTGTGCCTGGACATGAGCTGGACTTCTTGATAACTAGAAAAAAAAAAAAAAGTAACTTTAAGGCACTATGCAATTTTTCAAGTGAAGGGTCCGCCACCTGCTTGTCACCTAGAATGTTCCACAGTATGACATATTACGCTGTTTTCTGATCTATGTTATTATAGTTGTTTCCTAATCAAAAACATACCTGGAGTTGTGTTTTGTTTAATTCACACATGTTTAACACACACTTGCATGTTTTTCAAGGTGTTTTTTAGCAACAAAAACACCTGTAATTGAATAAATGCATGATAGATTATACCCATAGACTGTATATATAAATGGACATAGCTAACCTTATGTTCCAAATAGGAAGTGACCAGGGGCACACTTCAGCTCCATAGACTCCGGCTCCAGTTCACTTTGTGTTAATAACTGCTAGCCTTGTGAGCTTCATTTGACTGGAGCTGAACACTATAGGTGATGTCACACTCCCTTAGTCCACTTGTTTATACAGACTAAAATTATGCCTGAGCTTTAATGCCCTACTGTGGAACATAGCACAAAGCACAAAGCAATACCAAGCAAGTGAACAGACCGTCCACCACAAAAATTACACCATAATTTAAATTGTAAAATAAAAAATAAAAAATATGTATACACAACTTTTTTTTTTTTTAATCTATGACACATTTGTTTTATAATCACTCAAGTGTCCAAAATTAGAGTAAACAAGACAACAATTTGGGCAACTATTCTCATTCTCCACTCAAAAATGACGCCAATTAACCCAGGTCACTTAGTTGTTTGTCTCAATAACTTTCACACATTCTCCTGTCCTGACTGCAGACATTTATAGCCTGGAGGACCTCTCTCTCCCCCCTTCTGTGCACTTTTAGTTTGCCCTCTCAAACATGCACAAATACACATGTCCCGGAGGCCAGTCAGAGTGCCCATTCATGACCTGCACACCTGGTGACAGCCTGGGACCACGCTGCGGGCTGGGGGCTGCCTTTGGAGGGGGTTAGGGGAGTGAGGGAGGGGAGGGAGGGAGAGAGGAGCCATGGCTCTACCTGTAGTTACATTCCTGTTCATTTAGCGGCATGGCCGACACAGGAATGTGCCGTCATGTAAGGGAAGTCTGTGTGGAGGCGTGCTCCCGGTGTGATTGAAAAGCCCCTTGAGCAGGATAAATAAAGATGAAAGCCTGACTTGTTGCGTTCGGTTCCTCAAAGTGATGTGCTGCCATTCCACAGAACATGTATGGGACTATTAGGCTGCCTGTCTGATCAAAAGGTTCATGGTAAAAATGGAGTCATTGGGAATTGAAAATTACATGTATTTGGTAGCCAGCTGGGTTGTCAAAATCAGATACTAATCAGTACTAAACCTAGTACTGCAATTAGGCACTTGAGAAAATTTCAATACTGGAAAAAAAAAATCCTTGACCGGGATCTAGAATACACACTTCTTCAATGCTTTACGAAAATGTGAGTCTGGACACCGGAGAATCTGCCCTTTTTTAGATGACCGTGACTGACAGATGGACTAGCCAATCAGGGACACGTATTGGCTGTTGTATCAGAAAATTAAAGCAGAGAAATATCACAGGGAACTGAAAAACATCACCAGTTTGTGCAGAATTAATAAGCAATGCCCAAAACTCTGTTAATCTGAGGTGAGAGAAATTAGACGAGCTCTTTGTTTCACATGAGTCACTGAAAAAAGACACAGCTAATTGTACAATCACATTTGATCAGGCTTGAGACGTGACGGAGGGCGTGGGGACCAGACTGATCTCAATCTGTATATCATATTATTCTGGATTTTTCAGGCAAAAAATCTCATAAATAGGACAAAGATATTACTTTTTTTGTACAGCTTTAGAATGGTCTAGAGCTCTGTGAGAATTAGTGAAAGACCACATGGTAATATTCAAAAAGATATTTTAGTTTGTGTTGAAAATTGCAGTCTATTGTCTAAAATAAGTGTGTTTTAAAAAACTGAGTATCAAGCGTCTTCCTTAGTATTGAAATCAAGATTGAAACACCAGTACTGAGAGCTACATCAAAAAATAGATCATTTTGAATTTGCTGTTTTGGAAACATGCAGTGTAATCCTCAAGCAAGGAGAACACCTGAAACTCAACAATATCATTTGCAGGCCCTTTTAGTATATTTCCAAAGAAACTCTAAAATATATCATTATGAGAATTGAATTAATAAAAATGCCTTAAAACCCCTAAAACCCTAAAAGTTAATTGAACTGATTCTTTCACAGCTAATTTCAAAATCTCTCAAAATGTAGTGACGCAATTAAGTCAATGCCAATTTACCAAAACCAATTCAAAATATTTTATTTTGTTATAAAGGTAAAACAATTTCTGAAACACAAAAAAGCCCATACTGTAGCTTAAATCTACAGTAACGTCATTCACTTGCTCAACAGACAAAAACTGCACAATCAACTTATGTGAAGCCAAGAACATTCTGTCCACCTCCATCACTCAGCACCTCTTAACACCCAAATCTGAGACACACTATTTTTCACTTTTCATCATGAGAACATCCCTCCAGTAGAAGAGCATGTCTGGAGCGGATGTTGAGGTGTTACTAATGCTTTGTATGTGGGGCCCGGGCAGAGGTTCCAGCTGTGTTCTGTGTGTAACTGCTTTAGAGGCCCCTGGGTTCCACTCTCCTGGTGCAGCTGGCAGTCATCACAGTCCTGACTCAATCACTTACAATCGTCTGTCCATAATTTCCATGGTAATAGTGAAATGAGTCAGGGAGAAAGTCATTATGCTGGGTTTGGGGAAAAGAGAAAAGAGATGTTACAGTTTTAACTTTACGGGGCCCGTATTACACATTATTTTCTGATTTATAATGTTGTTTCTTCCTCACAAACATACTCAGAGTTGTGTTTTGTTTCATTCACACAAATCCTGCGTATTTAGGCTGCGTTCTTCTCTTGAACAAAAAACACTGTTCCACTTTGTGATGTCATGAGGTAGTACAGGAAGTGGTACACTGTGTTTCACTAGAATCATTTGGATGATTTCACATCTGTAACTGCCCATCTCCACTGAACTAATGGTAAAACTGAGCTGTTAACTTGAAAACTACAGCTTCATGACATCACAAGGTGGAAAAGAGCATTTTGAACAACTCCAGCTATGCTTTTGAGGATTAAAACATGGCATTATAACATGGCTAAAAGCTCACAAGAGTTAATTCTGCATAATATAGGGCCTTTAAAGATAAGCCTCATAAATCACTCAGTTTCGATTTTCCCCAAATTGTTACGTCACAGGTAGAATATCATCCATAAATCAGCCTCCCCTTTGCACAACAGAGCAGCAGACACCAGAGCACTTTAGGACCCTACTAAAAACTCACTTTTATACTGTGTTCATCATAAATTAAGCAAGCACCTTTCTTAGTAATACTGACTGTTTCTATTGACTGATGCTGTTTTAACTTTTCATATTTTTATTGAAATGTTTTAGTTTACAGTTGTTTTTAAATGTGCTATAGAAATAAAGTTTGACTTGATTTGACTTTATAAATAATAATTGCTGTCCAATTGTGTCCATTGCAACTGTGTGCTTATATTAGTCCAAGGAAAGGAGTGCAGCTGATGCAAAATTAATGCAATGCAATTTAATTATAAGGATTATTTTAAGTTCTAAAATGAAATGCTACAGCAAAGATACTCAAGGGCAGGTTAAAAGGCCAATAATACAAACAGTGCATACAACAGATGAGATGATTTATGCTATTAAACAAGTCTCTCAGACATAAAATTACAATCACAAACAAGCTAGCATTAGTCAACAGTTTTTTCTGTTAGTCACTCTCACCTTTTTGTTGAAAATCAAACACCTAAACAGGATCATCACATCACATTGATCACAGGCTCCTGAAAATGTGTTGTGTCAATCCATTTTGTATTTTTATTGAGTCTTCAGACTTTTTTTTTTTACAGTATTTGCTAATGTGTACATTGTGCCAGCATGGTAAGTACTGAACATCCCACCATAGAGATACATGCAGAACTCCCCAGTGTGATGTGACCACAAAGTATCAATTAAGACTGTAACAGAAACTTTCTTATACTTATACAACCCTGATACAATAGCTAATTCAAGTCAAGAGACTGTATTTTGTCCCATAATAAATCTATACAATACACTGTTTGATGATTTCCTCCTTTACATTACAAACACCACTCTGGTTTGACTTTGTTATACGTTAGTAAGTGATAGCAGCCTCTAATCTTGACCATAATAGATGACCAGGCTGCACAGTGCATCCATCACACGGCCAGTTGTGTTTTATCTCTGAAATGTAATTAGGTAATGTGGAAAGAGGCGCGCGAGTGTCTGAGAGGTGTACTCCTGCCACTTTGTTTATTTAAACTACGTCACCATGTTTCCAGAAGTCTGCCATGGTTTTTCTGAAAAGCACCAAGCAGCACAGGACACAGGCTAGTGAGCTAGTGAGCGGTGCTACTGGAGCCTGCTCAGAATATGTAACAGTTTGGGAACGACTGTGTTACTTTGTGAAGTGAAAGTTGTACTGTTAAGATTGAAGTCTTGCCTTGAAATGCAGTAATGAAGCACAATCTGTGTGTCAAATACATGCATATGCACAGTCAAAGGTCTTACCAATGAGTAAAACCTGTGTATCTTACAATTGACTTTTTTACATTGACAAAATTCACAAAGACAAATGGATCTGGAGCCATATCCTGTCTCCCTGATTTCAGAGGGTGTGATTGACAGGTCGATTAACCAATCAGAGAGACGTGTGCTCAGTTCACGTCAAAAACAAACATGGCTGCTTACATGTAAAAAAAGGAGAGAAAAAAACAACACAAAGGACCGAGAAACAGCATGTGTTCTCTCAGAATCAACTACTGAAGCACAAACTATTACTGATCTCAGGTAAAAGTGCTATAAATTAGCGACTGTGGTTGGACCATCTTAAATTTGGACCAAGGTTTTTCATGGTCTATAGTCCGATTCCAGACCCTTCTGGATTCAAGTAGAATGTAGAAGGGACGGGTTTACACTCAAAGCTCTTTACATCAATAAACTACTTTATCATTCATTAGATACCAATGCTGGGGGCAAAGTCTGAGGGGGCACAACAACATTATGCACTGGTGGAAGCTGAGATTGAACTTCAAAATCAGTGAAGTTGGTGGGTAAATAGTTAACCCAATGAGTCACAACATCTCAAAAAATATTTACAAAAATGTATTTTGTTAATGAGTGAATACAGATTTTTTTTAAATTTCATAATATAATTCAATCAAATCTTAGTTTAAATTCAATCAAAAAGCAAAAAAACTAAATCCATTTATGCTATTCAGGAATTTTACACAGCTTTGCACTTTGTTTATGATATGACAAATAAGCCGTATTTCGGAACATTAAGCTAACAGCGAATTACAAAATCTCCCACAATGCATCAGCCCAAACCACGGTGAGGTTGAGAAGGGGGTAAGAGCAGGCCTGCTGTTGTGCCTGGCTACCAAACAAAACCTCCAATGACCTACTTTCATCCCTACCCCAATTTATCCACACACTGCACAGCTAACACAGTAACACAGGGGCTGAGCAGCGCATAAAGCGGATTGGCCAATTAGATCGCAGCTTACATGTGCTGATATTACGAGGCCTTTCCTAGCGTAAAGTGCTCTAACAGATCATATCCGGTGCGCTTGTGTGTTTACAATACAAACAAGGCGAAGAGGAGAGGAGCGTGTAGGTAAAACATTGTCCAAGAGACTGTCAACAGCCTCCCAGCCCCAAACGCCTCAATTATAAACCATAGGGGGAAAAATAGCAGCAGTAAACAATTACAGCAGTAAGTGTAATTTAGTTTAGATGCCAGTCCACAGGAAGCCATTAGGATACGGTGAATATCTTCATCATCCACGTTAAGGAAGTATTTAGGGCTGTACTTGGGATGTTTGTGTTGAATTTGGGGTAGAGAGCAGAGGCGGGGTCACAGGATAAAGTCGGAGGGAATTGAATGGGAATATTGGATATCGTGGTTCAAGTGCCAAATCTGGAAAATTGTGTGACCTGTATGCACAATCAAATTAAGTCAGATGCACTTCCTGTAGCAATCTGAACACTACTGCAGAAGGTAATATGGAGTAATGAAGCCAACAACTAGAACAGGCTACTCTCCAGTGATGCCCCCATGAAAAAAATATGCTAAAATGGTTAAAAAAAAAAAAAAAAAAAGGACATAGTATTGTATATGTGGCTAAAACAATAAATGCTATTGTGCAGGATAGTGGACACTCAAATCTCTTCAGACAGTAAAGTGTGACTGTTAGGATGTCCTGAGACAGAGCAGCAAAACAGACTCACTCAAATTTCCACACGCTGTGAAAAGTGATCTCTACACATCTTCCTGCGCTTCCTTTTCCTCAGTTAGTCTAACCCCAGTCTCAAAGAGATCTCTCTAAGCCCCAAAGATCAGCTGATAATGACTTTCTTTATTGCACCCCGATGAGGCGGACATTGTCGCTTGGGGAGCCGATACACGCCAGCCAGACAATAAAAGGAATGACTGGGAGAATGTGTTGATTTAAAATGAAAACTTTGTCATGTTTTACCTGTATTATTTCAAGGTTTTAGGGTATCGCTCAAAGTTTTTCCTCAGACTTTGAATTTTCCCTGACCAAACACTAATAAAAAGAGCCTGGATCTGGAGTTGAGTCCCCCTGCTTCTAACATGTTACCCCAGTTTGAAAGATGTAGAGGACAAATTTCCCTACGGGTGCAATAAAGTGCACCTTAAAGGGTCCTTATTACACTATTTTCTGTTACAATGTCGTTTCCTCATCATAAACATACCTGGATTTGTGTTTTGTTTCATTCACACACACGTGTTTAACACACAAATCCACAACACAAATGTTCTTCTCTCAAGTGGAAAACAATTTGTTCTGCCTTGTGATGTCATGTGGTAATACAGGAAGTGCTCCATTGTGTTTTTAAACTCCATACATTTTCACTAGAATCATTTGAATAATTGGTATGTTTTTGATAAGGTAACAACATTCAAACATGGCTTAAAGCTCTCAGGAATCCATTTTGTGTAATATAGGATCTTTAACCTCAAATCCTATGTTATCTAAGAGAATCTAGATTGTATTGTATTATATTGAGTATTGTTGCATCACTAAATAAATAAGTAGATACAGAGAGAGAGAAAGAGAGAGGAGATAGAGAAATTGTGAAAAGAGGAGCCAGCTCTTAAAATAAAAGCATCAACATGGAAAGACAAATGATATCTCTTTGTGTTATTTACTTTGTGAGTAAACAGTTAGAGTTAAAGATGGAAGATTCCTGTGAAAGCTCTTGAGGATGGAGAGAGATAAAGTGAAATGTTAAACCTGCACTGCTCCTCTGACACTTGAGAGCCTCCCTGACACAAACTGCACCAGGCCTTCAAACTTCACTATTACTCATACACACTATCAGGCAAAAGTTTGGACACACCTTCTCATTCAGAGTCAAGAAATACCAAAAGTGCAAACCAGGGTTTTGTTTTGTTTTTTATTTGTTTACTATATCCTATATGTGTCATGGCTTTGATGCCTTTAGTGAGAATTTACAATGCAAATAATCGTAAAATAAAGAAAAAAAATAGCGTGTCCAAACCTTTGAGTGGTAGTGTACACATTTCCTATTTCAGTATGCAGGCCAGGAGAATACGTCAGAATTTCATACTAATGTTTGCCTTTTAACTGTCAGATTTTTTTTTGACCTGCTTTGACGTTAATATCTTTGTAATTGGCCTGTCCACATGAAAGAAAAACTGACACGACATTCAATATCTTCTTGTCAGCACCATGGAAGTAAGATGACTTTTTTTCATATTTTTAAATGTATTTTATTTGCAAAAAAAGAAGTGGTGACATTATTCATTCACAAAGAGAAAATTGTTGGTTAAAAAACTTAAAGCCATATGTGGCAAGTTTGTAGGTCAAATCGATAACATAAAAATAATCAACAATTCTGAATTTCCAGTTTGAGAATTTCTTTTAAAAAGTAGTACAAATTGTATATGTAAATATATATGCATATGCGCCATGATTTCAAAATTAAAATTTATTACACTTTATTTATCGCAACACAACAAACAAATAAACTCAACCACATTTAAGACATTTCCCCACTTGAAATCATTACCTCTAATAATTCTTCATTTTCCAGTGAGCCCTGACCTGGGATACTGTGCGTCACCCCATGAGGGACATCGACGCCCCCTGTGTATGAGGTGATGATGGTGTGGGTCACATTCAGCTTGTTTTCACGTTACAGGGTGCACAGACAAGACACAAGACTCAGTTAAGACCAAACATGTGTCCCCCATGTGTCTCTACCACAGCCCGCCAGTCATTTACATGCCTAATTTTCTCCAAAAGCTGCTAAATAAGTGGATTAAGGCTGTAATCATGTCAAAGTATTTGTGGTTTAAATGTCATGGTTATAGCTGTCCTCCTTTGGGTTAGTCTACTACTAGCAATTGTGTAAGTTCAGACCTGGTTTAGTTCTAGTTTAGACCTGTAATAGTCCTGTTATAGACTTGGTTGAGATTTGGTGGTACTCGGAAATCCAGATATATTCTTAGATGGCATGCAATCACATATAAACTGCAATTTGAGTTGGGGCATTATCAAATCTCATATTCTGTCTTTTTATAGATTTTTTTAGACCTTTATAAACATACAAGGGAAGGCAAAGTATTCTTGAATTAGTTTGTTATTGTATTATATTTCAGCCTTCTCTCAATTATTAATACTCCTGAAGTAGTTTATAATGTGCACTCTGAACAAAATCCTACTTTTTAAAAATTGTATTGCAAATCTAATATCAATAGATTTATTTATTTATTTATTTTATTTATTTATTTTTTTCAAAATAGTGCAGCTCTAATAAAGGGTGCCGCATTTCAAAAACACTAACTGTATCTCAACGGGATGCAATGCAAATGTTATGTCATTTGTCTTTGGAACAATCATATTAAAACATGATCTTAGTCAGCGTGCCATTTTGTCTACTCTTTCAAAAATGATATAGGAGAATGAGATCTACTTAAAGGTGCACTGCGTAATATTTCAACTGGAGCCACCTGCTTGTCTCCATGGAAATATTATTGCTTTGTCTAAAATGTTCCACACTATAGATTAAACCTAAATCTATCACAAGGGAGACAAGCAGGTTACAGCACTACGCTACAATTCAGATCTGTGGAGAGTCGCCCCTATTAAGAGCTAAAGAAACACCTGTAGTGAATAAATACTAGATTGATATGTTTATTGTTAAATGTCATAGCACGGAACATTCCAGGTAAAACAATGACATCTCCATGGAGACAAGCATGTAGCAGATGCTCCATCAGAAAAGTTGTGCAGTGCACCTTTAAGAAGACAGGGCAAAACCATCTCGAAATCAAGCATTAAGAAAGTATTCCAGCACCCAAAGCAACTACTTATGTTGACTAAGAATACATCACAGCTTAATCCTTAAAGCACCTTATCTATACAAACATATTTATAATGAATGAACCATGCGTCAACAACACATTTGCAAGGCACGACTAATAAATCTTTTACACCATTACCACTTCTGTGTGCGAGATGTCGTCAGCGTACTGTAAAAAACATGAATATTTAAAAGACCACATCCTATCCACTTCCATGCTGAATCTAATCTGCAATAAGAATGTTTACATTTGAGTTAAACTGAACCTAAATCTCAAATTTCCAGTCACTGAAATCACAAATTCGAGGAAAAAAAAAAAAAAAACAGTTACCCATTATCCCACTTACCAGTCAAGTCGGGACCTCACTTAAAATTGCTCACAATAACTTGATTTGATTATTTCTAAACCTGATGCCCATTCACACATTTAGCTCTACCACTGATCCAACAGTCCGTAATAGTCGTGAGATGATAGGGTCCTGCTTATAAGTGACACCCTATAAGTCCTAACCACACATATTACGCACTGGTCCCGTGCAGCTGTAAGAAGATATTGGCACTATATGGCACAATCAACACTGAAACCCGGGTGATAAGATAAGCAGAGATCATAAAGCATATTAGGGCACACTGCATCACAAAGAATCAAATAGTAATTAGCTGAATCACTCTGTCCCCAGCTTCCCCTTGCTCCGAACAGGACAGCAACAGAAATGTGCTTGAAATCATGTTTCTGTGCATTCCAACAATTTATTATTTGTTTTTATTTACGTGTTTGTTTTGTTATAAATTGTATAAAGCGGTTATATTTGATTTGCAGATTATTCCTAAAAGGAGTATGCAGTGTGTGTTTGTGACATGTGAAAAAGATAATAAAAAACACTTTTGAAATTTAATATTGACAGCAAGAACAGACTGTTAAAACCAAACCACCAGAATCCAGCCATAACAGCATCATCCCTGTCTGGGACACAAACTGTCCCGTGCTTTCCCTTCACAGATACACCGCAGAGGAGTGCGGGCTGGTCTTACCTGGTCCCGCTGGATGCAGGGCAGAGACGTCCTCCGGTGGGACTTGCTGTTGTTGTGACTGTGGGCCATGTCGGTGGAGATCACAGAGCTGGACCTTCTGCGCCTTTTAAACACAGGCACCTCTTGAGTGGCGCTCGCGGGGGTGCAGCCCTCCTCGTGCAGTGTCCCGGGCTGAGGCAGTAGCCTGTCAGCATACCTTGCAAGCAGGATGCCCAACACTCCCAGCAGGTACGCCACGTATGGTCTCCAAGCGGCGCGCACTTTGTGGAGCGAAAACACGGATAAAGTCCTGGCCACACTAAGGAACAAGATCACGGAAATGCCCTGGTTCAGACGCACTACCATCAGTGCGCCTGCGGCCACGCACGCGAGCACGACCACGGCCGTGCAGGGGACCGACAAAAGTGGTTCATGCGTCCCGTCCAGAAGAGAGCACGCCGCTCCTTCGGCCAGGTGCCACAGGGTGAGCAGCGCGAGCGCAGTGTGGAGCAGGACCCCTCCACGGAACAGGAACACCCCCAGCCAAAAGAAGGCACATAGGAGGCTGAAGAGCGGCGAGAGCGCGCTCCAGCAAGTTTGGACCAGCTCCGCCACGCAGCTCCACACCAAGTGAAGGACAGAGTGAGAGCGCGTGCTGTGCTCAGCCCTCCACTCTGCACATCTGACTAGAAGCGCGAGGCACGCAGAGAGCGACCCAACGCACAGTGCCACTTTGTGGGAACTCCATATTCGGGACAATGGCAGCCTGAGCCAGGATTCGTGCGTATCTGGGTTCAATGGGACAGCACGTGCTTTAACGTAACCGTTAAGGCTTTTGTCGTGAGCGTCCCTACAGTCACAGTCAGTGGGCATCGCCATCACTCATGACACAAAAGAACCAGGAGGAAGTATTTAATGTGGTCAAAGCAGGTTATAGACCGAAAAAACATATTTGACTGGACTCTGAAAAGTCGCGTCTCCGTTTACGCACGGCCACGCGTCCCGTCACTGGGATTCTTTTGTTGTTCCAGGTGCAGCCTGTCGGAAACGACATGAAGGAAAGTCAGATGTTACAGATCTAGGACACCGATCCTTCGCACGCGCACACACACGCGCGCGTCCTCCTTTGCCCCTCTTTATAGCGCGTCTCTTTGATTCCTGTCATGTTCTTTTCTTGCGGCAGCGGTAACAGTAAAGGCTGGAGTCCCCGCAGGACGTCAGCGTGCTCCTTGTCCGGTCCTCCTGCTTCATGCGCCCATTGTTTCACTTCTCCTGTCCTCCTGTCGTTACTCTCCAGGATAAAACGATGCCAAACCAAGTGCGCGAGTGGCACTTGCGAGGTTTTCCTCTTGTTTGTTAAAAAGAGTAATCCCAAAGTGTTTGTCTCTCCACGCGCTCCAAAAGTCCGTTGTGTCTCTGAGCTCATTCACACCCTGAGTCCCGAATCTAACACGGAGCACAGATTTCAGCAGCTTCAGATGCCTGCTCTGCCAGCCCAGCAGGCGTTGTCCTCTCCACGCTCAAAATGAGACAGATTTGGATTGGTCCCGTAATTTTCCAAATACCTTAAATTTATTCATATGTCAAACCGAAACATTGTGCCTCTGGGTCTCAGATACGTACGTGTAAACTTAGTGCATGAATTTAAGCTATTTAATTAATCTTTCATTTCAAACTTGATTGGGCCTTTGCCTTAAAGGGCCTATATTTGACTATCTGATCTTTGTTATAATATTGTTTACTTACCACAAACATACCTGGAGTTGTGTTTTGTTTCATTCACACTTTTAACATACAAATCCTGCATTTTTAGGCTCCCTTCTTCTCTAAAACAGAAAATGTCATGTGGTAATACAGGAAGTTGTCCACTGTGTTTTTAAAGTCCATACACCTTCACTAAAATCATATGGATAATTTCAGCCCTGGAATACCAATCGCTAATGAAAAAAAAGTAAAAGGAGCTGTTAACTTGAAAACTACCACTATATGACATCACAAGGTGGAACAGAGCATTTTGAGCTTTGGAGATGCAGAGAGACTAATAATAAAGGCTTACTCAAACGTGTGAATTAAACTGAAAGTAACAAAACACAACGCTGGGTATGTTTTTGAGGAGGTTACGGCATTATAACATGTCTTAAAGTTAATAAAGAAATAAAGGAGAGAATCATATAGAAAACCTGAAGAAGACAAATCAACTATTCGACACATACACGTAATTAAACCTTATATATTTATGGTATATTGATAGAAGGATCCCGCTTCTCTTCATATTTGTTCACAGCTCATGTAACATCCCCGTCCCCTTCCTCTGGGACCACACATCTGATGCACAACTGTCTTCTGTCAAGTTTACTGAAACACAAAGTCATTACAACACATACAACATCTGGTCCTTTCACATACATACATTTTATTTTACATTCACGCTTTCTTAAAAATATGAGACGACTGAAAATGGACTCAACAGACATGGACTTAAATGTGCACTACGTAACTTTTCAGGTTGATGGTCCGCCACCTGGTGTGTTATCGGTTTGTTTGAATGTTCCACATATGGCAAAAAGCTTATCATGGAGATAAGCAGTTGACCCCACCATGCTGAGTTACAGGTAAAATCTGTGGAGAGGAGATCCAGCGCAATAGAATGTGTGTTGTTTCCAGACAGGTATTTTCGGGCTTGTAATTTCAGTAAATGCAAGATAGATAAGTTTAAAGAAGACATATTATTTTTTTTAACATTAAAGTTGCATTGTGTAACCTTTCTGGTGGAGGGTCTGTCAAATGCTTGTCTCCGTGGAGATGTTATTACTTTGTCTGGAATGATTCACAGTATGGCATTAAACCTTTCTATCTTCATGGAGACCAAACCAGACTAGGTTACAAGTCAGTCGTTTTTTAGATATTTTTGAGCTATAAAACCACCTGTAACTGAATAAATGTAAGGTAGAGCTGTTTAATGTCATACTGTGGAACATTCCAGGCAGAGCAATGACATATCCATAGAAACAAGCAGGTGACGGACTCTGAACCAAAAAGTTACATAGTGCAACTTTAAACTTAAATACTTATTTACATCGAAAACTGCAAAATTGATTTATAAACGGCTTAATCATGTCCTGTTAATGAAGTGTAGAACTTTAAAGTGTGGCCTCTTCATAGTGATTTTAACTGTAGCAAGCAGCAAATTTACAATTACATGATTTTTATCAGTGAAAAATGGCTTTGTGACATTTTTTGACGATGTGTGCCTCAGAGTCAGATTTTGTTAAATAATCACAAGTACAGACAAGTGGCCAGAAATAGGGGTAGGTAAAAACAGACATTTTCAGAACAACAGAGAATTACTCAAACATACATCAAAATACAACTGCAAGCTTATAATGACAGAACATCTTTGTCACACACGTTTGCTATTTCTTTTTTTTTATTTTGCATGTTTCCTGTGGAACATACCAGGCACTGCAATACATTTCAATGGAGACAAGAAAAGTGACATAATGCTCCTTTAAACAGTGATGTTGTAATGTCTCCCCATTGTTTCGTGCTCACTTGTCACCCTGTGGGGGCATGTTGACAGGGCTCTTCCCGTGTAACGTGTGCTGTCTGCAGAGTTTAGCAGTAGCCTGAGGGAGTGGGGCTAACACACAGCGATAGGAGCAAGAGGAGGCCAGGCCAGTGTCCATCACAGTACACAGCTACACTCTCACATCTCATCACAGGGCACCAGACAGCTGTCTCCACTGTTTACAGCACAGGGTTTTACAGTTACACTAGCTCAGGTATTGTTTTACTACGAGTACAACTTTGTCCAACAGTTTATTTGAATGCAATAGAAACAGACTTTAAGTGAAGATAAAAGCAGAGGAGATAGTTGGACCGTAAAAGGGCACTATATAACTTTTTTGGTGAAGGGTCTCTGTGGAAATATTGCTTTATATAGTAGTGCTTAGGTCTTGCATTAACCACACATTTTGCACTTACATGTGTATAATTAATTTAAAATGGTACACTGTACACTGGTTGATTCACTCTTAGCCACAACAGTATTGATTACGTACATTAAGGGGCCCATTTTAAGCTGTTTTCTGATCTATGCTATAATGTTGTTTCCTCATCAACAACAAACCTTTAACAAGCTGCAGTGATGGAAATGTGCTAGCAAATGAAGCTAACATCTGTGTACGAGAAGCAGTACTTTCCAGTTCAACTACAGTTCACCACAGTTGGGCAGAGTCTGTGTAGCCTCTAGCCTGGGATACTCTCTGTGAAAAGTTCATCATCTCCCTATTCCCCAAACATCTCCAAATGCCATTGTGAAATAGCCTGTAAGAATTTTAACAACTGTGCACTGGTCACGTAACAGCCCGGCTCTATTTGGACACACGGCACGGTTCATTGTAAAACAGGAATCCTTATGAGGTGCAATCCATCAAGCATCTGGTTTGGATGTGGTGAGGGGTGGTGACCTCTCCGGCCTCCGGGGGTCAGAGCTGACACTTCTGATGCATACTCACTCCCAATGAATGTCCCAGAGCTGCTTCCTGTGGAGCTAAAGACAACTCAACTCTGCAGACAATGTCACATATGTCCAACAATCATATATAAATAATACAAATCTGCATAAATATTTTTGTTAAAAGTGCACTGTGTAACTATTCTGGTGGAAGGTTTGCCGCCTGCTTGTGTCCATGAAGATGTTTTGTCTCGAAAGTCCAGGTATGGCATTAAACATATCCCTCTTGCATTTACTCAATAATATGGGTTCTTATTGACTTAAAAACATGCATTTTTACTCTGAGTGGGCTCGCCTCAACACAGATCTAACTAGACCCTGTGGTGTACTGTCATATTGTAGAACATTCCACGCACCTTTAAAATCCCACGTGTAACTTTTTGTCCAAAAATAAAATTAAAATAAAAGTAGGTGGTTCTTTTTTATTATTATTACAGTGAAAAATACAAAAAATAGGTTCTGTGAGCAGGCTTGCATCTCCACAAACCTGACTCACACGGCCTGGAGGAGGGCCTGCTTGTTTCCATGGAAATGCTGTTCCTTTGGCTATGATATTCCATAATAGGGCATAAAACTCATCTATATCCATGGAGAATATTTCGGTATGGTTTTAAATGTGAAGGACAAATGATTCTACTGGTTTTAAGCGGGGTATACACTGGACTCTAACCAGTTAGCATAATCGGACAGACAGGTATTCATTTTCAAATTCTGACATTTTAAAGATTCTGGTGTGACTAATTATCAAGAAAACACTCTGTTCCACCTTGTGAGGTCATCTGGCAATACAGGAAGTGCTGCACTGTGTTTTTAAATTCCATACACCTTCACTAGAATCATTTGGATAATTTCAGCCCTGATTTGCCAATCTGTACTGAACAAAAGGTAAAAGGCAGCTCTTAACTTGAAAATTACACAAGGTGGAACAGATCATCGTGAGCTTTGGAGATGCAGACAGACTAATAATAAAGGATTACTGAAACAAAACACAACTCCAGGTATGGTTTTTGATGAGACAGCAACATTATAACATTGTTTAAAGCTCACAAGAGTCAACTTTGCATATTATAAGACCTTTAAAACTACCATACCATATACTAAAGTCGTCATTCCAAAACTGTGAATGTGATAGGAACAGTCCCTGGTCTCAAAGTGCTTGTACAAATTGTAAACATGTAGAGTTGTGCGACTGTGGCTTAAGGAAAAGCAGGAGCAGAGCAGACTCATGTACATTGTGTTTGTCAGTGGAGAGAAGTGATTGATCTTCAGTGCAGAGTACAGCAGCCCTCATGGCACATCTCGGATCAGGGCCAAGTTTCCACTGAAGAGCCTGGTCACTCACGCAACACAAATACCAGCGCTGTCCCATACACACACACACACACATACACGCGCGCACACACCTTTATCTTATCATTGTTTTGACCCAGGCAGCGCCCAGGGAACAGGGATTTTCCTATTGTACGAGGGAATAGCACAATATTTGACCCATAGATCGAATGTTCCCATACGACGTCTCAGTAGATCTTGAGGCAAGGTCTTAAACTGCATCTGACCAGAGGAGCTTCCAGTATTATGCATGATTTAAATTGATGAGGGAAACTGTTTTGAGAAGAGAACCCCAGCAGACACAGGGGGAACATACATCAGACAAACGTATCTTGAAACCTTATGGGACTATGTGCATATTTGTCCAGTGATTGCAATATGAAGGAGAGCAGTATCTATTCTACTGCTATTTGAGTTTCCAGCACTTGACCTGTTCCATATGCCAAAAGGTATCAAATTCCATAAACTGTCCCTAACCCTAACTCTAACCCTAAAAAAAAAAAAAAAAAAAAAAAATCAGATCGCCACCTGCTTGTCTCCCTGGAGATGTTATTTTTCAGCCTGCAATTTCCCACAGTTTGGTATTAAACTTGGATATCTTGCACTTATCCAAACAGGTGTTTCTACTGCTAAAAATGCCTTTGAAAAAAGACTTTTGTTGTGTGATGTGGCTCGCCTCTCCACAAGTCTGGCTAGTATTGCTTGATGGTTGTCAGGGAAAATAAGTGTTGCCCTACGAGTCGAAGAATTGTAAAGAGAAGCAGGAGACTCTAAATGTCTAAGGCAGGAAAAGTTTGCCATCGGCCATCTTGTATTATATTCTATTTTATATGTTAAACTTCAGCCTAAAACCCTTCAGCCTGTAGAATAACTGAAGTGATATGCGTCATTTTTGTGTTACTCATAAATCATTGTAATATTATTAATGATTACGTCAGCTGACCAAAGAAAATAAACTAACTTTATTTACCATCAGTCCAGGACGTGGCGACTTAAAGGCTCAACACTGCAGGTTAGTACTGACTATTCAAGCCTGACTATACTTCCACACAAGGAGGTTTTAAGAAGGACTGGCTGGAGACAAGCTGGTCAAAATAAAATGAGAAATGCACTGCTTCTGGGATGAGTTGACAAAGAAAACTGATAATGTTAAAGAAGGACAAATTCTGTAATAGTTGGATGACGCCAAAGCTAACCACAGATAAATGTCAACAATGAACTGGAGGTGTCCTTGCTAATACTAGGAGGGGAAGCAAAATTCCACAACAGTGGTGTTTAATGACAAAGTGGAATATTAGCAGCATGTTCATAGCAATAAGCATGTAGCAAAGCACGTGAATGAAACAAAACAGAACTCCAGGTATGTTTATGATAAGGTAACAACAATACAATATGGCTTATATCTCATAAGAGTCAATTTTGTGTGATATAGGGAGCACTGGGACTGCATCAGAAGCTAATACTGCACTCACTGGTGGGTGGGAGTATGCCTTGGGCCCAGGAAGAGAGAGGGAGAGAGAGGAAGAGAGAGGGAGAAGAGAGGAGGAAGAGGAGAGAAAATTGAAATGCTGTCTCAGATGAATAATGTAATTGTAAGGTCTAAGTGAGAATGGAGCCTTGCATTTTATTGCACACTGAACATATCCAGCACAAGTTGGAAATATATGAGTTTGGAGATTTCAGATCAATGTGTTCAAAGCAGGTTTCTCTGTGCAGAATGTTCAGACACAGGACTGGTGAGATAGATCTGCTACAATACACAGTAGTCGAGTAGAAATATGCTTCAGTGGTAAGTCCAGGCAGGTCATTGTTAATAGTCGGTGCGTGCTGGTTGACAAATAAAAAAAAAACTTTATGCTTTTTTTCAGGTGCTTATAGCAATGAAATATATCATGAATAGATAATCATTTTGTTCATTGTAAATCGCAGTATTAATCTAATGGGTCCATTGACTTCCTATTGAAAACTGCAGATCTAATAGGCTCCACCTCCTCCAAGTGCAGTGTTTCTGTGATGCATGTACCACATGTGCGTGGGCTGCCACTGGTGGTACGTGGGGTCCAGTTTGAGTATTTGTTATATTTAGAAACAAATCTATGAATGTTAGTGTTCTCCTTTAGGTTAATCGTTATTTAAAACTAAATTTAAAAAAAAAAAAAAGGTTTAGACTTATTTTAGACCTTGTATAGTCAAACTACAAGTGTTCTTTTTTAAAGACATAAAAGGTTTGTTTGTAACTATAAAGGTTTGTAACAGTGAGCATCTGTCACCTTCCTCAGAAGCGTCATCCGACTGCAGCTGTGACGTGTCTCTGATCAGATGAAGGTGACAAATACTCACTGAAATGTGGCAAGGTGAAAACAAACCACACAAACTTATCTAAAAGGAGACTTAAGAATTTCATGAATGGACTAGTATAGTCTAGTTTTAGACCATTATTAAGCCTGGTGGTCACAGAGCCAAATATTATCTAAGTTGGTACTTAAGCTGGCATGAAAAGTTTGAGCAGTGCAGTCCTAGTGGCTATAAAAATAGATATGTGACCTTTTTAACCATGTATGTACATGTATGACTTGCAGTTTGAATTTTGATATGATAACAATGCAGGATTACTCATCTTTAAAACTTCTGGAAGTTGTTTTTGCATTATATCTCTCCTTTAAAAGTTAAGGGTTGTTTGTGTTGTTACCTGATATTAAATAAACAAGTGGTATTTATTTTCAACACTCCATTTAGAGTCACTTTTGTGTCTCGTACTTAAGTCGCATGTTTTCACTAACACTATGCATATTCAAAGAGATGCTGGCTAATGTGTTTCACAGCAACTTTCTAAAGGCCAAACACTGGAGCTTCATCATCAGGACCAATCAAACAGAGTTTTGTATATTGTATTATATACACAGGGAGTCCAAACCTCTGGAACATCCCTGTGCATACTGAGCTATAGGTTTAAAACTGCAAAACCCCAACTGTGAGCTAACCATTTCCAACATGTGCTCAGTACAGAATACAGAAAACACAGAATGCACATACAACTGGAACTTTCAGGCAATGTACCAGATTTTTTGAACTTTGAAGATATATTTAGGTACAGAATACTTAATACCTGCATTAAAATGTATTTTGTAACATATTCTGACATGGTCCAGTCAAACTACTATATTGTGAATACTTCACAGAGAGTAGCATTTAAATTATAGTGTAAAGACTATAGACATAGGATTGAAAACAGCCTTATGCTTGTTTCACTGTTTATTATCCAGCTCCAATCATTAGCAAAGGAAATTTCGCATGCACACACTATAATTCTATTTTTTCATACCTTGCATTTTGAAGCCTAAATTGTGGGAAGTACTGTCATGTATTCCATTGAGTTTAGGAATGCAACTGCACCAGAATACAGGTACACAAAATTTGTACTTTGTGTATCTGTATTCTGGGTACATGTATTCAGGTACTTTCCACACTGCATGTAATAAATAAAAAAATGTTTGGCCCCAGTACATACATATTGTAAAAGCAGCTCTTATGGTCAAAATGAGACCGCTGTGTGTTGTCTGCATCTAATTATAAAGCATTTTTATCATCCGTGAACCAGGAAGTAGCGCAGTTAGCATGCCAGTTGTTTTTGCACCGTGATGGCAAAACTCAACTCTGGCCTATCCAAACTGTAAAAAGTGCTTACAAAATGGTTACATTTTTATATTGCGCTTTTCCACCTTCAAGTCGCTCAAAGCGCTTTACATCAAGGAACCACTCACCCACTCACACATACATTTATACACCAGGGTACACAGACACTGGGGGCAAGGGGGGTAAAGTGTCTTGCCTAAGGACACAACGACAGCATTCCTTTGAGGGAGCTGGAATTGCACCGCCAACCTGTGGGTCTGTGGATCTGACCGCTCTACCAATGATGTTTATGTCGAGATTCGAACCAACCTTCGGATCAGTGGACAAACACTCCAACAGAGCTACTGTGGCAACAAACTCATCATGGTGAATGATTAGGTAGCTACAAGTGTGGAAAGTGAGGAATAACTTTGAACCGCTGAAAACAGTTTTTAAATAAAACTGATACAGTACCTTTGACTGTTTGTAGCTTAGGCTTTGTACATCTACAATTTACTGTGGGACAGAACACAGTGAACAAAAACAAAACTATCCTAAAATGGCATCTGAACTTGAACTTGAACTGACAATAACCTTACATGCACCAAAACAAATATGACTTTAGGCTTCCTGTTCCAAAACTAGTTCCTCCAGTCCCACCAAACCCACTAACCTTACACATACCTGCAGTCACCTCCACCTTTATTTCAGTGACTTGTTTGACAAATATAGATCCATGACATTTACACTTAAAAATGAGATCCAACATTACGACAGAATGAGAGAAAGCAGAACCCAACTCCCCATTTCAAACCAGAGACTCCCTTCCGATCACCTGACGATAGCATGTTTTCTACCTTATATTCGGAGGCTTTTAAGCTGCCATGTACCCAGTCTGTTTGATCCTGGTTGCCATCACAAAGCAGGCCTGCTCTTGGACCACGAGTGTGTGGTCCCTAAAGAGGAAACTTGCACACTCTCTTCTTTCTTTTCCTTCTCCTGTCATCGTCAGGCCCATACTCTAAATAAAGACTTTTAAGGCAAACTTTTCTGAGAAAACAAAGTGTTTTCTCCCCCTCCATCCTCCCTCCATCAATCGGGGGCGGGTCTTTAAAAAGCTCTCATTAAAACGTGCAGGAGGGAGGAAAAAGTGCCGCGCTTTATTTAGTCTTGCCAGTGGTGCGTTGACGTCACGTAATGGAGAAAAGGTTGTCTTAAATAAACGCACTGAAATGAGAAGCCTCTCCAACAGCTTACAGTTGTCATGTGCTTAAGCCAGGCAAATGTAAACATCCTCACAGCTCCAGTCTTCTATGACATGGTTTCATTAATTTATGAAAAATACACTTTTTTATGAGTTTGGTATTGCCTTGATTGTATGTTTATATTAAAAACAAATTGGCTTTCTTTAAAGGTGGTCTGTGTAACTTTTCTGGTGGAAGCTACAACACCTGCTTGTCTCCACAGAGATGTTTACATGGAATGTTACACAATATGGTATTAAAACTAACTAAAACTCTAACTTTCATTCATTCAGTTACATGAAGAAAGCACGAAGGCAAGGAAACAAGGACGCAAGGAGACAAGCATGGAAGGATGCAAGGAAGGAAGGAGGCAAGGACTGAAGGAGGCAAGTAAAAAAGGAAGCAAGGAGGCAAGGATGGAAAGATGCAAGGAAGGAAGGAGGCAAGGACTGAAGGACGCAAAGAAGGAAGGAAACAAGAATGGAAGAATGCAAGGAAACAAGGACGCAAGGAAGGAAGGAAGGAAGGTACGAAGCAAGCAGACAAGGATGGAAGGATGCAAGGAAGGAAGGAGACAAGGAGGCAAGGACTGAAGGATGCAAAGAAAGAAGGAAGGAAAGAAGGAAGGAAGGAGGCAAGGAAACAACGTTGCAAGGAAAGAAGCAAGGAGGCAAGAATGGAGGGACGCAAGGAAAAAAAGAGGCAAGGACCAAAGGACGTAAGGAAGGAAGGAAGCAAAAAGACAAGGATGGAAGGAAGCAAGGAAACAAGGTTGCAAGTAACGAAAGAAGAAAGGAGGCAAGGAAGGAAGGAGGCAAAAAACGAGGATGTAAGGAAGGAAGGAAGCAAGGAAACAAGGTCGCAAGAAAGGAAAAAAGCAAGGAGGCAAGGATGGAAGGAAGCAAGGAAAATTGTAAACTAAATTGGACTATTACTAAAAGCCAATAAGCCGGGTTCACATTAAGAATCTGAGCACAAAGTAGCAGCTATGACATTAAAAAGACCTCTTCCTTCACTCGTCTCATCCTTTCTTCATATCCTCCATTTATTTTTTCCTAAAGCACACATGGCATGTCATTTCCTAAGAGGTGTTTTTTTTAAATGTTCATTTGTGTGTTGTTGAGGTCTCCATGGCGATTGACTAAAACACGATCCAGTCCGTTAGCAGCGGCTCAGCTAAACCATTTGACTGGACTACAGTGCAAATACTGCGTTCAATTGGATATAAGAGCAGGGTTTAATTTATCACAAGTACTTTTTATTCACTTAAGACAATTCACTGTTATAAAGTCTGATCTATAAAGCACAGACGTAGGGCTCTTGTTAAAAGCTAGTGTCCCCTCTTTAGTTTGGAGCTAAGGAGATTGGGTTGAATTTACAGGAGCGTGAGTGCCCCAGGATACAGTGAACACAAGCCTGTGTCAGTGGTGTTTATAAGACTGCTGTACCACACTGCCCTTTAAAGGAGAAGACACCAAAACAGACAGGAGGTGCTGAAATCACAGTGGTGGTGAAATATACATTTGCAGAGTGGGTTCTAGTTTATTGGAAGCAAATGTTTGTTTGTTTTTAATTTATAAGAGAGAAAACAAATGAAATGGATGTTATTTTCTATTTAACGTGCATATTACGCTATTTTCTGATCAAAAACATGCGTGGAGTTGTGTTTTGTTTCATTCAAACATGTTTAACACACAAATCTTGCATTTTTAGGTGTTTAGGAGAACAGAAAACACCTTCTTCCACCTTGTGATGTCATGTGTTATACAGGAAGTGCTCTACTGTGTTTTTAAACTCCATACACCTTCACTAGAATCATTTGGATGCTTTCAGCTCTGGAATTGCTCATTGTTTTATGTTTGACAGAAGAGCTCAGCCTAAATATACAGGATTTGTGTGTTAAACACATAAACTGTATAAAAAAGTGGACTACGTGAGTGTGACATTAACCATAGGAAGTTTGCATGCGTGCTCTTCCGGCTCCTTCTGACCCTGGCTCCCATTGGCTTACATTGGGATTTTGTCGCTCCTCTCTCTGTAACTGCTGCAGTGAGCCTTGTCATTTTGGTCTTAAAATGTTCGCGTTAACCCGCTCTACATGATCCTGAATTTTTAATTTTGCTATTTTGTCCCTAAATCAAGATATGAACATAAATAACGGACCAATCAGATGCCTTCATTCCCCGAGGTCGCTCCCACTAGCATTAGCAACAGCTTTGACTAGTGCGTTTCATTGCTAAGTAAGCCTCCTTCCCACTTTCCAATGAGAAGGGCGGGCACATTTAATGACCTCAATCATGGCTCCAAATTCACTCCTGTAGCCGTTACTATAGGGAGCTTCATTTGAGTGGAGCTGAACGCTATGGGTGACGTCACACTCAGTCCACTACTTTATACAGTCTATGGTTGTATCTTACTGTATAGTTTTTCCTTTGAGTTTTGTCCTTACCAGAGTCAGCGTAGCACGGAGTTTGCACTGTGCTGCACCTGTGAGCTGGAGGTAAAACAGCGGACATTTTGGCATCTGCAGTCTCCTCAGTGTCCTTCGTGATCTGCGCTGGCACTCTCCCCCTCCACTGTCCCAGGACGATTACTGTGGCCTCACCCCAACTTCTGCAGTGAGGAGGAATAAATCACAACTTTTACTCAAGGGCGTCCTCTATGTTCTACTCTGTTGTTATGTTTTATATTGATACAGCAGTGTGAATCAGAGTCTTGTGATACAAAAGATGATGGGGTTTTCAAAGTGTGGTGCTTATACAAATGAGGGTTTGGTTTGATTTGGTTACAAATAGCTTTACTTCATTTATGATTTGATCTTATTTTAGTTTGTGTTAATATTTGATTTAAAGGGCCCATATTGCACTTATGATCTATGTTATAATGTTGTTTCCTCATCACCAACATTCCTGGAGTTGTGTTTTGTTTCATTCACACATTTAACGCCCAAACCTGCATATTTAGGCTGAGTTCTTCTCTCACACTGAAAACACTCTGTTCCACCTTTTGATGCCATGTGGTAGTGCAGGAAGTGTCTACGGTGTTTTTCAACTCCATATAACTTCACTAGAATCATTTGGATGATTTCACCCCTGGAATTGCCCATCTCTACTGAACAAAAGGTAAAAGGAGCTGTTATCGTGAAAACTAATTCTACATGACATCACAAGGTCGAACAAAGCATTTTGAGCTTTGGAGATGTAGACAGACTAATAATAATAATAATCAAGAATACCTTGAAAAACATACTATACATCCTTACTGTGAGCGGGGTCGCCTCTCCACAGATATGAACTGTAACTTAACCTGGGGTTAACCTGGGGTTAAGTTACATCACCTCCTCATCTCAGTGGCTATAGATAAAGTCAATGCTATTGTGAAACATTCCAGACAACGCAATGTGCAATGCATAAGTTTGTGAGCTAAACAACCAAAGTCAAATCGTCTTTGCCCTAAAACCTGTGAGACCACTGTTGAGCAAGTCTACTTTCAGGTCACTGAATAGGTGCAAACAGGGGAGGGAGCAATTTCACATTAGCACTAAAACTCATTTGCATATATATATCTATATATCTATATCTATCTATCTATCTATCTATCTATCTATCTATCTATCTATATCTATATATATATATATATATATATATATATATATATATATATATATATATATACACACACACACACATATATATACTGTACGTTAACATGTTAACGTAGTGAGTGACTGGTTCCTCAAGATTTCTCTGCCATCTCTGCATTATAGTTGTTGACTGGGACCTTTAAATAGTTAATGAACTAAAATGGTGTGTTTCATTATTTAAGGTAAGTCCCCTTTGCTGGATCTATATTGACCATGGTTCTTACACTGTCCCATGAACTTAATGAACTTGTTTTGAGAATGTGTGCATATAATGACCTACTGGAATTGTATATTTTGTATTACTATAAAGGAGTTGAATGAAAAATATTGACCACATTGCATTGCTCATGTGATGTTTTTTGATTTATTCATAATAAAGTAAAGCCGACAAAAGTCAACCCAAACATAAACGGCCCATGTCCCTGAAGGGCTCATATTATGTTAAACTGACTCTTGTGCCATGTTATAATGTTGTTACCTAATCAAAAACCAAAGACTGTATATGTATGGACATAGCTAACGCGCTAACCGCCGCGTTCCGGATAGGAAGTTTGCATGCGGGCTGACCCTGGCTCCCATTGACTTATAATGGAATATTGTCGCCCATCTCTGTAACTGCTGCTGTGAGCCTCGTCATTTTGGTCTTAAAATGTTCAGATTAACATACTATACATGGTCCTGGTGTTCTTTTTCAGCTATTTTGTCTGTCAAAAAAATCCTATTCATAATATAGAGCCTGGCTCCAAATTCGCCCTAGTAACCGCTAGCAACGCAAGCTTCATTTGAGTGGAACGCTGTGGGTAACGTCACGCTCACTTAGTCCACTTCTTTATACAGTCTATGTCAAAAACATACCTGGAGTTGTGTTTTGTTTCATTCACACATGTTTGAGTAATTTTTTATTATTAGTCTGTCTACATCTCCAAAATGCTCTGTTCCACCTTGTGATGTCATGTAGTTGTAGTTTTCAAGTTTTGTAAAGATTGTCAATTCCAAGTATCCAAATGATTCTAGTAAAGGTGTATGGAGTTTAAAAACACAGTGGAGCACTTCCAGTATTACAACATGACATCACAAGGTGGAACAGAGAGTTTTCTGTTTGAGAGATGAACTGCAAAATATGCATGTGTGAAAGAAACAAAACACAACTCCAGGTACAGTATGTTCTTGATGAGGAACCATAACATAGATCAGAAAATAGCGTAATATGGGCCCTTAAAGAAAAGAAAAAAAGAAGAAGAAAGAAAGGTTTGACATGTTATGAAGTTGGATATTTTTAGTGCAGTTTGTGATTGCTAAATGAGCTGCAGCAAGGTTATAAGGATGTCAAGCCCTGGACAGATGCAAAGCAGGAGGTCATTAAAGGGTCACAGGGAGGTCAAAGGGCAGTTCATTTAACCCATACCCTTTGACTTTGGTTGAAGAATATTTTTGGTTTACACATTTGACTGAGCGTAGATGCTAGTGGATTTGACTTGTGATCGTAAAGGTGTACTCATAGACTGCATAAAGAAGTGGACTAAGGGGGAGTGACATCACCCATCGCGCTCAGCTCCAGTCAAATGAAGCTCATGATGCTAGCAGTTATAGGGGGCTCTCCACAAGTCTGACCTAGGCTGTAACTTGGCCCGTTGGCGTCACCTGAGATAACAAATTTTATAGTTATACAGTGAATTCTTACGTTTCATAATAACGCGTTTAATTTGGCCATCAGAAAACAAGCGTAAACAGTCAACTTTTCATGATCACATTTTTATTTAAATCACCACTACTGCACTATTTTCTTATCTGTTATAATGTTCTTCATCAAAAGCATACTTCGAGTTGCATTTTGTTTCACACACGTTTAACACACAAATCCTGCATATTTGGGCAGTTCTTCTCTTAAAAAGGAAACACTCTG
Organism: Taenioides sp. WSHXM2023; assembly: GCA_029959045.1. NCBI lineage: Eukaryota > Metazoa > Chordata > Actinopteri > Gobiiformes > Gobiidae > Taenioides > Taenioides sp. WSHXM2023. Next base: position 19,723,306 of record CM057092.1, on the reverse strand, counting down.
CTCCACCTTGTGATGTCATGTGGAAATACAGGAAGTGCTCCACTGTGTTTTTAAACTCCATACACCTGCACAAGAATCATTTGGATAATTTCGACCCTGGAACTACCAATCTCTATTGAATTAAAGGTAAAAGGAGCGGCTAACTTTTTGAGATTTGGAGATGTATACAGATTAATAACAAAGGGTTACTCAAACATATGTGAATGAAACAAAACACAAACAACATAAAACAACACAAGTACATTTTGTGTTGTATAAGTCAATCCATACTAGGGAACAATTCAAACAAAAGTAATGTAATATTAGTTTAGTATAGCGTCGATGATTTCCAAATGCCCGGGTCATTTCCTGTCTCATGGTGAAGCGTGCTGGACTTCCCCTGCATCAGTGCACTGCTCTGGCCTCAGCTGGACCATTCCCCACAGAACAGAGCTCCTTATGGGCAAGAAGACAGAGCCACAGAGCCTTCACACACACACACACACACACACACACACACACACACACGCACGCACACAAAACAACTGTCTGTCAAAACAACACAATTTCACCATATCTTCCCGCCTGACTGACTGACTGATGCTTTTAACGGTCCTATATCACGCAAAATTGACTCATGAGCTTTAAGCCATAATGTAGTTCTGTTCATTCACATGTTTGAGTAATTCTGCACTATTAATCTGTCTTCATCTGCAAAGATCAAAACGCTCAGTTCCGTGCTCATGTTTTCTATTTAAGAATTCAGCCTAAATATGCAGGGTTTGTGTGTTAAACATGTGCGAATGAAACAAACACACGACTGCATGTTTTTGATGAAGAAACAACAATATAGTATCAATAAATCAGAAAATACCGTAATATGGGCCTTTAATGTAAAAAGTCGTAATGTCTCAGATATCTTGTCCTGTTATGTGTCTGTTGTCTATTTGGTTTAATGTCTTATGTTGTTGTCTTACTGAATGTTTAACAGATTAAACTGAACTTCTGTGCTCACTCCAGTATGTTGATGCTGATTGCTGACACTTTAATTAATATGCATTGTCCTAATTACTATGTGTGAGTCTCGAACTGTATCCTGCCTTTCATATAGATGTGATGGTCCGTTCATATGAGTAAATAATGCAGAGGACTGGGAAACAATCAACAAATAAAGCACCAAACTTTAATATTTGTTCTGATTGATACAAGAATATTTGAGATGTCTTCCGCATTTGAGAAACTTTCTGCATTCAAACAGAAAGTAGGAGCCTGTCACAATAAAACTTAACACAAGTGCAATATATTACTGAAGTAAATATAGACAATAAACAATAATACTGAAACAAAATCATGAAGGTGAATTATCCCCAATTATCCCTAATACTGTAAAAAACACTGCTGCAATAAGTAAGTACTTAATTAACTATTTTGTATCTTTAAAGCATCATCGAAGTTCATAATTCAATCCTGGACAGTTCAAACCTTATCATACTACAGAACAATAACAAACCTTTTCTCACTAGGAAAAATAAAAAGTACCCACGAGAAATATTGACTCCCAAAAATGATTGTTCGATCTATCATGTATTGAACGATAAGTCAATATAGTAATTCTCATGACAGGCCTAGCAGGAGGTACTGGCTGGACAGGTAAGCTCTGCACAAGACAAGCATGGAGTAGAGAAAGAAAGACAAAGAGGTACTCCTTCTATGTTATGAGTCAGCGGGCAGATTAAGCCAACAGTTCTCAGGATCCAAAGATAAGTCTGTTAGAAGGAGGAGTGTGCATTGAAGTACAGTACATGAAGACTGCAGCTTGCTAACCTATTTACATGTCAGGGAGATGGTAATGTCTCGCTCAAGGCATTGTGCTTTCACTGTGAGAGCGTGCGGCGTCTGGGAAAAACATTTGGGTTTTCTTCTTCTTGGCCTGCGTTGTGCGCGCTCATAATGACTCACTCGAGATTCTCCTTGCCCTGTAGCAGTTTGTATCGCATTATAAGACAATAACATTGGTTTGGCCTTCAAAAAGACACCCCAGGCATAAATAAAACATGTATGCATCATGCAAGCTTCTGTTGTGCTCTATCAATTAGCCATATGCTCCTGTATGCTTCGTCTTACCACTCAGATTTTTATGTAACTAACCACATTGTATAATCTAGTTTAATTCAGGCAGTTTCGCAATGGACAGAACTGGCACAAAGTCGTGGTTCATAGTGACCCAATCAGCCTGGATTCAAAACAAAATGACGATGACAGATTTGCTAATAGTATTTTGAGTATTTTGGTTGTGGGTATTTCATAATGAATTTTACACTGCAAATGTAGTCATAATTGAGTACTTGAAAATCATTACATTTTACATTTTATAAGCTTTTTTTTTTTTTTTAAACACATCAAAAGCACAAAATTCAAAATGTGATGTAACAATTAATATTTTGTATTTTGAAATTGCAAACATTGAAATATTAAAGGTTAAAGGTCCTATATTATGTAAAATTATTGACTCATAGACATGTCAGAATGTTACCTCACCAAAAATAATTTTGTTTCATTCACATGTTTGAGTAACCCTTTATTATTAATCTGTCTACATCTCTAAAACTCAAAATGCTCTGTTCCACCTTGTGACGTCATGAAGTATGTTAACAGAATTTTGTTCAGTAGAGATTGGCAATTCCAGAGCTGAAATTATCCAAATGATTCTAGTGAAGGTGTATGGAGTTTAAAAACATAGTGGAGCACTTCCTGTTTTACCACATGACATCACAAGGTGGAATTGTTTTCTGTTTGAGAGAATAAACATTGTGTGTTAAACATGTGTAAATTAAACAAAACATAACTCCGGGTATGTTTTTGACAAGTAAACAGCATTTTAACAGATCAGAAATATAGTATAATATGGGTCCTTTAAACTATAGGAGGAATGATAACGTTATAACACCTACTTTCCGTGACAGACCAATCGCTCCAATAACCCATATTCCTTTATGACATAGGCAATAAATATTTATGCATGTATAAGGCAGGAAGCCAACACATAATAGACTTTAATGGGATTTAATGGGCAACTTGGGACAACAATACAAGCGTTACCAAAGCTCGGTCATTAAGTTCACCATTGTTCTCTGAGGTTTATTATAGGGGAAAATAAGCAGCCTCAACACTGAACTTTACGAGATAAGCTTGGCTGGCCCTTCCTCTGTACAACCATCATAAATACAATTATTTATCAATCCTAATCCACTCATCCACGGACTGGTCACTGCATCGGAGGCCATAAATGAAGATACAGACTTTAATCTCTGAAGCCAAGAGGAGTCAAAGCATGCTAGGTTATAACTCAAAGTGCTCTGTTTGCATATTTCTATTCAAAACACCTTTAACTGAGCGTGCATTTCTCTTCATGTAGAAGTTGGCGACGAGTGTGGCTGTAACTGGAGCACTGGCTGTACGGAGCTAACCCAGCATGTAAAACGCAGGGTGAATACAATGAACTTTTATAGGCTCTGGCAAGTTCTTGGAGACACAAATATAAGGGTTTTAAAAGCAGACCTCAGCGACTTTTCCTGTTCTTGCTGGGGATTGTGCTAGGATCACAGCTGCTGATAATTTGACCAGAGGCGGTGGGTCTGAAGTATGAATGGACTACAGTGGTGTGTGGTGGGCACTGAGGTTACATATGGAGACACCACTAATGAAGTAATGATACGATGCATTGCTAATTGTTACTGCTAGAGCTTTAGGCCCATCCATAAAGCAGACAACGTAGAAGTGAAATCTGCATGGAAAGGAAAATGTTCACAGTACACGATTACGTAATGTTATTATGTTAATGTTCAGATACTACCAGTTGGAGCAACAGTGGCGTAGTGGCTTTCGGTTCACTTCTGCCAAACAGAAGATTACCACTTTGTATCCTGCATGTTGTTTTTACCCTTCATTGCATGGACAAAACACTTTGCTCACATTGCCTACTTTATTTTAAAGGTGCACTATTTTTCTGGTAAGGGTCTGCCACCTACTTGTCTCCATGGAAATATTAGTGTTTTGCCAAACATGTTACACATTGCATAATACTTGAGTGATCTAGCATTTCTTAAATTCAAACTACAGACAACATACATTTTGAATAATGTCTGGATCACCTCTCTATAAATATGACCAGTAACCAAATCTGGTAATGCCATCTGTCTCTATGGAGATAATATACGTTTACGCTATAGTGTGGAAATTTCTAGAGAAAGGATTTCCATCTTGAGAACAAGCAAGTGGCGGTCCCTCCACCTGAAACATTATATAGTGCATCTTTTAATATAGCTGTGGTAAAAAGATACTGGTTGACTCAGTTCAATTGAATTTTTGAAAGAAATTCCTTAAAACTGTTTTTTTGGTTTGTTTGTTTTTTTTTCAAATAGTTTTACTGAGCACAAAGATATTAGGGTGTTTTTCATTTATTTTTATTATTACTATTATTTATGTTATGTATTCATTACTGATTGTAGGGCCAAGTTAGATTAATTGTACAAAATAAATGCAATTTATGGAATGCACGGTTTATTGCATGGTTCGTCGGATCAGGTTAATATTAGCGCCTGCACCAATCTCCTCCAGATGCATAAATATATATATATATTATATTAACAACACAGTATGATGCTTTACAGATAATGTCATGATTATTCATAAGCCCATTGGTCAATGTTATATCTTGGAGACAAAATGACAAAATGATGACGTCAGCTGATGCATTTTCAATTTGGAGGTCATACAAGTCACAGCTAATAGAGCTGTGTCATAATAACCATCTTTAATCAAGATTAATTGTAGCATTCACTTAGCATATAAATCAAATATGACAGCACTGCATAGGGAGGAACAGGGCAACTGTGCTACATACTGTACATGTACAGCTATGTGAAGGCGGGTGGTTCCAGACTACAAGCTTTTTGACAGTGCGCATTAGCTAACATTGGACTTGAACCCCTACAGTCTTGTTTACCTTTAGACCACACCAGACGGTAGACAGTCTGACAGCAAGAATGTAAGAGATACTAACATGGAGGACATCCACCCAGGGAAACTCCAGTCAAACAACAGTCTGCGCGCATGGAACACTTTGTAACTGTCTTTAATATTTAAAGCTAGAGATATCCCAAAAGAAAACTGACAAAAAATTAAATGAAAAGATAGAAAAATAGTGTTGCAGTGTAGTGTTGTATAAGAGCATGATAAATAATATTATATATTTGAGCACCGTAACCGGGTTTGGTCACAGAATAGAGCCGTGCTATCGGGTTTGTTTTTTTCAATGATCCATGGGAAACGGAGTAGCTTATTGGTCTTCAATTATTTAGGAAAAAAGGACAGGGGACTGAAAAACATTGCAGATTTCTGCAGAATCAATGAGTAAAGCACTAAACTGTTAATCTGAGGTGAGAGAAACATCATTTTTTTGTAAATGACAAGTGACCAATGAGCTCCTTCGTTTCACATGCTTCACTGAATACAATGAATTTGATTGCACAATCTTTGGTCGGGCTCAAAATGCAAAGGAAGACATGGGGACCAAACTGATATCCCTCTGTATAAAAATACAGAAATATTCTGGATTTGCTACCGATTGCTTCCCTAAATCAGTATATAAGTGTAGCAGGCTGTTCCATCTGATTTTGATTTCAATAAATGCATTAGCAATAAAAAAAAGAATAAACATACAATGCAAAACTGATTTTGAGATAAAGATCATGTGTTTAATTTTAAGCTGTACACTTATGGGCCATATAAAATGATTTCCCTTGCTTACAATTTTTTGTCCATGATCAAACCTATGGAACACTCTCCAGCTGGCCTGTGTCCTACAGTAATCAGCGCAGGAATCTGTTTGGTTACCACTGTGCAATTACATGGTTTCAGAGAATAGCTTCACATTTTCTACTGATCTGACATATGAGGGGAAGAGGTCTGATGGTGAAAAGTTATTGTGTGAAGGCTGAGAAAACTAAGAAAAATAATTAAGTTTACTTACTCAAACTTCTTTCTGTTGTGAAGTTTTACAAGTGCTTGTATTAGGTCAAATTGACTTGTTTGAGCTTTAACTCATGTTAACCATCTTATATCATTTTAACCATTGGTTTGAATTTTCCCAGGAGGACTATCAGTCGGCCTCAATAAAATTCTAGCAAACGTCCGATGCCTCAGGAGGGGGAGCAAAGCTGGAGTGTGGAGAGCTGCTGACCTCAAATGGGGATATTGTCAGACAGTGGAAAGAATATTTTGAGGATCTCCTCAATCCCACCATCACGTCTTCTGAGGACGAAGCAGAGGCTGAGGACTTGGAGGCAGATTCATCCATCAATGTGGCAAGGCTCCAGGGGTGGATGAGATCCATCCTGAGTATCTTAAGTCTCTGGATGTACGGTCCCTATATAACCGTAGCAGGAGCTGTGCTGTGTTTGCATTGCCAGCAGTAAGTCAGACCTCTTCCTAAGGCATGTTGGACTCCACCAGGGCTGCCCTTTCGTAATCAGAGGCCAGAGGGAGTCTGTTTCAAGGACCACAGGATTTCATCTCTGCTATTTGCGGATGAGGTTGTCCTGATGGCTACATCGAACCAGAACCTGCAACATGCATTGAGGTGGTTGGGATGAAAATCAGCTCCTAAAAATCTGAAGCCGTGGTTCGTGACTGGAAAAAGGTGGCTTGCCCTGGGTGGAGAGTCGCTGCCTCAAATATCTCGGGGTCTTTTACATAAATGAGGGAAGGATGGAGCATGACCCCCAATTTACAGCAAAGCAGGAACAGTGCTTAAGCTCAGCATACACGCAGCATACAAGCAGGTATCACATTCCATTTTAACCGGTTGGACAATTTACACCAGCAGTGTGATATACGCACCCAACAGCCATCATTACGCTACACTCCACTCAATTTAGGTTGGAGTTCTAATTTTTCAGCGTCAATAGAGCGTCTCCAGGCTTTGTAGTAGGAGCAAGACAGGAAATAAGTACATGGTGTCAAAATAAACTTCCAATACCCTTTCAAAATACATTCTCTAAAACCAATACAGTGGCGTAAACACAGGACAACTTCTTAAGGAAAAGGTGCGCAGTGCAAACAACCAAAGTTTAAAAGTATGTGCCTATGCAGGTGTGCCTACATTACGTGTAGCTGACGCTCCTGGTGTAAATTCCGGGTGAGATTGACAGGCAGATCTGTGCAGCATGTGCAGTGACGCTGTCACTGTATTTGACTGTTGTGGTGAAGAAGGGGCTGAGTCGAAAAGCAAAGCTCTCGTTTATCGGTCAGTCTATGTTCCTACTCTCACCTGTGGACATGAGCTTTGGGTAATGACCAAAAGGACAACATCACAGGGGCTGGAGGAAGTGTCTAGGGTCAGGGAAGTCTGGGAGTCCCTGCTTAGACTTAGAGGCTTACAGAATTTGGTTGGGATTTGGCAGTATAAAAATAAAAAGAGAAAGTGTTCTACCATGTGTTTAAAACCTGCACCTTGGCTGTAGACCAACGTGAATAATGGTCATTTAACAGTAATAAAAGTTATTTCAATCACATTATAATTTCTGCTTTATGTCAATTGTGATAAATAGCAGAAGCATTGCCCGTAGCCATTGAGCAGCCATTAGTGTCACTCTGAGGCCTGTCTCCCCTCAGTGCTGAAGAATGGAGCAGATCTGGAGCTGCTAACTTGGCACACAGTAGTGGGTCAAATGTTTTTCCATGTTTCTTGTTTGGTTGTTCAGACCCAGACAATTTTAAAGGCCTTTGTCTATGTATAATGCATATGGACTTAGTTTTGTCAATTGTATTCAAACATAAAAGTTGGGTAGCAGTTAAACTTATAGAAACGTAATAAGCATACCAATAAGATGTAAATACTGCTTGTTAAATATGATGTATCTAATTACTTAAAAATGCAAAAAACTGAACTAAGCTAACAAAGGCAAAGAAGAAATTCACTTCTGTCAGTTGAACAAAAGTTTTTTTTTTTTTTTTTATCAAATCCATTTTGCAGCTCATCCAAGCTGCATCTTCAGTTCTGGACTGTTCAATCCTTCTTCTCTGCTTCTTCAGTTTCAGAACTGATGGCTTGGTGGTTCCAGACCTGAAGAAGCAGCTTGGATGAGCTGCAATTCAATAAAAAAAAACTTTTGTCCAGATGACCAGAATTTCTCCTGTGACATGGATCCAACCTGGACGACTGACGGATTTCATGAACATCTTAAGCTAACAAACAAATCCAAATGCATTACTAGCATCTTAAATCTCTGCAATGAGTTTATAAGCACTTTTCATATTTTTTTGAGACCAGAGCGGACCAGATCTGTTATGCCACAGCTAACAACAACTAACACATTAAAAACAATAAAAAAATATTTCTAATTAGATGCAGATAGCACACAGTAGTCATGAAAATCAAACAAATCTGGAATTCTACTTTATTATTCCGAACCCAGAAGTTTGTAAATGGCCAATTCTAATATTCCAAACTGAATGGTAATGACCCACTAAATGCAAAATCTCAAATGCACTAACAATTACAAAGGAAAAGCCTGGTTACATGAAAGGCTAACACAGCGCTGCAGTGGTGGCATTACTGGGTTGCATCAGAGGAACTTGCCATGATGCAGTCTCATTAGGCACCAGGCTGTAGCTGTCGTCAGTACCACCACACTGGGCTTCAAAGCTAAGGCTGCCACTTGTGATCTGACTAAATAGCTCCTTCATGAAACCAACACAACACTGAGAGCAGTACAGAAACAAGGTCAGAAAGAGAGAAGAATGGAAAGAAGGGAAAAAAAATGAATGCTTAAATCTCTAAAAATAATAAAAATCTATTATCAATTGGCCTTGTACCTGATGTGAAAACACTTGTTGCACCATGTAGTATGTTGTAAAAGCAATATTTGTAAAAATGTAGAGAAAGTTTCAATGGTGATCATCTGGACTTTTTCAATTAATGGTACTGGCTTGAAGCACTGGAAAATTACGCTGATCTGAGTAACTAAGTCCAACCCAGAAGGAAGGAGTTTTAGAGTCAAACTGCCCTGCCCTTGTTTACAACTAGCCTGATTATGAGTTGTTATGTCCCTATTGTGTGTTGGCTGAAATGTCTTGATCGCAAAAACAGATTCCAGATGACCTTCATTGAATCACTCCAGGATGAATGAAGGACTACACCGTCTCAATATCTGTTAAAAGAAAAATGGATGTGAACCAAAGAATAACAACCAGGCACTACATCCAACATGTTGTTACGAGAACCAAGTGGAAGCCAGCAACTACCAGGACCCATCCATTTGTTTCTCTATCATGATGTAACATTAGAATGAGTGTTCAAACTTGTCCATTACAGAGAGGAAGGAGTAAGTGAGAAGGCTCCTCTCAAATGATTCAAAATTGGATACAAGACCTTTATGCGAACAGACGGAAAGCACTGGGCCAAACTGGAAGTGAACTGCTGATCCTCTGGTTAGCGGGCAAATAAACAAACTACCGAGCCACTGTCGCCCTGTCCATCCTATATAGGTGTGCATTCAAATAGTACACCATTCCTTTGTACTATGGTATTGGTTTCACTTTTTTCACAGTTTTATTTTTCCATCTTTAACAATTCATAGTAACTGGTATAATTTTGATAAACATTTTATGATATTGCATTGTTGTGAGGCCGATGCGGTCCGGTAGTATTATGTAACACGTACAAGCTGAATTCCATTAAAAGGAACAAATAATACTGGAGATCCATGCACTTAATAGCAGATCTGTCAAAATAGTTGTCATCACTTAGCACATGTAACACTGGCTTTGGACTTCCCCTTTAAAAACCAAGAAAAAAAGGACAACTGAAATACTGGTCTTTTCAGTTAAAAAGTCGAATTAACATTAAATTTGCCAATCCACATATTTGGACAAGTTATACAAGAGCCAGACCAATTGCATACATTGACTTTAACCTTAAGGAATGTGCTACAGCGACCTCTGAAAGAAACATATTGACTATCGTTTCTAGCTAAGCATGTTGGGAAAATTAGCTTGTCTACATTGTATTATGGAGTGTTTATGTGGATATGATGCCTTCTGGTTTGTACACTGACAGACCATTCCCAGTGTGGTGCCTCCACAGACACGCTTGTGGTCACCAGTGAAATGTGGAGTTGTTTAAAGTTACGTAAGATATTTGGAGGTGATGAGCTCTGACGAAAGCGAGGTGGCTTGTGGTCCCATTGGAGGAATATAATCGAGTGCAGTTACAGGCATGCAACAGGATGGATGTACACATGTGTTTCAATATTAAAGGTATGGAGTAATGGACAATGTGCTGTAATATGAAGGTGGAAAATATACCAGTGGTTACACAAGTACTATGAGTTACTTACTTCACGCCAGGATGTATATTGAAGTATTTTGTGTTGGGTGTGTAGTACGTGTGTAGGGCTTAGATCTCCCAGTTGCTCAAATTTTGCAGTAATCATTTTTGTTTTATGATATGTTATGACTCTTATAGTAGCGATCTGTATTTTGAAGTTAAAATATTTACATGTAAACAGAAAAAAAACAGAAAAATAAATAATCAACACCCACCATTATTATTTAAAACAAATACTGCAACCTTGAATATTAAGGCATAAAACAAAATCTACACCTAGGATCAAAGTCTTTCAAAATCTTTAATTAAGTCTTGCACCATCTTTGCCTGGAATGTTCCAATATATGGCTTTAGACTTGTCTATCAATATTGAGACAAGCATTTTGATGGCACCAGGCCAAGTTGCATCTCAGCTCTATGGAGAGGCGAGCATGCTCATAGTAGGAATGCTTGTTTTTCCAAGTGTTTTTAGGAATAAAGATTGAATAAAGAAAAGGTTATTGCCAGTGGATAAAATAACATCTCCATGGAAACAAACACCACCAGAAAAGTTACATAGTGCACCTTTAACTTGAATTACATTGACTCTCTACTTAGTATCACAGAGGAATTCTTGACAGTCACTAAAAGAAGTTGATCATTTCATTTAAACAGAGTAATGTCCAACAGTTGCAATGTATTAATAACTATGGCCGTCATTTAGTCAATAGACTTTGACTCTGACCACAGTGGACATTGAATACTCTCTCATTGAACATCATTACTCCTGATGCTATGTGCGTACTCAGATAACACTTGTTAGCTTAGGGACTATAAAGCTCCAGTCTGTTCAGAGGGCACATTTTCCCAGAGCCTCTGTCAGCAGCTGTAAACTCACCTCTGTACACTTCCTCTATGGCTTATGTAAATACAGCACTCTAATGTGATTTATGTGTAAATATTTGTGATATTAAAGATAAGAAAGTGCAGTTAATGTATACATGATTTTAATATGCAGGACATGTTGGTAAATACTGGTATATTTGTGTCCATTTCCCTGTGGATCTATTAATCAATGCATTTTCAGATTAGTGAGTATGTACTTGTTATTCCAATTGGGGTTTGCAAGAACACTGGCTGGATCTTTTCTATCCTAAGACTGTGGTTGAGGGGTTAGGATTTCTGCCTCTCAGCAAAAAGGTTCTGGGTATGATTGTGCGCCATGAGGTTACGATTGGGTGAAATACAAAGGGCAAATTAAAGTATATGACAGTAAAGTATACCTCACTTAGTTTTATCCAAAATTCTCTGATTGGTTAATAAACCTGTCACTCACATTGAATTTGGGAGACCAGATCGGAAAGGTACTTTATTGTCTCGGTAGGGACCCGTTTATATTTGACCCATCCTTCAATATCCGTCTCTGTTATCTTCTTGCAAGGCTTGGTCAAACTGTATAGTACAAATCAATTTTCGTTTTTTGTCAGTATTTGGGGGGAAAAAGGTTGATTCAGCCATTACTACATTATCATTTTTTTCAGTTCTTAAAGTTTCTGGAGTTTTTACTTCTTCCTCATTATAATGTACATCCTACATACAGAAGTAATGCTGACAGTTGTATTATCCTTTGCTATAGGGCGCCATAGAAACTCCACTGTACACATAGGCCTTGTGAATAACAAATGATGTGGACAAACACCTATAGCACGGCACTGGTGAGGTAACACATGCTCCAGGCTGCCAACAGAACTGACATTGGACTGAAACAGAACGCCACTATTCATTTGTTTCAGCTTTCTGTTATTATGCGACATTTTAAGGATTTTTCAAAAGTATATATTGTTTTAAATGTCCTGCGTTACATAAAAAAATACTCTTGTGAGCTTTAAGCCATGTTAGAATGTTGTTACCTCATCAAAAACATACCTGGAGTTGTGGTTTGTTTCATTCACAGATGTTTGAGTAACCCTTTATTATTAGTCTGTCTACTTATTTGTATAGATGTTAATGCTGTGCTTGTGTAAGTAGTGTACATGTCTAAGTACATGTAAGTAAGTACATGTCTGACCTGTACAGTTTAATACTAATATTTGTATGTGTTTTATAGTGTATGAGTGAGAGATGCATGTGGGAGTGAGTATTGTAGGCTTTTGTCATGTTTTATGAATTGTGCGGGTTATGTGGCAGGGCTTGATCCAGCAGGGAACCAAGGATGGAAATTAGCTTTGGCTACAATCCTGCATATTTACAAGTACATGTTTGTCTCTTACATTATCTTGTCTTTTAATATGCATTGTCCCTTTAATAAATAAATATGAAATACATCTCCAAAGGTCAAAATGCTCTGTTTCACCTTGAGATGTCATGTAGTGGTAGTTTTCAAGTTAACATCTACATTTTACCTTTAGTTTAACAGAGATTTTCCAGGGCTGAAATTACCCAAATGATTCTAATGAATGTGTATGGAGTTTAAAAACACAGTGGAGCACTTCCTGTATTACCACATGACATCACAAGGTGGAACAGTGTTTCCTGTTTGAGAGAAGAACTGAGCCTAAATATGCAGGGTCTGTGTACCAACCTGTACTAACAGGTATGTTTTAACAAGAGAACAACATTATAACATAGATGAGAAAACCGCTTAATATGGGCCTTTTAAATTGGTAATTATTATGGCAACTGTCCTAATTTCTCATCATTCTAAAACTTATGGCTAGAACAGGTTTTACCATGGAAAAAATTCACCAAGCAAACAGAAAGACAGTGATTACTAGGACACAGGCTGTTCTGTAGCCCCGGGTGTCAACATAATAAATGATATGACTGCCTTTTTATATGGGCAAAGACAAACAGATCTACTTAAGTCATCTATAACCAGTAACTAATGTATGATAATTTAACTCTTCTACTATTATTACATTACAAAATCAATCGACGTTTTACCTTAAAGGGGACTTATTGCACAAAATGGACTTTCATGAACTTTTACCCATGATATGTGATTCGTTTAGTTCTATTTACATTGATTCATGCATATTTGTTTAATCTTGTATTGTCCTGCATTTGCGTCTTGAGTGCTCACAAAATCCCCTATCCCCTACCCCTGAATCATTCATGCAGGTTAAAAAATGCCAAGTAGCCAATTTTCAATAGTAAAAAAGTAATTGAAGGTAACCAATTTTAGACAAATATTATGATTTACAATGAACGAAATGTCAAATAACGATATGTATTTTATAGTTTCATACTAAATGCCCAAAAATATATAATATATCTTCTTTAATTTAACCATGTGGGATGACTGTGAACCTATATTCTTATTTCCAAGTGAATACTATCTTAACCAAGAACAATAGTACAATACAAAATACACTTATTGCAAACGTCAGCAATACAAATGGTTTCGGGGCCTTATATAAAAAGTCAGGCCACACAGGCTAATGGTTAAGGTGAAGGATCTATTAGCCCCATATGTATTTATTTGGTAAAACCGAGCTAAGGACTAGACTGTACTATATATGCTGAAATATGTTTTTGGTGTTTTGGAAAAAGTTAAGCACATAAGGGAAAACCTATGGACACCCAGTTTCTACACTGCATTCCCTTATCCAATCTGAGAAAATACTACAATATGAATTACTAAACTAAAACAACAATCCCATTCATTTCGGAACATTTTTGTAGAGATCTATACAGGGTAAGGTTGAGTTGAAATTATTTTACTTCATGTTTTGGTAATTGCAATAAGTGAAATCACAATTAAATCTGTATCATTTGTGATTAATCTTGTAACCTTATATTTGGACCATATTATCCTCACTCAAAAAACTAAAACTAAAAAAATCTTTAAGTTTCACTGTCCTGTTCGTATAGACATCATTTTAGGGACTTATGAAACTCATGGATACCCAGTACTGAAAGGTTATTTTAACTTTAAAGGACCCATATTACACTATTTTCTGATGTATGTTATAATGTTGTTTTCTCATCAAAAACATATCTGGAGTTGTGTTTTGTTTCACAATACAGGAATTGCTCCTCTACACAAACTTCTTACAACTTCACTAGAATCATTTGGATGATTTCAGACCTGGTATTGCCAGTCTCACCTGAACAAAAGATAAAAGGTAAAAGCTGTTAACTTGAAAACAACCATTTTATGACATCACAAGGTGGAACAGAGCATTTTGAGATTTGAAGATGTTGACAGACTAATAATAAAGGCTTACTCAAACATGTGTAAATGAAATACTCAAACATGTGTAAATGAAAAAAAAAACAAAAAACACTACTCCAGGTATGTTTTTGATGAGGTAACAACATTATAATATCCCGTAAAGCTCACAAGGGTCAATATTATGAAATATAGAACCTTTATATGATCTGTTCTGACATGTTCTTGTAATTAACATATTTACAAAGCTTGCCTAATATAAACTGAAGCCTATTCAAGTTACCTTATAGGCCTTTAACATCTAAACAAGTTTGATTTTAGCAGAGAACAGACAGTGTTTTGGTTTCATAATTTCCAAAAATTCAAAATTGTTTTCAGACATATTTCATCTCTTCTGGTCCAGTTTTGTGTAGCACTTTCCGCGGTGGGCCAAGCATAAGGAACGTGGATTTGTCCTGATCAAGGCGGATTACGCAGTGTTTATTTGGTAAATATTTCCCAATTGACTGGATTATCAAACATCTACTTCTGATTGGACATGCTCCGCTCGACCTGCTCCCATTATCCCTGTAAAAGAGGTATTTCATCTTTATTTTGGCCGTTATTTGATGATTACCAGAACTACTGCACATGTTCCACAGCTATGCTTGCAGCCTGACAGTAGTTTAGTGTCTTTTTATATCTTTTATATCTTATTACATAAACATTAATGTTGTGGAGGCACTGATCTGGGCTTCGGAGAGTCATTTCAAGTGCATTTTCATCTATTATTGTCCTCTTCAAAGATGGTACGTTTACAAAAATGCATTCCTTTGATGTAAAACATATTAAGATTGACAGTTTTGGAACACTTTTTTTTGATACCTCAAATCGTTGTTTCTCTTCTGTTATTTTCCAAAAGCAGGAAACAGTATTTTAACTTGTAATGTAGACATCATAAAATATATACATAAAAGGTGATTAAAATCCTTCTGTGAATGTTTAAAAGTGTAACATGTAACTTTTCTGGTGAATTGTCTTTCACCTGCTTGTTATTGTTTTGTCTGGACTGTTCCACTTTATGGCATTAAACCTAAAGGTCTGTGTCTGCTTTGGTCTTCTTGCAGTTATACCAGTCACAATTAAATTGTTTGAAATTTGATATATTGTAAAATACCACAATGGTTAAACAATATGCAATATATAATATTTAAAAGCATTTTGATATTTAAAATGAGTGACTCTATACAGGTCAAATGTTAAAGGTCCTATATTTCACAAAATTGACTTGTGATCTTTTAGCCCTGTTATAATGTTGTTACCTCATCAAAACCATACCTGGGGTACTGTTTTGTTTCATTCACACATATTTGAGTAATCCTTTATTATTAGTCTGTCTACATCTCCAAAGCTCAAAATGCTCTGTTCCACCTTGTGATGTCATGAAGCTGTAGTTTTCAAGTTAACAGCTACATTTTACTTTCAGTTCAGTAGAGATTCCAGGGCTGGAATGAGCCAAATGATTCTAGTGAAGGTGTATGGAGTTTAAAAACACAGAGGAGCACTTCCTCTGACATCACAAGGTGGAACAGAGTGTTTGCTATTTGAGAGAAGAACTCAGCCTAAATATGCAGGTTTTGTGTGTTAAACATGTGTCAATGAAACAAAACACAACTCCAGGTGTGTTTGTGATGAGGAAACAACATTATAACATAAACCCTTTAATGTACCACACAAAATGTATGTACAATAAATACTGAACCTCTAAAAACGATTGTTCATTCTGTCATGTTATGAAGTCTATGCAGTTATTACTGTGAGAGACCTGCTCATGCTCCAATTACAAAGTCAGTGGTTTAAACCTGCTGTTGTGTCCTTGGGCAAGCAATTTCACTCACCTTTGAATATGGCATGTGAGTGAGCGGTGGTCAGAGAGGTCACTGACAGATTGGCAGCCTCACTTCCATCAGTCTACCCCAGGGCAGCTTGAGTTGGCAACAATAGGGGCTTTGTACATCTGGAAAAGCGCTATATAAGATTTTTTTTTAATTGTTAATATAATGGTATCCCTCCATGAATAAAAAGGATAAGAAAAACTGGAAATACGTGAACTTTGAAAACCAGTGGGAATTATGAAAAGTATGAAAAGCATAAAATATAACAAAAGACTCATTGAAGAAGTCATGGATCATTGTACGTTCATCTTGCAGAAGATTGGGGCCAGCGCGTGTGAGCAAATGCTGCTATACTCAAATTTGATGTCACTGTCCTGATTCAGATTCAGTCAAACAGAATAAACGTAATTTGATTCATGCAGTCCCACCCAGGAGCAGCCATCTCCACCGCTGGCCCATTTTACACTTCAAAGCACCATTGACCGATTGCTTTTTCTGGTTCCCGAGGATTTGTACATGATTCGAGTCTGTAGAAACATCTGTGGTTTCTCAGTGGAGCTGGTGGACTTTTGACTGCACCTCGGGGAGCGCAGTACAGTGAGAAGAAGAACAAAGCTTACCTCTGTTTTACAAAGGTTAATGAGAATGGGTTCATCCAGACACTGTGTTTCTACGATGTTCTACACAACGCTGGCGTATTGCTGGTTACCTTTCCTCGCTGTATCATGTTGGCACTGTGAGCGTGGTAGTGTTGTACTGAAGTGTCTGGGGAGGGGGAGGATAAGGTCATAACAGCAAACATAGTATTTTGATCACTGCTTTTGGCCACTACCTGCAGTACAATAGTTACTTTAAAGCACGGTTCTTCATTAACCATATCAACTGTAAAAATGAGAAACAGGTCTAAACGCTAAGTTTCTTTGTAACCATATTTTAAGTCTGTTATAAATCTTTTTAGCATAATTTATTGATTGCATGGTCTTCTTTACCTTTGCGTTGAAACACGGTAATTTCCCAGTTGTTGTAATAATAATAATAATACATCAGACTTATATAGCGCTTTTTTTGACGCTTACATAAAAAATGGGTAACAATAGGAAAAAGTAGAAAAAGTGTGGGACAAATAAAGGTTTATCTTGTCTTATAAGAATCAAGGATGTCACACTACACAACGTCTGAGATTATAATTTGTAA
Organism: Taenioides sp. WSHXM2023; assembly: GCA_029959045.1. Taxonomy (NCBI): domain Eukaryota; kingdom Metazoa; phylum Chordata; class Actinopteri; order Gobiiformes; family Gobiidae; genus Taenioides; species Taenioides sp. WSHXM2023. Next base: position 19,705,716 of record CM057092.1, on the reverse strand, counting down.
AACAGCACACAAGGACACTGCGATGGTTCACACAATCCTGTGCTTGTCTAAGTGAATATCAGGCTCTAGGCTCCATGCAGTAAAGTCACATTAGTTGTATTTGTCAGCATAGGCTAGCAGTGATTTTGTATTTGGAAAAGTGAGTAGATGAAAAAGAAATTAGGAGATAAGGCCCCGCTCGGTTAGGCTCTTCTGCCATGCTCGTGTGAACTGTTGATCTGAGATTGGACATAGACACAGTGAGAGGAAGGCTCACTCTGCAACCACGATTCCAAAATATCAAACACACTAGACATCAATCACGGCTTCTCTTTAGACTCTCCTGTCTCATTCAACAGCTTACACTTACTCGCACTCTGCATTGATTCTAAGGATGAAGTGTCTTGCCCAAGGACACAATGACAGTCAGCATTCATCAGATTATAGGAAGAGCACTCTACTCTGTGAGCCACTGTCACTTCACTGCTGTCTCCGCACTGAAGGATATGCACAAAAATATGAAACTGAATCTGACTCTGCTGGAATGCTAATGGTCCTGGTCTCACGCCTGAACAGCAGCACATGTCAGTAGTATGTGAGTGATGTTAGCAGAGTATTTGGAGTATGCAGCGGTGCGGTTCTCAGGCATGTGGACTCATCATTACAGTGGGATTGTGCGGGTGTCAAACGTGCCTTGCTCCAGTCGCAGTGGCTTCTTAACCTTAGGAGTTGTGCTTACAGTAGTGCAACCCGATCCTCTACTACAGGAGAGTAGAGTGCGGCAGGCTCACAGATAACCCACAGACGTGACACTGACTGGAGCTCTGGCAGGGGCTCGTGCGTCACTCAGCACAGAGAGCGGACACAGGAGGAGGAGGGAGGAAGTAGGGCACCCAGGATGGCTTGAGTCAACAATAGCCTATAGTTAGTTGTAGTTATATAAGATCAGATAAGAAAGAACTCACGTCAAACAGGAAAATTTACACTTTAAAGCAGACCTATTATGCACAATCGACTTTACAGAGCTTTTAACCATGTTATAGTTGTTTCATCTTCTCATTGACCCTCTCAAAGTTTGAATAATCTTTAATCGCATATTTTCAAGACTCCGTATTGCCCATCAGTCTCTGCTTTCACTGCCACCGGCATACGCCCACTGCTCTGTACTTACTTCGTTATCCAATTACATTTTGATGCACATAGGATTAGACAGCGTTGTGTAGTCATTTTAGTACAAATGAAAAGAAAATCTCACTAGTGTGCAGCTACCTGCTCTTTGTTGTGAAGATGTTTATGGTAACGTCTGCTTCTAACGTGGAGTCAGCAGACTTGTTTCTTTTATCAAGTCATTTTAGATGAATATTGCGGTTTACATTGTGCAAATGACACATAATGATCCTACGGGTGTCACAGATTATAGCTATATAGCAGACAGAAGCACAATATGTCTTTTTTAACTAGTGTTAACAAAGCATGATGTCCAACGTTTAATTGGTATTGACCAACTAGTTAGAATGATTCAGGCTTAGTGACTAATTAATTAAAACCTAAACCCTAATTGTATGACTGTTATTTAGTAGGTAGTGGAACTTAATGGGTACTTACAATGGTACTCTATACTAACTATGCTGCGAATACTAACAAGTACTACTAGTTAGCCATTAATACTATAACCATAATTATACCAATGAGGAGTATCTCTTAAAGTGACTGTTTTGATTAAACATATGATAAATACAAGCATTAGAAGTATGCATTTTTTGTGTGTTATCTGGGCAAAATGTAATTACGTTTTTAATGTACAAACATATACAACTTAATGGGAACACTGCAGAAGGATAATGTGATCGTGAATATGTTAAAAGCACTGCAATAATAACAGAATTATGATAAGAAGTTGAATCTTTACAACGTGTTAAACATACAAAGACACTCACAATAACAAAACGGTTGAATTTTCGAGGTAAAAGATGATTCTAGACCCAGGTTTGATCTTGTATATAAATGGTCCCACTTCCACTTAAAAGCATTTGTGTTATAGTGAGGAAATTTTATTCATGCCCTAGAAAGATGGACTCCCTGTGGACTGCTTCTATTGTGGTGCTTCAATTTACTGTAAACACATCTGCTTCACTGCACTGCATAGCCTAAGAGTAAGTCTAAGATAATCTTCTATAGTAATCGTTTTCCAGATATTTGTGGGGAGTTGCATGTTTGGGTCCCGGTGACATTAAAAGGCCTATATTACGTTATTTTCTGATATATGTTATAATGTTGTTTCCTCATCAAAAACAAACCTGGAGTTGTGTTTTGTTTCATTCACACATATTTAACACACAAATTCTGCATATTTAGGCAAAGTTCTTCTGTCAAATGAAAAACACCCTCTTCCACCTTGAGATGTCATGTGGTAATACAAGAAGTGCTCCACTGTGTTTTTAAACTCTATACACCTTCACTAGAATCACGTATATTGATATGAATTTCAACCCTGGAATTACCAATCTCTACTGAACTAAAGGTAAAAGTTAGCTGTTAACTTGAAAACTACGGCTTCATGACATCACAAGTTGGAACAGAGCATTTTGAGGTTTGGAAAGGTAGGCGCACTTCCGGGTGTGTTTTTGATGAGGTAACAACATTATAACATGGCTTAAAGCTCAAGAGTCAATTTTGCGTAACATAGGACCTTTAAAGGATGTGTCAAATGCAGAGAACAAATCACAATTCAATATCGCAAAAGTCAATCTTCTATTTCTACTGATTTCTATTGTTCACATCCAACCTAAGGATAATGTTATGTTCAAATTCTGTAAGGTGCTGACAGTGCTGAAAGTTTTGGAAAAGTATCGACATTTTGACAAGCATAATGTTTCAATTGTAGGATTCTTCAGTGCACATTTTAGACATGCCAAGGAGGATAAAAACATGACAGAAGAATTAAATATGAACTGCTAAACCAGTACAAGAATCCCATGTATTTAGGAACATATTTGTAGAGGAGGTCCAAACTACAAGGTTAGATTAGGTTAAGTTATGATGGCCAATGTGGAAATCCATTTGTTTAAACTTAAAATGCCCCAGCACCTGGAGCCAGTCACTGATCAGTGCTAGTGCAGCCTCTGTAGCTCAGTGAGGGAATTCTGGAGGTTCTGAGCTTTCACTCTGTCCACATACTGGGAATAAGAACAACTTGTATTTGTCCTCTGTATGTAGGTCGGGATTGTGACATCGCACATCGAGTAATGTTGTTAAACTACAGTTCAATTAATCTTTCAATCCTAGTGCACAGTTAAGTAAAGAACAAACTTGGTAGCACTGGTACATTTACCTACACAGACTATAACATGTTTCAAATATTCTTTAACATTGAGCTACCCATTCCAGTCCCGAGTACAGTCGTGCATTGTGATGTGGAAGTTCCTGTGTCACTTCCCTCTTCACATGAGTGGAGTGACTGTGGCTTGTGCGTCATCACAACATATGAGCGTGTTTACAGTCAACGGCACTGTCAGTCAGGCCATACTGAACATGTCTGACGCTCTGTGTGAACCAGCTGCTGTCCCATACACTAGAATACAACCACCAGCTGTTTACACTGAGGCACTGCACTGGATCAATGAGCACTTTCCTTATGGGACTAATGAAGTGGATGTAAACATGATGCTCTATGTGGAATTGTTTTGTGAAAGAGCTGTCAGCTAATTTCAATTAAAAGGAAAATAGTGTGTGGATATATGGGATTATCCAGTGCACACATGTTTTTCTCACTGTCCTGTTCAGAGGTTGCCATGGTAGGTATTGATTGATCTATTATTATTAGTTGCCGTTCTCCACCATACTACCTACTGTCATTATCTAGTGCACTTGCATATGACCTTATTGGACAAGAAATTCTCATTATGAGTATGTATCTCACAAAACATGTAATATTGTGACCCTATCCATAATACTTATGTTTAATGGCCTGAACTTGTATGTTATTATATTCACAGAACTGTAGTTATTTTGTAAACACACTGTAGCCTGATGATAGGATACATAATACAATACAATATAAGATGCAGAAATGGTTTCTGCTTCCTGTATATGTTATATGCAACATTTTGAGGACTTTTCTTATTCAGATATAATATTTTGTTTTATTTTGTTAATCGGTATGGTAACAGTAAACCTGGATAGCAAGATGAATACTCGTCATGTGAGGTGTGACCACTGGTGGTTCAGACCAGTTATAGAGCAGCATTGTGATTTGAGCGCAGGTCAAAGGTGAAACATTCAAACACATCAAAACAAACACGGTAACGGGGGCAACTTCAGCCTATTTTATTTTTGAAAAATGTGCAGAGGGAAATGCTTTGTGGTAGAGAAAGAAGTCTGTGCTTTTCTCTTAAAGGGCCCATATTACGCTATTTTCTGATCTATGTTATAATGCTGTTTCCTCATCAAAAACATACCTGGAATTGTGTTTTATTTCATTCACACATGTTTACCACATAAACCAAATGCATATTAGGCTGAGTTCTTCTACCAAACTGAAAACACACTGTTCCACCTTGTGATGTCATACACAGGAAGCAAAACTCAACTCATTGTTACTCAAACATATGTGAATGTTTGAGTAACATTCAAACATGTGTGAATGTTTGAGTAAGCTTTGGAGTGGTTTGCAAAAACAACTCCAGGTATGTTTTTGATGAGGTAACAACATTATAACATGGCTTAAAGCTCACAAGAGTCAGTTTTCAGAGTCAATACCAAAAGTTTAATTTCTCTGCTTATACAGCTGTTGTGATGCTGTGACCAATCAGATTCAAATATTTGTCATGATGTCATGATGTTCCTGGTCACTTTCAGCCCTTCCAGTGGATACCTCCATTCAGGGAGCATAACACATAACACATAACCTGAAGCCAGCCAGGTTGGCAATGACCCTCATTTTTCATCATTCTAAACCCATGAATACATTTCTGTTATCTATAAACTATTAGCGTGGTCCCTTAAGATGCACCAGTGCTCTGTAGCATTGACCTGCCCTGAGCCTGGCCGCCCTCATTTACTCTTATATAAGTGTGTTCCATTATCTCCTATGGCCCTGTACAGTGTGTTTATGTAGATGTGCGCTCATTACCTGCTGTCTAATGATGTATGGCTCACTTGTCTTTAAGGGTGTGTACACATGTGTATGATGGATGAGGCTGTCAGTCTACCATTAGCATGGCTCACACTTTTCATTCACAAATGTTAAGTGTTGTAGCCTGCCCTTTATCAGTCCGTCTATAGCGTCACCCTCACATACTTGTGTTTATTTATGCATGAGAGAAAAGCCTTTTATAAAACAGCTCTACAATACAGTGTGCACTTAACACTAATGTCTTTCACTGCAATAGAAATGTCAATATATATGCATTGAATGGATTGGATGTGTAGGCTAAATATAGATAATGGATTGTGTGTATACATATTGCATTGTAAATAGTAGTATGATGTAGATGTGCCTGCACAGTGTGCATGCATTGTTGAAAAATTAGAACGTAGACCTTCAATCGATGTTTGTCCATATAGTTGAGCAAAAATTGTTTTGGCCCTGTACAGATATATACAGATATATTCTCAAGTATATGGCTGACAATGGACAATTGACTGATTTCAGATGTGAAAGTCAGAGTTGTTTTTCCGACTTGTGCAAGCATTCATGTGCATTTTTGAACTCAGAAAAACATTTTCTCAAGTTCTCAAGGACCACATTCCTGGTAAAGGAATGAAGATCTTTTCATGGACATTATTGCTTTGCCTGTGATGTTCCAAGGTATGGCATTAAACACATTCATCTTCATAAAAAACAAGCACATGACACCACCAAGCCAGGTTACTCAGGCAAGCTTGCTCACAGTAGAATGTTTTTTGGCAATACGAATATGTATATTTCGATAAATGTGGAACATTCCAAGCAAAGCAATAACATCTCCATCAAAACAAGCAGGTGACAGACATCCCACCCCCATCAAACGTACATAGCCACCTTTAAGAACCATAAGTTTTACTTGACTGCTGACTTCGAGACCATCCTGCCACTAATGTTACAAGACCAAAGGAAAAAGGGGAACAGAGCAAGTGAGTGTGGTGTGGCGCTGTTTATTTAACATAGTGATTATGATCGGACAAGGTGAAGGCAGCGTTTTTACTGAGGGTGTGATCCTCAAGACAGGAACAGAGGAAGGACAGGCCAGGAGGAGCAAGGGTGTGAGGAGGAGGAGGGGGGCATCTGAAACGAGAGATAGAAAAGAGCAAAAACCAACAACATCTGGGAGCCATCAGCCAGTGGAAGGAAAAACGCTGGTCTCAGCTTAAAACCTGGCCCCTCTACACTGACTGCCTCCTCGTCTGCTTCATATGATCCAATCGTCCTCTCCCCAAAGATCTAACACCAGGACGAGGGAGGGGAATCCAGATACTCCCTCTGCATAGATGTACATGGAGACAATTAGAAGACTTGGGGGTGTTTCTGTGGTAGAAGTTGCAGTTGTCATAGTAGCTGAAGTAGTAGCATAAAAGTATTAGTATTCTTAGACTTAGTATGGCCATAGTCATTCTAGTAGTTGTACATGGAGACAGTTTGAAGACTTGGGGTTGTATTTTCGGTAGTAATTGCAACTGTAGTACTAATTATACATCTAGGGACTGCAGTGTAATACTCAGAATAGTTGTTCTGATATAGTAGTATGGGTAATATTAGTACTCACAGTCCGGGGAGACTTTTGGATGGTTTAGATTAATGTACATAGTATAGTAATATATATAGTAAAATATAGTGAATATATTGGTAGAGCTGCCAGAGAAGATGATTTATGAGTGCTGTTTAATCCTGAGGTAGACTTGGTTTGGTCTTGTTCTAGTCCTGCATAGTCCTTATTTAGTTAGGCCAGGTGTAGCTACAGGTTTAGTCCCAGTATATCCAAATTCAGATGTGTAGGAATGCTGTAGGTAACATAAATAATAATAATAATAATAATAATAATAATAATAATAATTTATGTTTATTATTAATGGTAGTAGTAGTAGTAGTCGTCGTCGTCGTAGCGGATTTGGGTTTGTTTCTTTGGCAGTAGTTGAGATGTAATGATACATGTAGTAGTGATGTAACTGTAGTCATAGTAGTTCCTGCAGTTGTAATCATACTACTAGTCATAATACTGATAGTCATAGTAGTAGTAGTAGTAGTAGCAGTTTGGGCTTGTTCTAGTTCTACATACAGTATTCCTAATCTCATCTGGGTCTAGGTCGGGTTTAGTTCCAGGTTTAGTTCCAGACTTAGTTTGGATGTGTGTGAATTTAAACAGTAACATCCATTTGTATCTATACTGACTGCCTATTCACCTGCTTCTTATGATCCCGTTGTGTCTCCCTCAAGACATAACACCAGGAGGAGGGAGAGGCTGCGTGATACTCCCTGTACACAGATGTTGTGTAGAGCACTACAGTGAAGGATAACATCTGAAGTATGCTGTAAATGCCATGGGTATGTCCTTATAGATTTATAGGAGATAGTAACATACAACTCTGTGTTATGTTTCAAGTGTTAGAAGAAGTGCCTTACTTTCAAGTGTCAGAGGAACACTGTAGAACACTTCCATACATGGAGACAATGGGAAGATTTGGGTTTGTTGGCTTGGTAGTTGTAATAATAATTGTAGTAGTAGTGACAGTAGTAATAGTGGTCATTGTAATAATAGTAATCATAGTAGTCATAGTAGTAACAGTAGTCATAGTAGTAGTTGTAATAGTAGTCATCATCAACTTTTTCGGTGTAGTGTACGTCCCACTATGCCATGCTACTATTGTCTACACAGAGTTGACATTGTTTAGCCAAAAATGTTCCACAGTATCAAAGTATTAAACTTATCTATCCCCTTAAAGGTCCCATATTACACAAAACTGTCTCTTGTGAGCTTTAAGCCATGTTATAATGTTGTTACCTCATCAAAAGCATACCTGGAGTTGTGTTTTGTTTCATGCACACATGTTTGAGTAACCCTTTATTATTAATCTGTCTACATCTCCAAAGATGCTCTGTTCCACCTTGTGATGTCAGATTGTAGTTTTCAACTTAACAGCTACCTTTTATCTTTTGTTCAGTAGAGATGGTCAATTTCAGGGCTGAAATGTGAATGTGAATGCTCAAACTGTCCATCACTGCACTGTACACAATCATCTGAGTCACTTTATTGTAGTAATATTATATATTACTATACTGGAGTCACTTTAACTGCTGTTTGTTCACTGCTCAGAATCAAAGACACTTATTGTGCAACATTCCTGTGCCTTTAGCTTTACACTGTTGTGTTTTTCAGTTGATTGTAAATACTTATTATTATTTATCTTGATTTTGATGCATGCTCTTATTTTCCTACTGTTTCTGAAACTTGCGTTGTGACACTGCAATTTCCCCATTGTGGGACAAGGATTATCTTATCTTATCTTATCTTATCTTATCTAAATGATTCAAATGATTCTAGTGAAGATGTATGGACTTTAAAAACATTGCGGAGCACTTCCTGTATTACCAAATGGCATCACAAGATGGAACAGAGTGTTTTCCATTTGAGAGAAGAACTCAGCCTAAATATGCAGGGTTTATGTGTTTAAACGTGTGAATAAAACAAAACACAACTCCGAGAATGTTTTTAATCAAATAACAATATTACAACATAGATCAGAGAATAAGTTGCAAAGAGCCACAACAACCTTCCTTATACCTATTCTTCCTATATAAAACCAGTTTATAGGAGAATAGTTGGTTGATGGTTGCATATGTTGAGAGTTGCATGGCTGTGGAGTTTGGGCTGTGGTCAGAGGGTGCGAGGAGCTCTGTGTGGCATTGGGCCATGTCTGCACAGTCAGGCTACGGCTCATGTGAAGTCATTAGCACAACTGTCAGTCAACCAGGGCTGGAAAGGGCAGGGCTTCCTCCTCCACAGCAGCTATCCAAAAAGCTTGCACGATTTCATGTCTACAGTTATCATTTAGAAGTTGAGTAGATGTGCATGTTATAGGATAACATAAAGTAGTCCGAGAGTTGGAAGAGGCATGAGGCTGGATGTCTAACGCAGGAGAAGCTTATTATATACCATGAGTATGGGACCCGGGACCAAGATATGTGATAGTTTTATCAAACTGGAATGGTTGTTGTAGACTTAGACAAACTTTATTGATTATTTGGACACAGTAGCTCACACATCACAATATATTATAATAAGAAAGAGCAACAATATTAATGGCAAGAGTAAATTCAAAATAATAATAGTACGAGTAAAAACAATATATAGAAATATAGTAATACAAATATATCTCAGCTAAGATAACAGAGTAAGTTGGCAGTGTGGGGTTGCCTGGCACAGTCCAAAAATGCAATTTCTGTATCAGTGTAGATGCGTGGAAATCACACAAAATGTAGTTTACAGCCACAATCCAGGACAATCCAATGTAGGGCTGGGTTATATGAGGATAATTAGACAGTGATCTCATCTAGCTCATAATTTCGATGATATTGACATCAGTGAATCAGTGTTTTTCTGCTCAATGCTGTTCTGTGTTTAAACAGATGTTTTTCCAGCCACTCCTTCTGTTGTTCATGTCATGAGCTGAGTGAGTGACAGGTGGATTTAGCCAATCACAGGGACGTGTGAACTTTGGGTGGATGAGATCCATCCTCAGTATCTTAAGTCTCTGGATGTTGTGGGGCTGTCTTGGCTGATATGTCTCTGCAACATCGCATAGTGGTTGGGGACAGTACCTCTGGACTGGCAGACTGGGGTGGTGGTCCTTCTGTTTAAGAAGGGGGACTGGAGGGTGTGTTCCAAGTACAGGGGAATCACACTCCTCAACCTCCCCGGTAAGGTCTATTCCAGGGTATTGGAGAGGAGAATCCAACCGATGGTCGAACCTCAGATTCAGGAGGAGCAGTGTGGTTTTGTCCCGGCCGCGGTACACTGAACCAGCTCTATATTCTCCATCGGGTACTCGAGGGTTCATGGGAGTTTGCCCAACCAGTCCACATGTGCTTTGTGGATCTGGAGAAGGCATTCAACCGTGTCTATCCTGGGGTCCTGTGGGGAGTGCTCCGGGAGTATGGGGTCCAGGGCTCTTTGCTAAGGGCTGTGCGATCCCTGTATGACCGGAGCAGGAGCTGTGTTCTCATTGCTGGTAGTAAGTTGGACCTGTTTCTGGTGCATGATGGACTCCGCCAGGGCTGCCCTTTGTCACCGGTTCTGGTCATTGTATTTATGGACAGAATTTCTAGGTGCAGTCAGGGGCTGGAGGGGATCCGGTTTGGGGACCACAGGATCTCATCTCTGCTGTTTGCAGATGATGTTGTCCTGACGGCTTCATCGGACCAGGACCTTCAACATGCACTGGGGCGGTTTACAGCTGAGTGTGAAGCGGCTGGGATGAGGATCAGCTCCTCCAAATCTGAAGCCATGGTTCTTGACCGGAAAAAGGTGGCTTGCCCTCTCCGGGTGGGTGGGGAGTCCCTGCCTCAAGTGGAGGAGTGCAAGTATCTCGGGGTCTTGTTTACGAGTGAGGGGAGGATGGAGTGTGAGATTGACAGGCGGAGCGGTGCAGCGTCGGCAGTGCTGTGGTCCCTGTAACGGACTGTTGTGGTGAAAAGGGAGCTGCGCTGAAAGGCAAAGCTCTCGATTTACCGGTCAATCTACGTTCCTACCCTCACTTATGGTCATGAGCTTTGGGTAATGACCGAAAGGACAAGATTGCGAATACAAACGACCGAAATGAGTTTCCTCTGCAGAGTGGCTGGACGCTGCCTTAGAGACAGGGTGAGGAGCTCAGTCACACGGGAGGAGCTCAGAGTAGCGCCGCTGCTCCTCCACGTTGAGAGGAGACAGTTGAGGTGGCTCAGGCATCTGTTGCGGACGCCTCCTGGTCGCCACCCTTGGGAGGTGTTCCGGGCATGTCCCACCGGGAGGAGGCCCTGGGGAAGACCCAGGACACGCTGGAGGGACTATGTCTCTCAGCTGGTCTGGGAACGCCTTGGGGTCCCCCCGGAGGAGCTGGAGGAAGTGTCTGGGGTGAAGGAAGTCTGGGAGTCCCTGATTAGACTGTTGCCCCCGTGACCCGGCCCCAGATAAGCAGAAGAAAATGGATGGATATATGTGTGCGTGTGTGTGTGTGTGTGTGTGTGTGTGTGTGTGTGTGTGTGTGTGTGTGTGCGTGTGTGTGTGATTTAGGCTTCAAGAATATTCATAAATAAATATTTGATGCTATAAGCCAAAACGAATGAGTAAAATTGAATACAACAAACTTCTAGCTGGTCGGAAATCCCATTATATATCACTCTTTAAATATTGACCAAAAAGTAGTAATACTCCCATTATATATCGTGCATTATAATATTACACTATACAACCATGTACAAAAACAGAGCTGGATTATCATCAGAAGTGACAATGAAAGATTACAAATCAACATTCATGTCAGGACAAGACAGAAATGACATTTTATATGAAGCATTTGGACAGCGCTTCTTTCAATCACATTTGTAACAAGTCCAATTTCTGCTGTAATCCTCTCCAGAAGACACACATTTATATGGAAATTGTTGTGCGAGACCATTAGAATGGTCATTAAAAAGGGACAGATTGGAAAAGATTCAGGGATGACCCCACTAGCGCCTTCATCCCACTAGCCGATTGCTTGCTTATGTGATCTTTTATACTGTTATTTTACTCATCATAGAAACTAGCAATGTGACAAATAGGGCTGGGAATCACAGGCCCCTTCACAATTCGATACGATACACAATACATGGCTCATGATACGATATTATCACGATATGGTGATACATGTGACAATCAATATATATTGCACATATTGCATTAACACATTTTAGCAACAATATTTCTTAAAAAGTTAATATTTCTTAGCAAAGTAAATATGAGCTCAATTTTGGGTATTCAAACTACATGAATTATTAATAAAAGTGAGACCTGTTTTACTCCCACCAAACGCAAGGGCTAGGGAGTCAGCTGCAGTTATCAATTACCAGTAAGAAATTAAAAAGCAAAGTCACTTAAAAAATGGAAACAAGAGTCTGATATGAAAAGTCTCAGCTATCGTTCAATATTTGTCTTTCTACTGTGGATGATAAAGATAAGATAAAGATAACCAATGTTCATATTTTAAAATCTATAGAATTATCTATTAATTTTCACTGAAGAACAAACAAACACACACAAAGTTGTATTAGTTGTATTTTTAATGATTTTTTTATTAGATTTTTTTTTTTAATGATTTTTTATTGTGCAGTGTCTCTGTCAAATAAATAAATAAATAAATAAATATTGAGCGTACAACATACAGCAATATCTTTGGGTTCATTGCTAATTTACTACCCATTGTAGCTTATTAGTTTGTTTAAAAAGACACATCTGATGCACGAAGGACAAACTGGGAGAGACAATCAATCATTGCCAAATATCAGGACTTCTTTTAACCAATATTTGAAAAAATCTAAAATGTAGCTGATATAAATATTAGCACCTATATACGCTATCCCTATAAAATCTCATGAAAAACGTTACATTTCAAACCCCAGTGTATGTCCCAGGACTCGTCCGCCTGGTGGACAGGTAAAGGTCATGCCTCTGGAGGGCTGCACTGAAACAACAATAGTACATACAGCCCAGGCTTATTTCTCTGTGTAATACCTCTCCCATAAGAGCCCAGGTTTCATAGACTTAGATCCACTCAACTCCCCCTGACCCGCTGACCTCAGTGTAATGGGAAAATTCATGAGGGAGGACCTGTGCTGATCCACACTGCTTTCTCATGAGGGAAGTGTGTCAGATACAGGCAGATTACAGGTGACACTATGGGACCGTGGCCTAACATTTTGGAAAGAAGGAGCAAATTTAAGTATCTAAGTAATAAGTAGTAGGCCTATAGTGCACAGCAAAAAGTTGGATGTTAACATATCCGAAAATTCCGTAACCCTGAAATGATCAAAGGGCCCATTAAAATGAGAGCTACAGTAACACAATCCAACACAACACACGATTCAAAGTCGTCTTAAAAGAGCACCATATAACTCTGCTTCTCTCCATAGAGATATATTTTATCCTTATTGCCTGGAATGTTCCCCAGTATGGCATTAACTGTATCTGTCTTGCATTTATTTGATTTAAGATGTTTTGAAATACCTTGAAAAAAATGTATTCCTACTGTGATTTGGCTTGCATCTACCCAGATCTGACCTGTGCAGCATCACCTGCTTGTCTCCATGACACTGGATAATTTTAATGTCATTATGGAATATTCTAGATAAAGCAATCAGAAAACTTATATAGACTTAGACTTAGACTTAGACAGACTTTATTGATCCACAAGGGAAATTACTTGGACACAGTAGCTCACATATTACAATAACAAAGAGTAAAAAAAAATAAAAAATAAAAAATAAAAATGTTCTGTACTGTGGTAAACTGTATACTAAGGAGAGTAACAACTACACTGTGAAATAAACCATGTAAATATTAGTGTTAAAGAGCCTATATTTTCTGATCTACAGTGTTGTTTCCTCGTACCTGAGATGCTCACTGTGTTTTTAAACTCCAAATATCTTCACTAGAATCATTTGGATAATTTCAGCCCTGGAGCTGCCTGTCTCTACTGAATAAATGGTTGTTAACTTAACAAGTACTGCTTCATGACACCACAAGCTAGAACAGAGCTAGAACATGTAGACAGACTAATAATGCAGGATTATTCAAACATGTGAATGAAACAAAACACAACTCTGGGTATGTTTTTGATGAGGTAACAGGAGTCAGTTTTGCATCATAGGACCTAGTTACAGTGGATATTGAGCTGGTGGAGAAGCAGATCTTATATTTACACTACTTAACCTAGTACGGAACATAATAATATTCCAAAATCCTCATACTTTTGCCTAAACCCTGTAACTGTCAAACTCTATAATTACTCATTTCATGATGCTCATCTCCATTAGTCCTGGGATGATTTTTCCATGCATCGTGCACTGACCTACTTCCCTGCTCCCCTCCCCCAAACCCCCTTTCCGCTCTTCATTCATCTCTACCGTATCTCCTCCTCCCTCGTCTCCAATTATTACCAGCTATACCGCGTTTATAAAGGTGAGAAGGAAACCAGGCCATCGTGGCTGTCATGAGAGGTACTGGGAGGTATACTGTAGATGGACAAACTTGAGCTCTGTCTGCGTCGCTCGGGCTGGATGACAGTCACAGAGTCATGTCTTATTCAGTGGGTTCATCCATTATGCACAGGCCAGAGGAGTGCTGAGAGGCACGGGGCTGCAGAGGGAGACTTCACTGTTCTGTCCTAACATAACTGTGGCCAATGTAGAGACCTTCTCATCAGTGTCACTGTGAGGCCATGAGGAAGGTAGTTATAGTCGCGTGTCAGCTGTGAGAGGTTATGTAGATCGTATAGTACTGGAAATGTACACCTATTGTGCTTGTGTCTGGTATATAGTTAGAATCTGTGACACCCGTGGATCATTATGTTATAGTTTGCACATTTTAAATTGTAATATTGATCTAAAACAACTTCCGTGTTAGAAAACTCCAGTGCGAAGGGGTGGCTGATGTAGCTGTAAACATCATCGTGTATCTGTCGACCCCTCCTATGGAGAGATGCACATCATGATAGCGAGTAGCAGGTTTTTTTCCTTCCATTTGAACCAAAATGACTATGTGATGTTGCCAAACCCTACGCGTATCATCGATACATGATCAAGAAAATTGGAGAAGGAAGTAAGTACAGAGCAGGGGGAGTATGCTGGTGGTGGTGAAAATGGGGGTTGAATGGCAATATGGAGTCTTGAAAATAAGCGATTAAAGAACTTTGAGAGGGTAAATGAGAAGGGGAAACTATAACATGGCTCATTGGTCACCCATCATTTTGAATAAAATAACATGTCTCTCATCTTAGATTAACAGTTTAGTGCTTTGCTCAATGATTCTACAGAAATACACAATGTTTTTCAGTCCCCTGTGATATTTTTTTTCCCTTTATTTTTCCTTATAAGCAGCCATATTTGTTTTATGGAAGGACCATGTATGGTATTTAACATACAGTATATCTATTTCAATGTGAACAAGCAGATAACGCTATCAGGTCAAGCTACAGGTCAGATTTGTGGAGAGGGAACCCTGCTTCCAGTAAGAATGTATGTTTTTATAGATAACTACTATCTGCTTAATTCTCCTGTGTCCAAAACCCCTGAATCCAGAATTAACCATCTCTTCATATAAGCAGATAATTGGAGGGTTAGATCAACATGGGGTTATAGAGGATTTTGGAGGTTTGCCATGCAGCTTGTAGTTTACCTTAAAGGTTCTATATTACAGAAAACTGACTGTTTTGTTGTGTTTTGTTTCATTCACACATGTTTGAGTAATCCTACATTTTTGGGGTTTCTACATCTCCAAAGCTCGAAATGTTCTGTTCCACCTTGTGATGTCAGGATGTCTTGTGATGTTTTTCAATAGATTGGCAATGGAGTTTAAAAACACAGTGGAGCACTTCTTGTATCATCACAAGGCGGAACGAATGCTTTTAGTTTGAGAGAAGAACTCCACCTAAATATGCAGGGTTTGTGCGTTAAACATGTGTGAATGAAACAAAACACAACTCCAGGTATGTTTTTGATGAGGAAACAACATTATAACAGAGATCAGAACATGGACCCAGAATGTGGCTGGACAAAAAGACAGTCTAAGTTTATGTCAAGTGTTATTCCAATCTAGGTCAAATTACATTTAACTTTATACATAAGACTTACAGCCCAGTGATTGATTTCTTAGTGTTGATTTAAATACATGACAAAACTGACATTGGACCAGCATGAATCCTTCTCTGGTATTTACCCAAACCTCCTTTTCTAGTCATGGCTGTAATGCACGCTTTCCTCTGATGTGATAGAGCGCGCAGCAGGGACCAAAAAGCACTATAAACATGACAGACGGAGCTACAGGAGAACTGATTTACAAAAGGAAGAGATGCATCGGACATAAAGACATAAGGTTATCTGTGTTTGGCTCCTGTGAAGAAAATATCCATTATAACAAAATATAGTCTAAATGTTGTGTTGCCATGACAGCAGGGCTGAGTATCACAGGGTCTTTCACAGTTCAATGCAATACATGGCTAATAATTTAAATAATAATCTTCTTGTTAAAAATATAGTAAAATAAGTGGATGTGCATATGATTGTATATAATATTTTAATAATATTTCTGTGATAAAGTGCCAGTACACATTTTTTCTATGTATTTGAGCAAAATCTGTCCTGCCCCAGTGCAGATGTATTCTATAAGCAGCTCTTGAGGTCAAAATAAGAGCGTACTATGCTCTGGTCTCTGAAAGTTGTGAAAAAAAACAAAAAACGGTACACGTTTAATAGTCATATATTAATAAAATAAATGAAATACATTTTGAAAATATTGTGTTGTGTGTATTATTGTGAAAAAGTGCTTTGTTTTGGTGTTTCTCTGTGCTGCAGTTGTAGAGTGGTGAGTGTTCCCATATGAGGACATGCAGCTGCAGAGGGGCTCAGACACTGAGGTGGGCTGAGCTCAGATGAAAGAGACAGAGCCAGAGTCAGTGTGACGTTTACATTTGTTCTGACGAGAGGATGAGAGGAAGAAGAACAGGCTACTCCAACACTGTTTATATGCGTGTAGAGACTGGCCATGTTTACACACACACACAAAATCTGATCGTTATCTGATTTCTGGAATGATCAGATTATTGAACTGTCATAAAGTCACATCGGATGTGAGTAATCATATTTCTGACAGGTTTAGACAAGGAAAGAAGGGCAAATGAATGTGGCAAAATCAAAACTGAAAGGGAAAATATTAAACATTGAAAGAAATATTTTAAAATTCATTGTACTGTAAAAAACAACGGTTACTCTAAAGATTCATTAAAGGGACTATGTGTACCTGTCCTCTTACAGTATTAAAAATGTTATTATAATCACAACTGAATGCAGGTTGCCAGTGCCTGTGACTGCAGATAAAGTATACGTTTTTCACATTGTCAGTATATGGACAGTATGAGGATAGACCACGTCTCATGTTAAAGCTCACGTCACCCGGTGTTTCTGATGACCCGATTTCTGCATGTAAACACCACAAATACATCTAATTACTGGGTTCTCATTATTCTTGTTATCTGCTTTCACTGCTCATTTAATTGTGCCCAATGAGTGTGTCAGGGTTTTTTACACCATTTTAAATAAACAATTAAATGTAACATGTTCATATGAAAACCTCAATAGTGTACCCATGTTGTTATAATACTCCCTACATTAGAAGCATGGCCTTAAACTTAAATGAACAATACTACCACATGTGTCGAATGTACATGTGTCTGGGCCCTGTAATGACGGTAAATAATTCTCGGGCTGCTTCTACAACACATGCGAAGTGTTTGACAAAGCTCACCAAAAGGAGACATTACACAGAGAATACTATAGGCAAAGCACTCACAAATCATGTCGTCTCAACTCTTTAAGATTATGGCTGGCTCCTAATACATTTTGACAATTTCTTGACATGCAAAGGTGAAAATAACCACACTCCCACTTAAGTACTTCAACAGATCCCACGCCACAACCAAAAGTGTAGTAGTTTGCACAGCAGCAACATTTGTGTTACCATAGTTACTCACTCTAAAGTACCTGCACTTCAAAACTACTTTCAGAGGAAGGCCTACTAGGGACCAGTCATGTTAACAATGAGAAGACACCCTTTCCATTCAATAAACAACTGACATTTCTATAATATAGCCTCAAGAACATGACATCAAGACTGAACCAGGTCTTCAAGTGCACTAGAATATGCCTAAATCTGGACATAATCATGGAAAGCTACACGTCAACCAGCATCTCCAAGTACTTACTATAAATTCAGACTAAAAGAAATACAAAGGCCATGTATGAACTAAATACATTAAAGGTCCTATATACACCAAATTGATTCTTGTGAGCTTTAAGCCTAGTTATAATGTTCTCACGTCCTCAAAAACGTATACCTGGAGTGTTTTTGTGTTTTGTTTCATTCGCACATGTTTGAGTAATTCTGCATTATTAGTCTGTCTGCATCTCCAAAGCTCAACAAGTTCCACCTTGTGATGTCATGAAGCGGTAGTTTTCAAGTTAACAGCTACCGTTTACCTTTTATTCGGAAGAGATTCGCAGTTTGAGGGCTATCGTCCAAATTATTCTAGTGGAGATGTATGGAATTTTACAAACACAATGCTGCACATGACATCACAAGGTGGAACAGAGCATTTTCCAGTTGAGAGAAGAATGTTAGGTATGTTTTTGATGAAGAAACAAAATTATAACATACTTCGAAAATAGCCTAATATTGGCCCTTTAAATTTTAAAGATCTACAGTATATCGGAAAAAGTATCACAATGGTTGTTTTGGGGATATGCAAATTATGTATAATGGATAGGCGTAATATTTTCTGAATACTGTCCATGTCATATTCATTTTTGTCAATATCGCCCACCCCTACCCAAGAACAACCAACCAGAAGTAGCTACAAAAAAACAAAACAATTTAATATCTTGCCTCTTTCTACTAAATCTCATAATTTGTTATTTTTGGATCATCGGATATCAGCCTCTGCAATAGAATTACACAATTGACTCATAAAAAATAATAGGCAGAATTGACAGTGAGGTCCCAACGCCATCATGAAAATCCTTGTTAAAGTATACACTTCTAATAAACTGTACTAATAGTCCACATGATGGTCATTAATCTAAAGCGTGGTGCGCTAAGTTGAAATTCACACAGTTAATCACAGTGTTTCCTTTTGGCAGAGTTAGACCATAGACTTAGGGAATACAGATAGAGTAGACTTATAGCCCTGTGAGCCTAATGCGTGATACAAAATGATAATAAAACAATGAGTGGATGGAAACTAGCAGACCACACAGTGAGCATGCAGCCATTTTGACAGATCACCACAGCCAGACCAATCACATTTCAATGATGAATGGTTTTAATCATGGCACAAAGCGGAGCCTACTCAAGCGCTCAGTTAAAGGGGAAGTGACAGACATATATTCTATGATAAAATAGGGGCTAAATAATCCAATTGAATACTTACTAATCTGCATTGAGTTCCTGCATATACTGTAAGAAGTCAGTGCACTCCTGGGTTAGCTATATTGCTACCATGCAAGTTAGCAATATTTAGCTATTTTTTAATTAATTTGAGTTAGATTGGAAAAATCAATTAAGATAAACATGTCACACATTCTTTTAAAAGGTACAGTATTTGATTTTAATTTAAAAAAATTATCAAATTATATTTAAAAAAAAAAAAAAAAAAAAGCTTGTACTGACTTTTTTTTCTTAATTACAAAAAAAAATAGACATGATAGCCAAGTTGTTTATGTTATAATTTGATGTTGTGGTTCTTTTGACAATTGTCCAATCAGAAAGCAGAATGAGCCTCACATGGGTTATTTGGGTTGCCAATTTCAATGCTGAAATCCACTTTCACTTTGTTTAAACCTAAAATGTCTCTCTCTGATCTGAATAGTCACTCCCTAAACTCCAGTACTGATCCTGAATCAGTGCTAGTGCAGCCTCTGCAGCTCAGGGAGGGAATTCTGGAGGTGCTAAGCTTTCACATGAGACATGATCTGTTCATATATACTGAAAATGACCACAAATGTGTATGTTCTGTACAGTTTAGCACTGGCAACTCATGTTCAGACAGTGGCGGACCGTGGCCTCGGGACCTGGGCCAGCTGCCCAGCTTTACAGATGTAAGGGTCTGATGCCAAAGCCATCATATACAGCCTCTCACCCTGTGCACTCACCTGCGCACATGTCTTCACCGCTGTTGTCTTCAGCAGACAAGTACTTTCACACATGTTGGCTACATGTCGCCATCCGATGCATAATCCAACCATGAAAGTAAAAATCCATGAATCCAACAGTTCATTCATTCTGTAGCCACGTTGTTTTAGATGTTCTTCTGATTATTTCATTACAACTAACTTAGGAAACAAACTGCTCCTCTTAGAAAAATAATCCCATTATTTGTCAAAAAAAAAAAATGAAAGCGTATTATTTTTCTTTCAAACTATATCAAAAGTGAAACAAACTAAGCTAGCGCTAGTCACTTGCCAACTGGTGGATTCTCCAGTGATGATATACAGTCTATGGTCAGGACAGGACAGGGCCTATGGGCCTGTGGGCCTGTGGACCTGTGGACCAGGGCCAGGGCTGAGCATGCAGCTGGCCTGGGGGCGGGACTAAGCCAGTGTAGCAGTGCTGGTGTCTGCCTGTCAATCAACTGTAAAGGAACAATCTGATTGGTCAGTTTTAACACTAGGGCCAGTAGCTTGCAGATAGAAGGCCCAAAAAAAAAAAAAAAAAAAAAAACTCAAAATCTGATAGGGTTCTCATATTTATGTTATGTTTGAGATAATTTTAGATCTAAAAAATACAACATTTTGACTTAATTGCTGTAATAAAATAATGAGTTTTACATTTTTTGTTGTTGAAATGTCAGGGCGTCACACAACTGGGTTCAGTGATTAGAGTGTGGGTTAATATAGCTCCTTTAAGGCTATTCCTCATAGATTCTCCTGACCAAGCCTATAGCTCATATCTGAAGATGGCTCTCTGGGCGCTACACTACAGTCACGTCCCGCTCCTGACAGGTGTCCCCAGAGGCATTGAAGGATGTGTCAAATGAGGACAAATTCTCTACAGGGACAATAAACCCCAATAACCTTCTGGATTGTGCCAAGCTTATCTAATGAATTATTGCTTTCTGTTTGAGTATGCTGTGGAATGCTTTTTTTTTGTATTAGCTGAATGTTTTTGTAAATTGTTAGGTTGGTATCCACTGCAGGATGGATTGGTGGTAAGGCTCTCCCCTTCCAAAAAAAGCAAATACTTTTTTTACTTCTGATTTCAATGTTTATATTTCTGTGTTCATTTTATGCGTTACCGACAGTATTTGTTAAGAAAGGTGGTTATAACTAAAATGCATTATTATTTCTCAGTGCTGTTACTGTTGAAACCCTGTAAGGAGAGGACAGCTCAGTACAGAACATTTTGTGTATATGTGTGACAAAAGAACACAAAAGCATATGAACACTGTACATAACATAAGAGTATTCCCTTAAGGAGCTCAGAAGCTATCCTCCTGAGACACTTCCATGGACTGTATGTAACAGCATGTAGCACATAGGAGGCGAGGCAGAGGAGGCTACAGCTAGGAACAGCTAATGTGGCTTCACTAATTTGTACTCCCTCAGGCTTAAGTTCAAAACATAAAAAACAGCTATTTATTTGTGCATCTGTCACAGCACACAACGCACAGCAATGTCCTCTCACCTTCTGACCACAGCTCTCACAAATCTGCTGCAGACAAACCACTGGAGGATAAACAGGTCAGGCTCAATCCACTGTACACACCGGATCTTTGCAGCGGTGTACCTTTGTTTACAAGAACATCGATAACATATATGTCAAAGTGAATAATGATACACAAGTGTAATGTACAAAAAAAAAAAAGATCCTGTCAGCTCTCAGCAGCTAAGCAGAACAGGGCCTGGTTACTGCTTGGATGGAAGACCACTAGGAATACCAGGTGCCACAATGGGAGGATTATTGTGTCCTTAGGCAAGGCACTTCACTCACACTGCCTAGTATGAAAGTGGTGTGAGCTTGAGTGTGGTGGTCGGAGGGGCCAATACTGCAGACTGGCAGCCTAACTTGTGTCAGTTAGCCCCAGGACAGCTGTGGCTACAATAGTATCTTAACACCACCACAGAGTGAGTGGAGTGTATGAATAATGCAATGTAAAGTGTCCAAATATAAATCATGAGTACAATCATTGCATAATTATTAACTTCATAAAAACCCAATATTTAATTGAAAGCAGAAATATTGTTGAAAGTACCACAAAAGAATCAAAAATGACAAATGAGTGATTTTCTGTCAAGGTACACTGGTGGTCAACAATGTTTTGGTCGGGAGTGGGATTCGAACCACCAACCTTCGGGTTATAGGATACCCATATCTCAGAGTAATTTCATTGTAGTTAGCTCCTCCCTTCAGATAGATATAAGGCAGTGTCCACCAGCATCTGACCAGAACTGAAGAAGCAGCTTGGATGAGCTGCGAAACGTATTCGACCAAATAAACTTTGTCCAGTTGACAAATCGAATTTCTCCTTTTGCCATCGATACCCATATCCAATTATTAGATGCTGTTTTAGCCATCTTATGTAAATTTTGGTTGTATGTCATTGTATGGGAATAAAAACATGTCCCTCCCATATTTTTATTTTACTGAAGTAACATCTGATTTTTATAATGGCCACTGCAGCAGCACAGTCATGACTCTGCTCTCAAACTGAAACAGCTGTATATGGGATCATAGGAGACAAAAGCTGGCATTTAGTCATTACTGGAGACACTTCTGTGGCTTCCAGGTCAGCAGTAATCATAGAGAGTTGCATAACCCTGGGTCAGAGCTCGCAATGGCCGTGTTGTGACAGGAGCGTTCTGAGCAGTACAAGTCAATTAGGTTGATTACACCAAAAGGGGTTGGGTCTGGGCTGGATGAATCTGGTATTTACAGTCAACAGGCTCATTTACATCGATAATGAGAAGCAGCAGATATTTGAGCTAGATAATTTGGGAAGGATTATTGTTCTTTTATGAAAAATGAAGTCAAGAATTTCCACAATATGACAATAAACTTATCAATCTACATCTATTTTACTGCAAGCGTTTGTACTGCTTAAAAATACATAAAAAAAATAAAAATAAATAAAAAACATGCATTCTTACTGTAAATGGGGTGGTCTCTCCACAAATCTGACCCATAATTTGGCCCGGTGGCATCACCTAAAGTTTAAAGCCATACTGGGAAACAAAGGCAAAGCAATAACATAATAATATCTGCATGGAAACACACAGATGGTGGTCACTCCTGCTGAAAAGTTACATAGTACACCTTTAAATTTAAACACCAAAATGAACCATTTTACTCACCGTGAGTAATAATTAGACAATTTAAAACAATACATTAACATCTCCATGGAGACAAACAAAAAGTTACATAGTGCACCTTTAAAATAAAGCCCAGATTAAGTCTACCTTGAGTAACAGAGTAGTGCTTTCAGTTAGCTTCACATCCCCAGGGAAGGTTGATGACAGCTGCGAAGTATCAATACTTAATTGTGTAATAGTATTTTATAACATTAGTTTGTATTACTGTAAGTCTAACCTATAGAGCCATTGACAAATAGTGGAATAATCTTTCATAAACCAGCCCGGTGAATACAAACTCAGACTAAAGGTTTGAGTGCATAGGTGGAGCACTTTGTCCGATCACTTCTCAGAATTATTATGTGACTTCTGCAGCACCGAAACAAAAACACTTCTTGGATGGATAGAGCTGGATTTTTAGTGTGAAATCTCATCTCTTTTGTTCCTAATGTAATGCCTTCATACTTCAGCGAGACAGTCCATGCGTGACGCCAAAGCCAAGGCAAGATCTGAGCACAATGACAAATTCAGACTTCCTTGTAGCAGAGGCAGTGGGAATGGTCCAGTTTGGCAAAGATGAAACAGCGCAGAGGATCCATGGATTAAGTCATTGAAAAACACTCAAATGAATTACAGTGATAGTTTTGTCAGGGTTTTTCCAATGGCCAGGGGGATTGGGAGCAGTGAGGATGTGCAGAGGAGGTGTCATCTTTGGTTGGAAGTTGAATAATTGGGTGTCATTTTGAAACACTGCAGGCAGCTTCAGACTGACTCTTGATGGAGGCGGTGTCCTGTTCTGAAACATGTCTTAATATGTCACTCACGCTGTTGACTGTGAAGAGATGGTTAAGGGGCCTGCCTATATTACTTAAAATGGAGTCTTGTGAGGTTGTGTTGTGTTGTGTTACCTCATCAAAAACATACCTGGAGCTGTTATGTTTCATTCACACAGTTTTTACTAATTCTGCATTATTAGTCTGTCTACATTTCCAAAGCTCAAAATACTCTGTTCCACCTTTTGATGTCATGAAGTCATAGTTTTCAAGTTACCAGCTGACTTTTACCTTTTGTTTAGAAGAGATTGGAAATTCCAGGACTGAAATTATTCAAATGGTTCTAGTGGAGGTGTTTGAAGTTTAAAAATACAGTGGAGCACTTCCTGTATTACCACTTGACATCACAAGGTGGAGCAGGGTGTTTTCAGTTTGAGAGAAGAACTAGAAGCCTAAATATGCAGGATTTGTGTGTTAAACTGAATGAAACAAAACAAAACTCCAAGTATGTTTCTGGAAAGGAAACAACATTCTAATACAGACAGAAAATAGCTTAATATGGGCCCTTTAAAGATGCACTGAGTAACTTCTCTAGTGGAGCGTCTGGCATGAAGATGTTATTATTTTGCCAGCAATGTTTCATTGCATTAAACTTGGAGACAAGCAGCTCTGTTATCTTTTTAATGTTGTTGTTGCTGTTGTTTTAAGTCTTAATGTGTATTTTAATGTTTTATCTACAGCAACTATGTAGCACTCTGTACAGGACAAATGGAGCTCAACAGTGACCCGGTTCCAGAAGTAAATGTCTCATTAATTTTTCCCATAGACTTTCTGAAAGAAAAAAAAAATACACTAAGAGTTTGAAAGCTTATTCAGGCCCAATGAGCACAATAATGAGCACAAATCCTATAATTCTACTTAAAATATGTTTCTGATTTTTTTTTTTTTTTTTTTTATTATTAAAGCTGAATCTTGCATTGTAAATATGCTTTTTGGACTTAAAACAAATGCGTTATAGATATTTGTTAACCAGTAGAGGCTAACCAGCTACATGCTAAGTCTTTCTTTTTTTTCTTTTTTCCAAAAACTGTATGGGAAAAATTAATGGAAAATTTATTTTCAGAACCGGACTGTGTGGCCAATGCTGAGCTCCATTGCTTCTCGAGGACAATAAAGTTTATTCTATCCATTTATCACTCATAAAATGAATGCATGTTTTTTAAGGTATTTTATTAATCTATTTTTATTTTGCCCTTGAAGTGCGACAGGTAGATGATTCCCAGCCGTGCCTAAAGTGCATATGAACCGCTGCATAGGATAAGCAAAAACAAAAAACCTGCTGACAGATAAGACTTTGCAAAGTACAGTACAGAAAATATTAGAAAGGATCCAAATAATACTCACAAAATGTAAACCACTGAATAAACACTTTAGTTGTTGTTGGAAGTTGTAATTTCCTTAAAGGGATACAAGTCCTATTCATCTGTCCTGCACTGAAGATTCATTGCCTGTGATGTGGGAACTGGGCGCTCAAAGTAAAACCTTATCACTGTGCACTTCCTGCTTAACCAACTGTACTACCCGGGAATTTATTGTTTTAATAAATTTGGACTTTTTCTCAAGGGGAGTCAATTATAGACCAAGGACAACATAGTAATCTCTGTTTATGGATACAGAGACCAGACCAGAAAGCAGGTTTGTAAGCGCGAGAGGTATTCAGGTCTGGGCACTATCACTGTACCACTGAAATCACCGGTGCCTTGGCAGAGGTCCATGCATTTAGCAGGTCTAATAGTGGGTTTTCATTTTCCTTTTCATTATTTGGAGTATTACTGCGCTGTAACTTATATTGTTAGAAGTTCTGTATTGTCTGCCAAGCGCTAATGCAGGTACTTAACACAATCTGGTTTTCTTTAAAATAATCTGAGCAATAATAGCATAATAATGTGGATGCTAACAGAGGCCAGCTACAGTGAAACAGCTCCTGGAGACTTTATGTGCCACATGTTCTGGTATAGAATCCTTATGTACAGTGTAAGAGCCCCCCTCCACATAGGCCTGTTCACTCAGAGATTCATAATGAAAATGAATAAATAGATAAAAATAAAATGGCAGCTCTACCCTTATCAGTAGTAAGACTTCTGTAGAAAACAGATGGAAATGTACCGTGTCCTATTTTGTCATTTCATACACACTGCGTCGCTTTTTTGGTGGGAATGCTCCACAGTACTGCATTGAACTTTTGTTATGGAGAAAAGCTGGAGGCACAACCAGGCCAAGTTACAGGTAAAATCCGTAGAGGTGTTTTTCATGATACTATAAGTAAACCAAACTTTTTTCATCAAGGGCTGCAAATCAAACTGAGGGCCATAGACTGTTGATCAGTGCATCAGGTTAGAATGAGCCAAGATTTTCAAAAACGTGGTTAAAAAGTACTGCTTAAGCCATAGTTTGGACCCATAGTAAAAATATGTTCATATGTTTTATGCCAAATATGGAAAACAAAGATGTCATGACCTCGGTCAGAAAAGTTAGACAGTGCACATATAAATGACCAGATCTCTAGATATTCCCATTGGGATTTGCACAAAAATTCACAAAAGGTTTTCATTTTCCCCATTTTATTACAAAACACTTCCAACAGCGACCACATACAGTAGGAAACACATCAAAGAACAAATCACTAAGTGCTTAAATATATCAGAGAGGGGGTGGCAGAATTAACACTGTTTTAAAGACTTTGAAATGAGTTTGGTGAGATTTTAGCTTTAGTTACATTCAAAACTAACCACAGTTTTATCTAATAATATTCTTTCTTAAAAATTTATCTACAAAGTCTAGTTTATTCTTCGTCTTAATCTGGATTTGCAACATGAGCTGCCGTGTAAGGTGCTTGTCTCCAAACTACCAAAAAGGAAGGACATAGAAAATGGATTCAGATGATAAGAAAGTGTTAAAACCATATCTGTAGCATTTGTGGGGATCAGAAATAGGATTAAAAGTAGTATGTGCCCTTAGTTTGTCTGCAGAGTTAAAGAAGACATATTATGCTTTTGAGTTATAATCTATGACGCCTGTGGATGGTACAAAAGGTTTCAGAGGTAGTCATTTGGACAATGTTTTTAAAATATGAAGCTACTGCTCTGAGAAGCAAGAATTTATACTGCCCTTCCTGTGAATCAATATCAGTGGTGGAAGATAACAAAGTACAAGTACTAATACTGTACTTAAGTAGACATTTTAAGTACCTGTACTTGAAGTAAATTTGAAAGAGGATACGTTTTTACCTTTTCTTCACTATATATGAAAGAAGGTATCTGTACTTTCTACTCCATTACATTTTTTTAACTGGACTGAAAAGTAAAAAATACTTCTAATACGTACTTTTTATGTTTACTATGTTTGTGATAAATCCTGACTAAAGTTTTTGAATTCAAGCTTCAGCTTTGAGCAAGCAAAATTGATAAGAAAAAATAAGAAATTGTATTGCTACTGTTAACCAAAATATGTATCACTTGTTAATCATTTTTTCACTACATTAAGACATTTTCCTCTGTATATGTACTTTTACTGTAGTAACAAAATTGAGTAATTCATCCACCACTGATCAATCATTAAAATTATAATATAAATGTAATAAACGTTATTGTACGTGTCATCACAACAAAATATCGCTGGACCATGCCAATGCCTCCAAAAGCTACTAGCAGATTTTTAATTTTTATTTATTTTTTTGCTAAAATTTTAAGTGTTGCTGAATCGTATCATCAATAAACAACCTAAGTACAGAGCAGTGGATATGGAGGGTAGATGAAAACATGAGCAATGGTGAGTAAATAGTGAGTAAAGGAGAAAACAATTATGGCAAGGTTAACAGCTGTACGATCTGAAAAACTTGTGTAATATGTCTCCTTTAAAAAATCTAAGATAAGCAGCTACAGGTAAGATACAAAGTCAGTTATTGCTACGGCAGTATTGTGTATTGCATTGTACACGTCACTACTGTAACCTCAAGTCACCATCAAACAGACTGCATTTCGGAAGTAGAAGTAGGATTCAGGCCTGTCACGATAATGACTATATCGACTTAACGTTCAGTATATGAAAGCTGGAACTATATTTTTGGGAATAAGTATTTATCGTGTATACATTTTCTTTGCAGTACAGGGAAATTTTAGGTTATTTTTTGGCTATACCGTAAGATTTAAGCTGTTAAAAATGGAATTATTAACTTCTATGACTGATTACAGATGCAAACTAAGTACTAAATTTAGCAGCTCAGTATTTCTTAACAATTTTGTACATTTAGAATAGTTTTTGTGGTTTGGGTTATCGTTAGCTTCAACATGACCATTATCGTGACAGGCCTAGTAGGATTGTGGACTACCATGATCAGAACTATGCCCATGTATTCCCCACAAGTTACAGTTGTATAGATTATCACAGCAAAAGTTTTCTTATCCAAAAACATTCACAAAAATCCCACAGTACATCAGTATTATTACGGTATAAAAATAAGTTACAAATCTGCATGAATACTTTTTACAAAAACAGTTATAAAATGCATGTTCCCAGTACAGGTAAAACCGTTTTTACATCAAAGAATATTCTCAGTGCCTGTTAAAAATGTGATCTGTGTTTTTGCTGGAGTCCGTTCCACAGCGCTTGGCAACGTCAGAAATGTGAGATTAACACAAATGAAAAGTCTTACACGGCCAAGATCTGTCAGTTTTTATCGCCACTTCTCAGTTTGGCAACAGACAGAAGAGCAGTGTCCCGTTCTCAAACAGATAAGAAGTGTATAAGGATTTCCCCTTAAAGTAGAGCGCATGACGACTCCTCACAGGCTGAGCACAGGACATGAGAAAGAGAAGAGAACCTTTAAATGAACCACACCAAATCAATGCAATTACAGTTAGCCCTAAAACCTCCAGACAAGTTTAGCTCAATCAGGCATAACATTAAGACCAGTGACAGGTAATGTGAGGTGTACTTAAGATACGTCCATGTTACATTGGTTAGAAAATGACAGTTCTTGTTTTACTATGCAAAGAGCTCTGGAACCAACATTTGAGAGTAAATACTATTGGCAATATACGCAATTTTTCTGGAAAAAAGTACAAAACGTCAACCGAAACAAAGTTAAAGGTCCTATATTAACCAAAATTGTCTCTTGTGAGCTTTAAGTCATGTTATAATGCTGTTACCTCCTTAAAAACACACCCGGTGTTGTGTTGTGTTTTGTTTTATTCACCCATGTGTGAGTAACCCTGCATTATTAATCTATCTACATTTCCAAAGCTCAAAATGCTCTGTTCCACCCTCTAGAGAAGGTGTATGGAGAAACACAGTGGGGCACTTCCTGTATTACCACATGACATCACAAAGTGGAACAGTGTTTTCTGTTTGAGAGAAGAACTCAGCCTAAATATGCAGGGTTTGTGTGTTAAATGTGCGCGTGTGAATGAAACAAAACACAACTCTAGGTACGTTTTTGACGTGGAACCAACATTATAACATAAATCAGAAAATAGTGTAATATGGGCCCTTTTAAAGTAAGCAAAAAGCCATGGAACAACCCCATAAGCTGCTGGAACACAGAGTGACTAGACTTATCACTATTATATTGGGTAAAAAAACACAGTTAAATGATCGCCAAGTTTGCGATTCAGCATTGTAACAACTCCATTGGGCCAAGTATTCTATGAGGTGTGACGAAACCTCTTTTGCCATGACCTGGTCCCAATTGTGCATGTGCTTACTAGTAGGAGAAACCAGACCATCTATATAAAACCTACACAGGGACAGGAAGAACATGCAAACGTTGCACAAAAACGCTTGAAACTCAGTGGCCAGTACCAAAAGTGAAACAAAAAGAAACAGTGACCAACTAAAAACATGTGATTCAAGAGAATAAAGATGTTTTTGCTGGTTTGCTAAAAGAAATCAGATACAGTATAGTATTTGTAGTCAAAGTGTTACGCCTGATTGGAAATAGTTTACAATTTTGCAAAACTCCACAAGAAAAAGCACAGTCTGATACTAATGGACTCATATCGATATCCAGATACAAATCATTAGTAAAATGTCCACAAAAACTGTATGTACTCATTGGAATAAGTATAATACTGAAAAAAACATTTAACTAATATTTTATGTTGAAACTACATTCTATTGCATTTTTAAATGAGTTTTTATTTATTGCTTTTGTATTGTTTTGCTATTATTTGATTTTACTGGTTAAAACTAGCATGATTAAATCTGAGCATTTATTTTATTACTATATTATTAGTGTTACTGCGTATTTGTGCAGCACTTTGGAAACTGTTTATGAAATGTGATATATAAATAAAGTGGATTGGACTGGATAAAAATGCAAGTTATTGTGGTATCAAAATTGGTATTTAGCTGCCGAGTACTGAAATAGATATTTAAATAGGGATGCAAAGATATCAACACTCGTATCAAATATAAGCACCAATACTGAAAATTTAGCTAAATCGGGTATCGGTTCGATGATATCGGCTTAATATCCTGGTTGGGCTTTTACTTTGATGTAATAAAACTAATTACAAACTGATTTTAGCCTAGAACATCTCAGAGTATTGGAACTTTTACTTCAGTAGTCATTAGAAGGATAAATAACAGTTACATAACACAAGTGCATATATTATGTACTAGGTTAACTGTGTTTTAGTGGTAATATGATAATACTGAGCGCTGGCAGATACTACTTAAAGTCAAAGCATCGATATCAGAACTGAAAAAGCTGGATCGGTGCATCCCTAGGTTTTAATAGTTTCATCGTGACAAAATTGCTAAAGTTCAACCTCCACTTGATTCAAATGTGAGCTCAGATTTGACTAAGCCACAGGACACATCACGCATTATTTCTCCATTAGAAGATCTTACTTTCCTGAGAACGACCAAATACTCCAGCATGAAGTGAATGATTCCTGACCAGCAGATGTTGTACTACGTGATACAATTAGGCTCAGAAAAACACTGAGTGTAATGGCTACCAGAGCTGCACCGGGGAGAGCGGCGCATGTGTTGAAACTTTAAACTTTAAGTACTTTAGTCTTTTTTAAATGCTCATTGACATAATTGATTTGAGAAATATATATATAGTACTAGTATAGACTGATAAAATGTAATTATTTAAGAACACATATTTAGCTCAGAATCTTTTGAATAATGTAATAGTTTTAAATGTTGAAATTGTATAGATTTTTGTACACTTTACAATAATGATACATGAGTTAATGCATTAGTCCATCACAACTTTTAGTGACTTTGCATTAACATATTTTTCCACAAAATGTAAAAAACAAAGTCGTATTAAAACATTTGCTGAGTTTTATACTTTTTATATTTAGTTATTTAGTTAGATTGTTATGGTCAGTTGGAGGTTCACAGTATTCTCAATTTTTAAAGAATTGTAAAATGATCATAACCTACCTACGCTTCAGTCGCTTTTGTGGAAGAGCTCTGCAAAAGAAGAGGTCAACATATTTAGCTGCTACTGACACAGAATTTGTCCACAAAGGTAAAACACAAATATCATATTGCCAACTCCGCCATAGCTCTGAAGTTCAATTTTTGTTTTTCTCACCTTCTGCGCCTAAACTGCACTAGGCCCGTCACATAATTGGTATATCGACTTATAGATCACTGGAGCTATACATTTTGGGGTTCAATATTTATCGTGTGTACATTTTCTTTGAGATTTGGGGTATTTTTTGTTGTAATTCAGTAACATTAAGTGACTTCTGTGGATAACTATTGGTTCAGTCTGTTATTTGTTGCAGCTCATGTCTCTTCATGATACTGTCTATTTAAAAATGAAGTATTATCTTCATTATCGTTATTGTACTAAAGTAGTTTCAATGTTATCGTTTCTCGTAGTGTATATCTGTAACAATATAACATGCCGCAAGATTTGTTATCATGACAGGCCTATTTAGCGCTGTACACAAAAAGTGCAGTATAGATAAAATGTATTTGTATGTATGTACTATTTTAAACTGCTTTGTGTGTTTGATGTTTTCGTGGGACCTGGTCTTACTGTGTGTGCGTATGTGTCCGCCAGCTCTACACAGAACACATCTATGGTAAGGTGATCCCTGTTATTTAAGGCACCATCCTCCTCTATCACTGTTGTGGTTTTAGAGGGCCATAAAGCGGACAGCTGTTATGGAAAAGGACCTAATAATAATGTGATGTGAAGTAACTATGAGAAGAACTGTACTTTCTGCATAGTTTAATCTTAAACTGTTGGAAGAGAGCTATGTGAAATTATTATACCTATATCGTCAAGACTCAAAAGCCTAGAGTAAGTGAAGTTTTTACGAAAACTAAAGTATGAATACTAGGTAAATGTAGATTACAAAAAGATCTACAAAATATAATTGTACGAGAATTGTATCACTGACAAAATTTTCACTTTTACAATGCTAAAAGAATAAGGAAAAACCACAATTAAAACATTTACAGTTATCCTTATAGCAATGGTTAAAATGACTTGGCGCCCTCTGGTGTATGATATACAGAACTTCAGCTCTAAACAATCACCTTTTAATTTCTTTTTCTTTTTTTTTGTGGTAACTTGCTAAAGATGTAATGGCAGGAACAAGTGTGTAACATGTGTTTGGCTCGCTCTTAAAGGCCCTGCAGTCATTATTCCCACACTTGCCTGTAAATGTTGGGGTCTAGCTGCATGGCCGTGTCCTGTGGTAACTGGGATAAGTGCACCACTTTAGTCTTAAGCTGAGTCCGCTCAGTCTCATTCACCCAAACGTCAGGTAATCTGCACAGAGAGAGAGGGAGGGGGAGGGAGAGGTACACTGTAACACTGGGTACATGTACATGAGCAGTAAACATCAGATAATTAGAAGAATCAAATATACGGGATCAGATTGTTAGTGTGCATGCAAACAGCCAGTGACTTTGAATGAAATGGTTTTGACAAATAATTTTCAATAAGATTTACCGTACATTTGCCATTGGGACAAACAAGTCTTGTGTTAGAAAGGTCTCTAAAGTAAGATACATTAGAGCATTAGTCAATATATGGATAATACATGGATCAATTGTGGCTACACCGGCGTGTCAAACCGGATGGGAGATTGACACTTCACACACATTGCCTAGTATAAAAGTGGTGTGTGCATGAGTGATGGTGGTGGTTGAAGGGGCTGATGGGGCAGATGGGCAGCCTCGCTTCAATCATCCTGCCCCATGGCGGCTTTGGCTACAATAATAGTTTACCACCACCATGAATGAATAATGCTCTGTAAAGCGCTTTGGGTGTCTTGAAAGGCGCTATATAAATCCAATCATTAATTAATCAGTAACAACAATTTTTTCCAATCGATCTATTACAACTTGAGATTCTATTTTATTTTATGCTATTAAAAAAAACGAAAACTACTTCCAATATTAATTTCCTGAACATAAACAAAACAGATATGTAATCAGTGTCATTTAACTCAAGAACTGTCCAATTTCTTTGTCCAAGTTCTGAAGTCTCAAAACCATGCTTTTACTGACAGGATTGTCTGTGGACCTCTCAATAAAAAGAACCCATCACGGACATGACAGTCATGACTGACTCTCGATCTCGCCCTACCAAATTGTGTATTAATGACTGCAATGACAGTATTACACTACCAGACAAAATGTTCTCTGCATCTTCTACAGTAAAAATCATACTAAAGGCAAATCTGAAAACATGACCTGGCACTACCTCACTGTAAAGTCCTTTGAAGTGAGTTGTGCGTTAAAGCTGGGCGCAGGGGACTCTAACAAAGAACTGTACACAACCAGCCCCCTCTCCTCCGTCCTCTGCCAAGAGCCCCCACGTCATGGCCTGCGTCAGAGTGGGAGCCCCCAGAGAAGCACACACCCATACACACCCATACGCAGCCACCCATACCCATCCATACCCAGCGCTCACACAGCCTCAGCAGCTCAATGAGAGGGTGCTATCCAAGTACTTAAAGGGAGCTAAGCCTTTCAACACAACAGATGCAGGCACTGGTGGAACTGAAATGACAAGACTGACAAAAGGGGGAACATGAAGTTAGCAGTAGGGAGGAGCCTTGTGTGAGTCAAGAGAAAATAAATAGTAAATATTTTCACAAAACTTGCTTCATTTAAATGCAGTGGACATTTTAACCTATTTATTGACTCTTAAGCTTTGATGAAATTATTGTTGTGCTCAAGTAAGTTTTTCTTATAGGTAATGCATACAGATTTACAAGTATTCAATTCACAAAGCACATTTAAAAACATACAGGGGTTCTAACGTATGAAAGAAGAAATGCAAAACTACCTGCCAACCTGCCAACTAAGTACAGTAACAAATGGTTTTGTTTATTTCCAAATAATATTTTATCATAGCATTTAAATTTTGTCTTTTGGTTTAAAGTACATGAATCTTATTTATAGCAGTTTTTAGAAAATGTAGTCTACACAGTTAGCAATTAAATAATTGGGAGAATTAAAGTCGGCAGCCCAACAAACTGCAATTCACTGGGCTTAACACATTTAAATACTGAACTTGTGGCTAGTTTCAGTTCTTTGAAGTGTTGGTGATGGTGGTTTCGGGCTCTTTAACGGTTTACTCACACAAACTCTCCCTATGACTACCAAAAAACAAATAAGAATTTGTAAGTTTAACTGAGGCATTTCCCATCCCATGTTTAATGCTAAAAAATAAACCAAAAAATCAATATCATATAATGGCAAAAATAACATAGTATGTAAGGTCATGGCAAGTCCAAAGAAAATGTATGAAGTTAATACTGCATCTAAAGACAAACACTCCTTTATTTTGCACCTTTCAGCTCCTGGTGAGCAATAATAGTAGAGTCTTTCACGCACAGAGAGACGGAGGATGCAGAGAGGAGCCAGGATGGAGATGAGAACCAGACACTCTGGGAGACGCATTGGAGTTTGGGTTAGCTTTGAGTTACTGTCCTTGTGCGGAGCAAATCTGCCATGACAGGGGCGGACCTGCGCAGTGTTAACCCTGCCATAAACACCCTGTCCCGGCATGTGCGTGCAGATCACATGCACCAAAACTGGAAACAAACATTAAGTGTGAAAAGGGCAAGTTGTAGGTTCAGTCATCAAAACACTGCAGAACTGAGCTGGAGGACAGGTAAGAATCCTACAGTAATTGTTGATGTTTTGGCCTGGTTTATGGTACAAATCTGTGTTGTTACTGTGTCTAAACAAAAAGTGTAATTATGGTTTCACAATAGCTTCAGAAAGTGGTGCCATTAATCAACCCCAAAGAACAGAACTAGTTCATTTTAAATTGTTTGCAGTGGTCAAAATTTAATATTCAAATAGCGAATCCATTCTGAGCATCCTAATTATTCACTCCAATGAGTTTATAAGAGTTTTTCACAGAGGTGTTTTTCCACCACAGTAAGCCTAACAACAACAAATAGCATGCTGACCACACACTTCCCAATTATCGGACAAAAAACACTATAATTAAATGCAGTCATGACTTATTTTGACAAGTACTGCTTAAACCATATATCTGTACATGGACAAGAAAACATTTGGGGGTACTGGGCCTTAAATATGCCAAGTTTATAGAGCCAGTCCTTAAAATAATGATAAAGCTCAACAATAGCGGATTATATGCAGTGATGGGAAAATGTATTTAGTTACAGAATACTGGACTGCATTATACTATAGTGATAAAACATGACAGATAATTACAAATGGCTTAATTCTTATTTGCTGAGCATTCATTTGTGTCTAATTAGAGAAGGGAAAATTGTGCACACACTCACCAGAAGAGTGTGCTTTCTTTTTGTCTTACTAATACGGTGCAATTCAAAGCAAGTACTGCAATGTACTTCATCACTATTTTAACCAGTAACAAGATTCTATTATAACTGCAATTCATTATAACTATAATTAAAGTAACTGTACCGGTTTTACAGTTACTCAAAATTAGTAATCAGAATACGTATTTTCGGTACATGTATTTAGTTTCTTCCCAACACGGATTATATGTTTGTGTATTTCTCAAAATAGTGAATCTCCAACTAAGCCTAACATGTTGGATTTGGCCATTTAAATAAAGGTCTTTTAACTATATTTTTACTTTTGCTACTACTTTCACTTTTTTGTTTTTCTGTAGTGAATCTCCCATTGAGTTATATAGATCCTTAGACTTGGATTTAGACAAACCTTATTGATCCACAAGGGAAATTATTTGGACACATTATTTGCTCATACATTACAATATATTATAATAATAACAAAGAGCAAAAATATAAATGGTAATAATAAATTCAAAGTAGGTAGAAAAAATAGCTAGATACTGGTGTCAAATAAGGCATAATTATATAAAAGTAGATGTGCAAGTAAAATATAATTATGTAAAATATAATTACCCCTTCCCTCTATATGAAATTCTAAGATTGCTAAATTCTATACCATGAACATGAGCTGTTAGATGAATGAGGAGGACATAGGAGGACTAGACAGGTACTTGTGACTGTCACCGATTGTCACACATAGACCATATTTATATCCTGCTATGGCCCACGGAGGCAGTGTTTAGCTTCACAATGCCAAATAAAGACAAATGAAGCTGGCAGAGTTTCCAGGGCGTCTGAAATGTATATTGTGATTGAGGTCTAGAGCCGTAGGTGTCTGCAAGCAGTCTGCTCCCTGATGGATCGCTGGCTCTGGGCCAAACCCTTTTCCATGGATGACAAAGTTTATCGTTTAAGAAAAGTCTGTATTAGATTGGCCAAACAATATGCAGCTCTGTGCAGAATTCTAAATCTAATGTTCCCTTATTTACAGCGTATTCGGTTCAGGAAAAGTGCAGCGCTTCGGAAGTACGTCAGTGAAGTAAGGATCCTTTTTTAGAAATTCTGCACTAGATTTTTTGTCTGCAACGTCATGGTATGAAAATTTACTCGTAATTTGTCGACGAGCAGAGCAAAACATTGTCCTAAGTGCTATAAAGAGTGCCATATTTCAGCCGAACAGCAGCAGACAGACTTGCGTGACAGAGGAGTAACACTACGGGATGTTAATGTCAGTTTACACAGGCGAAATTACCTGGACAAGCTTGTTTGACGCACACAAAGACTGCTTCATGGACATTCTTGGATCACACAGCAGCAGTTTCTCTGTGTCTCTTCAACATTCACAGAAAGGAAAGACATTTGGTCCGGCCTATAGAACAAATACGCCTAACCTTTTATGGTACTGAAAGATGGACGTCTTCTCTGCACTTTGAATATGGGAGAGGTGGAGTAATTACCTCAATCATACTTATTATTATTTTAACATGAGACAGATATATTGAGTGAGTAATGTTCTGTACTGAACCTTCCTGACAGAGCGTCCACCAGCTGCTCGTTTCCAGCAGGAATGTTCCACATTATGGCATGAAATGTATCACTCCATGGAGACAAGCAGGTGGCAATACCAGGCCAAATTACACACCAGATCTGTGCAGAGACAACTTACACTGAGCAAAATAAATTTAATGGAATGAATTGAAGACATGGGTTTAATGCTATACTGTGGAACATTCCTGGCAAAGCAATAATTACAACCATTATATTAAAGGTGCACTATGTAACTTTTTTTTGGTGGAGGTCCGTCACCTGCTTGTTTCTATGGATATGTCATTGCTCTGCCTGGAATGTTCCACGGTGTGACATTAAACAGCTCTACCTTACATTTATTCATTTACAGGTGGTTTTATAGCTCAAAAACACACAGAAAATCAGGCATTCTGGCTGTGAGCGGGGTTGTCTCTCCACAGATCTGACCTGTAACTCAGGTCTCCATGAAGATAGATGTTTAATGCCATATTGTGAAACATTCTAGACAAAGCATTAACATTTCCATGAAAAAAAGCATTTTAGTTACACAATGTAGGTTTAATTTACAATTTCTCACACTATTAGAATTGCACTCGAACAAGGTTAAAATGTTATCTTCTATGATAGCAGCAGCACATTTTTGGCACCAGACTTGAATGTCTTGTCTTAAAACTTTTCTTCGTCCTCACTTGCACTCCTCCTCTGCCTCATTCTTTCCCATACAGGTTGAACCTGTGTGCACCATTAGCCTGTGTTTGGACATACAGATATGTGCGGGAGACGTTTCCTGATTACAAACTCTCATTATTTTCCCTGTGGTTCCACTCCCACTCAGGCGGCTGTGAGCGGAGGGAAGATCAGAGAGGAGACCAGGAAGCAGGGCTGGTACATAGAGAGACAGCAGCATCTTCAGACTAACATGTCAGCTACAATCAGCCTCACATACATCCACACCATTATTTTATCCTCCTCCGTCCTCTACACTGCAGCTCTTTCAACTTGTCTTCCTCCTTATCTTGACGGAGTAAACAGTCAGTCTGCTTAAATTTATCTGCGTTTTTTTATTTTTAGACTTTTGCAGTATTTTGTTTGTTGAGATCAGGTTACAGGCTTTGGGCTACTTGACCAAAGGATAATGAGGATGTGTTAAGTGCTTGTTTGGGGACAATTGTTAGCCACAGAGGTAGTAGTTGTAACATAACAGTTGTTGTTGTTAATTCTGTTTGCAGTACTTCTGTAGTAATAGTAGTAGTAGCAGTAGTAGATAGTAATAGTAGATGCAGTAGTACTTGGAGTATAACCACAGGGGTAGAAGCAGTAGTAAGTAGTGCTAGCAAAAACAGTAACAGTAGCAAATGCAGTCCTATTAATTTTTTAAGTTACTGTAACTGTTGCAATCATAGTAGTACTTATTTATAGCCACATGGGTAGTAGTAGTAGTAGTAGTAGCTGTAGTAACAAAAAGCAGTAAACCCAGTAGTGGATGCAGTTCTATTAATTTTGTTGAAGTTTCTATTTCAGCAGCAGTTAGTTGGTACTAGCAGGTAAAGTCATAGTACTTTTACTCAAGTTAGGAGTTACAACTTGAATATACAGTTTGTAGCAGCATCACTGGTAAAACAGAGCTCTCTTTTCCTCAAAGCAGAAAGTATGTTTGACATGTTGGTTGTGAGGAGTGGGCTGAGCGTCTCTTGTCCCCCTGGGATGGGCACGCAGAGTTCATTCAGATGCACAAAAAATGTTTATTGTTTCAACCAGAAATGCAGCCGGGAAAATGAGACGCTTTCAAAACAGCCAAGTGAACTGAGACATGACTGCTTCTAACGCACACCACACACTGAAATATGGATCACAACGTGCATGTGTAAGTCTGCGAGGTCTGAAAGTTGTTTAGTTTTCACATAAACCACGTTGATTACTGATGGAGATCATAGTTGTTACTGGACTTTTGACAGCTCAGAAACCACGCCATATTAACCACGTATTACTACAGCTGTTTAGACTCTGGCCTGGATTGTTGCTAATGTTACGCAATGACGAACGTGATTTAGGCAAAGTACATGAGCTTGCGTGAGTACGGGGGGACCTGAAGTCATCAAACGTACAGCTCCAATAAAACAAGTATTACAATAATCCAAGAGTGAAGCTTGGAAAGACTTGTAGCAGGTCCCTCTGACGTCAAAGGCAGCCACCATGTCGCGCCTGCAGCTGGGTGGAAAAGAGGATGGTAAAGTCCAAGCTCCATAGACATATCCTGGTACACACATAGATGATGTGGAGCTGTGTGAGAGCGCAGAGGAAGTGCACTGTGTGGATGGAGATTAGTCAGAGCAGATCTGATTATGTGCATTACTTATGAGACATTTCCACGGCTTTTGGGGGAAATATTATACGCATTAATAGTGTACCTTCAAGCTTTTTGAGGACAAATTTAAGACTCAAAAGCCTTGTTTTCCTCTTCATTAAATATATTAAAGCTTAAGAACTTAGGAATGTACAGAGCCAACTTTTTCAGTTCCAATATCAATATTAATACTTTTAAGTATCTGCCAATACCCGATACTAACCGATAACTGTGTACAGATGGAAAATGACACTTATTTCCTTAAAACACAGTTGATGAGAACCAACTGTGTTCTGTAACTGTTGTTTATCCTTCAAATAACTAGTGAACAGTTTTGTATAAATAAAAGTTCAAATATTATGAGACGTTCCAGACCAAAATCAGCCTGTAAAGAGTCTTATTACATCCAATAAAGGCCCAACCATGATATCAACTGAATCGATATCATGGAAACAATACCCGATCCAGCTAATTTTTCAGTATTGATATCCGATATCAGTTTTGGTATCGGTGTATCCCTATTCAGTATATAAAGTACCACATAAACCATGTTTTATTCCAGTTCAGTTAGTAATAATTGCTAATAATTGAGCTCAACAGCAGTACACACTTTGTAGCCAAAGTTCCTGAAGTACATTTGTTATTCATTTTCCCCACTGACCTTTCAAAAACTCAAATATTGAGTTAAGAGTGTAAAGGCATGATGGAAGCTCACCAGCTATGTGCATAACACGGTTGTTTTCAGTCCAAAAAACACATTTAAAACTTGAAATATATTCATATTAAGTGCTTCAAGGCAGACTTGTTTTTTCTTATAAGGGATGACTTTAAAAAGTAAAGGCAGAGTAATAGAACACACCATAATGGTACACAGAACCTGGACTAAGATAGACTTTCTAACTATTGGCTATTCCGGGCAGAAATGGACGAACGTTTCATTGACATTTTGCCATGACTTTTCTCATTCATCACCTACAGATATTTCATACGCAAATTTTTGGCATGGGAATGGCACAACTAGTGCAGTGACTTATGAATCCTGTAGCTGGCCAATATCCATGTTGTGCTTCATTGTGTTAACGATTTTTAGATTTTGATTTTAGTTTGTAATTATAGTACTTACATGTCTTCTGGAGTCCAATGCAGTAGCACCTTCACTTTCCCGGACCCCTCTTTCCTCTTGGCCAGCACCTGCACAGAAATCCACACATTTTTGTTACTTATTTTGAATTTACTATAAACATTTATACTGTTGCTCTTACTAAAATATATTGTGGTGTGTGAGCTACTGTGTCCAAATAATTTCACTTGTGGATCAATAAAGTTTGTCTAAGTCCAAGTCTAAATAGTCAATAATGCCAATGCCACCTTGACCAGCAAATTAGACATAATATCTTGTATATTATACTTTGGCACTTATTTTGAAGTCTTTGGCTGCTAATGCAACAGTGTAGTTCAAAGCTTTACCCCAGCCCTGGCCCTCTCTGTCATGAATTATGACTCTCCATGCTTCAAACATTTCACTATGCAATACTCAGGCTGATCATTACGCTAATAAACCATATGAGCAGAACTTTTAATAATGCATGCAAGCACTCAGTCAGGCTATTTTCAGCAGGAAGCCATCTCACAGTCTCCTGCAACTCATTGTAACGCAGAGGAAGCCAAGTATGGAGGCTGTCTTTAGAAATCAGAGTTATGTACAGAAAGGATAAGCATAAAACATGTCAGTACACTTAGTTTGAAATATTTAAGATCCAGAGAGAGTGTGTCGAATTACGTTATAGAGATGAAAAACACTTGTCAAATATTTGCTTTGATAACGCGTATTCGTCCTGATTTAACCTC
Organism: Taenioides sp. WSHXM2023; assembly: GCA_029959045.1. NCBI lineage: Eukaryota > Metazoa > Chordata > Actinopteri > Gobiiformes > Gobiidae > Taenioides > Taenioides sp. WSHXM2023. Next base: position 19,664,286 of record CM057092.1, on the reverse strand, counting down.
ATTAAACGCCTAACTCCTATAATTTAATAAATGTGAGATATATTTGTTTAATGCCATACTGTGGAACATCCCAGGCATAGTAATAACATCACCATGGAGACATGCAGGTGGTGGACCTTCCACCAGAAATGTTACACACCTTTAAAGACACCACAAATAAATGATAGAATACATTACAAGGAATACATGATTGACTTGATACGGCCTTTATACAGCAGCATCTGTTACTGATTAGAACTGCACTGAATACTGTTATTGTGCTGTGCTTACACAGTGGTTACTTCAGGGGTTTAATACTATTGTTTGTTTTCTTATGACAATGACATATATTGAATCTGGAGGACATTTTAAAATAAAGAAATGTGGGACATAACCAGCAAAAGGTTAAACTTAATTTAAATAATCCACTAAATGTAATAATACAAAGACATTTGAACAGAGGATGAAGCCAAAATCAGGATCATTGTTACAATATGTAAGCATTCTTCTATTATTATTATTATTATTATTATTATTATTATTGCCATCATGTTTTGTATTTAAGTATTCGGGTTTAAAAACAAGTAATCGTAAAATTCCTATGTACAAAACAGGCATGAGGTAGGGTGGCACAATATATCGTTTCTAAATTGATATAGCAAAAAAATAAATATATCAGAACACCACAGGGTTAATCATTTGGGTATAATCAATAATTTAAGGAATATATATTTTAGTTTTAGTTTAACTTCTATTAAATATGACAATACTGCTATTGTGATACCAAAACGGTTAAATAGTGTACATTTTTCTCATTAAAGTGTAGTAGAGAAATTAATGCAAAAATATCTGATCAGAGTGAGCCTCTGAAGTGAGATTTCAGGTGCAAAAATAGAAAGCCCCACTGACAAAATTGTATATTTTAATTTTGGACACATAATTAGAGGTGCTCCATGCCCTGAGCAATGATCAATGATTGGTCACCGCTAATAGCAATATAATGTAAATATAGTTGGCCTCACAGCTACAAATTTCAAGTCCTTTCCACTCCTTCACACAAAGCTGGGACTTCTCCAGGCAGCAGAAGATTTCCAGGACAGCCCTATGACTGCGTGCCTACCATCTATTCATCACGCTGTGTTGGTTTATTGTAAAGCTGGTCAGGAATTCGCACAAATATTGTCAGTCTGTGGAAGGGAAGGCTGGAAAAATAAGCAGGGCTCTCGGAAATAGCCGCTGATAGGATCTCTTGCGTCAATTGGATTTTTTTGGCCTATATTTAGGAGTCGGAATGAGCTCACAAATGAGGAACTACTTGGCGCATGAATAACTGAAATGACTTTGGTGACTCGGGGGAGGGCTGTGGCAGTGATGGAAACTGGTTTGAGGGCACCAGGGATTGGCTCCGCAGAGACGTGCACACACAAATGGTGCGCTACTACTCAGCTTTGTCTTTATTATTACATACTAAGAGAGAAAAGCTATTTAAACTGGCTGAATATTAGTGCCAGGGAATGTCTATGTTCAATACAAGCTTGTGCTATGGTTATTTCAATAGGAAAGTTACTCAAAAAACCTGACTTGACACATTTTTAAAAATACAATAGTGAGGAATTTGTTTGACTGTTGATTGCTATGGTAACACATTTTTCATCATTCTGAAACCCATCGATAGGTTTAATAAAGAAAATGTATCTTATGTTATACCTATACTTATTTGCTTTATTTTGTGGCTATCATGTGAAATTTGATTGATGGCTTAACGGTGCACTATGTAACATTTCTAGTAAAGCCACCTGCTCGTATCCATGGAGATATTATCGCTTTGCCTCAATATGGTATTAAAATTATCTGTCTCCCTGGAGACAAGCGGGTAAGCCTGTAAAAGCCTGTAATTGAATAAATGCAAGGATGATGCCATAGTAGTTTAATGCTATACTCTGGAGTATTCCGGGCAAAGCTATAACATCTGAGGCAAGCACCAGAAAAGCTCCACAGTGCACCTTTAAGTGTAATGCATTAAATCAGTGAAAATAACATTTTGGAATGGTATACACCCCTATCTCCCTGTCCACCTTGTATATCCATCCTGTTTTCCATTGGTGCGTGTGCTGGGGTCATTGGTCACTATGCCGTTTTTTCAGTCTTTACATAATTAAATCACATACAACAACTGTTAACCTGAGGCTTTAGGCTACTGATGCCATGAGGTCACCATCTCACATCCAGCTCCAAACTAACCCTGTGAGAATGGTGAAAAAAAAGGAAAAACTTATATTTTACCAGAGAAGATTTGGTTGTTGCTTTAAGGGACAGGTCTTAATGCCTGATTTACCCACTGGGATTAAGCAGGGAGGGAGGAGAGGAAAAGGGAGTGAAGAATAAGTACTAGCCTGGCTCCGAAACAACATCGTGAAAATTGCGAGACTAAACGTCCAGGAGGGCAGGCGTGCTAAATGTGGGTGCCTGTCTGGTCACGGGGTCGGCTGGGGGATGACGCAGATTGGAGCAATAACAAAAATATCCCCAGATAAACATGACTGAGTGGGGCTGGCCAGTCTCCACAGGACCCCCGCGTCTCTGCCTCCGCTCCCCAGGCACGGGAGGCTCCACATGGGACACGGGTCTGACGTAGAGCCCCTCCACCGCACTCCTCCAGAGGTTAAACAAAGACAAATGCCCGCCGCTCAGACCCTCCTGTTGGCCACACTGCCCCGTGCTTAACCCTAGTCTATTCCTCCACTTCTCCCAGTCGCTCCGTTTGTTTCACTCGTCCGTCTCAGACTGGGTTACCTCTCTTAACCTCTTTCCAGGCTTTATCTGCTCTCTCCTGACTTTTGGCAGACACTTTAACAGCTCAGATTTGAGATGAGACAAGCAGAGGTGCTGAGAGGTGCAGATATCATGAAGTAAAGATCACATAGAGAAGTGATTCTTCATGTGTTGAAAAAACTATTAGGTATCCAGTTTCTCATTCTTCTTGAATACTGTCTTTTTAAATTGTCTTTGGTAATATTTGACAAATTGTTCAATTTTCCGCTATGCTGAAAGCCAAGTGTGAATGATATGAAGCAACTACAGAGGACTCTTGGCTTCTACTGATGTGAAAGAGAGTAATGTGGGAGAACCTCTCTGACTGTCTTTAAGCAAAGACAAGTGCACCCTCTAGTGCAGATGTGGCAAACAACAATCACAAACCATCCCTCACTTTTTCAGTTTTATAAACACATCTTTACTCAACACTGTAGAAAGAATTGTAGTAGAAAAGGCACTTCATAGTTCATTAAAATGGCAGTAATCTCTTGGGCAGGGTTCAAATTCAACACGAAAATAATTCTATTGTCATTTCCATCAAACACACTCAGAAAAAAGCATGGAGCCTCCAGGCACCGCACAGGGTTCACTGTGAGTGCACCAAGAGAACAAGAAGGATTTTAACTGCTGGGCCTTTCATGGGCCCCTGAGAGGCCAAAAGCCCCCACCACATCCATGTTTTACCTGATTCTCAGATAATGTAACATTATGCAGACACGAGATAGAGGAGAGTGCATGTACTCACCGTGCTGTGGAAGACCACACTGTGGCCGTTGCCCACACTCTCGATGTGGGTTGCCAGGTTGAGACAGATGGCTCTGTGGCGGATTGCGTCCATTGTTTGGGCGTCAAAGAAGTCATGAGGACGAGCTGGAAGCACAGGGATAAGGTATACTTGAATAACTGTATCGATTTTTCTCTTTATGTTTCTGCATACAAAAACACTGTCTATAGCTTTATATGGAAAAATAAAACACAAGATCAGGGAGAATTTAAAAAATTAGTCATAAGCCAATCTCCCTTTGGAGTCATCTGCACACCCATATCATGGTAACATACTAATCTCCTTCATTTTCAGGGGGCCACAGCGAATCCTCCACATCAGATTCACTTGTCATAACTGCCCTCCCAGTCTTCATCTGCACCTTCTGCCAGTTCTTCTCCCCTTATAATACTCACCCCTCCTATTTATTATATATTCATAAAAGTAAAATGAGTGATACTTTCAGATACTTACGTAGAGAGCAGCGGCGTTTGTTCTTGAGTTTCTTCCTCTTGTTGAGACCTGCTTTTGAAGGCGACTCTTCTTTGAGTTTGGCCTGACTGGACAGTTTGGAGGAGCTCTGTTGGCTGAAGTGACTCGGGACATGTCGAGCTAATCCTCCTTGGGATGCAAAGCTGGCATTGCAGCCTCCAACCACACACTGGGGAGAAGCAAATACTGAGACAGGTATCTAGTACTGTACAGCAAATAACCATAGTAAAAGAACTCCCTTTTCTTTACTTTTCTGTAGTATCACTATAATAGTCAATAATAAATGTAGTCCAATAAGTTATCCACAGGTTCACATGAGAGTTTTTAAGAGGACACCATTACAATGAGTGGCAGCGTGACTTTAAAAAAAAAAAAAAAAAAAAAAAGCATTGAAGGACAGTGTTTTCCCATTCACAGAGGAGACTATGGTGTCCCCCCATAGCCTAATTTTTGCCCCGTAGTTCAAAATTAATCTGAACAAATGGGCCCGATCTTGCCCCTGATCTTAGCACTAGCACAAGTGTGGGGCATATCGGGTTGAGTGGAGCAGATTGAGGATGTGGTGTGGTACGTTCAGTGAATTGCCAGAATCGTAAAAATAATATCAAACTGAATAACAACGTGTAACATGCTCAAGGCTTCTTTTATTTGGAAATCATGATAGGTTGATAAATGCTTAACATTCATGACATGTTCGTGTGCCATGCAGGATGTTCGTGTGCCGTCCGGATGCCCTCCCTTTGCCCGCTTCCTGTATCGACTTAGCATTGCTCTATAGTTTGGTTTGATCATGATCTGTACAAAAGCTGCTCATTCGCATGAGGCCGTTTACAGCGATATCCTAAAGTGTATTTTCTTACCCCGTCTGTGGTCCGAATGCTGCAAAGGCAGATTTCCTCACATCCTCGTACCCTTTCTGTCATCTGCTCCATTTAATTTCGTGAGCAAATTATTCCAATTGCGCCACTTTGGTTAGTTTATAAAGTTAATCGCCAGTTGGTAGGCTACCATCAGAACCGTAAAAAACTGTGCTCGGAGCCGTGGAGCGGTCGGCCTCTGACAGGGATCAGCGTGCGCATTCATTGACAGCTTGGGGCAGATGCACACCCTGTATACAGTATGTCCTGTTCTCTTGGCAGCAGTGATCAGTAGAGATTTGTACAGCGGCTCAAGAGACGTCTAGTGCACATGAGCACTGCTCTGTAGACACCTGCATTTATATGATAATAACCGTATTCCATAATCCACAAGACATCTACCTGAGTGGGACCAAATGCAGTGGACACCCGTGAGATGAGAATGTGAGCGGTCAGCAGTAGCAGCGGTGGACACTCGTACCTCAGGTGAGAGAAGAGGTAGTGGACTGGCGGGGGGAAAGCAGTGGTCAGCGGGTCTGCTGTGGGATGGGGAGCGCATGTGATAGACACTGGTCTGCTGCGTAATGGGAGGCAAACGGACGGTGGAACGCAAAGAAAACTAAAAAGGTTGGCGTGTATGCGCATGCACGGGCTTACAGGGGTGCACTTGCGTGAGAGGGGTGCACGTCCGTGTGGAGTGTTCAGAACACAAACGCAGCCAGCTCTGTCACGGCCCATCCAAAATTCTATATTCCTGGTGCCTCTACTGGTGCGTACCTACATCATGGGGCTCCGGAGCTGTTTTATTGTACCCATATATAATTTTTCCTCCACACCCTCTTTGCTGCCTGGTAATGAGGCAAAGACTGCAGACATTACCCACACTGGCAGTGCTTTTAAATGCTACAGCGGTCACAGATTGGTTCAGAGGCCATCACCAAATATGTACTTATATGGTCCCACTCCAGCCTCCAGCAGTGAAGTACAGCGCGACCTGGACACACCCCCTCATTAATGCTAGCGCTAGTACTAAGATCGGTGGCAAGATAGGGCCCTATGCCTGTAGTATTGTTTTAAACATATAGAAGTAACTATATTTTATCTGTATTTAGTATTTTTTAAATCAGCAGAACCAAAAAAATGTAATGTATTCTCCATATATTGTATTGAATAAATTTGTAAAATATTGATCACTTGTGCCACCATAGTCTCAGTACAAACATATGGGAAACACTGGAAGGAGCACAGTGCATACACATACACTTTAAAAGGTGCACTGTGTAACATTTCTAGTGGAGGGTCCACCACCTGCTTGTCTCCATGGCTCTGCCTGGAATGTTCCACTGTAGGACATTAAACATTTCCATCAAGCATTTATTCATTACAGGTGTTGCTATTGAGCTATTGCTCAAAAATACAATATAATAATTCCTTCTGTGAAAAGGGGTGACTCTCCACAGATCTGGATTGTAATGTAGAGTAATGCTATAACCTGCTTGTCTTCTTCAAGATACATAGGTTTAATCTATACTGTGGAACATTCTAGACAAAACAATAGCATTTCCGTGGAGACAAGCAATGCGCTTTTAAGTAACATAATGCATGCCATTTTAGTTTTTTCCAGTGGCACAATATAAATTATAGGCTTTACTCTCTCATTCATATTTAATCCATGTACAACAAATGGGCAGTGATTGAGTGTTGCATTTACCTTGAAGGGTTTATCACCGCTGTGGGTTAGCATGTGTCTCTGGAGCCAGCTCTGACTTGTGGAGGGTGTGTTATAGACTTTACAGCCCTTCCACAGACACACAAACACCTACAGAACACACAAGCAATGCATGTTTATCACAATCTGCTCAAAAAACATTGGTAATTCTATATGATCATTTCAAAATACTCTCTTGCCACAAAAGTCCTACAAGGAATTAAAATGACATAAGCTACTGTGAGCTGGATTAGTCAAAACACTCAAACTGTCAAGTGCACACAACTGAAAATAAGAAACAGAAACACAAGTTTTTCCTAACTTGAAATAACAAATTTACCCCCCTTTTGTTTTGCACAAATCCTCATTATGTACCAAGATAAAATGTATTTTAGTGGCAGAGGTCTCAAACTTGCAGCAAAATATTATTTAAAGCCACACCATGTAACTAGGCCTGTCACGATAAGAAAGATTTGAAGAGAGCTATACTGCTGAAAAAATATAGACGTTAAACGATAATACTGAAACTAATTGACTAATCTCCCAAAAATGATTTAAATAACAAAAACATGAGCTGCAAGAAATAAATAGCTGAATGAAACACTTAGTAGTAGTTAGTTTATATTTATGAGTCGAAGACGTTACATTTATTTGACTCTCTAGAGCTCAAATTATAGTACAGAAAAATAACAAGTTTCCCAAGAGTACAAAGGAAAAGAACTCACGATAAATATTGACACACAAAAGTTATTATTCCACCATCATTCATTCATGAACGATAAGTAGCACTTAGGCGCAACTTTCTGGAAGGGGCACGTCAGCTGTTAGATTCCATGGAAATTATAGGCACAGAAACAAAGAGGCCCTCTTTCATGTCAAATAAGATGCAAGCCTGCTCAGGCATAGTTTTCTGTGTTTTTCAGTGCAATAAAAAACATCCAAAATGCATAAAGACGTGTTTTAGTATGTTTTTTGGTCAAAAGGTTATGTGGCGGGGCTTTAATTATATTTTAAATACATCTTAACACTGAACCATTTCAAATTATTATACTGTATGTTTCCTGTGTATTGTTTAATATTAAAAGGTGCATTGCGCAGCTTTTCTGGTGGACGGGCCTGTCACCTGCTTGTTTCCATGGAGATGTTATTGCTTTGCCTGCATGTTCCATGTTATGACATTAAACACATTAAACACATATAGCATTGATTCATTATGAGTGTTTCTACTGCACAAAAATACAATAATTCTCTCTGTGAATAGGGGCGACTCTCCACAGATGTGACCTACAATCTAGCCTTTAGTTGTATCCCTACAGATATATAGGTTTAATCTCTACTGTGGAACATTCTAAGCAAAGCAATAACATCTCCACGAAGACAAGCAGGTGATGGACCCTCCATCAGAAAACTTAAGCAATACACCTTTAATATTAACAGTTAGTTTAATCAGTGATGACAGCGTGTGGCACCATTTTAAATTGTTAGTTAAAAATACAGTGACATGAAAATACTGGACATGACCTCTGCTGACTTACAGTTTGAGACCCCTGCTCTGAGGTCTTCATACTGACCCCTCCTCTTTGCCCGTCTACGTGAATGCCCCGGATGTGCTCGGCCAGGTCTGGGCTGGAGTTGAAGTACTGCAGGCACAGGTCCCAACAGCACGGGTACGCCACGTTCTTAGGCCCAGATGAAACAGTGCTGCCCTGACCGTTCATCATGGCCGGAGTAGAGCGCCCGCTGGACACTGTGCTCTCCATCTCCATCAGAGTACTGCTGATACTGAGAGGGAAAGAAAATATCACAGTTAGACAGGAAGCCCAGCCAACAGCGTAATCTTTACGGTGGATGAGGCTTTGCACATTCATTAGTGACAGGTGCAGACAGGAGCAGATACATTAATAGTCAGGGTGCGTGAAAGCTTTTAGACTTTTGGACTTGTGCTGATTTTTCACGCATGCCACAGAGTCTGCCACTATTTTCACTGCAGTGTCCGTGCAGAACTCAGCACTTTCTATTCTAAAACCCAACAGTTCCAATTTCGTGTCCAATTAGTTCAGGGTATGCATGTTCAGTGTGTTATAATCTAACTATTCAACAAGCAATGAATTACCCCATACGCACTCGAAATTGATAAGTTATGGAGGATCGTGTACAATATTACATTTGTTCCACGCATGCCAATAAAGGCTGAAATTGACCTTTACGCATTAGCTGTAGAGGGACAGATAGTTGGCACTGTGGCGTTAATGTGCCGTAAAAAACAACTTGCAGCTGGATAATCTCACTCATTATTACTAATACGGTACCACAACGGAAATACAGCAATTAAGCGCAGCCCTTCAGCAGTTTTATGATCTTACGTTACGAGCACATTAACGAGACCAAACCCACCTGTCCTCGGAGTCCATACGGCTCAGTGGTTCTCCGTCCGAGGATGAGATCTCGACACTTGGCCGCCTCTTGTCACCCATGTCCCCGCCTGCGCTGCTGGATTTCTCCCCGTCCTCCGCTTTGCTCTTCTCGCAGTCCATCACCTCCTCGCACCGGTTCTCCTCTCCGGGCTCCTCTTTCGCTTCTTTCGCGGTGTTTTCGTCAGCAGTTGCATTGTTTTCTACTTCCTGCGGCTCTGATTTAGTGTTCACAGGTTCTTCCGCGGGGGTGATCGCTTCAGGTGCTTGACCGTCTTTCCCTGGTTCGTTTGCGGCCTTCTCTCCCTCGGTAGCGGGCTCCTCTTCACCGGCCTCCGCTTTTGGTCGTGCGCTCTCGGGTTCAGCGGTGCGCCCTGCCTCCTTCTCTTCCGGTGCGGATGGGTCTTCGCCTTTCGCCTCTTTTTCGTCCTCCTCGGTTATTTTCTCTGGCGGGGAGTCCTTCTCTACACCGTCCGCGGGAGCTTCTTCGGAGGCGGTAGCAGACATTTCCACGGCGGCCATACCGGTGGATAGTTTGGGTGTTGAATCCGTCAGACGCCTGCAGCAGAGGGAGGGCAGAGCGGACAGGCAGCGCGGCCTCTGATTGGTCAGGGACGGGGGGGAAACCGTGACGTCACCGCTTGAACTTTCCATGTGTTTCCGAAGGAGAGCTTGTGTTTACTACAATTATTCACAACACAAGCCTTATAATTATAAAAGCAAACTAATTAATGCTGCAGAATGTAAATTAAACACAATGTAGACGTAATATTATTAATCCTTTACAGTCTTGCTATAACCTAAATAAATATAAACCTTTATAAATATTAGTTATATAGCTGCTATTGCAAAAGCGCTTTATCTTTTATTTGAACATTATATTTTACTCCAATATTCCGTACTATTTAGAAGTCTAGAAATCTAGAATAAATAAATTACTTGTTTTGTACTGGCAAAAAACGACCACAAGATGGTGCTATAGCTTTACAGTTAATCCAACCTCAAGCTGCGCAATGTAGACTCTGTAAAGGTTTATAAACAAAATACATTTTGGTGGAGTGGAGGCAAAAATGAAGTGAAACATAATGTGATTATAATATTGAAACAGGGATTAACCAGAGATTATTAGAAAATAAAATACATCAAGGAGGGCAACACTCAGAGACATTTACATGATATCAGAGTCATATTTATCCTTACTAGTTAATTTAGAGATTATGATACTATGCAAAATCTTCTTAAATAGCTCACAGTAGGTTTTTTTTTTTTCTTATTTTATCTACAGATACTTTCCATCCTTTGGAATAAATAAGCAAACCATCTGACATTTGTACCTCGGAAGTTCAAAATTGTTGCCTATTTTTGCTATTAAGACTTTAGATGTGATGCATTTAGATGTGATGTCAATTAATCCTTCAAAATGTGTAGCATTTTGACATTGCATTTTAAAGGGAAGCCTCTAACATTCAGATTTTCCTTGCTTGCTTTCATTCTAATACATTGCAAATAGTATTGTGCTGTTCTACCTCCATTAAACGCTTACATCAATAAACCATTCACACGCACACATAAATAATAAAATTAAAACAACAACAGAATCCACTAGCTCTGCAAAGTTCATAAATATATAATACACTCAAATACATAAGACCTCAAGTCCACAGCCGTTTAAAGAACAAAAACATTTATTTAACATGATATAAAACAGATGGGATATGAACATTAGCAAATCATATCTTGAATGTAACCAGAGGGATACATCGCCCCATCCTGTTGCACAATTGTACATTATATACACTGTAAACCTATGGTAATTACACTTTGTACACACAAAAGGAAGGCCTGGATTCACACACTTCTTATGTTATTGCTTCTTACATGTGCTAAGTACCTTTTCTCTTTAAATTTCCAGGGCATCAAACTCACAAGTTGTAAAATAGAACAGATTTTTCTTCCTTAAAGTTTAAATATATTCCTTTGCATTTTAAAAACACTATAGACTATATTCAAAACATTCAGATACTCTAATGGCCTGCAGAAAATCATTTTTAAATACTTACATACCAAATAACAGTCTGCAATAGTAATATATATGACACCTCCTTATTTATAATGGAGGCAGTTATGACTTTACACACTCTATTTGTACTGAGTGTTTTGTTTTTTTTGTTTTTTACAGTGACTAGGGGATATTATGACATATTTATCGACACAAATTGAAAAGCATAAATACTATAACGGCGTCAAAAGCATGTGGAAAACGTTTAAACCAATCAAACTCAAATAAAAACTCTCAAAACAGTCGCAATTCTGTCACAACGTAGTCCTTTATCCTCATATAGAAATGTATATACATACAAAGTCAGCTCGTATTTTCAAACAGGAACGGAGAATATAAATAAATGAAACTGCATGAAGGATGAGGAAGGCTGTGGGTTATAAGGGGAGTAGTGTAGAGTTAAAGATGCCGTATGTACCTTTTCTGCTAAAGGGCCTGCCAATTGCTTGATTCCATGGAGATGTTATTGCTTTGCCTGCAATATTCTAAAGAATGGCATTAAACTTGTCATTCTCCATAAAGACAAGCAGTAGACGCCACCGGGCCAATTTACAGGTGAGATCTGTGAAGAGGCGACCCCACTCAGTCAGAATGCATGCTTTTGAAGGTATTTTTGAGCAATAAAAACACCCGTAATTGAATAAATGTATCTTATATCAGTTTAATACCATATTGTGGAATGTTACAGGCAAAGAAAGAGCATCTCCATAGCGGCAGATCCTCAACCTGAAAAGTTACACAGTGCACCTTGTTAAAATAAGAGCTCTAGATGTCACAGTGGGCGAACAGGAGATGGTCCACTCTCTGTAAGCCACGGCCATGTTACTGAGGGTGTTCTTCATGTGTAGGTTTTAACTGAAGCCAGCGCCTGTGCTGCAGAGAAGAAGAAGAAAACTCAAGTCAATTTCTGTTTACATTTATAAATCATGAGTAGACAAAGCATGCATAAACATATTAACAGTTTGAGTACTGTGGCGTCAAAGTGACTAGATTCAAGTAGATTGTGTACCTAATAATCTGTTTTTGTAATATTATTTGAATAAAAAATAAACAAGTGTAAAGTAGAATGAATGTGCTCATACTCCACCACTATTACTAACATATGTACTTCTAATGCTACTATCACTACTACTACTAATAATAGTAACTTTTGTGGTGGAGGGTCTGCCACCAGCTTATCTCCATGGCGGTGTTAGGAGGTGTTATTGCATTTTTTGTCACTTATAGAAATGAATTAAATAAATGTAGCCTTATTTCCATATTTCATTTTCCTTATTTTAAATGTCCATGCTCAAAATGTATCTTGGTTAACATGCATTTTCCATCCAATTCATCAATTAGTTTTTTTTTCCTATTCAGACTTGCACAGAACATCTTTACAACACAAGACAGTGAGTAGTGGCAGATAATGAAGTCCCTTACTGGTGTTATTACACACACATGAAGTGAGACCCGTCTATGAGCTGAGGGGGTGAGTTAGGAGACTGGGGTGGGGAGGAGGAAGACAGGCTCCTCACTGCAACAAAATAAAGCAACACTCAGGCACATGGAAATCAACAAGTACATTCACAAAATAAACGACTAACTAAATGAGAAAACAACTTAAAACAGAAAAAGAAAGTTGCTAAAAAAAATACTACAGTGAGTTAAAGTTGTAAAAGAAACTGTGTGACAGCTTGAACAATGGGAGCAGCAGCACAGCATTCAGATAAAACACAATGCAAGGTGTGTGTCTCTAGGGGAATACCTGCTACAAGTTTGCTGCGTTTCGAGGCTTCGGCTGCGATTTCATATGAGATATTAATCATTTTTTCCTTCTCCTGGATCGTCACCTCCTCCTCTGTCACATCCTCTGGGCTTAGAGCGAGACTCGGCAGCACATTTTGCATGCTGTAAGCACAAACACAACAAAAAAGTTTCCTGTCATTTGATGTGACCAAGATTAATTACAAAGAGTTTTACTCCAGGGCAAATTTCTATCAAGCAGATGACATTTGAAGTAAAATGTCATCTGAGAGATAAAAAATGAACTTTAAATTTACTTTAAGACAATCTGCTTTGAAAACACAGGCAGGATATTTTATTTCCCAATGTTGACGTTTGGCCTCACGACGATTACAATGTAAATGACATGGAACAGATTTACTGGGAGGTTAAACTGGATTGTAACTTTTCTTTGCACTAGTGGGGAAATTGTTGTTATTTTTTGGTTATACGATATGATTTGAGCTGTTGAAGTTTGAATAAATAGCTCCTAATGGTGTTGGGGCTAGGCTCATCCAGCATTTTCGCAACACAGTGCATCTTGAGCATAATGGCAAAATTCACAACTCATCATGTTCCAACCACCTGCGCTCAAATGAAAAGGCGTCTGTCTAAAGGTGCCTGACGCAATTTTGACACTGCGGTTTGAATGTAGCATATGACTCATTACAGATACTAACTATGAACTAAAATGATTCATTCAATTTTTAAAATTTTAAAATCTAACTATTAGAGTTATCCTGCAGTGGCATAAAGTAGTTTCAATATTATCAAATTAAAATATGTTGTATATTAATATGTTCTGTGATAATATTTTGCACTTCAAAACGTGATATTGTGACAGGTCTAGTTGAAGTCCTGCCATGACCCCAAACTTACCTTTCACTTATGAAGAGAATTTCATGCATGACAGCAATAGGAAATATCAGTGCTCTGCTCCACAGCTAGGCCCTTCACAGGAGCTGCTTCTCAGATATCAAAGGCAGTCTCGAGCAGAGGGAGGCTGTCTACACCCGTAGGAGTCAGTGGACGGGCCAGTAGTGTTTACCTGTTTTTGGCAATGAGGGCTTTGATGCGGTCCACTTTCCTCTGCTTATCTGCCTCCTGCTCTGGACTCAGCGCCTCCTCTGGCTCCAGCTCCACGTATCGCTCAGGAATCAGCACTTTATCAGGCACAGAAAGCTGCAAGAGACACAGAGAATAATAATAGTGGGATTCATAACAAATGCTATAGCCACTAGTACTGTGATATCAATATATATGGGTATATCTTTGTAATTATGGGCCTAGCCACGTGAAAAAAACGGACACAAAGTTAAACATATCCCCTATCAGCATAAACGAACACAAGTTTATGGAGAAAATCTAAAAAAAAATAATAATAATAATAATAAGCTTAGCATGGTCCCATGTGCATATATTTTTCAGACGATCTCATTGTCCAATATTTGTTTTACTCTTGTGCCGATGACAAGATCCCCCAGTTGTCACTTAGTTCACAAATTAACTTTTTCCATTTATAAAAAAAATACAAAAAATACTGAGGTGGTGTAATCCCTTATTGGTCTAGGAGTGGTCAAAGTAAAAAAAAAAAAAAAAAAAGTTTTAGTGGTAGTCACATGGACACTGTTTTTGAGATCAAGAAACTGCCCTGTCTTTGAGGTTTGCTTCTGGATGGGAGCAGAAATGACTTGATTTCAAAAACAGTGTCCAAATGACTACATCAGAAACCTCTTCTACAACCAAATAATGATTAGTTGTATTTTTTATGATGATTATGTAAACAGATTTCCATTTCCATTAGAAAAAGAAAATAATCTTTTAAGAAATATTGGTCAATACACTGGGAAATTTTACTGAAAATGATATATGCAAACGTACCCCAACATCAAGAGTAAATACCACAGAGACCACTGCATACCAATACTGTCAGCAGTTACTTGAGGCTCTTGCATATCCTTTACCTTGTGTTTTTCTCATAATGACAGGTTACATAACATAGACTTGTTATTGTAGTGCTAAGATTGCTAAGCTCCCTTACCTCTCTGTCCACATTGAAGTGTTGAGTGAGAGAGGCTTCTTTGAGACGGGCTATCTCCTCTGCGGGGGTCTCTTGCTCCCTGTCCTCCTCCTGCTGCCTCAGAGAAGCCTCCAGCTCCTGGATATCACAGCTCACCACATCATCCCTGCGCCGCCACTGGAGACAAGACAGAAAAAAACATACAGAGAATATGTAGAATATGTATGAAGAGTGGCTAGGTTTCAAATGACATCACAACACTTTATATGATGTTATGAGATACGGACATAATTCATATTGTTAATCAGATTTTTGATGTAGTATGGTGAGATCATGGTTATTGTATGTTTTATAGCAATCACTGATAAATGTGTCCTCTGCAGGCTTGGTCATGACAACAGACCTAGACAAACTAGCCTATTGTATTTGCTAAGGTCATGTTGCATTATTTGTGTATTTTCTTTTTGATATTTATTTTTAAAATACAGTACAGTAAAAATAAGGTTTATACTTTATAGTTCCTGTAGGGAAATGTGTCCTCTGCATGTGACCCATCCTTTTTTTTCTGCTTTTCCACCTTAATTGTCAAGATGCATTATATATGTTGAAGAGACATGTTCGAAATAAATACAAATATCTGAGCATCTCCTCAGGAGCAGTGAGCACGGGATCCATCTCCATAATCTTTGAGGACTGTACCTTTGGTGCTTGTTTTGGGTTGGAGTTGGCAGTACGTATATCAAGACTCAGTTATTTCTAATCTTCAGTGATTACGCTTGAGTCGATTAAATTGAGAAGCCCACAGCCAATACTGTTAGCAAAAGCATAAGACGGAGGAAAAAATTTGACATTTTTTGTGTGTTAAATGGCAATTATTAACAGCCTGTATTGTTTATGTTCAGGAAAGCCATTCAGTTTTTTAATAAGACAAATATCAAAACCGACCAATCAAAAATGGTCATTGATCAATATGATTTAAAAAAAATCCTTCAGCCCTGGATTAATACACAAAACCTGCTTCCTGTTCCCATAGGCAAGCATAACATCATCTAGATTCACGCGTAGGAATACAGCCTATATAAACAACTTGTAGCTCACAGCATCTCTGCACAACACCAGGACAGTGGCTGGATACCTGCGCGTTGCGAACATGGTTTTCTTTAGTGAAGGACTGGCTGCGCGTGGGCGTGCTCTCCTGACTGCCTCCCGTGCACCGTCCACTCTGACTCTTCTTTTTCCCCTGCAGCGCCGCCTGCTGGTGACGCCTGATCCTCTCCAGCTGCTCTTCCACACTCATCCTGGGCCGCCCACTGTCCCCCGCACTCAGCTGCTGCTCCACTGCACTGCGCGGACGCTCCTATTGGGTAAAGAGGGAAATATATATTACAACAGAAATACTTAATATGATTGATTTGTGTTTATTTTTTTTGGCTGTTTATTTTTGAATTACAACAAAAACTTTCCAAAAAATACCAATCTGGACCAGGTTACAAGGTTAAAGGTGCACTACACATCTTTTCTGGTGAGAGGGTCTGCTACCAGTTATCCCAATGGAGATTTTATTGTTTTTCCTAACATATTCCACAGTATGGCTTTAAACACGTGGTACCTGTCTCCATGGTTACAAAAATGTGACACCACCAGGCCAGGTTACTGGTCAGATCTGGAGAGGTGATGTGCTTTTCAAGATATTTTCTTAACAATAACTGAATTGAATAAATGTCAGATAGATAACTTTAATGCCATACTGTGGAACATGTCAGGCAAAACAATAAAATCTCCATGGAGATAAGCAGGTGACAAAACCCCCACCAGAAAAGTTACATAGTACACCTTTAAGAGTATTTCAAGAATGATTGTGAATTCTTTGTAAAAATGGTAATAAAACTAACATAGCAGACTTTGCCATTCCAAAGATCTGTCTGACCTCTAGGATACCCTTACTTTATTTTTAAACCGAGTCTATTTCAGTCAGTCACAACCTACAAGGACTGCCCAGCTGATTTGTGAATTTATTTATACACTGTTTTGAAGTAATTACTGTAAATATAGGCAGACTTAAAAGAACCACACCCTGTGGTTCACTAATAACACAGGCAGGCACAAAGTTGTTAGTAACTGAGGCTGGAAACTGTAAACCAGCCGTAGCAATTTTATTATAGCCTTGGTTTAGCATGTGAGTCACACCCAGACCATGTGACCAGTGGATCTGTTTTATACAAGTTTTAAAGCATTTTGATAAGTAAACGTGTACTAAGGCTCAACAATGAAAAAACAAACAAAAAACAAAATGCTTGTCAGCTTCCAGAAGACTAGACAAAAAGACTTAAATATGAACTGACAAACTATGAAACAATTACATTTTAGAACATGTTTGTACAGATCTAAACCACAGCATAAGAATTCTTATGCAGCATAACACAGGACATTTTAATACTTTGTACTTCAAAAATTGCAGCCTTTGCAATTAATCTTGCAGCCCTAACGTGTACTTACGTTAACTGCATCAGACATAACACAAAAACATAAATAATAAGTTATCTAGATTTACATTTTTTTAAATGTTTATCTAAAACTCACTGTTCTTGAGTCTGGCCTTTTTCCTTTCCTCAGTGTTACATAGGAGGCGATGGAGGAGGAGTCAGGCACAGGAGACTTGGTCCTAGGAGGGACAATGCCCACTGGGTAGGATATCCCTAAAAAAAGTATAATATTTAGTTTAAAACAAATAGCTGCTAAATGGATTTGTTACGCAGTGTTTTATTAGGGGATTAGGAGCATAGAGACACCTTTGTTCCCGTTGTGGTCTCTGTCAGATGGGTGCTCAGATCGATCCTCTCCGTTGCTCTCATCCACCTCAGTCACTGTGGTGAGTTCAGGTTCACTTTTGTACAGTCGGTAATCTGTGCCCTGTCAATACAAGGTTATAATGAGACTTACTATACGCAGTAAAACTATAACTTAGTGGAACACTATGTATATTCTCTGCTCAATGGTCCGCCCACCCGCTTGTTTCCATGGGGATGTGATTGCTTTGCCTAGAATGGTTCACAGAATGATATTAAACTTATCTATCTAGCATTAATTAAATTTCTATAAAAATACCTTAAAAAGAGCATTCTTACTGTGAGTGTGCTCGCCTCTACAGATATGACCTGTTACTTTGCCGGTGACACCTTCTTGGCTGTTTAACATTCTAGGCAAAACCTTTCTGAACTTTTTAATTTCCAGAGAATCAGGTGGCGGACCCTTCACTGAAAAAGTTACATAGTGCACCTATCCATGGGTTACAAAATGATGAAACATTAAGACTGTTGTCAGAGCGATTAACAATTTTTATCTTTTGAATGGGGAAAAAGTCCTCAAAAGGTTGGATAAAACAGCAAGTTGAAACCCATGAATGTAGCGTAAAAAAACAGACGATTTTTTAAACCAAAACATGCGTGCAGCTTTTACATGACTATTACATGAGAAAATGCATACAAAAGTCAAAACAGCAAAACTGGTCACACTGAGAAAAAAATAATATATATGGGAAAGACTTCCAAAGGCTCCAATCATGAAAATAAAAAAGGACAATCCAAAGTATAATGCCAAACTGAAAAGTGAAAGCGTTAACAATGGGGCAGTGGGTTGTGATGACAGCTAAGGGCAGGGTGGACCATAGGGGGCTTACAGCGTGCGTGCCATTCCTGTGCGGGGCCTTCCTGTCCTCGGGCCGGTGCAGGGAGCGAGTGGAGGGCACAGGGGTGAAGGGGTTGGGCTCGTAGGACTGAGGGAGGGGCGGCCGGGGGGGTACCGAGTCCTCCTCCTCCTGGGGATTACACAGGGATGACAGGGAACATGGTGACCCACTGTGCCACACGCTAGGGGCAACCATCTGCTACAACGGAGCTCTGAGCGGTGTGCACCAATCCCAGCAAATCAGCTGATTAGAGAGACTGACATCCAGGCAGTACAACAGTCAACCTTGTGTAGGTCAGTTACTTTAGTCATAATGACTTTGAGTGTGTAATTGTATCACATTGGCCTTTAGGAGATACAGTTTAAGGGCAAAAAAAGTCTATGTTAGAATTTGCTCTTAGGTCAAAACTTGTGATCTTTCCCAATACACAGGGTATTCTAGACCTCAAGCTTGTAGACACAATCACTAATAACATTTGACAAAGTTCAATCATCACTTATTTTTCCATTTCTGTTCGGTAGTTTTGGCTCCTGTCCTCCATATGAGTTTTTAACATTATTGAACTTATTTCTGTACTAAAAAAAAGTTATTTCTCTTCTCAAACATTTCCAACTTGGTGGCTGCAACTTTGGTTTTCCAGTAAAATCCCACATATTTACTGATAACCCACCTCATTTTTGTGCTTGCTGAAGTTGTTCTTGGCTCCGTGGATGCCCGTGCTGTCAGCCACACTTCTCTGAGCCTTTTGTTTGTTGAGAGCCTCGATCACATCTTGAATCCTCCACAGCTCCTTCTGAATGTGCACATGCTCCTGACTGGGGGGCTCCATCTGAATAAATGCACCACATACACAGCCATAAATAAACTTTCTTCTTATGTAACTTTATAAGGCAAAGATGAGTATACCAGGTGAATAATGTGCAGTTGGTACGTAGAAAACACTGTGTGCAAGAAAAAACGGTGTATGACAATTTAAATTTAAAAATATAAATTATTTAGATGGAATGTTATTTTCAACAGTAAATTGTAGTAATGTTGTAAAAGTCACGCTCTTAACGCAAACATTATTGGTTGAGAGCTCAGATCCACTGATTCACTAGTTGACACTGTGAATCCAGCTCTCACAGATGTATACTGTCGCTTTGTCCTTGGGCAAGACACTTAACCCCTCTCACCACCAGTGTCTACGTGTTTGAATGTGTGTGAATGGGTGAGTGGTTCCTTGATGTAAAGCGCTCTGAGTGCCTTTAAGGTAGAAAAGTGCAATATAAATGTAACCATTTATTTACTTTCTTTTATATTATCGTGTGATTTTATATCTGTGTCTCATTCGTCCAGGTAGGTTCCATGGGCGTGTACTAGTCTATGTTCTCTCATATTTATTCTGATACAGTTGAAGATCATTCTAAAGCTGATCAGGAAAGGTTGCTCACTGACATCCCATTACAAAGTGCTTATGTTGAAAAATTATAAGTTTAATGCTTAGTTTTAGTTTAATGCTATGCTGTGCAACATTCCGGGCAAACCAATTACATCTCCATGGAGACAAACAGGTGACAAACCATCCATCAGAAAAAGAGCTTTAAAGAGCCCATATTACACGTCGGTCTACTATATAAAATATGCTTTCTTTGTTGACTAGAAAGCTAAGTACTTGCACACACTTGAACAAACTCTCCACCTCCACACTTTTTTTCCATTATGAAGGACACAGATAAACACAGAGTTAATTAAGAGGACCTGTGCCATAATTCCTGTCATCATTCATCAGGTTTCTTTGAATTCTCTGTTACTCCTCTGCACAGTGCATTTGAGGCCACCAATCGCGCTCGCAAACATAAAAAAAATACTTTGCCTGACACATTTCTCTCCTGAGTGTCTTCTGACTGTCTCTTTTTGCGTATTTTCAGGTGTTTGTGAGAATTCTAGGCATTTGCATTCCAAGTATGGAAAAGATTTAAGTAGTTAGGTATAGAGAGTTATGGTACCTGAGGGCTCCCGAGTGCTTCGAGCTGCTCCAGCAGACTGCTCTTTGCTTGAACCACCTCTGCCTCCAGTCTGTCATATTCTTTCCAGGACCGCTCCAACTCCTGGAGAGAGAAAGGTAGACTCATGAATCACAGCATGAGAGATATACTGATGCTCACTGTGTAGGTTGTAAAAGTTTAAACGTTTTAAACAAGTTTGATGTCACAAAAACACAGATCTGATGTACTGATGTACCAAAGGGATTAGATCATGATCATGATATTTGTTTTGAGTATTTACTGGCTGATGTAGGCCATAAGACATTGTTTGCACTTTAATTCATACAAAGCTGTTCAGTAGTTACTTTCAGCATAAATAATTACAAACCATAATTGGATCCATTTTGTTAAGTTAAAGTGTGTTTTCTGGGGGAAAAAGACACTTTTTCGTTCCTTCATTGGTATCTGTTAATATGGAGTATTAACTGATACTTCAAGCCACTATATTGACATCGGTATTGGAGCTGAAAAAGTCCCAGTCATTATTAGTTTATCTCTGGCTTTTCCCTTAAAAAAATGTTCTTCCTGGTTTACTGATCTTACAACTAACTAAGTAATAATAGGAACATTTTAGAAGTAAATACAAGTAACATAATCAATCTGTTCTCCACAACAGTAACCCTGGTTGCATTGCAACATAATTTATTTTCTTGCGATATCAATTATTGCTTAATAATAATAATAATAATAATAATAATAATAATAATAATAATAATAATAATTATTATTATTATTATTATTATTATTAATAATAATAATAATAATAATAATAATAATAATAATAATAATAATAATAATAATAATTCATTATTATTTTTGCAATATATTATGCACTCCTGATCTCTTTTACTTAACACTGTGACATCCCTAGTCCTGATTTTCTAGTTAAGACCTTGTGTAATCCTGGTTCTCTACGGTATCCTCCTGCTTACGCATGTGGTTTTTGATCTGTACAGTATAGCGTGAGTAACTTTATGTAGTCGCTGCATTAGATAAATGGTAAAGGAGATGATGTAGCGTCACTGACCGTGCTGACTCGGGACAGTTCTCGGCAGGTGCTGAGGAGCCCACTCTGCAGTAAGTCTCTCTGCTGGATGACACTCTGCAGAGCTGTGGGGTTATCTGAGCCCATCTCGATCTCCTGACTGGCCGACAGCAGCGCCGTCTCCAGGGTGTGCTATAGGAGAATATATAACATCAGAAACACACGCAACCTACACACAGACATTTATCACTGCAACCTTCAGCTCTGGCTAACTTAAGCAGAAGGGATAAGCAAACCGGCGGAAGGGAGCATTAAACTTTTCAAGGCTGCAGCTCTGTTAAACTGAATGTGAGTTATGTCCAATGGTAGCTAAGCAAAACACAGCGTACACAGCACTTTGTATAGCACTTGGAAGCTCCCATAAATCCACAATTTCTATTATACATGGGTGTTGTCTGATTTGGTAAAAATATTCATTGATTTTGGCTTCCTGTTCCTGTGTTCACAAAAAATATATTAAAAACAAATTCACAGCCAGCAAACACACAGAATTACCATATTTATATTCAACTTCCTGTTATATGCAACATTTTAAAGACTTTTTCGCCTTCAAACGATATAATATTTTGTCACTATGGCAATGGTCCTAATTTTTTATCCTCAAACTGGGAAAACGTGTGTGAATGTTTTAGCAAAAGTCTTAAATATTATGATCTTAACTGTGTTTTAGTAAAATTTGTAGTCTAACCTGATATGGGCTTTAACCTTTAACCTGTGCATGTTTATGACTTGATATAAAGCTATGATAAAAAGCAAAAATTAGAGTAGAAAGTACACTAAATATTGTGTAGTGCTTCACTAAACAATCATGCCATTGTAGCTCATTCCTCATGCTCTTTCATGTTGGAGGCAGTTGTGACTGATGTGATGAGTTAGTCACCTTCTCTCTGTACAGCTGCTGCAGTTTGCTCTCCTGAGTCTTCACCACTTTGTCCTGCTCACACAGTCTGCTCAGCCTGGCCTGCAGAGGGAACGGACCAATAGTCACCATCCGTTATGCAAAAACAAGTCCGGGTTAAGCCATGTGTGAAATCTCTGTGTGTGTGCTTACGTCAATGTCCAGCTCTTGTGGCGCTGGGGTATAGACCTGCTCCCTGTAGTCATCTGGACTTAACTGTGGAGTACACAATATCAGGGTAAAAGACAAAATACAAACTTATATATTTACAATGCAGCTTTTCTGGTGAGGGGTTAGCTACCTGCTCATCTCCATAGAGATGCTATTGCTTTGACTGAAATGTTCTACTATAGACTGTATATATAAATGGACATAGCTAACGTCCTAGCCACTGCTTTCCAAATAGGAAGTTTGCTCCTTCTGACCCTGGCTCCCATTGACTTACGTTGGAATACTCTGGCCCCTCTCTCTGTAACTGCTGCAGTGAGCCTCATCATTTTGGTCTTAAAATGTTTGTATTAACCTGCTCTACATGGTCCTGGTGTTTTTTTTCTTCACTATTTCGTATGGTAAAAAACCCTACTTATAATATAGAGCCCCTCACACTCAGTTAGTCCACTTTTTTATACAGTCTATGTGCTCTACTTAGCATTTATCTCATTTCAGATTACATTACATTCTTGTTGTGTCTGTTGCCACTCCACAAAACTGACCTGTAGCATGGATGGATGCTTGTCGCCATGAAGCTAGATACGTATTTATATACACCATATTGAAGAACGTTCAAGGCAAAGCAATAACATCTCCGTAGAGACAGACAGGTGGTGGGCCCTCCCCCAGAAAAAGTTACATAGTGCATATTTAGAGTACACTTTGGACAATAGGGCTTTCACACAAGCTTTCTCCCTTAAACGAAGTATAATTTGAAAATGTATCTTATGTACAGCATCTGGCACATGGAGTTTTATGACCCACAGTCATTCTTCACTGTCACAACATGTTAGAGAAAGGCCTGTAAAAATAATGTCTGCTGGTGCACAGTTTTACTTGTTCTGTATGTGATGTGGTTATTACAAAATACACAAATAATAATAAATACATTTATAAGGCTTAGGACCAGCAAAAAGTCACGTATTACATATTCCATTATCTACATGAGGTCACTATTATCATGGTTATAGACCAGTTTTATGACACTGTGGGAAGGTTTAAAGAGCTTGTACACTTTTAAAAAGTGTTTTTTCATCATAAATATCCTGTAAGTGTAGTGTAGTATGGTGTAAGTACTAAGTAAAAAATGAATATTTCTGTTTTAGTCCAGATAACAATTTTATTACAAAATTAGTTGAGGATTATAGTAATTGATTAAATAGTTCCAGCTCCAATAGTTGCTTCGTAATACTGGCTGCACTAAAACTGAGCAAAAGAAGTACTATTGTAACAATGCAATTGTATGTATCAATTGTTCACAATGCAATTTTGAGACGTTTGTGATTTCAATTTTGCCACCGTTTCTACTGTACGCCCCACTCACACTTGCACCATTCAGTCCATTCTCCTGATGAGAGCCACCCAGCCGCACAGTGAAAGCAGAAGCACCCATAGGACCATGTGGCATTCAACAGTAATGAACATGCACAACATTATAGCACGGTTCAGGATCTCAGAGGGACGTGTACAGTGTGGGGAGCAGGACTACAGGGAGGACACCACGGCAGCTCAAACAGGTACTGGCAGTGCAGCTGGTGCTTAACTGAATGCCAATGGAGAGGTGAAGGTGGCCGCACTTTTACATCCCGGAGCATGGTCACAAAAGTGGCAGTGATGTGAGGGACAGCAGCGCGCAAAGACAACCCCCGCTAATCTTCTACAGCAGCAAAGGAGTTAGAAATACTCACAAAGTAGTCATTTTAAAATATTATACTAACTTTTTGGCACTGGCACCTTACTCACCTCTTGTACATAACCCAGATACATTTTGTGTGAGTTGATAAGCACTTTTCTCAACTTTTAATGGCCAAAGTGAAGTTACAATGATACTAACATCAGCTAGAATGCTAACAGCAAACCAACCTTAACTTCCTGGTTCTCTGAGGAAACAGACAGCATATTTTGAGAAGAGCTGCTTTTACAATGTATCTGTACTGGCAAAAGTTCCCTTTATAACATGAACAAATGGCACAGCCCCTTATTAATTATATAATTGTGTATGTGCATTATAACTCGGTATCATTTATTTCATATAGCATTGTATTTGCACAGGATCGGGACTGGTCAGTGAGGGCTTGTGACTCTTTTGAGTGCAAATCTAGCTTTACTTATAGCACAAAGTTGCAGCTTTAACAATGAATTAATATACCTTTTTGTTGATTACTTAACAGTTGACATAAAAATAAGGAATTCAATAAATATCCCTAATATTTGAGTAATAACCGTCTTCAATTGCCAAGTCCTGGTGGCTTACAGAGGAAAGCGGAGTTGTACAGAGGATAAAAACTCACTGACCTTAACAGAGAAGCCCATAGACTAAACAAGAGCAGTGTGCCAGATTCAGTCCCAAAGCTAGCCCACATTTTGAAACTTTAAATACTACTGCAAAGAAAACCATATCAAGCCCCTGCACACAAACCCGGGGGACGAGGGATTTCAAAGTGAGGCGAACACACTGACAACAACTTCAGAAACAAGTCATGCTCAACAGTGGCATGACTTTCCACAATTAAGGGGGACATTAAAAGCAATGGATGGAGAGGGGGGACTGGTCTCGAGATGCCATGAGGACATAAAAAGACCAAAAAGAAGAGACACTGGTGAGGATGAGGAGCACAGGCGTCAGTTGGCCTGCTTACTTGTTTGTACAGTTGAGGCCGTGAGGCAGAGTTCTCAATCAAAGAGTGTGTCATGGCGATTAAAGGGCCATTTTCCTTCATCTATGGTCCAGTGTGGAGAGGAGCAAGCAGCAAGTTTAGAG
The DNA here is from genome assembly GCA_029959045.1 of Taenioides sp. WSHXM2023. NCBI lineage: Eukaryota > Metazoa > Chordata > Actinopteri > Gobiiformes > Gobiidae > Taenioides > Taenioides sp. WSHXM2023. Next base: position 19,638,793 of record CM057092.1, on the reverse strand, counting down.
CAATGTCTTCAAGCACAGTACCCAGATTCAGCGTAGATTTACTGACAAACAAACTGCTCAAGAAGGCCTTTTAAAGTTAATGGTTATGAGGTCATACAGTACTGGTAAAGTTAGCACAGGCATTTTTACTACGTAAGGAGCATATTGTGGAAAAGTTCATTGCATGTAGTTGATTAAAACTAGGGATGCACTGAACTGATACTGGTATCAGATCCTGAAAAATTTGCCTAATCAGATATCGTCTTCCAAATATCAGTTCAGCCGATATCCTAGTTGGGATATTTCTAGTATTGATGTAATGAGACTTTATTTACTAGCCGTAGTCGGCCTAGAAAGCAAAACTGCTCAGTAGTTACTTGAGAGATAAATAACAGCCACATACCACATTTGGATCAGTTCTGTCTTATGTTCATTTTGTTTAAAGGAAATAAATGCTGTTTTCAGTCTCTGCACTAGTATCGGTTAATACTGGGTATCAGCAGACACTTAAAACTATATTATTGAAATCTAAACTGAAAAAGCTGGATCATGTATTCCTAATTAAATTAAATTTCTCAAAATTAAGACCTAACAAACCTTATATACCTATACATATATTATATTATGTAATCTAATAATTATTACATAATGTTACCATATATAAATACTCATCCATTGACTGAGGGACAAATCTTTCTCTAATGAACCCATTTTATTTTAACATATAAGCGACACCCACCACCCCATACATAAAACTATTTACATTTTACTTATACAAATAAAATAATGAGACTGAACTTTTCCACTTTTCATTTTTAAAAGTACCTACATGTTTTACTTCAGCACTATAGAGGTTAGGTTAGGTTAGCATAGCCATACGCTCATGAATGAAAGGGCCCATAAGCAGCTGTTGTAAAGGAGCTCAGCATCTTTAACATGCTCATCATTATCAATGCAATGCGTCTGTCTTTCAGTTGCCTTTGAAAAGATAGTACCAAAAGCTTCTATTTTAACAAGAGTAAATGAGTCATATAACCATGCTTTACCCCACCTGGTTGTCCAAATACATGAGGTTCCTATGGAGATGATGGGAAAGAATGTCGTTCTACCATCAGCAGCAAAAAGAGGAGAGAAGAGGCAACGTAAGAATGAGACAATGTAGACAAACACACACACACACGCACACACACACGCACACACACACACACACACACACACACAAATAGACGTAGAATCCATTTAGGTGTATGGCATATTTTGTACCAGGAAGAAAAGAAAGGAAAGACCTCTCAAGGTGAAAAAATGGGTCAGGTTTGAGCTGTGCTACATAGAGTTATAGGACACACAGCCCCTGAATATACAACAAATATGACTCTGGAACACAACTTAAACATCAGATGAGAAAATTAGACATGTAAAAATGATTAAAAACATTAAAATAAATGCCCACACTCTTAAATACTTGACCAGGCCACTCAGACCATTGGTTATGGGTTATTTATTCCTCTTTCCATTTTGTTTATTCCTTCTTCAGTTGCCATGGTAAATACATATGAAATAGATAGGCTATAATTTTGACACAACCCTATTTGTTTATCCAGGCTTGGGACAGACACAAGTATGCACAGTGTTATTCACAGAGGCTGGATTATGTCTTAAACTCAAACTCAATCAATTTAAAGGTGCAGTATGTCAGATCCAAAATTTTCTTCTTCTCCAAGGAGATGTTGTTGTTTTGCCTGGACTGGCATAAATATAAATGTATTTACATATGTTTGGTCTAGAATTAAAGAAATGAAAGATAATATAAGTTTATGCCACATTGTGGAACATTCCAGGCAAAGCAATAACAGAACATCATGAAACAGGCTGGTGAAGGACCCTCCAGAAAACATACACAGTGCACATTTAACATAGATGTATTCATAAGTTTTAGCTTCCTGTTATATGTGATATTTTGAGGACATTTGCCCATTCAAAAGATATATTTTGTTTTGAATTGTTAATTACTATGGCAATGCTGCTAGATTTTCACTGCTCTGAACCCATGGACAGTGAAGGCGATTAAGAAACAGAAATGGCAAAAAACAGAAATAGTCCAAAACAGAGAATAGAAAGAAATAATTATGACAAAAAAAACAAACATGTTCTTCTTGGTAGTGACCCAAAATGGCGACGGTTGGACACTCCACCACACACACATAGGGCATGCTAACTCACAGCCCTGCAGCCCTCTCTTGGGGCCTGACCTTTGGGTTTTCTCCGTCCGTGTTTAGCTGCATTAGCTGTGCTAGAGTGTGCTCCCGGATACTGTTTAGCTCTGCCTGCTGCCGACGCAGCTTTATCAGCAGCAAAGTCAGTTCTTCAGGCTGTAGGGTTAGGAGGTAGTAGGTAGGAGGCATAGCAGCAAGGAAGCAGAGGAGAGAGGACACACAAGGTCAAGAGGTCAAGAGGGCAAAGGTTAGAACAGTTACAGTAGAGAACATGCAGCACAAGGCAAGGGGATTATTCAGACGTTAGAAGTCAGTCATAAGAGCTTTACATAAAAAAACTCTATTAACTAAGGTTGAACAATGTTAGAATATTGTGCAAAGAAAAAGGTTAGAAATTTGAGACAGCTGAAATCAGAAGCAGTATTTGGGAATCCATTTGAATTTAACACATTTATAAAAGTAGAAAAGCTGCCAGAATGTTTGAAGAGATACAAAGCCAGGCATAATAATAATAATAATAATACCTAGATAACTGACACTAAAATTATCCTATTCAAGTATTTTTTACTTATCCATGTATAAAAATACTCAAAAACAAATCCAGTTGACCAAATAATATTTTTTCATACTAAAACTAGTACAGAAACTAGTATTGAACAGGTATCAACACTGGATGTACTGTATATCATAACAAGCATATAACTGCACAATATTTTTTTTGAAACTACAGTAATCTTGGTAACAAGTTTTCTCCAGAGAAACAAAACTGAGTATGAAATGAAATTTGAGTAAACTGACAACACAAACCAGGTATGAATTCCTAACCAAATACTGTGTTGTGCTATTGTCATTGACAATTTTAGCCATATTTAGATCCGAAATCAGGATTTCTGTGCCTCATTCTAACCAGTCCACTTCATTTTGAATATTACTTACATCTGCACAAAAAATCTGCAGCTTTAATACTCCATTTGGACATTGCTAATCACCAAAACACAAATTCCTGATCTATCTTAGCGCGTGGCGAGTGACGGGGTTTAATGTCTCTGCTGATGAGAGCCCCTGAAGTGCGCATTCCCTAAATCCTACTTGGAACATACATCCTCATTTTGCCTAAATCTGTCTTCTATTTAGGTTAAGTCGTGTCTTTTTGGAAAAAAAAAAACATTGAAGGAGAGTAAGAAGGGGTTGAGAGGGAGAATAAATGGAAGATGTGGAAACAAACTTGTTTTCGATTAAGTCTAAATTATACAAGCGATGAATAAGATAAATGACATTGTGGTTTGGGAGAGTACACACACACATACACACACATAAGCTCTGAAACCACAAGGGAAGTTTGACTCACTGTTTTGCCTTGAAGAGATTGAGCTGAGATGGTTTGAACTGGGATTCCTGCAGGCATTGACCTCCGATCGGGCAGATAAGCGTACTGAAAGACAAAATGACAATAACATAGATATTTCATTTTTATTTAGCTTTTTACAGCATTGTGCAAAGCTATACAAAATATTTGTAGAACTAAAATATTTGCCCTCAATGTTTATCATACCTTGAGGCTAGTCCACTGACTCCATGTGGTTTGGTTTAGTTAATGGTCACTAAACTTTTTCAGAATTACATTAAAGGTGCCTTAAAGAAGACCTATTCAGCAAAATGGACTTTTAACCATGTTATAGTTGTTTCCCCTCAACATTTACTCACCCAAAGTTGTATTTGGAGTGATTAGTTTCTAATGTGGAAGTCAGCAAACAATTGAAAATGTCCATTATATGATTCTAAGAGTGCAATAGATTATAACTATATAGCAGACACAAGCACTAGGTCTTCTTTAAATAACATTTCTAGTGGAGACCTGCCACCTGCTTTTCTCAATGGATATGGCATTGCTTTGACTAGAATGTTCCATAATATGGCATTAAACTGATTTAGTGTCTGAGAAGAGGCAAGCCCGCTCACTGAAAGAATGTAATCTTTTAAGGTATTTTTATAGTTACATAGGGCACTTTTAAACACTGGTCAAAAGTAGAATATAATAAAAATCAGATACAAATTATTATTTATTTATTGAAAAAATGTCATCTAAACGAAAAGTTCACCTTGTTGACTGGCGGCCTGAGCCTCCTGTCCATGCTCATATCCCTCCTGTAGACTGGAGAGGACAGCTCGGAGCGTGCACTGCTCATGTTGTAGGACCTCATGGGCGAGTACCCTCCGTACATGGACAGGGAGCCGTGGGAGGGAGAGGGGGGGATGGAGTGGCTGGGCGGGGCATGATCTGACAGGTTAATCATGGTTTTGGGACTGGCCATGTTACTGTACAGTCCTGAGTGTCTGTTATAGGCCTGTCTCTGCTGCCATTCATACAACTGCCACAAGGTGTCGTCTCTCATGGAGCGGCGTTTGTCGGCTGGGGAGGGACCCAGGGCCTGGTCGTACAGAGAGGGGGACATGCTGCAGATACTGTCCCGCTGTGCCATGCTGTTCCGGGGCATGCTGCGGTACCCCTCCCCATACTGAGGCATGTATGGGACACGGTGACTTGGCATGTTTCTTGGCATTGTCTGGTATGAAGTAACACTGTGGAAAGAAGAAAATTATATTACTGTTTATAGTAGCAGAAGATCAGTGGTGAGATATTTATTGTTAATTTTTGTTTAAGTTCCTTTTAATGCTTTTGGCCACCTTCACATTTTCTCATTTAAAATAATGTGGAAAACACACTATAAATCACACCTCTGTTTCCAAAGAGGCATTTAGGCTTTGAAACTCCTTCTATTGTCAGCAACGGGATGAACAATGGGAAAAATAAACAAATTAAGTTCTAATGAATGTTATGCTAATAAAAACCAAGCGTTTGTTATGAATACAATTTGACCGCAGAACAAGACCAGTGATGGTTTATGAGAATTCAGGAGTTTTAACTGTAACAAAACAGTCTGGACAGAATGCAGTTGGAGCATTTCAGAGTGCTCAGAGAAAACAACTTCAGATTAATGGATTAATGAAAATGAAACAAGTGTTAATGAAACAATATAAAACTCCAGGTATGTCTATTGATGAAAGAACAACAATATTACATGGTTAAAAACTCAAAAAAGTCCATTTGTAACTGAATGGTAGTTTGTCAGTGTGTGGTTGTCACCATTACAATAAAAAAGATAAATTAATAATAGTGAAAATTACTAGTATAGCAATACCAAAATCTAACTTGATCCAAAGATGAATTATATGTGCAGTAAACAGAGCAATGGAAACAAGAAATTCTCAAGTTAAAGATAAAATATAAACCTATATTAATGTATTATTTAAGTCACCTCTTTCAGCATAGAAAATAAATGCATAAAAGTAGAAAATGAACTAACTTGAGTTCCCTAGTGGGTAGGAACAGAGAAAAGCCAAGCCAGCACAAAAACATGCTGTTGAGAGGAGATATATAGAAGATCAGATACATACTAAGTTTCAGCCAAGTCAAATGAGAACCAGAGCAATGCCAGTGACAAACAAACTCCACTAATTGAGTTTTGCATCTACTTTGTTCTTGTTATTTTAAATGTCATGTATATACACTGACATGCGCTGTAAATACTCTTTGTTGACAAAATATACTGTACATCGTAAACATCTTTGGAGAAAAAGTCAAGCCAAGCCCTGAATTAACATTAGAGACTCAGTTCTGAAGTCAGCGTTGTCTAAAGTGGCTGCTTATCCATTCGCCACAGGGTGTTCTTTATAAGGTAGTGTATGATTTTAATATTTAATTATAATATTGCCAAAAAATTTAAAGGTGTTTATGTTTTTGTTATGTTAACATTTTTGTTTTGGTTCTCAAGCTAATTATCCAATCACAAAACTGAACGAGCTCGTCAAATTGGATTATCAGATACTGCAGATAAAATCACCTTGTGTTTGTGTCCTCAATAAGGAAGCTAATGGTCTCCTAGCCGATACCAATATCCAATATTTATATTTCTTCTTTGTCTGATAATCAATATTTTGCCATACCAAGTCAAGCTGTAGTAAAGTTTACAAATTAACTTCACTTTTGGAAAAGAAATATTCAATGGCCACCGCTGCAAGTTGGTTTTCTGTTGTTCAGCAAACCTCTAGAGGCCACAGTACCACACAGGACATGCAGAGGGATTCTGAGGGGCACGCGCAGCGAAACTGACAGAAAAAATATGATGTCCTGCTGCGCTCAATGACGTGTCATAACTGCCGTGCACTCGCTACCACAGCTCAGAACTGCTTCTGTAATGACTGTCTGCGCTCATTCAGCCTCACCCCACTCGCTGGACACTGCGGTTTTCAGAGTTTTCCCCCGGTGTGCGTGTGCGTACAATGGAACGAGTATAAACTACAAACGGAATTAAATAATAAACACATAAATAATAAAATATAAATATAATAAAATATATATTCTCTAATCATTTAAAGATGATATGTTTTTGACAGTTTCTTGAAATAAAGTAGGCATCATTAGGAATAAATGATGCTGCTGAGAATATTAAATAACAGCAAAATGGCACCAAAAAGCACCAGAATGCAGAGATTTACTTCAGTTCACTTCAAATTCCCCCAAACCCTCTTTTCATGATCATATGAAGAGCCAAGGGGCTGTTAAATACCATTTATACCACATACCGTTTTGAGTAACATTATGACTTGCACTAAAAGTAGAATATAAGAGCTGCAATGTGCCAATTTATAATTAAAGAGCCAAAAGCCAAAAAGTTCAATATCATGTGACTGGCAAGTGGTGGCATACCCAGAGGCCTGAACCTTTCAGTGGCACCCGAAGCCAAAAAGTTTGCTGACCCATGTCTGATATAATCTTTGAACTCATAAAATGCTGACAAAATGTATTGATTAACATTTTTTTTCTGAACTTTGCACATTTTTGAAATCCATCATCAAACAGTGTTCTAACCCTGAACTGACCTCCTGGTGTCATCGTCCTGCCCGCGCCCCCTCTGTGTGCGCACCCACTGCTCCAGCTGCTGCATGGAGTTGGTCCGGCTCAGGGTGCGGTCGGGCTCGGGGTGGGTGGGGCTTCGCTGATTGGCGACACCAGGTGTTTCGTCCGGACACGTCTCCCCTCCTCCGTTCACCTGGGGCCCATTGTGCTGTCCATCGGTCTCTGCGGGCGTCCTCTTTGACACTACATTAGCTGTGACCGCTGCTGCCTGGTTTGGCTGTAGTTTGATACTGTTGATTTTGGTGAGGGGCCGTTCACGCTCTTCTCCATCTTTCTGAAAACCGTATCTTTCTGCGTCCCGATGCTTCCGCTCCTCCTCGGCTGAGATGGGGCTGACAGGTGCGGCGTGCTCCTGGGCCACCTCTTTATTGCGTTCGTTGTTTTGGATTTCTGGTTGTGTGAGTGCTGGCCTGTGATTGGCCACATGGTTGATTTCTTGAGGTCCACATTGCTCCACTTTTAGCCTGTCCAACCTGCAGATCAGAAAGAAAAACAAGTTATATAAAAGGTTTTTTTTTATGAACTGCATTATAAAATAGACTCAAGATTGCAGTAGTAAAGTATTAAATGGGTTATAGCTTGAACAATGTTTAGTCAACTGCAGTAATAAAATTCAGGTACAAGACTGCAATAAAAGCCACTTTTTTGCCACCGTGTATGTTTTGGTATGTGTGAAACCAGATTATCTGGAGAAACCACACTGAGATACGTGAACGACATGTAAAGTCTTCAAAGAAAGGCCTCGCACAGTCTGGGAATCAAACCTGGAACCTTGTTGGTATACCTAGTGGTATAGAACATTTTTACTAAACCAACAAATACAACAGCAGGCATTGTGGGCTCCGCAGGCTGCAATTAAATTTCCCTTTTTAATGTGTGTTTTATAACATTTTGATTAAAATACTATTAATTGTTCAGTGGTAGGAGATTCTAACAATAGACTGATGGGAAAACATGATGGGGGGAAAAAAAAACAAAACCAGTGAAGATCCGTAGTGTTTTCTGCAGTTACTAGAAGCGCATAAAGCCAACCCAGATCCCTTCGTAAAACTACTTCTGTATGGAGAGGTTAGATGTGTTGAGCTGAACTGCAGGAGTCTATTTGTTGTTCCTTTAAACCTCTCCTAAAGACCTGTCCGCAGCTCTAAGTTCCTGGGGGAGGCTCAGTAGTAATAGACACCGCTGCACCTTGGCCCCCGAAACACTGAAGGTCAACACTTCAAAGTTCAGATCGTTCCCCCCAACAGCACGGCTCACTGGGTTAGCAATGAAGAGGGCCACAGCAAGGGCACCCCGTCCAACTTTCCACTTGTATTCTTTTATATAGTCACACCAGAGCACTGATGTCTTTACCAGCTTCAGTGACTTCATATTCCCCACTAGCACACAGTTTCAGCCATGTTTTAAGGATTTAGGGCATTTTTTTTAATCAATAATGCAACCACAAGAGGTGGAATGGAAATACTATAGAAAGAGGTTTTCTTACCAACACAGAGAGAGACACAGAGAAAACCTCTTTCTATCCACACACCATTTGTGTCTGGTTATGTTATTGTTATGCCTGGAATGTTTCGGCAATGTAGCATTAAACTAATCTATTTTTCGTATTCATATTTGTAATGTAAATGGGGTCACTTCTCCAAAGAGCTAACCTTTAAGTTCTTTTTTGGGGGATTAGGTAAAATGCCATACTGTGGAACATTTTAATCTCAGTGTTGTTAAAATGCATTTAAAATATTACAAACAGCTGCTTTTATTTCTGCCTGTGACTACAGCGCTCCAGAGTTGATCCTTAATGGAGTTGGGGCTCTGCAGTGCTGTGTAATTACTGAACACTTGAGCAGTCCGCCTCTGCTCGCTCATGTAAGAAGAGGGCATTAGTCCGGCCCTGTGTCAAACGACAGACATTGATTTAGCACAGTTTGGAAAGGAAAAGACAAACTAAATGCTAACTGTGGCCAGTACCAACTCATAACCATTTAACTCTTACTTTAAATATTAGTAGAATATTTACAGTAATTTATGATTAAGAAATGTTGACTCAAAAATTCTAAGAAAGCATGAGTTTTACCAATTTAAAGGGCCCATATTATACTATTTTCTGATCTATGTTATGTTGTTTCCTTATCACAAACAAACCTGGAGTTTCATTCACATTCATTGTTTCATTCACACGTTTAACACTGAAATTATGCATATTTAGGTTGAGCTCTTCTCTCAAACAGAAAATACTCTCTTCCACCATGTGATGTCATGTGGTAATACAGGAAGTGCTCCACTGTGTTTCTAAACTCCAAGATGTAGACAGACTAATAATAAAGGGTAACTCAAACACGTGAATGAAACAAAACACAACTCTCGGTATGTTTTTGAGGAGGTAACAACATTATAACAGGGCTTAAAGCTTTTGTGTAATAGACATTTTTTTTGACTACTTTTCTTTCTTGTAGTGTCCTTTTTCATATTAGGTTGGCACTACTTTTACACAAAAAACCCTTAGAAAACTTGACCGGACATACCCAGCCATTCAAGTCGTCCTTTATTATTTGCTTTTAAAAATAATGTTAAACAATAAAATCCCACGTTATAGCATCTTCACAAACCTTATGACTGGTTCTGAATGCAAAAGAGCTGCATCTGTCATCACTTTCATCCACGACTCCATCTCTTTGGCAGTGTCTGTGCAAAAGTAGTACGTCCTCATGTTCGGGTGTGTGGCCTGTGTTCACATGGGACAGGGTCAGGGGTCAAGCTAAACATAACCTGCAAAAGAACAAGGAAAATATTGTATTAGTTTGTGCAAAGGTGTAATAAGTACTTAATTTTGTTAGTTAAGTAAAAGTACAAACATCAGAGCAAAGAAATACTCAAGTAAAAGAAAAAGTATCACATGGAAAAACAACTTAAGTAAAAGTATTGAAGTACCTGTTTAAAAATATACTTGAAGAGTAAAAAGTAAAAGTATGTAACTGAAAAATGTATGTATGTGAAAAGTAGTGATTTTGATTTTGTTTAACAGAAACAACTGAATCAATTGTTGTTTTTTTCTAGCTAGTTTTATTTGTATATTTTGTTTGCTCATAGTACAAATGTGTTAAAAATAAACCCCTCGCCTTTTCAGCAGGCCTCACACAATAATAAAAAATACTTTTACATTTCAGTCCAATTAAAACGTATGTAGTGGAGTAGAAAGTACAGATACTGCTCTCAAATGTAGTGAAGTAAAAGTATCCACTTTAAATTGTAAAATTTCACATACGTATGTAAGTACATATACCTAAAATGTATACTTAAGTACAGTACTTTATTACTTTTACTTTGTAATGTTCCACCACTGGTTTTGTGGTCAACAGTAGGCCTATATCTAAAAATACTTGTCATACTTACCATACAGTGCACTGTTGTATGAAAGACATATTGTTCCACAGCAGCTCTCTTGCAGCGAACAACCCATCACATTGTTGGGACCCAAAGAAGAAAGAGAAAAACAGAACTTTTTTTTAGTATCTGAAATCCTGTTTACAAGTACTGTTAAAAGTACTGAGAACATTTCTGACCCAGCATAGAAACATCAACAAAACAGACAGGATTTTGACCATGTCTAGGTTAAAAAAAAAATCATAATGGTCCAGTGTACTTTCCTCTTGCACTCAGAATGACTTCTATCTAAGTTGTATAATAGGGCGATGTGGTTGGAGGGACCTTGAGCAAACTTCTAGACGTCTGTTTTGAATGGGAAAAATCAGAGTTCTTTTGAATGGTGGTAAAACAGAGAATCAAAACTGAACTTTCTGGTTGCTTTTAGCTTCCACAGACTTTTCTGTGGAAGCCTTTTCTATAATAATTTTAATACTACAGGAATGAAAGATCTAAATTTGTTAGTAACATTAAGTCCTAAAGGTCCTAAATGTTAACTATTTGAACCCTCCTTAGAGCTAGGGAGGGTTTGAATAGTGTCTGGGAGAGATCACAAGAATATTCAAACATCTGGCATGTTTTTGATGAGGGAACATTTTCAAATGGTATAAAGTCAATTTTGCATAATACAGTCTCTTTAATGAACTATAAAAAATTAATAAACTGTGCCCCAAAAATATTGCTAAGTCAATATAGTCAATATTGTGATAGCCCTATAATCATTGCTGTTGATGTCACTATGAAAACCCCTTTTTTATACCCTTGGCTTTTGAAGTCTTTTCTGATGGATGTGCGGTTCAAATAGACATCTTAAATCTTGACAGTACTATGTAGTTTGACAGATGGGAGCGTGCACGGACCTTAAAAGCGTACTTCCTGTTGATGTGGTCGTCCACGGACAGCATTGAAATATGAAAGCTCGGGAGGAGGATGCTGCCCAGGATGCCCTCTTCTTTTTCATCTGTGGAGACAAATAAAAAAGGGTTAGGGTTAGGGTTAGTTAGGTCAAGGGAGCAGTGTATTCAAACTGTCAAAGATACATTAGAAACACATGTAATAATAAAAATGGCTAGCATGTTAGTGATATATAAGTGGTAATTTTCTTCTAAAAGTTGTTCTACTCAGTTTAGGATGAAATGTGTGTTTCTGAGGGAAATAACAACAACAACAAAAAAATAGAAAAAGCAAAAAAAAAGCAAAATGTATATTTGATTTTTATGCAGTTTCATTGAGGGCTGTAAATGGACAGGAATAGAGTCAATAAAAATCTATTTTTATGACACATAACCAATGCTTTCCAGTAGAAATCGATCAGGATATCAGTTGGACGATATATCTCATCGACTGCTGATCAGCCTTAAAACTTTAACAGAGGCCTATACTGTATATTGTTTTGGTTGACATGATGCTCTGTTTTAATACTTTAGTGCAATACAAAGAGAAAACTGCACAAAACCTGACTACACTGCTCTCTTAAAGATTTGTGGTAAAAAAAAAAAATCGCTGTGATTGTGTTTGTAGTAAATTCAGATATAATTTAGGGGAAATAATCAAAATCACCTCTACATATCGCCCCAAAATATCGGCAGAGCTTATCGGCCATTGGTTTCTCTGGAGTCTAAACTATCGGTATTGGCATCGGCCATGGAAAACCCCATATCTATATTTTCTATGAGTTTTGTTGAGACTATGGAAGCACTTTTAATTACTCGTGCATATGCATTTATATAATTATGCCTTATTTAACACCAGTCTCTTGTTATTTTTGCTAGTTATTTTGAATGTATTATTACCATTTATATTTCCGCTCTTTGTTATTATAATATATTGTGAAGTGTGAGCTACTGTGTCCAAATAATTTCCTTTGTGGATCAATAAAGTTTGAAGATTAGTAGAAAGTAAAGATGCAAAGATAAACAATGAGGTTTTATAGTTTTGTGTGGTTATGTGAACAGTAAGTCCCGGAACCAATCACTGGATAAGATGAGCATTAATTCAGTGTCCAGTGCAGATAGGCTATTCTAATCCTCATTAAGTTATCAGACTGGCCTCCGCTCTGACAATGCGCCCCTCGCCACAGGGGGGGTTAAATCAGTCCAGAGTTTTAAGCAGAGAATTGCTGAACCTCCCAATTTGATCTGTGCACTCAGAGGGAATGCATGAAAACAAAATTGGATTCAGCTGACTGTGGATGTCCCACTTGTGAATAGACATTTCCAGTGCATTTTTCACTTATCTGCTGAGAATTGCAGTAATAGGAGATGTAACAAGGATAACAAAATATAAAGATGACAGTGAAAAAGGCTTAAAGAGATTGTACACATTTCATGGAATAAAGTAAAATTTGTTTGCTCTAGTACAGATATATTGTAAAAGCAACTCGTAGGGTCAAAATGAGATTGCTGTGTGCTGTCTGCATCCATAGTTTAGTCTGGGCACCAGGAAATAGTCTACTGTTGGTGTGCTGTTCGCATGCTAGTTGTTATTAGCATTACAGTGTTGGCAAAACTTTGCTCTGACGCTTATAATTAGTATGTGAGAAAAGTGTGGAATAATTTTGGACCACAAGTCCTAGAACAAGAACTAGTTCTGTTTTTAACATTTTTCAGACTATAAAAATCCAGTACAGCGCCTTTAACCAAGACATTATGACATGCAATTTGAGTAGTAGCATTCTTTCCCCCACATGCCTTGAATTTACCACTGTCTCTTCCTTGGCAGACTTTACATGACAAATAACAGTGACAGTGGCACAGTTGGTAGAGCGTTTGTCCACTGATCCCAAGGTTGGCGGTGTGAATCCCGCTCTCATAAACATCATTGGTTGTGAGGTCAAATCCACTGACCCTCAGGTTTGCTGGTGTGATTCCAGCTCCCACAGATGAATGCTGTCGTTGTGTCCTTGGGCAAGACACTGAAGGGTCCCCAGTGTCTGCGTACACTGGTGTATGAATGGGTGAGTGGTTCCTTGTAAAGCGTTTTGGGTACCTTGAAGGAAAAGCGCTATATACTGTATAAATGAGACCATTTACCATCAATCCTTTGCCCTATTGTAAGGAAAGGCAATACGACAATTGTCTTAACGGCTTAATTCACAACTTTGATTCTATGACATATCATACATATTTGGCAGCTTTAAAGTTCAAAATCAAACAAAATCAAAGCTCTTCTTAAAATTAGATTACACTTCTCTATGATTAGTTAAATCCGCTTGTCACTCACTCAGAGAAAGACAGATGCTGAACAATGAGAGGAGTGGGTGGTAAAATGAAGATATTAAACAGAGAGACTGTGAATCACAAGTTCCTCTTCATCATCATCATTAGATCAGAATTAGATTTTATGTCACCCAACTGTACTTTGTTGTTATTTTGAAGAAGTGAATTTTGTACCTATTTAAGACTTATTTAAGACTATGACTATTTGAAAAGTAGCGCACTGTACACTTCTGCCTGCCATCTGAGTGCACTTCATAAAAATGTGTGTTTAATGGATAGAAAGGTCAGATCAGGACCCTGTCCAATCTCTGCTGATGAAGACGATTTCTCCACATGTCCTCCCACATAAAGCCTTTGAGTCTGCTGCTGTCTGTGGCGTTCAGAGGCAGTGGGCAGAAAGACGGACATGACGGGCACTGACACCAGAAATAACTCAGACAATATGTCATCCAGATTGACAGGAAGCAACGCTGTGCGCCCATAAAACACGAGAGAGGTAGAGGAATATACAGCATGGGTCTGCATCAATAATCTGCTGGTTATATAGAGAATGCAAATACTCAAATATACAGCTACTACTACCACAACTAATACTACTACTATTACTTTAACCACTACAAGTGAGAGAAGTAAATCACCCAATAATATGTATACCAATACTACACTGATAAAACACGAGAGAAACAGAGGAACATACAGCATGGGTCTGCATCAATAGTCTCTCAGCTGTTTTTGTATGATAGAGTGAAGAAATCAAAATATACTGCAACTACCACAACAACAACTACTACTATAACTACAACTATTACAATTATTACTACAAGTGGGAGAAATAAACCACCCAATAATATTTATACTAATACTACACACTAAACATGAGAGGAAGTGAGGGTCTGAATCAATAGTCTGTCTGCTGTTTTTGTATGGTAGAGAGTGCAAATACTCAAATATACGGCTACTACCACAACTACTACTACTACAAGTGGGACTGCTACTACTGCTATTGGCAATATTATTATTCATATTCATATTAGAAGTAAAAACCACTAATAATACTAATACTACATCCAAGTTAACACACTGCACTCTGTAACACCGCTCCAGCTGCATACCTTTCATAGAACATTTGAATACTGCCACTACCACTACTACTACTGTTGCATAAAATTGTATCATGAACTCTTTTGGGATTTTTCCTCTTAATAATAAATGGCATAATATACAATAGCATTTACAGTACAAATGATGAAACAGTATTGCAATGGAACCGCTCAGAGCAACTGTTGTAGTTAGGCCTATCACAATAACAAAATTTGGAGGACAATATAATTTGCTACAGAGATATACCGCGATAAACAACAATACTGAAACTATTTTATGCCACTGACACAATAACAATATTGTAAGACAATCCCGGTAAACCCTTTTTAAATAGACCGTATCATTCAAAAGGCCTGAGCAGGAACAAATAAACAGCAGCATGAACCAATAATAAGGCATAGAAGTGTTATTCAACCCTCTACAGCTCAAATCTTTTTGTATTACAACAAACATACCCCAGATTTCCCCACTTTTACAAAGAAAATGTACCCACAATAAATATTATGCCCCAAAATATTGTATACTGTTCCAACTTTCATATATTTTGAGTTGATATAGTAATTATCTGGCCTAATTGCAAAAGTATAGAGTAACTTTCCACCTCTGCTGTACAATATTAAACAGTGCTGAAACTGTCAGATGTCCTCTAGATACAGCTGTGCCAATATTTGATCCCCACATCACTGCTGCATGAGAGATGCTGAAGCGCTCGGTCAATAGTCCAGTCAACGAGAGCTTATAAAAATGCATGTTAAACAATACGCACGTTGTGGGGAAGGACAAGGCCACAGCTAAATATAAACTTTATATGGACAATGCTGTGTGCAGAGCTACAAAGTTAGTTCCTTATTCACATTAAACATTGTATTGCATGAATGAAACCCAGTGTAGTGTAGTTACTTACCTCTGTAGTAGAAGAGACAGAGATCGGACAGAACGAACCACCTCTTCTTCCACAGCTTCATCCCTGTACTGTCCTGCAATTACATATAAGAAAATATAGTTAGACTTAGATTCCTGCATTATACAATATAATTTGCTGAAGAGATAAGGTGCCCCCAACAGTCTAAAATTTGGTCAACTAAGACACTAGGGACTTATTAATAGACTAAATGACTAAAGACTAAACACCCTTGTCTATTGTATTATTATAAACGTTTAAAAATGACTATACTGGAAAAAAGGACAGCTTATAGATGATATATAGGCAATAAGCTAAATTTATGCTCCACAAATTAGATGACTCAAATGAAACTGATTGCCAACAAAATCTGTGACAAAACATACTTTATAGGGCAAAAAAAAAACAGGTTAGACCCTAAAACTTTAAATACAAAAAACTGTATGAAATTGGAATAATTGTTTATAAGCAACAGGTTGATTTTTAATAGTTCCATTATTACAACGAGACACAACACAATAACAGTGTTCCTCAAGACACTTTTCTAAATGCTGTTTTGAAAAAATGTAGCTCAGATGTTCTGCTTGGATCAAAGGCTTTTTACGTAGGGGCGTAAAGAGGATGCCGAGCAGTGAGCAGGGTATTAACTCCCCCAGTCTGCTTTATTGGAAAACTTGAGCTGCAGTTTTAATGGAGGATTTGAGAGAGCCCAAAAAGCAGGGGAGGAACGTGAGGAGGTGTGTCAGTAAGAGGGCACCACTTTGAATGTGTGTGTATAGTTAAAGTTGCACTATGTAACTTTTCTAGTCTCAACTGTTTGTGTCCATGGAGATGTTATTGCTTTGCCTCAAATGTTCCACAGTACGGCATTAATCAAATCTATCTTGTATTTATTCAACTATAGGTGTATTCATTTCACTAAAATACCTTGAAAACCATGTGTTCTTACTGTGAACAGGGTCACGTCTCTACAGATCTGACCTGTAACTTGGCCTAGTTGCATCCTACGCTTGACTTCATGGCGATAGATAAATTTAATATCGTATATATCGTTTTTAATACTTAAATTATTTCGCCAGCTGGTGTTGCTTTAAATGTGACAAGATAAACAAGAGTAATATGTAAATTCAAAGCCCTACAACAAGCACAACATATTTGCATTCTTTCATGTATTAAATTCCCTATAACTGCATAGTAATCGATTGCAAATGATCTCAAACCATTTTCCTCTATAAATAATTGTACAATGTCATATGGCTTTATTTGGGCAGGTAAAATAATGAGCCTTCCTTTCACCATGACATCAATCACTCTTGTAGCTCTCAGCTGCAGGCTCACAGCTCCTCAGCCAAAAAGACTTCAATAGTTTCCAGGTTTTTCAATGAGGCCCGGAAAAATAAAAGTGCAAATCCAGCTTTTCTTCGTCGTAGCAGATTTGCGAGTCCTCCGCTTGATCTACGTCACCCCTGATTGAGTTCCCCACTGAAAAAGCAGCTGGCAGCCCCACCAAAGGAAGCCATCGTCTACAAAGCCATGCTGGAGGGGCTAAAATCAGAACTAAATGAGCCTGTGTAACTCTTAGGAAGCAGGAGAGAGAGGCTAGCCTGGCCAAGAGTACCCTCAAGCAAACCCTTTTCACTCTCCTTAGAGCAAGCTAGGGAATAAAGCTACAGGAGAGGTAATTTAAACTATTATTGAGCTGCATGGACAACTGAACGGAGACAAGCGACAAAAGAGGACACAGCAACTTCCAAGAAATGGGTCTTTTTGTTTTGGGGGGAAAAAAGGGATTAAACCTGCTCTAAGTATATTGTACAGCCAGACTAGTAAGCCAAAAGACGTATTTTATGTGAGACTTTTTACATTTAAAATATTCCATCCACATTCACAATTTTTTTACAGATCTTTATCCCAAGTTTTACCCCTGGAGTGTAATTACTGAATTGGCTCATGTCCAACTTAAAGACTATTTAAAGATGCTATGGCTTTTAACACCACTGCAATAACTTTTACATAACTCATTTACATGATTACATTCTTATTTCTATAGGGTACTAATGTCACAGTAATAAAGTTTCTCGATTTCGATACTATGGAATTGACTCTGTATTCAATACCAATTCTGATACCACAATGATACTCTTTATTTAGACAACAGAATGTGATTTTCAACATTAAATAATAGTACGTTTTATGTTTCCTTATATTTGTGTAATCGCTCAGTCGTCCAGGTATGTTCCATAGTGGTTCACGGGCGTGTACTAGTTTGTGCGGTCTTTTTTAGTATCAATACTTGCTCAAATGGGTATCTAGTTTGGATACTAGTTTTAGTATTACAGTATTTAGTATGACAACCCAAGGGTACCGAGATAGAGATAGATACTCAGGTACAGGTATCAGAGTACTAGGCCTATATGACCACAATATTTTTATTATGATTGTGGTATCAGTATTGAGTATCACCTTTTTTAGTATCAAAACTGACTTTGAAATTTTGGCATTGTGACAGCGCTATTTTCGGCTACTGTCTGCTCTGGTAAAAGTGTTTCTAAGGGTCATTGCTCACCTGCTTATAAAGCCAGTTTTTCTTGATGACTGGAGCACTTGGATTTCTCCGGATAGAGTTGGACCTCTTCCCAAAGTTATGGATTTTCTTGGAAGGTCTTGAGGGCTGGAAAAGAGACAGTATTCTTTATTATTATTTATATATAAAAAAAATCATTTACAGAATCTCCTTGTACTTACCCTTTCTTTTTGTCCCTCTGCCACCTTACCAGCCGGGCTGTTGGCATGGTCTGAGCCCGTGTAGTTGGAGGCCTCGCTCATGGTGCTTACTGGACGTGGTTTTCTTTCATTCGCCGGTGCTTTGGCCACAGTTCTAAAGATAAGAAAAATACACAAAATGGCTGAACAAAAAGCAGCTTGGATCACTCACTATTACAGATTTGCAATTCCACATCTGACAATAAAAGTGGTTAAAAGGGAGTGATCTATCCTTGTATTGTCCCCCTTATTTCATCTCTGAAGTTCAAACTCACTGTTATAATGAGGTGTCAACACGAGCCTATGAATCAAGCCAATTACTCTGAACTTGTCACACCAGATCTGTTTTTCAATACTCCAGCAGCCCTAAACGGTCCGTTAAGTCATCCTGACATATTGCAATGAGACAGGAGATCAGCAAATGGGTCAGGGTATTTTCAAAGATGAGAAGCAGTTTGAAAAGTTCGGACAAAAAGACAAATGTTGGGTCGGCCAATGTATCTTGGACTTAGAGGAAGTTGCAAGTCTATGAAAATGTTCTATATATTCTTTGGGGCAGGAACAATGGAGTCTGTAGGGAAAAGGAGTAGGGAAAACTGCAGTAAGGTGTAACTATGAAATATCCAGGGATACAGGTCAGTGAACAAGGACAGACCCCAAAATCCCTTCCCGCAAGCCATGGCTTGACCACCTAATTTTTCAAAAAGTCACACATTTTCAAACTAAAACATAGGATAGTAAAGAAAACAGGATATCAGCCTAAAACTTTTGTACAGGACTGTAATAAAAGGGTATTGCTAAAAATACAGTAAGTCATTTTTAGAATAGGTCTGTTTTATTCCATGCTGTGAAATATTACAACCAAAGGAACAGCATTTCCATAGAAACAAGCAGGAGGAGGCTCTCTCCCAGGCCAGACAGTCAGGTTTGTGGAGATGCAAGCCTGTTCAGAGTAAGAGCAGATGTTTTTATACAAGTTTCAGTGGGGGGGGGGGGAAAAAAAAAAAGAGACTTTTATTTTACTTACTTTTTAGCTAAAAAGTTACATACTATGGCTTTATCTAAACTTGAAGGAAATTTGACCACTGACATGATCTTGACAGGTCTGTTGACTCCTGGTTTGCTTTATTAAGGATACATTATCATGAAATGGTTAAAATCTCAAAACAGCCAGTATAGCAGAATTTAGACCTTTTACAAAAAACCCTATTCATTATTCAGTGAGCAGCTATCCTCAGTTTAGGTTCATCTGCCCTACTAGTGTAATATTACAGCCCATCTGGTCAGCCCAAACAGGACAGAAGCGTTCAGAGAAGACAAACTCAAAACAAAGTTGGTATAAAACTGTTGAGACTGCATGCTGCTAGACTCAGGCAGGAGAATTATTACAAACAGAAAATGCCATCTTGGCTCAGTCCATAGTCCACAACACACTGGACAAACATTCCCATGCAGCAACGCGAGAGACAAAACACTTCTTACAAAAGATAACACAGAAATGGCAATGACACACTTGGTTTCACTGGTCTAATGCTATTACTCACACAGTGGAAATGAGCACAACTGACATAAAAGCTACTGTTACTTCAAGGAGAAGCATAGAAGCAGAGTGGTTAGCTCTATGGTAGGGATGCACAAAATATCGTGAGAGTATTATAGAAATATTATCAGAAGCCATATTCATACCGCATGAAAAGAAATATCACAGGTACACAACAGTATTAGAGATGATTGTTGAGTTAAAATGAAAACATGCTTATTAGATTATTATTATTATTATTATTATTATTATTATTATTATTATTATTATTATTATTATATAACAAAATGTATCATCTATTTAGTCCCAATTCTGCCTTGTTTACTCCTGGTTAAGTCTTGTTTAAAGTTTGATTTTACGGTTATTGAACTTTGTATTTCTTTTCTCCTATTGTGCAGACAAATGCATCTCGCCAGCCAATCATATCCCCGAGTAAATGCTATAATTTTTACTTTTATGAGGGGTATGGAGGTAGGGTGGTTAGGGTTCATGCAGAAGCTTGTCCCTCACAACACAGACAATGTAATTTGATGACTAAAAAAATCCCCTTGTAAATGAATGTGCCAAGTGACTGGCAACAGATGTTTCTAAGGAGCTAAGCATCCTTTGTCTAGTCGTGCAGGACTTTAAACAGTACTTTGTGCTGTAACTTGAAAAATCTAACTATATTAATTCCTGTTACAACTAGGGATGCACCGATCCGAGACTGGTATCGGATATCGGCTTCCAAATATCAGTTCAGACGATGTCCTAGTTGGACATATTGATGTAATAAGACTATTTACTGATCATAGTTGGCACAGAAAATGTCATAATGTCTGAATTTTTATTTATAGGAATTGAAAAAGTTGGACCGGTACAACCCTAGTTACAACACTGCTGATTGCTGCAATATCTGTTTGTGTATTTTCACGTATAAGCAGCTTGACGAGGTAGATAAGTGGATATCGAGATTCTGATCAGATAATGGGGTCCACAGCAGTACCAGTGACAGGCCAAACCCTATGCGAAGTGTAATCAATGTGGGTTGGTCATCACTATACTGGACCTGGGCAGGGCAAAGGGGGCAGGGGGGCAGAGGAGGGGGTTTTAATGCTCTATTTGGCTAAAAGACTATTTCCCACATCGGTCTGTGAGCTAGGGCTCTCAGTGGGATCTGTGATAATTAGTGTGAACCTGATAATCAATAGGCGTGCCGTCAGAGTGAAGATGACTGGGAGTAAGCACATTGTTTAGCCCTGCAATGAGTGTGCTATAGAAAGTGCACATGGGCCAATAAAGTCACATACATACATACAAACAAACTAACTAAACTAACTAACACTTTTATACATAATGCTCAAACCCATGATAGGTGCCTTTAATACTGTGTATTTGTGTTTAAACATAGGGGTCTTTAATACTGTGTATTTGTGTTTAAACATAGGGGTCTTTAATACTGTGTATTTGCATTTAAACACAGGGGTGGTGATAGTGACCAAAATTAATATTTATTTATTTTATTTATTTAAAACAAGAACAGTGCACAGAAAACATTAATCTCTGTGAGAAAAGATGCTCTGTGCCAGATTTAGCTACAAGCTACTTTCCATCTGCAGTCCTAATATCTCAACATTATCCCAATAACAATAATCAGATGATATAAAATATGCTTTTAAATGTTTTTGTATTATTTCGTTGTTTTATAGATTTCATGAGAGAAATTTTATTTATGTATACTGTTTTATTTAGAACAATATGCTGGATCTTCTAATTTGGCAATATAAGTATGCTGAAACAAAACAAGGATTATTTTCATAATCTATAAAATGCAAACCATGCTTTTAACAAATTAATGCTTAAAATAAACTTGTGCATGTCTATGTAGCCTCTATGTTCCTGACGTGTCCAGGATAACTATATATAATGTCAGACACTTTCGCTTTCACATCACAATGCAAGTTGGTATTTACAATCACAGTGGACTGTCACACAGGCTTGGGGAAGTGCTTCTAGGAACAGAAAACCAGAATAGCTTCAGCTGTTCAATAGGAGACATATGTCTATTTTGTGTATGTCTATGTGTAAAAATATATGGAGGTCTTATAACACATGTGCCATCAACATGTGAAATGTCTGTGCTAACAATAGGGAGTCTATTTTAAAGAACTGACTCCGCTTTAGGCCCAGCACCTGCGAACCAAACACTTTCACCACAACTTAGAATAGAAGAGGAGACCTTACGTAAACTATAGTGGGTCTCAGAATGGGTTGTGCGTCCTACTGTGGGGAGTCCATGCAGGGTTGATTAATTATGAAATGATGAAAATGGGCATCCTTAGACCAACCTTCCTCAGGCCCTATTTTTGAGCCTTTTTTTCATTCCTGAACCGGCCCAGAATACAACATGTTCTTAATAAAAAGAGCAAAACATTTGTAGCAGCCTTTTCTCAACATTAAAGGATAAATGTCAGCCTTTGTTGTGCTTTGGGGGTGTGCGTAATGCCAAAAACACCATATCAGGATTTTTTAGAACTGAGATCATAACATCAGTTTATCACAATTCATGCAGGTCATATCTTTTTATGTGCCATTTAGAAGTAAGCCATCTGCTGCTACTGAGAGTTTAAGCTTCACAGTTTTATATTACAGTTTTTAACCATGTTATAGTTGTTTCCTCTCAATATTTACTCACTCAGAGTTGTATTTGGAGTGATTTGTGCATGTTTGCCGGTGTCAACACGGGCCACAGAACCCCAGGCAACTTCGCCCGGGCACGGCACGGCCCAAAAGTCCCAGCGCGAGTGCGCCTCTAATGCAGCAGGTGTTGAGACAGACAAACACACTAACTGGAGATTACTGGACATCCCTCAGTAATGAGAACTACCTCAGGGTCACAGCACATTATTTCACCCACAGTGGGAACTTCAGTCACTTTGACTCTTATGAAGACAGAAGAGAAGCACTTCACTCACACTGATGCAGCGCACTTCATGAAAGTGGAACATGAGAGTGGAACATCCAACACAAAGTCTCACTGACAATTGTTATGGTTTGCAATTTAAAAAAAAACATTTGCACAGAGCAAGCCTATCCACTTCTCTGTTGATAAGATAAATGATGTGCGATTAATTTGCGATTAATCACGAGTTAACTATGACCTTCATGAGATTAATAATGATTAAATATTTAAATCGATTGACAGCACTAATTTTTATAGATCAAAATTATAACCCAATGAATCACGGGTGTCATGGATTATAACTATATAGTAGACACAAACACAATAGGCCTTCTTTAAATCCACCAGTCACTCACTCTGGTTTATAGAGGCTGAGTAATATGAGGAGTGGGTGGGTTAAAGTGTCTGTAGAGCTGCCTTAACCAAAAAACACGGAATCACAATATGAGAATTTCATATTTACATATCACCATGCCCTATAAACAGACCTATGGAAAGTACAAACCTGGGAGTGGTTTAGCCCACAAAGTTGTACCATCTTCAATAAGCCTGTCAGTGCATCTTGGCTTATTTCTCCTGAACACTAATGGAGTGTAGATGGATAGTCAAAACAACTTGAGGTACAATATACACTGCTCTATCGCGCATTCAAAATTAAAATACAGAACAATTGTAAACAGTAAATAAAAGAGTTGTGTACACATGTTGGTAAAAATAATTAAAAAACATAAATTTAAGCAGCACTAAACTGATAATCGAAGGTGAGACAATAACTAAAGACAAAGTACACTGACAGGGAGTATACTGACATGCACCTGAGTGGAGGAGAATGAATATTACAAAAACACAAAATGACCCAAAAGACACAAGTTCACCAGTCTTTGTTACATTCACAGAATACAACTGAATCCAAACTCACACATCTGAAATGCATCACAGGAGGCTACAGGGCAAATCACAAGTCAAAACATGGACTATGGCACAATGACAGTCTGACAACACATTATGCATTCACATTACCTGTTTTGGCCTGAAGGTAACGCTTTCCCACAATTTACTCTGAGAAACAGAAGATAAACAAAACTGTTGTTGAAGAATTTAGAAATATTTCATTTGAAGCAACATTATGTCAAAAAAAGAAAAACTCTGCCGTCAAATTCTTCCAGTGTATAAACTCCTAAAACTCTAGAGCAAACATACTGAAATATCTGTTATAGTCTGCTGCAAAAGGTGTGAACCAGAAGAGAACTATGAGGGCTATAAAAGAGTTAATTTTACATATATCATTGTGCAATACTTGCCAAGGCACGTTTTAGCACATTTCTTATTGATTCCAAGTGTATCAATATCGACAAAATCTACAAACATACTGAGATATACATTTTTTTGTCACTATTGCCAACCATTACGAAATAGCAGGCCTGTCACAAATTTTGCATATATTGTTGAAGTAAATATAGACAATAAATGATAATATTTAAACCAAAACATAAAGAAAAATTTAAGCCCGCGGCGATGATGGTCCTCGCCCTTTTTGGAATCTTTGCACCCCTGTTGATCAATCGTGAAAATGCCCCGTGTCCGTAATACTTTTTTTTTTTTTTGCTTGTAATCATTCATAGAATTTAATCTCCAAATTTGGTACAAGTCCAATAATGTTGATGTTTCAGGTCTATAGAAGGGGGTGCTACAGGGTACATTTGTCATACGCTTTATAGTGTATTATATTCAGACCGAGATCCTGTGATTCAAATTTCAGCACGATCGGACTAAGCATGTGCGTGTAAGATTTTTTCATATATTTTTTGGGGGAGTCTTTGTGCCTCTGCTGGCCAACAGTACATATTTGGTGATGGCCTCCACACCAATCTGTGACCGCTGTAGAATTTAAAAGCACTGCCAGTGTGGGTAATGTCTGCAGTCTTTGCTTCATTATCAGGCAGCAAAGAGGGTGTGGGGAAAAATTATATATGGGTACAATAAAACAGCTCCGGAGCCCCACGATCTAGGTACGCATCAGTAGAGGCACCAGAAGGGTACGAGGATGTGAGGAAATCCGACATCACAGCATTCGGAAGCGGGCGAAGGGATGTGCTCTGCTGCGGGAGGGCATCCGGATGGCGCACGAACATGTTATGAATGTTTAAGCATTTATCAACCTATCATTATTTCCAAATAAAAGTGGTCTTGAGCATGTTACACATTGTTTTTCAGTGGACTAGTTTGATATATATAAAGGTTGTATAGGTTTTTCAAATGTTGCGCATGCGTGAAACCACTCCTCTCCCACAGCTCCCGTCTCCTCCTTATGCTTACACTGTTTGTTTAGAGCCGGTGCGCGTTCAGAATCGCTGTTACTGCTGTAACTATACTGTAAGTTTTTGCCAGTTTGCTACAGGTAAACCGTATTATCCCTCAAAAAGTATTCTAAAAGTACAATATTGTAAAAAATAAAGACTTAGGTAGTTAGTTTGTCTATAATAACACATAGAAGTTATTTATTCAACCATATGCAGCTCAAATCTTCTCTTTACCAAAATTAACACACACAAGTATAAAGAAAAAGTCCCCACGATAAATATTGACCCCCACAAATTATTGTTCCATCTATCATGTATTGAACAATTAGTCTGTATAGTAATTATCATGACAGGCCTATACGAAATAGTGATCTTGTCCATTACTGACCTTTACCAAAAGTTCACCAACAACACAAATCTATATTAACACACTGGTTAACAGCATTTTTGACACCTCTTAAAAGTAGCGCCAGGTACAGAATGTCACTTCATATACACATGCGTACTAGTCCATGCCATAAACATGTTCCCCGTGTGTGTTAGCTGTTCAACTCTTCCTGTCAGCTTCCACATGACCGTGCTGCTGCTGAAAATAGGTCCAGACACATGGAGGGAGCTGAGCTTTGCAGAGACTGAAGCCACATGTCAGAGCTGAGGCCCTGGCATGATTCAAGCAATGCCTCACATACCACCATGTATCAGCAGCAGGGTGGGACAGGCCCAAGAGCAATCAAACCTGCAGTTAAAGGTCCTATATTACACAAAATTGACTCTTGTGAGCTTTTAGTCATGTTAGAATGTTATTACCTCATCAAAAACATACTTAGAGAGTTGTGTTTTCTTTCATTCACGCATGTTGAGTGATCCTGGTTTATTAGTCTGTCTACATCTCCAAAGCTCAAAATGTAGTTGTAGCTTTCAAGTTAACAGCTACCTTTTAGCTTTTGTTTATTAGAGACTGGCAATTGCAGGGCTGAAATCATCCAAATGATTCTACCACATGTACCACATGAAATCACAAGGTGGAGAGAAGAACTCTATATATGCAGAGATTGTGTGTTAAACATGTGTGAATGAAACAAAACACAATTGTGGTTAGGTTTTTGATGAGGAAACAACATTTTAACATAGATCAGAAAATAACGTAATATAGGACCTTTAATACTGGAAATAAAATTTCGAAGTGCTATATATTGCTGAAGTAAATAAAGACAATAAACAATAATATTGAAACTAATTTGTGCCACTGACACAATAACTCAAGAGCAGATTTAAACCACAAAAATGATTCTAAATGTACAACGTTGTTAAAAAATCATGAGCTGAAATAAAACAGCAGAATGAAACACTTTAGTAATTAGTTTGCATTTGTAGTGAGTCATAGATGTTATTAAATCAACCTTTTACAGGTCAAATTACATAGCCAAAAAATACCACACATTTCACAGAAGTGCAAAGAAAATGAACCCACGATAAATACTGACCCAAAAATATACAGATGCATGATTTTGGACAGAACAAACTGACCTTTCTGATAAGTATTATTATATATGTTTAAAAAGTAGGATATAGAGTAGGAGTATTAACATTTGAGAAAGGACTGAGGTGGAAACTCAACTCAAATTGCAATTTTGATCTAATTGCGATCATTTGTGCAGTGCAGTAAGAATATTGTAAGTCTGGTTCAAGCTTGATTGTAAATAGTCTCCATCAATAGCATTATTAAGGGAACTTTGTTGAAAATTGGATTAGACCTGGTCAAGTCCTAGTTGATACCTGAATATGATTTAGTTTACCTATCTTGCTATATAATTGTTTTCTAAGATGGTTTTGAGATGGTGCCAATAGTTAGAGAACCCTTGGTACACTTTAACAGACAGACCAATGGAGCCTGAAATAAGGATTTTGTAGTTCATGATTTGCAGCCTGCCCTGTAGTCTTTAATAAAAACTACTTTCCATCACTGACAAATCCATACATACACAAGGAATAAAAAAACACTGTTTACTCATGAGTCTTAATGGAGGTCCGTATAGGGCTGTGCAATGAATCTAAATTTAAAGGTCCTATATTACGTAAACGTGACTCTTACGAGCTTTAAGTCATGTAGGAATGCTGTTACCTCCTCAAAGGCATACCTGGACCTGGAATTGTGTTTTGTTTCATTCACACCTTTGAGTAACCCTTTATTATTAGGGGCTTAAATGGTCTGTTCCACCTTGTGATGTCAGTTTTCAGGTTAATAGCTACCTTTTACCTTGTTCAATAGAAATGAGCAATTCTACTGCTGAAGTTATCAAAATGATTCTTGTGAAGGTGTATAAAGTTTAAAAAACACAGTGGAGCACTTCCTGTGTTACCTCATGACATCACAAGGTGGAACAATGTGTTTTCTGCCTAAATATGTATAATTTGTGGGTTAAACATGTATGAATGAAACAAAACACAACTCCAGATATGTTTTTGATGAGGAAACTACATTATAACATAGAGAAAATGGAGTAATATGGGCCCTTTAACTGAGATTCAGTCATGTCAAGTAATTGGTCTATCCTTTTTGTTAAATAGCAATGATTAAAAGTCTGTATCGTTCATAAAATGAATACTGAAAACTACTGGCTTTTTGCAACTTGCCCAATGATACATCCCACCCACTCAGGGTCGTGATGTTATGACAGACTCATTGTGACAAGGACAGCATTACTATCCAGTAAAATGACTTATGAATAATAAATGTACATCTTTTATGTATTCAAATAAAACCTTTTACCACAAAAATGGTAATACTAATTCAGAAATTTGACATCAGCCATGATACTTTTGCTTAGGCTCATAAAAATAAAACTGACTACAAGATCTACACAAACCACTAGTTTTGTGTTTCCAACTTTTTGTCTGGGAGTCCGCCGCCTGCTTGTTTCTATGGATATGTCATCGCTCTGTCTGGAATGTTCCACAGTATGACTCTACCTTACGTTTGGTTTTATTGCTCAAATATTGCTAGAAAAACAGGCATTTTGACTATGAGTGGGGTTGTCTCTCCACAGATCTGACCAGTAACTTGGTCTGGTTTAGTCTCCATGAAGATAGAAAGGTTTAGTACCATACTGTAAAACATTCCTGACAAATTAATAACATCTCCATGGAGAGAAGCATTTGACGGACCCTCCACCAGAAAAGTTACACTATGTACATTTAAAACCAGTCAGAACCTACTGCAGTTATTCCAAGGAAAGCCACTCAAAAGAAACCCAAGATGAATCATTTAGCACTAAAGCCTATGCAATCTCTATTCCTTTTCCTCAAAAATGTCGTCTTATTTAGCAACTTTTACCTCAATTAGCTCCAAAAAGACTGCATCTATTTGCAGTGGCCTTATGAGAGATATTTTTGCGAGTCATTTTTGTGTGTGAATCCGGCAGAGATGTGAGAGTAACACAGGGAGGGGAGGAATGTGTCAGGAGAGTGCAGTGTAGCGCCTCATGCACAACCCGAGCTGAACCGATCTGCTGTTCTGTGCAAAAGTACGCGCTGACTGCAGCTAACAGCCTCCCTGCTACACATTAAGCACTGGATTACCATCTAAAGTGTTTATTGCGAAACTTTATAGTGCTGTTTATTGGACTGTCGCCACGGAATTAGCATCTAAGGCTGAAATTCACACAAGATTTCAATTAACACTCGCTGGTAAAGAGGACAAGTGACAGCAGTGTACATGGTGTGAACTGTGTTGACAGAAGGGCTGCAAAATATATTGCGTTATTATTGTCATTGTGAAATTGGCAGGTGACGAAATAAAATGTGTATTATTCTTTGTCGCAGTCGGTTAAAATTACACTGTAAAAATGATTCAGCTTATTCGACTGCACTGTGCTTGTAGACTAATGGGTATTGGTTTTGCCACTGTCACACTACAATATTTTGTAACTGGCTAAACTAGAGCAAATGGGCTTCAACAGAGGGTATTTTTGGAATGTCAAGCCAAGTCAAGTTTGTTTAAAAGGCACATTTAAAAACAACCAAAGCTGCCCAAAGTGCTGTACAAAGGTAATATAAACTGCAAGCTAATAAACACGATAAAACAGTACAATACAAACGTCCTGCTCAGACTGTGTTAAAAGCCACTACAAATGAGTTTTCAACAAAGATTTAAAAATATTTAAAGATTGGGCTGTTCTAATACCCAGAAGAAGACTGTTCCAGAGTCTGGGACCAGCTACAGCTATTGATTGCATTAAAGCCACAGTTAGGTTGTGTGTATTGCAATGAAAAAACATGCGTCCTTACTCTGAGCAGGCTTGCATCTTCACAAACCTGACTATTATTTGGACTGGAGAGGATGCTCCTCCTGCTTGCTTCCATGTACATGTTGTTCCTTTGTCTATAATATTCCACAGTATGGGAAAGAACGTATTTATCAAAATTTTCCAAAGTGTAGTTTTAGTCTTTCCATGAAATCATGCAGTTGACGAGACACCTCCAGAAAGTTACATACTGTGGCTTTAAATAACATGATTTACAATGATGGATGTAGTATAAGTACATAAAGGAGCAGTTGTGTACTTTTCTTCAGTATACTGTCACTCATTCAGAGCCTGAGGGAGGCTGACTTATAAGACGAGTGGGTGAGGAGAGGTGTCTGTTTTGAGCTGAGAGCTGCATTAAAATCACTGAATCACAATGAAGATATCATCATGGATCAGATCACAATATTGGCCAGCCCTTAAAGTCATTCATGACTGATTTGGTCCTTGAGTAAGCATAGTAATCCTAATGTGGACTAGCCCTAGTTTAGCCAAGGTCTAATCCAAAATTTCAGGTGGTGCATGTGAAGGGTGAATGCATACTAAAAATACAAGTACGCAGGTGTTCTACCGTTTGGCACTAAACTTAATTCTTCGATTCATTCAATCTCTGGTATTTTTTTTCTTTCTGTGGCATCATCTCTCCACAGATCTTATCCATAACTACAAGATGGCATCACCATGGAGACAGAGTTTCAATGCCATACGATGGAATATTCAAGGCACACTTTAGACGTTTAGTCGATTAATCAGTCGATGGTGTCTTAATGGTCGGTGGTGTCTTAATCAACCAAAATTTGTATTAACCAATTTGTAAACTGAAGGTTTTGTGTTTATTTGTAAAAAGATTATCATGTGAGTGCAGTTAAAGGTGGATGCTTTGAGATAACATTATAGACTTATTAGTTGACTAATCAATCAGCAGGACATGTCTTTACTTCGTGACATCACAAGGTGGAGCGGACCATTTTGAGCTTTGGAGATATACAGTCGAATAATAAACAATTAAACAAAACACAACTGCAGGTATGTTTTTGAGTTAACAACATTTAAAGCTCACAAGAGTCAGTTTTGCATAATATAGGACCTTTAAGTTAGACTGATACCACAATATTCTCCATAGTACACGATATCCTTTATAGACACCCTGTTTATTGCAGAGCACATCTGATGTGTGCTCTGGCTCATCGGGGTCATGTGGGAGAACATGTGACAGCCACACCACACCGGTCACATGGTCCAGGAGGAGTTGTTGGAGACGGACTCTTGACATATACTCTCTGTGTGTTTATGACAAATGAACAGGCTCTGAACTCCACAGAAGGTCACAAAACAGAAACATCCATGAATCATCACATTCCCACGAGCTGAAGCACACCGGAGACAATGACAGGCTTAGTGCAGGCAGGGCTTTGCGTATTGTCACCTCTGGTATGTGCACGACTTCTCAATCCTATTTCAAAATACTGACATTTCGAAACATCAGCGAGTATTCTGACTTACTGTACACTGTTATAGGCAATCAATTTAAAAACACTTTAAAAGGTCCATATGACGCTATTTTCTGTTCTGTGTTATAATTAGGGCCTGACCGATATATATATATTGTCTGGCCGATATTATCAGCCGATACGGGTACTTGGAGACACATTGGCTATCGGCCTAAATCTTACCGATATGGGCCAATAGACCACGTGGGCATATTATACCATGTTATGAAGTCTAGACTTTATATTGAGTCCATTTAATCCAATTTACAGACAGATAATATGTGGCACGGCATCAGTATTTATCAGAGGAGTAATTTGTCTGTGTCTGTGATGCCGTACTGCCCCTGAATGCACCCCCAGAGTCATGTCATGTGACACACGTGCTCGTGTTTACACCAGTGGATTTTGAGGCTGCACAGAGGCGCTGGCTTTAAATGCTCTTGTGTCTATCCATGATACTGACTGCAAATAAAAGAGAACTTCAGCGCACTTTAGGCCAGCAACAAAACTACTGCTTGTTTTTATCAAAGTGCCAGTGCGGAGAAGAGAGGACTGTCCCCATAGACAGAGGACACATGCAGCTACTCTTTTTATGGACGATCAGTTTACGTCAAGATTAAAAGGACACTTATTTGTTAAGACCTGTGATCTGCGAGGTGCCTGTGTGAGCAGTGAGTATTACAAATGTGTTGTTTTTGGAGCTACTTTTCGTTCTTTCTCATTGGTTAGCTCTCAGCTGCTGTAAGCTACCACACATAAACAGCCTGTTGTCTCTTGCACTGGCCTACTGTAAAGTGACTATAGTTGCTGTATACACTTTACTGGACCTGCATTGATATGTAGATGAGCTATGAATAGAGGTGTGAATGTTTGGCATTTACGCATATAATTAATTACAGCAGCGCGCACGCATTTACCACTAAAGTTTTTACTTTCTTTACTGGCTAGAATGTCATGCAAAATTGCCATTAGGCCAACCTATTGTCTTTAAATATGACAATAGTAAATGTAGGCTAAATAAACCCAACTTAAAATCTAAGAATCAAACCTAAGTTTTATAATCAGCTGAAGATTCACAGTGATTTTTAACGTCACTAAATGTATCAGCTGTTATATCGGCTATTGGCAGCTCCAAAGCCTGTTATATCGGTATCATATCGGTTCCAAAAAAAACATACGGTCAGGCCCTAGTTATAATGTTTCCTCATCATAAACATACCTGTAATTGTGTTTTGCTTCATTCACACATGTTTAACACACAAACCTTGCATATTTACTTCTTCACAACTCCAGGTATGCTTTTAATGAGTTCTAACATGGCTAAAAGCTCACAAGAGTTGATTTTGCGTAATATAGGATCTTTAATACTTGTATAGAAATGGACATGGGCTTATGTAACAGCTCCTACACAACAATAAACCAGACAGCAAGAAATGTCAACCAGTGGCATTCTAAAAGTGTAACAGAGACTTACTGTTCGTTGACGACAAAGATGCAGTTGTCTTGAGAGGGGACGCCGGAGACAGGATGCTTGCAGGTCACCTTCCGTTCATTGTGACTGAACACAAGAAAGAGAGGAGAAGTTAGTATTGAGTTATTAGTGTAAGAATAGTTTATTAAACGTAAACCATAAAGGTGGACTATGCATCTTTCTAGTGGAGAGTCTGGCACATGTTTGTTTCCATGGAGATGTTACTGCTTTACATGGAAAGTTCTGCAGTATGGTATTAAACATATCTATCTCCAAGGAGACAACCAGGCAACTACAGCAGGCCAGGTAACAGGTTAGATCTATGTAGAGGCAACCCCACTCAGTGTTTCTCTTTCTTAATTAACACCTATAATTGAATACATACAAGATAGATACGTTTAATGCTGTATAGTAGAGGGTTCCAGGCAAAGCAACATCATACCTGTGGAGACCTGCTTGTCTCCACGGGTATGATATTGCTTTGCCCAACAAAAAATGTTACATAGAGTAACTTTAAAAAACTGTTACCCACCAACTAACCAATAAGTTAGAAAGAGCTTATAGAAAGATTAGATAAGATCTTATTTCTTAAGATGCAGAACGTTGCCAGATATCCTAATGAGTAAGTTGCTGTCATGAAATCCAAGCAAAATAGACCAAAACAAAATGTATTTGTCTGTCTCTTTATAGTATTATTAAATATAATACAACACATAATTCTTTTGATTCAGTTTTTGTTTACATTTTATACAACACCACCTTTTCCGAATTTGGTGTGTCTAACTTTATTAGGCTTGAAAATCAAAATCCCAGCTCACAACGCAAAACCCTGACAATATTACATACCATCCTACATACATATATACAGGAGTTACAAAATATGCCACCCAAGCTCTACAGTCCAATTTGAGAGGCCCACAGCTTCCTCCAGCCTTCGTAATTAGCCCAATCTTAGAAACAGAAGCGAGCTACAGCACCCTTTTATAACAGCACAGAGCATACACTGACCACAATGTTTATAATCTGAACAGCCCAGAGGGTCAATAAACTCCAGGCAAAAATGATTAACAGTAATAGCTGTGGTTAATTGCCAGTTATAATTTTGTTTGTTCAGTATCATCAGATAATGGCGAGGCAAGCAGTTCAACAGCATCCATCACTTTTATACATCCCCATACAAATCAATAGGTTTTGCAGATTAAGTGCTGTCAGGGCTGGTCTGTAGGAGAGAGTGAATACTGCCACTGTATATGAGGGGAACAGTGGTTGACGCGTGAAGACAATCTGAACCCAGTCTGAACTCAAATTAAGGTACATTTGATTTTTATTTTTTTATTATAGCATAGTTTAAACATAAATAAAACAACTGAGGTCTGTTTTTCAAATTAGACAGGAGAGAATGCATGATGAAGGAGGAAGGGAGCAAACCAAGAGTTGACAGATAGAAGAAAATACTCAATTAAAAAGTTGCAATGGCAATTTTTAAACAATGAGAAGATGATTTTGGCTCCGTGGAAAGAGCATGTGCACCCGTTGCTTGTTTAGAGAAAGGAAACCTGTTTATACAATACATTTGACATATTCAGTTTTGATGATTAGTTTGTGTAAGTAATGGTTTAACAAAGAAATACTGAAATATACTGAAATAGTAATGCATCGTAGAATATCCAACTGTTTGCCGTATGTATCAGAAAAAAAATTGATAATATTGTATTGCGAGTGATTCCTAGTCAGGTTACTACACTTAAATGATGTAAACACTGCAGGCTGAATATTTTGAGAGAAATTTGTACTTTAATTTTTTCTAACAAGCATTGCAACTGTGATTAGATAACCGATTTATGTTTTAATAATAGGATGCTGTTAAGTTCATATTTTAAACACGTCCAGAAGAATTGACTAAAAGCTGAAATATGAACTGACAAAGTAATACAAGAATCAAATTTCAGAAAACGTATACTTTGTACAGAACTAAACTACAGGGCTAGCAGTTTTTCTGCAGAGTAAGGCTGCAAGTACCATCATTTCCTCCACCATTTTTGGTGGAGGAAATGATGGTACTTGCAGCCTTTGCAATTTGGTAATTACGTCAATTCAAATGATTAGTCTTCCAGCCTTAATACACTCTTCAGGGAATTTATATTTAGACTTTATTGATCCACAAGGGAAATTATTTGGACACACATCACAATAATCACTAAATAAGTAGCAAAAATAGCAAGTGACTGGTGTCAAATAAGGTATAATGATATAAAAAAATAACTTTCTCATCTTTCTTGAAAGATGAAAACATGCCTGTAACTTGTACATAGTATTGACCATTTTAAAAACAAGATTTGTCCAGATTCTCTCCCCTGCAGCAGATTCGAGTAGAGAATATAAGTCAACATAGTCTTTGTAGTGTTAACAACATCCTTGGGCTAATAGAACTGCTTTTATTCACTCACTGGACATCCACTCAACTGCAAAACTTCCCCTCCCTCCAGCTGCACTACAAACGCATAGGAGTGGACCAAAAATAACAGCGTTTTACTGAAAAGAGCAAATACCAGGACTGAAATGGTGGGGTTGGTTTCATGCTTACCACAGCACTGGTCTATAATTACTGGAGCCACTGTTGGCAGAGCAGTGCCTGGTGCGGTCTTCATGCAGCAGACCAATGGCACCGGGATTTTCTTTAGAATAGTCCGGCAACACTGCAAACTGCATATGACAATAAACCAGATTGAGTTTTTATGTGAGATTTAAATCCTGAGCACATAAAAAGTCTTAGCGGATTAAGTGTGGACATGAAAGGCGTGAAAAGATGTGGACGATGTCTTATGAAAAAATAATAATATAAAAATTGTATTGCAACTTTGATTAACAAACCCCATACTTCTCGTATAGCCAAAAAAGAACCAAGAATTTCTCAGTAGTCCAAAGAAAATGTACACACGATAAAATATTGAACCCCAAAATAAATAGTTCCAGGTATCACTGAACACGTCATAGTAATTATTAATTATTATCGTGACCTACCCCATACTTAGAAATACATTGAGTGATGCAGTATTAAGTACAATAATCAAGTACCTGTTGCAACAAGTACTTGTTGTTGCTACATCTGGTACAACCACTCCAGTGCGTACTATTACCACACCCTAAATTAACCATAAGTCAAAAGGTCAAACAGGCTTACTTGTTTAAAAGCTAAAAGTTCTTGATTTCCACCTGTGAGCACACTGAAAAAGCAAAATACTCAGCAAGTGCTTCAGTAAAGCCTTAAATACACATCGTACAGTCAACTGGATCTCCTTAATCCAATAAGAACTCAATGTCTAACTCCATTATATCATCGGTCAAATTAATGAGTAGCATCAGGGAGTAAAGCATAGTACACTACAGGCAATAAAACATGGCAAAGAGCCAGAGTAAACATGTCCAAGTTCAGGCAAACCACAAGCTACTCATTCAAGGAGACATGCAGACAGAGGCTAGCCTTAAGTCAACTCAGTAGGCTGCATCGTTATTGACAAGACGTTCAAAAGGGGAAAGGTTTTGTGCATTTATTGTTATGAAGCTAATGCTATTGAAGCCTGTTCTTGACAATGACTAATGACGGCAAATATGACACTGTTTTGAATGAGTTGACAGCTTGTATCCGCAATGATCGGAACCAACATGAAGTAATAATTGGCAGGAAGTTTGCTGTTTTCTAACATGCATCAGATTAGCCATTCCAGTCTTTCTGATGGTGACACTACATACAGAGTTAAGATAAGATAAGATAAGATATGCCTTTATTAGTCCCACAGTGGGGAAATTCCAGGGTTGCAACGCATAGTTCAAGAACAGCAGGAAAATGTTAACATGCAATAAAACAAGATAATAGATAATGGCTTAAAAAATAATTTAAAAATAGACTTAAAATAGACTCTAATGTAGTTACAGGATAGTTACAAAATGATCTGGTTTTTTATTAAATTGTAAATATTTCATTTTTGACCAATAGTGTCTGATCTAAACATAGAGCTTGGGTCAAACATCAAAAATTGTATGTAACTGACCAGACATGCAAAACATCTGTATATTAGCAAAAACAAAATGTAAACTACATTCATATTGTACTCCATACAACTGTACAACAGCTCACTCTTATGTAATACACAAAATGACCTTTCTGTCACGTCAATCACTGTTTCATCTTTGCACTGTTTTCTCCTTACAGCCTTTTGTATATAGCTGAGAGATATACTGGTATTACTTTTTACTTGTATATACATTCATATAATTATGCCTTATTTGACACCAGTCTCTTGTAATTTTTCCTACTTATTTTGAATTTATTATTACCATTTATATTTTGCATTCTTTGTTATTGTAATATACTGTGATGTGTGAGCTACTGTGTCTAAATAATTTCCCTTGTGGATCGATAAAGTTTGTCTAAGTCTAAAAAGAGTCATGCAATAACCTGATAAGCTGCTGGTAAATACATTTATCATGTTATAGAAAACTTTTGATTGAACTTTTGAACGTTAAAAGTATTTAGCATCTTAAAATCGTCATTGGTTTCACATTAAGCTAACTGAGTATTTCTGATTTGACGACACAATCCTGGTCGCATGTCTCCATCTTGTTGACCTCTTCAGATTCCAGAATATGAACCTATTAGGCCAAGCTTCCAAAGCCATAACCCCCTTCTAAATTTAACAGGGAGGCACTTGTAAGTTTGAACAGATGTCCAGAGAGACACGTGTGCCCTGTCACTGTTGGAAAATAGAAAGATGGACAACCACTGTGACTGACAGGGAGGACATCAAAGTGTCGCCGTGGAAACTGAATATGGACGGGACCATTAGAAGAGCTCCAAAACATTCCAAACGTGATCATGTGACTCGCGGGACAGTCTGTTCTTAGCATCATCCCTTGGTAAACATGGCAGTTATGTAGTAAGTAAAGTAACATAGGCGTGGTCAGAAAAAGCCCATGGACCACAGTGGAAAGAGAAGCCTCACCATCAGCAGTGTCTTTTTAAAACTTGGTCTGGAAATTCAAATGGGATGAAGTATGTGTAAAAAGATAAGTGCGTGCTGATACAACTAACTGAAAGTCCACATAGGGAACATATTGACATAAAATACTGACAAAACAATGTGCACACTTCTGCTTGGACTATACATTCTTTAACTTCTCATGGACACAGATCAATTGTGTCATTTGCTTCTCTGGAAAGCACTTTTTAATATATTTTTTAACAACAGAAGATATGTTTTTTTCCAAGTTACACTACTGACACATTTCACCATTTCCCTTGGATTTGGAGGACAGCACCACATAACAGAAATTTTGAGAAAAAGTTAATTAAATGCGTGAAATTGAAAAAGTGCTAAAGCAACATCATACTAAAAATCTAAAGTGAAAATTGTCGAAGAAAAAGCAACTTTGCACAAAATTAAAATGCGACCATTTTTTTATCCTATTTAACCCCTGATTTCAGATTTTAATGAAGTTGTATCAGCATTATAGTAACTTTTTTTTTAATACTGCAAATTTGCAAAACCTCCATTTTTCCTTATTTGACCCAATGGATGAATGAGGTTTCTTATGAATCATGTAACATTTTAGAACAGCACATTTAATGGTCTATAAAGCTACAATAAAAACTTATGCCACACAGAATTTTCTTAATTTAAATCATCATTATTGAAAGTATGTTTTCCAAATGTAGACCAAGCCTTGAATGCACCAAGGTCTGTGGTTTGTGGTCAGTCCCAGCAGCCGTCAAAGCCTGTAAAGCATATGGTAACATTTTGACTAGAGCGGGGGCTGTAATATTGTACAATCCTTCTTAGCGTTCTTAGGAAGATCTTTGTGTTTGCACTGAGGAGTGGTTGTTTTGGTCATCTCTTCTCCTCCCGTAGGAAAAGATAAGAGTAACTAGTGACCACCCCGCTGCGCTTATAGGGGGCCAGTACTCGTTATGTTCACTGGTTTCTGGACTCTCTTAGCTGAAATAATTAGGAAAGCGCCACCGCAGTAATAAAGAGCTTAGAGTGTGTGGGGTCAACGCTCACAGGGCTTTAGTGTTTTATTATCCTGGGTGGGAGTTTGACCCCGCCTCCTGCCCCGACTACAGTTTAACCAAAAACAAAGTGTTCCTCACGTTAGCCAGGAATGAAGCGCGGAGAGGGGGAGCAAGTGTCCTGACAGGTCCTGCTACTGAAATATTTGAGAGGAATGCAAGCCAAAAACATTATTGGAATAGGAAATGGAGTGGATTTGAGTAAGGCTACAAGAGTTTGACTTTAGATTCTTGGCGTGGAATTCAAAATACAATATATATATATAAGAAAAAAGAAAATAATTTTAAGGCCCTCCATCAGCAAAGTATCTGCTTCCATTTGCGGATGTTTATTTGGTATTTGTTTGTTTTTATGTCAGATGCCTTTTCTGACATGATCTAGGCTTGGGACCAGCACAATTCTACGCAAACCAGAAACTAAAACATTTATTTTATTTAATGTGAAACACCAAACAAAAATAAAATGCTTTATCTCAATAAGTAAGCACGTTTTGTTTTTTGTTTTTTTTTATCTATATAGCGCTTTTTACAGAGATAGATCATGATTCATTCACTCCAGACCCGGTGGTGGTAAGCTGCTATTGTAGCTTTTGTCACATTTGTAATTCTGTTGAGAGGGAGCTGTCCCTTGGCAGTCGCTGTGGACATTTATGAGAGAACAGAACTAAACTGTCTCAATGATATGATCTATCACCGTCCCATATAAGTTGAAGTACAAAATGATAGCCTTCCTCTGACTGCTGAAGATTGCTGTATAATTTGTGTCGTACAGCTGGAAGGCTGAGACTTATCTGCTCCGAAGCAGAAGTCACAGAACACATTCCACGTCAAGCCCCTTTAAGCCACTCTTTATGTTACCTATCTGTCTGAGACCCTTGACTCTTGAGGTCAAATGGTCTTCAGCATGTCCCTGTGGCTAAGTATATGACACGTACATGCACGTGATATGAGATTTACAGTGAAAAATGATTTTTGGTTCATTTAATATAATTTTATCATAGTTTTTTACCCTTATTTAACTAATTATTTAACATGTTTTAGCAGCATTTTTTTTTTCATTATAAACAATATGCTTAATATTTTTTCAACCTCAACGGTAAGAGCACCATTTCCAATCCATGTAGAAGCACATTGTGAACTTTAAACCCATTTTGTGCATTTCATTAAAGACATCTTGTTAACAACCTTACATTTTCTAAATTTGACCTCACCACAGCTATACCTGCATGGCACAGCAAGGTCCTCTAACCAAATGTAAGTATGCTCCAATTATCCTGGCTTTTCTTGATGATTAATTCTCTTGTCAGTGCTCATAAATCTAATCCTATTACACAAGAAGGGACCTGGTTGAGGGAAGAAAAGAGCATTGAAGGTGGTTTGATAGGGCCACATTATCAGGTAAGGCCCAGAGACCAGTCCAATGCTGGTGTATGCCCCTACAGCGGTGAAGGGACGGACAGTTGTTGGGAGTAGTGAATAGCTCCATGCACAAAGGCTGAGCTGAATAAGCAGAATGGGCTGTGATGAGTACGGGGGTCTGAGGGGGGTAAGTAAGGGGCAGCAGTAGCATGGACAAAAAAAGACAAAAAACCGGGTGCAGGGGGGCTGGTCCCACATGAAAAGCAGTGCAGCAGTTTGAAGTTAAGCCATGTGCTGTCAGAAAGTAGACACTCATTAATACAGTGTGCAGAGATGGGGGGTAATTACTGCTATGTATTTGGTTAGGGCTAACTTTTTGAATAGTTTGTACTTTTAAGAGTAGTTTTATTGGATTATACTTGTTTTTACTACTACTTGTTTTATTATTGCAATACTATTTTGTGTTTCCTCTTCCCAAGTCTACGAAATTATAAGTTGCAGTGTTTTGTTTTGTATTTTTGAAAGAGAGAGATACTTTATTGATCCTGAGGGAAATTCAAGTTTTGCAGCAGTAACATTTACACTGAAACCGGTCTCAGTGGAGTGAAATATGTGATTTTTAAATTTCCACAATAAAACTCACACATAAATCAAACTAAACAAGTGCTTGAGTATTTTTCATTAATTTGTTATCTTATTTTATTAATTTAAGCAACTACTACTTAGCAATCTTTAGTAATACTTGAGTGCAACTTTCTGGCAGCACCAAAATGGTAAACAATCAAAATATTGAGTTAAACCTACAACAGAAAAGTTTTAAGTCCTGTCCAGTCATGGATCTCTGCGTGGCTTTGACTTTCACTTTTACTTAAGTGTGAAAAGGCAGCTGCTCTTTCAGGCCACAAATCAGATTTTTCACAAACAATTCAATTAGCAGCCTCCTGTCAGCAGATGTGACATGGTGCAAACTGTGTCAAGGTGACACGCTGACTGATTTAGGAATCATCTCTGAGCCTTGGGAAAGAACAAACTAGAAAACAAACATATTTTTAGATTGTCATAGTGAATTAATTACTAGTTAAATATAACAAGTTACATAAAACATGAACTTTTGACCAAATTAACATAAACTTTTCACCAGAATTGTGTCATGCAGATCCCATGATTGGTTTATCATTTCCTTCTATTTCTGATTTAGTTCCTGTCATCATTTTAGTCACTTTCTGTGTTTCTCAAGCTTCCCCTTTGTTGCTTTGTTGCTTTTCATTTCAGTTTCATTCAGGCATATGATAAAGGGATGACTGGAAATTCTACAGAGATATGTAGGTTTACAGACAAGTGCGACCAGTGCTGAAAATAGCCCATGTCTAATCAGGGCCAACTCCTTAAAGACATACTAGTAGGTAAGACACTCAGCCTCCTGGAAATACATCTAGAAGTGTCATCCTTTTGCTTGACTCATACATTACATGAATCTAATAAATGCTTGAGTTTTCTGTATTAGTAGATGGTTCCACAGTATGGCGATCAATATCCATGGAGACACAGACCAAGTTAAGGTTCAAATTTGTGGAAAAAAACAGCTTTTTCCAGAATTAAAAACACTGTAACAGAATCAGTGTTGAATACCGTGGAAGAACGTGGCGAACCCTCCAACTGGAAAGTTACATAATGCACCTTTAAATAGATTTGAAAGTTCTATAACTACTTTATATCACATGAAGTACAGCCATTACGTCAACTTTTCTTCTTCATACAATAAACACTATAATTACTTACATTGACTATAAACAAGTACTTTGCTTTGGTCTGTTTACAATAAGCTGGGAGCCAACTAGCTGCCCGCAATAGACTAAATGAAACTTTTCTATTTCTGCTATTGCTATTTTCAGTACATTATCAGACTTATAGTTGAAGTGCAGTGCAGATAAGACAGATCATATAGCGTTCAAATGTATGTAGAAACTTTGTACAAGTCTAAAGATCATGTTAACTGCAGTCATTGCCACACTATACAAACATTTTGCAAAACCACCAACCAATAGTTCTAAAATTATGATATAAGACACTCCATTTTGGTTAGTAGCCTATAACTTTGCCCACCCACGCAGGATTTGGACCACATCCTTATTGAAAACATAAAATCACTTCCCCACACACACACTGCAGGTACAGTCTTATGGTGTGTTTAAATAATTCACGCCTTAAGACACATCACTCGACGTCATTAAAGAAGTAGTCAGGCCATTTCCTGTGCTTCTAGGAATTTAAATACATTCAAAGAAAGACTAAACAAAATCCCACATGTGACGAAGCTCACTTATATCTCTATAGTGAAATACTGTATAATCTGGCATTGGAGAAAACAGGAGCTCAGGCCAGCGCACAGTAATTATGTCTTAAATGAATGTGATTTAGTCCTGAGTCTTTTCCAACACTACAGTCCAGTTAGATTTAGGAAAAGTGTCATTTGAGAAACTTGGAGAGCTTTTAAATACTATCTAAAGCTGCCTGCTTAGGTGCAGTGATAAACCCATGATTGGGGGAAATGTTCTGATAAAAGCAAAACATTGTATTTGAATCAGCTTTTCAATAAGAAGAATACAGAATAGTATCTTCAGATCTTAATCCTCTAATTAAATAAAATGTCAGTAGCCTTTGATTAAAAAAAAAAAAAAAAAAAAAAAAAAAAAATCAGACTTAGCTTTTCATAATGACTGATAATAAAAACTGAATTACAAAACATTACATACGTCATAGCAAGGGCACTGCTAATTCACAGTGAGAGAAAGAAGTTACCACAGGATTCTCCAGCCTAAGTGAGATTTATAACTCGGGTCTACCTGGTGGCATATGTTTACCGCATTTACTGTACGTGATGGACACCACGCTGTCTGAGCCTCGCTTAATGAAAGCTGGAAACACACTGTCTGCTCCTCATAAACGTAAGTAGCTTGTTCTGGCATTAACCACCACCGTTAAAGCCCTTTACACACCCACACCCCTAATGCATCCCGGTTATCAACGTGTGAAGCCACTTGAGCACCGCATAAGATCAATGCGTAAAGCGCTACTTACATTCAAAACCGCGAAGAAACGATCCTGCTTCCAAGGCCGGAAAAACGATCGAAACAAATGATGTGTTTATCCAAAAGTGTAGCGTCAAAGCCAAGACTAGCAAAGACTTTTTTGCCACTTTTTCCAGTGGCGTGGGGATGCCCTGCTGCCTAGTGCGGCTGCTGTGTTCAGGACAGGAGCTCCTCGCGGTGACTGCTGCGCGGCGTGCGCCACAGCGACTACGGGGCTGAAACCCGAGCGCGGTGACGTCACGGCCCGAGTGGAGACAGCACGCGGAGCCAGCGGCGATTTCTGAGTGACTCGGAGCGAAATCACAAAGCAAACAGACAGCGTGGACCAGTTATAAGGAAACAGACATCGTGGACCAGTTATAAGCAAACAGACAGCGTGGACCAGTTATAAGCAAACAGACAGCGTGGACCAGTTATAAGGAAACGGGCGATACCCCGAGGCGATCATTTCAGCGACGCATAGGCGTACACACACATAGTAAGTTAGGTCCCGTCCAACTCTGCATTCTGGGCAGCCATAAATACGAGTCATACAAGGGTTAATGCGCCTACAGCGCACAACTAGACTGTCACATCTGATTCA
The DNA here is from genome assembly GCA_029959045.1 of Taenioides sp. WSHXM2023. NCBI lineage: Eukaryota > Metazoa > Chordata > Actinopteri > Gobiiformes > Gobiidae > Taenioides > Taenioides sp. WSHXM2023. The sequence continues at coordinate 19,595,079 of CM057092.1, read as the reverse complement.
ATGTCCTGTGGAGCGTTTGAGGATAATAATATAAAATATAAATATATGCTAATTTAGACAACAACTCTTGTACAATTATCAAGAAATCATAAGGTCTAAACACACCATCATAAAATCTTCATGTAGAACTTTCTGGAGATGACACGTTAACAATGCCATTGAAAAGTTCTAAATAGAGTCAGGTTTGTGGAGATGCAAGCATCACAAAAAAGTGGCTAAAAAGTTACACAGTGGGGCTTTAAAGCAGGCACTTGAAAGATTTCTGTTTGTCAATACAATCAGTAAAGCTTAGAAAAAGATTAGCAGTCAGTCGTTGAATGTTAAGCTTCACATTGCTGCACCTATCGCTGCCTGAACCCATTCTTGAGCATGTCCAGACAGAAAACCATGAGTGCATCAGGCCCTTTGAAGAAGACTCACTGTGGAGGTATTTGTTATTACAGGTTAACACCAAGGTGAGTGTTGACTTGCACAACTTTCTTTGTCTTCACCTCCAGGAAGAGTAATGGCATATGATATCTTAGTTCAGTTTGTATGTGTGTCCATCTCTGTTACATAGCGCTAGCAAAAGATATCTGATTTGGTCTTTTGAAAGGAGCAAAGTGGGGCAGAGCACTGAATAGCAAGTAGCAGCAGCAGGGAGCTAGCGGCTATTGTAGACATGAAAGCTAACACAATGACCTGAGCCTGAAAACGCCTAAGAGCCAAACTAGCATCTATAGTCATCAAAGTTAGAGGAAGACACAGGGAAACAGTCAATATGGGTTTTAACCCTTTAGCTTCTTCACTGTACTCTACAAACTTGTGTGCATTTTTTATAAAGAACAAGCCAGGAAAATACTCCTAGTAACAGTTAAAGTAATATGTAAGCACACAGCTACATAAATAATGCATAGTGTATCCATTACACAAAAGAACGGGGTGCACCAAACCTCCAGAGAGCCAGGCCCAGGGTTAAGCTCCAAGAAACGTCTGCCACCTGAGGTATACAATAGACAAAACAACAGTATCATACAGCTAAGGCACACAAATAAATATTGTTTTGATTAAAATGTTTTTTTTTCTTAGACGTTCATAAGAGCAAAGAACAAAATTAACTTGTAACTAGTTTACAAGTTAATTTTTTGTTGTTTTTAGACTTCTTAAAATAGTGGGATTTTTAGAGCATAAACCCTGAACTACAAGATATCTGAGTCAAAATTCCAGTTTAAATACTACATCTTTACCATTGCGGACGGCGAACAATGCCTTGTCTGAGGTATATGCACTTTTCTGGTGGAGCTTGCACCATTTGCTTGTCTACATTGAGATGTGTTGCCCTGCCTGGAATGTTCCACAGTATGGCATTCAAGTTATCTATCTTCCATTTATTCAATTCCAGGTCATCAGTAACTTTGCCTGATGTTGTCATCTGTTTGTCTCCATGGAGCTGGATATGTTTAATGCCATACTGAGAAACAGTCCAGGCAAAATAATAACATCTGTCAATCAGAAAAGTTTCATAGTGCATCCTTCAATTTTATAACTTTGACATGCATAATTTGGCTAAGCTCTAGTATAGTATTATAAGTGAGTGACCTGGCCATCTGCAGGAAGGAGGATTGGCTCAAAGTAGGCGGTTTATCCATCTGGGTGAATAGGAGGACATATTTTATTCAGGATCAATGTTTCCTGTCACTCCCCAATCAAACAGCAACTCTCTGCACTCTGCACTACCTAATTTATATTCGAGACATGGGTGAGGCGGATTACAAACAGGCTTGCCAAATTTTATCATGACATGGCGATAATAGTATTTTTAATCAGTATCAAACTTTCTACAGGCTTGTTCAGTCTATGTGAGTGCATCCACCAGATAATTAAAAAGTCTAAGTCACCTTCACAGCGAGTGAGCTTGTGTGAATTACCTATACCTCATCACTGGGCTAAACACGCACCAGTCATTTGCATGCCTGTTTTCATTTAGATTAGACTTAAATTAAACCAGCTAGAGATGGTTAATACTCCCGTCTCTCAAATAAGAAGTACCACAATGACCAAGGCCAAACTTTGTATAATGTAACCCAAAACTACTAGTTTATAGGCGTACACGAAATGGTCTTCATGACAGACTTAGAATTGCACAGTGGTTAAATTCAGATTGGCTGATGTTATCGCCGCAAAGTGGCTTGGCTCCACAACTCCTGTCTGGCTCAAACACTGTAAAATAACAATGGCTAGGTTAAGAATTTAGCTAGTTTAAAGGAATTATATTGTGCATTTTTTCAGGGTTAAACTACTTTGTAAACCGTATTACATTCGTGGTATTTCCTTTAGTTCAGTTTAGAATAATGCACATGTAGAGACTATTGAGAATACACCAGCCTAAATCAATCAATGACAAAAGCCTGACCAGATGGTGATAAACCCGCATCTGCTGGCATACTGAAATCTAAAAGTATTCGCTGTCTAAGATAAAAACAAAACCTGCTAATTCTACATCTGCTGATTTGCAGAGGCAAGTTGCGCACTGAAATGGTCAGAACAAGTTTGGTGAAGATCGATGGAATTTAATGGAAAGTTAGTTACGTGATGAGGAAGGAATTTTGAGCTCTAAAGAGGGTGACTAAGTAAACATGCAGGATTACTGAGATGTGCGAATAAAGCAAAGCGCAACTCAGTTTTAATACATGAACAATATTACAGAAAATTGCTACAAATTGGTAAAAAACTAAAACAATGCATAATATAGACCTCTTAATGCCTCTATTTACAGTGTTGTGGTAGAATTATACAAGTAGCTTGAGAGTTGTAAAGAGAGGCAGGAGACTCTGGCTGTCTAACAACCATCAGTACCAGACCTAAAGACATGAACATTTAACACATTGTGACAGTATTGCCCATATAAGTTTGGCCTTTTTTCTATTGTAGGGAGTATTATAAGCTCTGGTGACATAGACCAGAAAACAAGGATTAAGCTGGACAAAAGACAGTAAGAGTAGCAAATGTCTTGCTTTATTGTAAGTAAAATAAAGTTATGAAGCTTGGACAATTCAATGTCTGCTTATTTTTAGGAAATAGCTAAAGATAATATAGCAGGGCCTTATAATGAATTTAGTAGACCAACAAAAAAAAATCCTACAGGGTCACAAGACTGACAGAGACACACAGAGAGCAATCACTCTCAAATTCATTCATAACAGGTATTTTAGAGTCCTCAATTTGCCCACAACATTTGGACAGTGAGAGAATGCAGGAGAGAATCCACAGTGACATAGGCAAAACATGCTAACACTACTGTAGTCAGCTGATCTGCTTCAAGAGCCTCTATCACACAATCTCCGAGCTCGACTGCAAACCACTCTGGTCTCTTGCAATATTAAAACATAGGCAGCATACAGTTTATTTTCTACATAGTGAAAATGTACCTGGAACAGTGTAGTGGGCGCTGCTTGTAAGTGATTTGTTTGTAACCTGCCTCACCTGTATTCACGCTCACACTGGAAGAGGATTAAAAAAAAACACAGAGCACTCTCGCAATTATCAATGAGCAACCAAGTGTTTCAGCTGCAGCAGCTCTCCAGGCTCCCTCCGGTTCTCAGCTGACAGATGCCAAGGCAAGGCTTTCAGACTCATTAGCTGCCCACACAGAGCCTGGAGAGGCAGGCCGAGGGAAAAGCGACTAAGTGTTCACATGTTTATCCACTCTCAGAGGAAGCAGGCTCTCTTCTACCTGCCCACCCGCTTTTGGCAAATGTTTTTTTCCTCTTCCACCTACACACCTCGGCAGGCTCCTTTGTCACCAACCACATGCGGTAATGCTCTGGACAGATGTAAGAGCAAGGATGAAGCCATTTTCTGTAAGCCTTACGGAGGAGCATGATATAGTACAAATTATAGCTGGAGATACTGAAATGTTCCAATTACCCGGCATGAGAATTGTGTGGTCCTCTGATCTATTGATTTTATTTCCTATTATTTTCTATTGCTAATTTTTGGATTTTTTTATGTTTTTTACTGACTTGCTTATTTACTTTTATGCTTTATTTTATTCAGTGTGTTATTTTATATTGTGCCTACTCTGTGGAGCACTTTGGAGACTTTATGCTATACAAATAAAGTTGGATTGGATTGGATTATTTCATTTTTTCAATGGAATATATTATAGCTTTGCTTGGAATGTTCCACAGACAGTATGGAATTCAATTTATATAGAGCAATATACAGGTCAGATCTGTGAAGTGGTGATCCTGATTTGTAAGGTATATTTGAGCAATAGAAACACCTGTAATTGACCAAATGCAAGATATCTAAGTTAAATGCACTGCTATGTAACATTTCACACAAAGCAATAAAATCTCATGGAAGACAAGACCAAAAAGTTACATAATGCACCTTTAAAAGTAGTTATATTTGTATTGCAATATCCAACATTTGCAGAAAAAAATAATAGAACTGTTTTTGTTGTTGTTTTCCTGTTGCATGTGTCTTACAAAGGGTGTGTGTTAGCAAACGGATAGGCTACAACAAGCAGAAAGACTACAATTAGCAGCTTGTCTTTGGGGAGGCAGGAGTGGTTGGGCTCTGGATGAGTGTTTGAGGAAGGAGGGAGGATACAGGGGGGTAATTAGCTGTTTGTTGAGTGGAGCTGAAAGGCGGTAACTGATTCTTGACTGCAGCTGACATGCTCAAGATGGGTAGCATCACTAAATAACAAAGAATATTCAATAATTACAAGAGTCTCACAAAATATTGTCGAATGTGTTGCTAATAACATATTTTTTTTAAAAGAGGAGGTATTGTGCAAAATCCTTTTTTTTGAGCTTTCTAGCATGCTGTAGCATTGTTCCCCCATCAAAAACATGCCTGAAAAGGTTTTAGATGTCATCCATGCATGTCTGAGTAATTTTGCAATCTCTCCGGGACCCTATTTGAACTCTCCTTGTGGTTAGCTGTAGATTCTGTGCAATTCTCAGGCCACAAGCCTACTGCATCCATGCTCCACAGGACAATTCTCCATAAACATAAAAAAAAAAACATGATACAAACTGTACACAGCAACTTGACAAACTTGATGTGCAGTAGCTCAGTTAGTGGGAGGTACGCTGATTATATCGTCATAGCACTGTGAAGGGGGAGTGACTTTGCACGGAGAGCAAAGGGAGGACTCAGAGTGAAACGAAGCTTATAAAACATGTTAATACTTTGCTTTTGATGAATATAGTATTTTCACAACATTATAAGGTAACATAGTGATCTAAATATGTGTTAGCAGTTAATCCCCCATAGAAGTAAAATACCCCCCTTTGATTATGAATTCTGAAGGCCACCTTGATGATAATAGTATTTAAATAAAAAAAAAAAAAAATGGTATCAAAACGCTTAACGTAGCGTTAAAAAACTTAAATGTGTTGACACAGGCTAGCTAGAGAGCTAATTAGCAAAAGATCAAGGGAAACATAGCTACTTTTGCAGAGGCTAACAAAATAGACCAATCAATGAGGAAGTCAAAGTTATGGTCCCCGCGGCTGCCAGGAAGTAGAGTAGAGCTGAATCCACTGAACAGCCCATAATTACATGCACGGGCTGGGGATCACTGTCACACACTGGAAATCAATAATCAGCATTCAGCTTTTGTACAAGGGAGCATACTGTAATCTAAGAAATAGTGTGAGGACAAGAACTAAAATCTATGTAGCCACCATGATTTAAGCAAGTTTAACAAGGGCTGGTTATGACCTATTTATTTAACTTGTTAAATAAAATTTTATCGTTAAATAACCATCACTATTTATTATCTTGTAACAATGCTTCAGTTTTAGAACAGGTTTTGGTTACTGAACCCCCTATCTCCATGTCACATATGCAGACTTAAAAGCTTTGTGTCAGTCATGTCTCCACTTGTCAATTCTGCAATCTAGACTCAATACCCAGTCTAGATAAAAGTTTTGTTAAGCTACTATGAAACATTCTGACTAAGGGAATACATCGACAGTTGTTGATGTGTTTATTCTACATTATAATGTTAGTAGAATATATATTTTTGTTGTTAAAGGGCCCATATTTACGCTATTTTCTTACCTAAGTTATAATGTTGTTTCCTCATCAAAAACATACCTGGAGATGTGATTTGTTTCATTCACCAATGTTTAACAGACAAATCCTGCATATTTAGGCTGTGTTCTTCTCTTAAGCAGAAAACATTATTCCACCTTGTGATGTCATGTGGTAATACAGGAAGTGCTACACTGTGTTTTTAAACTCCATACACCTTCACTAGAGTCATTTGGATCATTTCAGCTCTGATATTGTCAATCTCTACTGAACAAACGGTAAACGGTAGCTGTTTACTTGAAAACTAATCACTTCATGACATCAGAAGGTGGAATAGAGAATTTTGAGCTTTGGAGATCTAAACAGACTAATAAATAATAAAGGGTTACTCAAACATATTTTAACAAAATAAAATAGGAGGAAACAGCATTATAACATGGCTTAAAGCTCACAAGAGTCAAATTTGTGTAGGAAAGGACCTTTACACATTTGCCCACATCTGTACAGGAGAGTGTTGAAAATACAAAGTACTGCAGATTGATTGAAGCTTGTATTTCTTGAGCACAATGGCGGCCGCGGTGAGTGATTTCACAGAGGGTCAGGAGAGAGGGGAGAGGTCGCCCTAGCGCTGCTCCACTGCCCCTGCTCTTTTGTGAGCCTTGGCAGCACCCACGGTCACAAATTCCAAAGTTAGCATATCAAGTCAAAACAGCAGTCATCAAGAAGCACTCTAGCTAGCATACAGGCCCCGCCCCCTTCACTGACTTTCTTCTCCCTTAAACTCCCTACATCAGCGCTAAAGTACAGTAGCCCCTTCTGAAGTTATCAAAGAGAATGTAGACAGATGCTTTTACTTCTAACATCGCAGCTTGTCAGCATCGAACCAACAAAGAGGCAATTTGGTTATGAATAATTTGAAAGCTATTATGTAGACGTAAACACAAGCAGCTAGACAAGGATGCAAATATGCTAACAGTATTCATCAGTTTTGTGCCCTCATCCGTCCAAAACAAGAGTTGGAAAACAACCAATATTGAAAAAAGAAATTCCAAAAGCATTAAATATTTAAACATGTTTTGTAAAAGTAAGTGCAGGCAATATGCTCAAACAAACAAACCACTAGTGTTTAGAATACAGAAATTTATGCAACTTAGGGTTAAGGGCTAAAGCTACTGCTACATAATTGACCCACAAAGCTGTCTGCAAACTCCTGTGTGTTGTCACGATATTAAAATTTCAAACTTGATTTCGATAATAAGGAGGAATAGACTCAATACCAATTCTAAAACCAAAATGATAATAAAAAACAAATTTTCTTTAGACAATAGAATGTAATTTCCAACATTAAATAATAGTACTTTCTTTTATATTACCACACGGCCTTATATCTGTGTAATCTCTCAGTCGTCCAGGTAGGTTCCATAGTGGTCCATGGGTGTGTACTGGTTTATGTAGTCTTCCACTTGTTCTGATACAGCTCAAGATTATTCTAAAGCTGTTCAGGAAAGGTTCATTTAAGTAAGTAAGTGAGCCTTTATTTATATAGCACATTTTACAGATTAAAAAAATCACAAAGTGCTTTATAGTGCAATGAACAACACATACAAGAACAGAGGAATTATACAGTCAACTAAAGCAGTCTATTGAGCTGCTTTTTAAAAGAGTCTATAGGGACTGTCTCGCAGAGGGATAGGGGTAGGGCATTCCCTTTTTTGGGGGCCATAGCCTGAAAGCACAGGTCCCCCCGTGTTTTAAAGTGAGTCTTTGGGACCATCAAGAGGCCCTGACCAGAGTACTGGGGTGCCTGTCCATTTAAAGCTCTGTAAGGTAAAACCATGATTTTAAAATCAACACAGAACTTAACAGGAAACCAGTGCAGTGAAGATAAAATTAGTGTGATGTGTGTTTGGCTGTTAGCTACTGTGAAAAACCTTGCAGCCACGTTTTGTACAAGTTGTAGCCCCTTAAGTGTAGATGCATTAAAACAAGTAAAAAGAGAATTACAAAAATCTAAATGAGATGAAATAAAAGAGTGAACAATCATTTCAAGATCAGCATTTGATAAAATTGGTCGAAGTTTAGTGATGTTCCATAGCTGATAAAAACAGTTTTTAACCACTTGGCTGCAGTGACCCTCCAAAAACATTGATTTGTTCAACAGCACTCCAAGAATTCTAATGCTGGATTTGACTGAGGGGCTCAGTGAGCCGAAGCAATTCTTAATTAGGGGAATTTTTTCATTTGGTGCCAAAATTTCTGTTTTTCCATCATTAAGTTGGAAAAAGTTTTCAGCAAGCCAATTTTTGATACAAGAGAAGCGCTGCAGAAGGGTTTTTAGTCTGTCCATCTCTGTTTCTTTAAAAGAACAATACAATTGTATGTCATCAGCGTACAAATGATAAGATACATGCTTGAAACAATTCACAATTTGACTCATTGGAAAAATGTACGTCAGAAAAAGAAGTGGCCCCAGGATCGACCCTCGCGGGACACCACAGGTCAAGGGTGACACTTCAGACATGACATTATTGATAGAAACAGAAAAGGAAAACCATTCTAGGACTGCCCACTGATTCCAAAGTCTTTGTGCAAACGATGCAATAACATTTTGTGGTCTACAGTATCAAAAGCTGATGTGAAGTCTAACAAAACCAACACCGTATATTGTCCAGAGTTTGCCGCCATCAGAATATCATTTGAGACCTTCAGAAGTGCAGTTTCCGTGGATTGCCTACTGCAGAACCTTGACTGGAATTTAAATAAGTTACAGCCATGCAAGAAGTCTGTTAACTGTTTTGAAACCACCTTTTCCATTATTTTAGATAAAAGAGGCAATTTTTACATTAACCTATAGTTTTTGGGCTCAGACTGACCCAAGTTTGGCTTCTTTAAAATGGGACTAAGCGCAGCTTGTTTAAAGGAGCTTGGAACCAAGCCTGTTCAAAAAGACATGTTAACCATGTTAACAACATCCTCAAGGCTAACAGGGGAAAAAGAAGACCAGCAACAACTCTGATTTATATGGTAGGAACAGGCCCCAGTCACAGATGTTATGCTAGCCCTGATAGTGTCCACCTTATTTACAAAGAACTGTAAGAATTTATCACAATCATTCTTTGTATGAACAGGGATTTGTGGTGCTGAAGGCGAAACAATTTTCTCAGTAGTATCAAACAGGACCTTTGGATTTTTCCTGTTCATTGATTTTTCCTGTTCAAGGTTGGAAAAAATAACCAGTTCTAGCTTTTCTGTCCTGTGAATATTTTTAGTATTGATAATTGCTCAAATGAGTGTCTAGTTTGGATACTAGTTTTAGTATCAATTAATATCTGATTTTCAATACTTTTGTCAACCCTACCACATATCTCTCGCAATCAGCCAATCATGACCATCACTGACGTACATCTCATTAGGTCTCAATAGATTCACTTCACTCTTTAATTGAAATAGGTCTGTTGTGGAAACCAGCAACTTTCTGCATGTTCACATTTCCAACATGACAGAAGCACCGTTAAGACTCTTTATTCTTAATGTGTACTCAGAGGAAACATAAAAGAAGAACACAGCTCATTGTTTTTTGCTTAATGAATGTATCAGCTAGTGTCTTGGCATATAATGAGGCCATAGAGATGCTTAATGTTGGCTGTAGATGTGATTTGATGAGGCTATTAGCGGAAACCCCACCATGAGAAGGTGCCTCCAGAATTATGAAGAAAACTGATGCTGCAATAGCGTACAGATATGTGTGCATTTGAGCACACATATCTGCACTTTCATTTAGATGTTTAAATTGTTTTTATAGGGCCTACAGAACAGTTAAGATGCTAATTTCAATTTTAAAGGGCAAAGCTGGTGAAAACTAGAATTTAATGATTTATAGAAAAAATATATAATTGTGATGTTCCTAACAACTAAGCACTTGCTAATAGATTTTTTGTTGGATTCAGGATTTAGTTCACAGTGCCCTCACTGTGAACTAAATCCTGAATCCAACAAAAAATCTAAAGGTAAAAGGTGCACTATGTAACTTCTTTGCCACCTGCATATCTCCATGGAGAAGTCATAGCATTGCTTGCAAAGTTCCACAGTATATGGCATTAAAGGGCCTGTACCTGATTTTAATTTAGTCTAAAAGATAAATGCTCTTTACATCATAACCTGTATGGTTTTAAACAGGCCAATATTTGAATAACTAATACAGAAACTACTTGACAGGGCTGCCTTTTTTCGTCCAATCAGGCACATTGTTACTAAGAATCATGGGAAACTTGCAGCCTGACACTATCCCGGACACTTGATTCTGTGTCATAGTGTATTTTTAAGAGTGCCAAAATGGTCAGAGATTGGAGAGCTAGAAGAAAACAACTGCTTGACACTAGTAGTTTCTGTGTCATGGTGCAATACCACCAAGGACTAAGAAAGGACTGACATCACCTTTTTCTTTCCATGGAGCTAGATAACTTTAATGTCATAATGCACATTTCAGGAAATTTATAATATCTTCATGGAAACAGGCAGCAGGTGGCAGAACTGATACTGAAAAAACAATAAAACAATCATAAAAACATTAGAACATTCATAATATTAGCAGCCTTTGTGATTCTCTAATTGTAACCATTAACATTCCAACTGTGATTTTGATTAAACTGTGATAGTCATGCAGCCCTCGGGAAAACTACATCACTATTACGCCCAAATGAACTGAAACTGCATCAAATGTTCATGAATCAAATCCACAGAAACGAGACCATAGACAAGCCGACTAGCCGGGAATAAAAGCAGAAGTCTGTTTTAAGTGGTTACAACAGGCTCCATAAACTCAAAGTTTTATGGCCCTCTCCTGTTTGGGGAGCACATTAATTGTCTGAATGCATTTGAATGAGACAGAGGCATTAAAATGTCAACAGAAGAATTTCTATTGAGAGAGTGAGATAGAGCAGGGTGACAGGTGCAGATAATGGTCACTGGGCTGCAGCAGATAACATACAAGGCAAAAATGTCAATGGACAAGATGTTAAAAGTCAAACATGATTTGATATAATGATCAGCTCTGACGTCTGCCTCTGGTTACTATGGCTGTAACAACCCATTATTTGTGACATTGTGTTATTAATTATAGTCAGTAGTAATTTGGACTATACATGCTACAGGTTTGATCACAAAGATATTATTATTTACAATATTAAATCCAAATGGCACTACAATAATACATTTAGATAACAATATAATCCATTCAAATATTACGCATGTCCTGCATAAAAATCCTTAATATGCATATATTTAGCTTTAATCCTTTTGTATATATTTGTATATAATTTACTTTAATTTAGTTTAACTTTAAATAATTGTTTGTAAAATCTGTGATGGGCTAGCGGTTGACTGCTTGAATAATCTCTAGTTACAGACCTAAAGGTTATCATTATACAGTACTAAGTAGACTAAGTAAAAGCATGCTGCTAATGCGTGTTTATTTTGCATGTCAGTGTGTACAGTGGCAGCACAAAATATCAGGTACTCTTGATATAGAAACTACCATAGAGTTTCACAGTGCCATAGAACTCCCCTAGAGTACCAGAACTACTGCAGGTCTGCCCTACTTATGACCAAACCAATAATGTGAGAAAGTTCCTTGGCTGTGAGTGGGGATTCGTGTCAGTCTGAGGACCATCTGAATGGCCTCAATACGAGAGCAAAATCTAATCTCATCAACCACAGCTACACACAAGTTACACACAAGATACACACACCACAGTAATGCTGTTATTGATCTGTGACATCCACATGCACGAGAGAGAGGAGAGACTAGGCTTCAGTGCAGGAACAAGATTTTTACAAGAAAACGTACTGCCACCAACAAGGTAATGAACACACAATACAACACAAAAAATAAAAAATAATACAAAGCGCATTGCATATTCATATTGCCTGAGATCTGGAATACACACTTCTTCGATACTTAACAAAGATGCGAGTCTGGTCAACCAGTAAAAAAATATCACAGGGGGCTGAAAAACCTTCCGGATTTCTGCAGAATGACTAAACTCTCTTAATCTGAGGTGAGATAAATTTGATTTTATTTTTAAATGACTTGTGACCAATGAGCTCCTTTGTTTCACAAGCCTCAGTGAATAAACACATCTGATTGCATGAACATGTTTGGTTCTGGCTTGAGATACAACAGAGGGTGTGGGGACCAGACTGATCTCAATCTGTATAAAAAATACTGAGAGATAACATTCTGGACTTGCCAGGCAACTATGTAATATAGCCAAAACCGAACAATGTGGGATTTTTGTTATCTATAATATACAGTGTTTTCATAAAACTATACTCGAAATTCAGTTCACAAATCAGAAGAAATTAAGTAGTGTTTATGCTTCATCATTTAAATTTTAAAATGCTATGATTAAAGAAATAAAATCAGTATTGAATATAATGAGTCAGATTTCTTTCATCCCATTTTCACACAACTGTATCATATGTATTCAAAATGAGATGAACAATATTTTGGCTTCAATATTAATTGCACATGTATTCATTTGTATATATTGTGAAAAATGTTTTTTACCTCGTTGTATCACTCGCCTGATACTTTGCAGCTGATGTTATCAACATTGCCTGGGAGGGTGAGTCAAACTGTAGGCAATGACATGCCATGTCTATGAGAGTTTGTTACTCAAGTTTGACTTTAATCAGAGCTTTGTTTCAACACAATCTGACCAGAAAGAAATTACTTTGGAACTACAGGTGAGCTCATTTTTACTGTTAAACAAGTCCCTCAAGTCCCTCTAAAATAACGTTACAGTCACAAGCTAGCCAGCCTAAACAGAACCCTGAATGCTCATATTGATCACAGGCTCTTGAAAATGCATATTCTTTACAATCTAAAAACTTTTTGGCTGTGCTTGCTAATGTGTGCATTGTGTCACCATGGTAACTGATGAACATTCTGCCATACACGTGTAGAAAACCCTCAGTGTGATGCAACTGCAAAGTATCAATACTACAACATACTGTATAGTGTAGAGGCTTGAATAATTAATGACTCATTTTTATATAAACAAGCACATTTTACTGAAGCTAAGTCTGTTACTATATTGCTGCTACATATACATATACATATACATATACATATACATATACATATACATATACATATCAAGGATGTATGGACTTTAGAGGTAGTATCTGTATACAGTTGTTATATTATTGTTATGGTAATATACATTTTTATTGTAAGATTTCTGCCCACACTTAAGTACACTATAGGCTCTCAATGAACTGGTTTTATACTGACAGCCTGAGGGCTCATAAAACAGGGAGACATGTGAATGAAATGAAGAGGCCTTGGGGTGTTTTGGTTATCAGACTGGAATACTGGCACTGATATAAGACTAACATTGCAAAACTCTCTATTTGTGGAGAGCTGTATTGGACGTGTTCCGCTCCAGTGGATGTGAGGAGATCGAGGGCAGTGCTCGCTTCATGTCCGTTTGATTAGAGCTGAGATGACCAGCACAAGTGGGTCACAGTGACAGACCGAGACATGTAGAGAGACAGAGATGGACTAGATATACCAGCACCGTGAAAAAGAGTATGTTATTTCAGCTCAACTCAAGTACAGTGGGTAAATTCTGTGCTCCATTCTCAAGTATGTAATAGAAAAATGTGAAAATAAAGTAGTAGTGTGTGATGTGCCAAAATATATATTACATTTTTTTAGAGCCTGGGTCATAATTTAAGTACATGAACACATACAAGTATTTCACATTGTCTAACTTCAAATAGGCCTGATGTCTACCACTGGAAAATATACTGTATAAACTACACCTCAGTTTCCCAAGAGGTATTTAGGCACAAGAGCTCCCTCTGCTATCAGCAACGTGAATGAACAATGAGAAATAAACAGTAAAAACCTAGGCTACGTGAATGCTATGCAAATGCAGCCATAGTTAGTTGTGAACACAATTTCACAGCAGAAAGAATCACCATCAAACCATTGATGGATTTAAAAAAGCAGGAGAAATTCAGTATTTTTACCTGTGGTGCATCAATTCCAGCAAAATGCAAACTGATCTTTTTTGAGTGCTCAGAGAAGACAATTTTGGATTAAAGGATTATTGGAAAAAAAGCGTGAAGGAAGCAAAATACAACACCAGTGTATGTTTTTGACAACAATATTCAAGTCAATCCAAGTGTATTTATATAGCAATAAAGCTTCAATATAGCATTGTTATAAGCTTTTTTTCAAAGTATATTTTCTTTAAGGACAACTAAAACAATATTCACATTTCACTCTGATTGGTCAAATCCAGCTGGTGGTCACTCAGGGCATGACAAAAGCTGACCAACAGGGGGAGAGGAGTGGGTGGGGGAAACGGTGTCTGTGATTCAGCACAGGGCTGCTTGGTCGTATTGAGGATTGTTTGGAGGATTTTTTTTTTTTTTGCTTCAAATTGTCAATGATGGCATTATAGAGATGCAGCAGCCTTGTAATTATGATGACCAAAAAAAAAAAGAATGAAAATCCATCAACTGTGGACATGGTGGGGCCAGATAAACATTAGATAATGAGGCTACCTCATTATCTATTGGCTGGTAGGTTGTCAATCAAACTCCCTACGCTTCTAGTGTAACTGACTTGCCGGAGCGCTGGGTTATGTGGTTTACGTACGGCTCTCACGCATTCCACAGACGCAAGACGCTGTTTACTCAACCAATGCAGAGGTTCTTAGCGGCTTTTTCCAACTGTAGCTTCCTCGCAGTTTGCACAAAGTTTGTTGCGATGGCAAACAAGAATCCACTACCAGTTACCCCTAAAAGAAAGTCAGTTTTTGAGGTCACTGAAAGAAGAAGAAACGGGGAAAAGAAGCAAAGCTAAACTTAAGGTGATTCCCGGAGATTCCTTCCAGCGATGGCGTGCACTGAAGCAGAGGGTTTAAAGACTGTCGCGTTGGTCGCTAAATTACTTCTGGACAGGAAACTTCTGCTTATCATTTGAAAACGTACAGTATAGTTACAGCAGGAACAGCGATTCTGAATGTGCACCGTAAACAAGGAGGGGGCGTTTCTACTTAGGGAGCTGTAAGGGAGGGGGGGTAGTTTCACGCATGTGCAACATTTGAAAAAAGACAAACAGGCACTGGATTTCTCCTTCCTTGGAAAATCCTCTATACAACCTTTAAACAAACACTCAATCACAACATCTCATATTTCCAGTCATAGTCTACAACATGATTGGAACTGTGTTTGCTGATATTTCCTTTTATTTGGTAGTTCAAAATAATAACACAATTCAGTTTCCATTATAAGATTTTCAAGTTGATTTGGGTTCTACAGTGACTGAATGCATCTCTGTGTTGCAAAGTGTTTGTTTAGACATGGCTGTGAAATTGCAATCGGGTCAGACCATATTTACTTAAGGCTGGCTTTTGGGAGAGTTGTTGATTGCAGCATCAGAGTCATTTAGCAACAGAAGTCAAACATAAATGCGCTAATTATCTTCACTGAACTGTCAAATATTCTATCTGCAGACAGCAGGACGACAACAGCAACGTGACTGTGTAAATAAAGGAGAGGGCATAGTATCAGGCATATGAAATATCTGAATAGCAGCAGGTATTTGTAGTAATCAGCAATGTAACTACATAATTGACCACTTAACTCTTCGTCTTCGGGAATTTTCTTTTCATTTTAATCTCTCTCATTTAGCTTGAAGTATACCTCCAATTCTTTAAAGCAATGCCTGGGAGAACCGTTGTAGCCCAACAGCTCTCTTCAAGTCTGCATATTTTTGTTCATTCTCAGACACATCAAATTTCAAAAACATGCCACGCTGAACACTAAATTGCAGATTTAAAAACATAAACAGAGAAACTGTGTATGGAGAGAAAAGTAGTACTCATGTCACCTGATAGCGCTATGTTCACAAGCAACTGTTTGTTAAGCAGCTACGTCAACAACATTCAAAACCGTCAAACTATGGCTATGTGAGACATTCTCTGAAGAATTAGATAAGTGTGGCATTCACATAACAGTGGTATTCACAGAATTACTGGACAGAAGATGCATAAGGATAAAAAGTAAATGTATTATGCATTCATATTTCTAAGAGTACGATTATAGGGATCATGTGACTTTTTAGAGTATTTATTAAATTGTATTTGTAGATTTCAAAGAATCAAGATTGAATGTCTACATCACATGTATTGGCACACACACAGCCCCAGCTAGTTGTGGTCACTACTATTAGTATTATTACCCCCACTTCCACTTCATTTATGGATGTTATGCTAAAATACATAAATATTTATGGGTTACACGGTGGACAGAAGGTTATGGAATAATTCACTGACAAAAGCTTACATACTTCTGTGTTTATAAGGGTAGATGTTTTTGTCTCAAAGCTAATGCAAACTTTGAACAAAGCATAGTAATATGTTAAAATATTGCTTCAAATTAAAATTATCTCATTAAAAGCTTCTTTATTTTTGCATTTTAATTAATGTAAAGCATTATTTTATTCAGTTATACATATCTATTTCTAAATATCTCGTACGCCCTATTAAAAACTACACAACAGAGTCAAACCAGATTACCCTTAAATAACCTCAAAAGGAAATCCCACATCACGTCCAGGGCTTCACCCTTTTAATCCATTTGTGAAATCGGGCCAATCAATGGTGGTCTGAAACAAGGACTTGGCTGCACAGACAAAATGAGGGCAGCTCTCAGCACTGGGCAGCTCGCTCTCTCCCTCATCACCTATGATGGATCTAACTCTTGTCGCCACACATCCAAACTCCATCTGTAGCACTTTGATTTAAGGGAGAGTCTAAAAATATGTCCCCCTCCTCCGCTTGGATAAATCACATTAGGAGAACATTTTTGTCTGTTTGTAGGGAGGGCTTGGTTGCCGAGGTCAAGAGCAGTGGTGTTTTCTGTGGGTGCAGCTGCATGACTGAAATCCTGTGGGAAAAAAAACAACAACATGCACTCCTTTTGAGGTTCAAAACCGCGATAGAGCTCAGCACGCCTACCACTTTTCCACAGAACCCGTGCACAGGGGGCCATATTGTTTCATACACAAACTCAATCTGATGTTAATCTTTGGGAGATTGGATAGCCGGGCCTGGACCAACAGCTGCAGCAGACAGGAGTTATAGCAGGCTGTAAATCTCAATCCTGACAAGCAGAAGCGAGATAAGCTGAACAAAACTTGTGGTGTAGGGGAAAAGTTAACAGAGACAGCTTCATAGGAGCATAGTTTTATAACTCTATAACTCTCTACATTTTTTAAAAAAGACAAATAAAGTCACGGACAAAATTATAATCAGTCTATTCTAGACCAGTAGTTGAAAACCTTTCACTTCAAGTACAACATAAAATAATCTTTCTAAGGAGTACTACAACAACCAGGGTTATAGTGATTCTAAAGTAGCAAATGTAGCAGCAGCAATAGTTGTAGCTGTAGTAGTAGCAGAAGCAATAGTTTAGTAGCAGTAGTAGTAGCAGTAGTAGTAGTAGTAGTAGCAGCAGCAGCAGCAGCAGCAGTAGTAGTAGTAGTAGTAGTGGTAGTAGTGGTAGTAGTAGTGGTGGTAGTTATGCATGTGTTTAAAATATTATTATATTAATGGGTATTCATGGGTTTCAGCTTCCTGTTCTAGAAAATATTGGATATTTTGCTTTAAATTGTTAATCGTTATGGCAATAGCCATCCTAATTTGTTATGAGATTTTTTCCTTTTTTCCTACTTTGAAACAATTGCAACTAAGCAATGCGCAAATAATTACTTTCAATAGATTTTTCACTTTGTAAGAATAAGATAACAAGATTTAAATTCTTTGCCTGGGACTGAACACACTGTCTGTGAGACTTGTACTTTTTCCGGTATATTTGTAAAATATATTTCTATATTTTTTTATACTTCTGCACCTCTTTTTCTTCATAGCTGTTCTTAAATTTTGACTCTGATGTTAGCACAGTACAAAAGCAGAGCACTGAAGTCGTAGAGAGAGGGGAGCTTTGTAAGTGGTTGAAAGCTTCATCATGGTTGGATGAGCAGCTCCTATAGTAAAAAGCACTGATGGCCTCTGCACTGTACAACGCTCAAGTTAAGATTCTTCTATTACTGGAACAATTCACATGTGTCTTTTCTGTCTGTAAGAAACACAAAAATAAGAAGTGAAGTCTGATATTGTAAGAGAAAATGTCATGGACTGTGACGAGACATTTCCAAGCCACAAATGATGTAGCAACTTAATTGAACCAAGCACTCAGTTAGCCCTCTCATTACACTCGCTGTCAGTTTTGCATTGATTTACTGCCCTCTGCTGGTTACAATGACTAAATACATTTTTCTACACAAGCCCCCGCCTGCTGCAATGACATGTGGTGCTGATCTAAGAGCTTATTATACATCACTATCAGAAGCACAGGATCCAGCTGGAGGAGGAGGAGGCACTCAGCGGGGCTATTCACACAACATACACACTCACCATCACAGAGAAAGCACCATGAATCTGCATTTACTTTACTAAGGAACTGATCTATGTTATAATGTTTTCTTATAAAAAAAAATATACCCGGAGTTGTGGTTTGTTTCATTCGTACCAACACAAACCCTGCATGTTTAAGCTGAGTTCTTCTCTCAAACAGAAAACACTGTTCCACCTTGTGATGCCATGTGGTAATGCAGGAAATGCTCCACTGTGTTTTAAAACTCCTTACACCTTCATTACATCATTTGAATAATTTCAGCCCTAAAATTGACAATCTCAAACTCAAAGTATTACAATATTCACATTATCATCTTTAATCTCAATAGGTTATAAGGAAATGCACATCCTGTACTGAAACATAACCAAAATAATAAACATAATGGTAGGGCTGCAAGATGAATTTCAATCCAATCGAAATTTGAATGGCCACAATTAGCAAATCACAAAGTCTGCAATTTTTGAAGTACCATCATTTCCTCCAAAAAACATCAAAATATTCTGTCTTATTCTGCATAAAACTCTGAAGTTTAGATCTGTACAAACATTTTCTGAAAGTTTGTCATTTCATATTTCAGTCTTTTGTCAATTCTCCTGGGCGTGTTTAAAATATGAACTTTGAATAGAATCCTATTATTAAGACATAAATAGCAAATCTAATTGTTTTGTCTTGCCCAAGGAAACAAAAACAACGGCATGCAATTCAGGTAGCGGGACTCAAACAGCCACTCCTTACAGTAAACGAGGAACAGAGCATGCTATGTCAACAGGTCCACAAAGTTCCCTTATCTCTTACACCAGATAATAATTGGTAAACCATGCGATAAATGTTATTGCTTGGCCTTAACACTAAGGCAAGCAGGTGATACAACTAGGCCAAGTTACAGGTCAGATCTGTGGAGAGGCAAATCCACTCACAATAAGATTGCATGGTTAGTAGTAATAATAATAAAAGTATCACATGAAAAAAATCTACTTAAGTAAAAGTGGTAAAAGGAGAAATTCAATTCATCAACTGGACAAAAGTTTATTTGGTCAAATAAGTTTCACAGCTCATCCAAGCTGCTTCTTCAGTTCTGGTCAGACGTTGGTGGACACTGCCTTATATCTGCCTGAAGGGAGGAGCTAACTACAATGAAATTACTCTGAAACTACCACACCTACTTGTTTACAGTGTCTGTTAGTTAGCTCGGCCTATTGAATATGCAATAAGTGTGGGGTGTAGTTAGCATAACCATTCAGGGCTACAATGGGTGTCTTCACACCTCTGGACCTGACCTGGCTGCCCTATTGTTGTCTTTGTTTTGATTTAAGTTTGAGGATAGAGTTATAAATGGGAGACAAATGATGTCTGAGACCTCCATTTCTGTTCAAGGAAGGATTCTCTTTCTTGACAAAAATAGCCTCTTTAACTCCCCTCTCAAACCAGTTCTTTTCTCTGGCCAAGATCTAGACCTCACTGTCCTCAAAGGAGTGGCCTGTGGCTTTTAGGTGGAGATGTACAGCAGACTGAGGTCCACTCTGGCTCTCTCATCTGTGTTGGTACATCCTTTTGTGAAGTGGCTGTTTTGTTTCTCCAATGTAGCGCTCACTGCAGTCTTCACTACACTGAATGGAGTAGACCACATTGCTTTGTTTGTGGCTCGGTGTTTTGTCCTTAGGATGGACCAGTTTTTGTCTTAAAGTGTTTGTGGGTTTGAAATAGACTGAGATTTCATGTTATTTGAAAATCGTCTGTAGTTTTTCAGAAACACAGCCAGGTAAGGAATAATTACACCCTTTCTCCTGGGTTCTGATTCTTGTTTTTTAGCTCTCATAATTTGATTTAGTATCATAAAAAATACTTTTACTTTTCAGCCCTGTGGAGTAGAAAGTACAGATACCTGCTCTCAAATGTAGTGAAGTATAAGTAAAAGTATCTAGTTTAAAATGTACTTAAGTAAAGTACAGATACTTAAAATTTGTACTTAAGTCTAGTACTTTACTACTATTAATTCATTATTATCCATCACTGCTGCCAATAAAAGCAAGACAGATATGTTTAATGTCATTTTGTGGAACATTCAAGGCAAAGCAGCATCAGTTCTTCATAAAATGAATGTATAAGAATTGTATTTTTGCCAACTATTAAATTTTCGTATCTACAGAAGATGTAATTGGTTGCAAAACAAAAACAATGAGCTGTGAACTGCCTTGACTTCTGCTGCAGCAAAACTCATGCATTTTTAAGAGTCACGGATGAGAGATTATTTGATCAAAGTCTGAGCAAACATTAAAAACTCAGCTTGTGTGTCAGAAACAAAAACTTGATAAAAGAATAGCCTACATTTCAATTTCCTAAACTAGTCCAATCAAATGGGGGGAACCTCAAAATACTTCAAAGTGTCTTTTATCTGGGCTGCTGAGTACACATTCAGACAGTAACTCATTTGGTTAATGGCAGCACCAGAGGCAAAGGAAGCAGCTCACACAGACAACAGGAAGCTCAAACAGTTTCAGATCAGAGCCACATCACAGCATCTGCTCTCACTGAAACCCCACACAGCAATTCAACCTCCCAGTAATGGGGCAGGAGTAGAAATGCTGTTTGTTGAAGATCCTCAGGTCGACCTGTATTACATAACAGACTGAGAAAATAGCTATTGATACTTTGCAGCTGATGGCATCAACATTCTCTGGGGCTGTGAAGCTAACTGTAGGCTCTGCTCTGTCTGAAGCTCTGTTACTCGAATTGGACTGTAATCTGATCTTTGTTTTAACACAATCTGACCATAAAGGACTGACTTAGTTAGAATTACAACAAGTGATCAGCTTTACAAGTTTCTCACAGTCACAAGCTAGGTAGCATTAGCCAACATTTTTTTTTCAGTTAGTCACGCTTAACTTTTTTGTTGAAAATCAAACACCTAAACAGGACCATGAACGCTCGTATTGATCACAGGCTCCTGAAAATGTGTTGTTGAAAGCCATTTTGTATTTTTATTTTAAAACGTATCTGGCAGTGTTTGCCAATGCCAATGTCAGTGAACTATATTAGGTTAGCTTTTTCATTTGATTAAAAATATGTTCTGTGCCCAGTTTTAAAAGTCTTAGTTTATCTTGGTTTGGGACCTTTAAAATCTAAATCTAAAATCCAGGGTTAGTTAGTAAGTTAGTTTTTTGATCAGGACTAAGAAGTACCTAATATTACTCAAGAAAATATCCATCACCCACATATATTAGTATAGGGCTGGCCAATACGACAAAAAATCCTGTTTTTTTTCTCATATTGATCTATCATGTTTGTTTTTTTTAATATTCATTTCCTTATACGGTACACACTTTCAATCACTGTTATTGACACAAAAAATTGATCAGTTTCTTCTTCAAAAGTTTACCTCTGCTCCAAACTACATGTGTTTTACAGAAAGAGGATGGGCTGTAGACCTCAAGATTAAAAAGACATCAACAACCGAATCTTGATCATGAATTGAATTTCGATTAATTGCGCAGCCTAGGAAGACCCCCATAGAAAAGATGATTACTCTGTACAGTAAGACTATAGGAAACCCACCAGAACATTTTCAATAATGTGTTGTTTCAAAGAAGGCTGTTATAGGCAAAGGTATATTCCAAACAACTGACCATTTTATTACTATGAAATGCCAAGTCAAGTAAATACCAATGTAACTTCATAAAATGACCAACAAATACACAGACAGAGTTAAGAAAAGTAGCTTTGTACAAGTACAGTTTAACTGCTATTTCTGCAATAGATGTGTGCATTATGGCAGAATCCATAAGGGACTGTAATTCTGTCTTTTCCATAAACAAGGATCTTATAAACAGGATAGGGGCCTCTGAAGATTCACATGGATCTGCAGTCAATATCACATAAACAGAGTTAATAAAAAGCAGCATATTAAACCTGTCCAAGAGTGACAGCCATGGGACCGCAGGGTGGAGACACATAACACTTCATAGTAAAGCACACAGAATTTAATACTACTGAGTAGAGGACCACAAGAACTTAAAAAAACACAAAATATTGAGTTAAAAGTACTTGAAGTACTTTGATGTTTATCTTGATCTGAGTAGTTTCAACCTCTTCATATTTAACTCATTTTTGCACATGCATTTCTGACAGCCTGGATTCAAAATATGGCTATTATTCAAGCTAAATTATATGACCATGTTGGATAAGATTTTTTTTTACATATGTTAAAGGAGCCATATGTAAGATTTTGATCTTAATAATAAACTGTGTCCTCAGAAGCGAAGTAGACGAGATCTGACGAATCAAATATAGTTCTTACTCATAATAACTGTAATGCTGACTTTATTCTTAACATTGAACATGATGGTGAAAGTTGTTTGTAATAATTTGATGTTTTGGTTCTGGTTATCTGAATTGTCACAACCCAAACCCCAGCATCTACAGCCAATCATAAATCAATACTCGTGCAGCCTCTGCAGCTCAGTGAGGAGATTCTGAAGCTTTCATGTGAGACAAGATATATAATATCATAAGATACTAAGGAAGAGAAAAACGTGTATGTGCCATCTGCAGGTTAAGGCACTGGCAACACCGGTTCACTTGTGATTGTAATACCTGTCTTAAAACTGTAGGAGCACTACATACTGTTCCTTTAAGTGAAACTATCTAACTCTCAAAATAAATAATACATAAATAAAAACAGTCATGATACACATGTATGTAAAAACTACCTAAGACAAACTTTTAAACTTCTGAACTGAAGTAATTTTAAGTTATGTAGATTGCCTGTTCCACATCAGCAGTTCTATTCATTCAAACATTGCCATCCCTCTGTGGTTCTTGATAAACAGGGGGAACAACTCAACAACAGCTCCACAATGAACAGGTGGAGGAAGGAAATGCTTAATGAGACAAAGTGTAATATGCATCCGTACACTTTCTTTACTGAGCCTAAACTGGAAAAACAAGATCATCTGAATTCAAAGGATGCACTAGTGGGTGGAGAGGAGATTGTTTACAAATGCTTCATCAGAGGTCACAAACTTTATCCATTTTGAATATTCACTAAAAAGGTTTCCTCCCAGTGGAATGATAACTGAGTGTTGACACATCACACTGGTAATATATCTATAAAGTCATATTTGACATACAGTATGTTCTTCATTAAATAGTGACGTGTGTTTAGTACTGACTGGAGGCAACAGTGCTTCTTTGGTATTGAGCAAAAGGGCATATGTGCTGTGTACACATTTGCAGTGTCACCCAAAATGACTAATAAGGCTTCCTCCTCCATAAATAAACAATGAAAGCAAACAGTCGGAGGCAGAGGACCGTCTTCAGTTCTGTTTCAAATCACAGCAGTCACAGATTTAAAAGAGACTAGTTTCAACACCAGCAGATGCTACACTGTCAAAGCAAATACCTAAAGCTATGATCTGCTCCAAAGATCCTTGAAATCAGACACAGCAAGTTTAACCAAGATTCAGAGAAAGAAACTATACTAGTAGGCCTTCATAGACTGTAAAGGGGAAGAGATTACAGATGTGGGTAGTACATTTACTGAATTGAATTGAAGCGACAGTACCCTTATTTGAGTAAACGTTTTGGTTGCACTTCCCTCTGTGAGTAAATCTGACTAGCTTTATGTTGACAGTATTAATTAATTTCAATATTTGTTTTTCTTGCACTGGTCCTTCAGATATTTGTGCATCATTTAATGTTTTTTTTTTTCTTTCAAATGACTTTAACTTAGTTAAAGTTAAGATCTTTCCTGATTTTTTTCCAAATACTTTTTTACTCTTACTTGAGTCATTGAGTCATTTCTTGGACCAAAACTTTGTACTTCCACTTGAGTAATAATATTATTCTGAAGTAATGTTACTCTTCTCTGCCCACTTCTGAGAGATTACAACATGACCGTAGACTCAGATGAAAATTAGTCGAAACAGCTGAGCAATATTGACAAAAATTAAGCAAAATTATCCCAAAGAAACATTATACATTGGTAACCGTACCCCTGGTTGGGAAACATTGCCTATAGATCATAAAATAACTGACCCACCTCTGAGCAGACATTATATTGTGGTAGATCTGAAATATGATAAGAATAAATAATATAAAAGAGCTTTTTGTTCAATTGTTTGCCTTAAAACTACCATCTGCAACAGCCCTCACCTGGCCTTTGTTCAGGCTCACCTGTGATCTCTGCTTTTCTTCTGTCAGGCCAAAGCTGGCGCACTATCAGACTGCAGTAATGTAGACAGCATCTAGTGGTGATATGTGAGAATAAAACGGGGCGGGGCGGCCAATCTAATTACAGATGGATGCTTTAATTGCATTCCATTAAATTTAACTGTATTGTTTTATATACATGTGTTCATCCCCCAACATTTGATTCCTCACTAAAATGTCCCATTAACAACACAACAGACCATTTAAATCTGATTAAAAGTATATTCTCTATCAAATTGCCGTATCATTGCCTATCACTAAACTGTGCACTGGCCACATCCGCCCCCTCACTCATCGAGCCCTGACAGTCCAGTGGCAGGCCGCAATAAAACTGTCACATGTGAAAGAGATCCCCGGGCTTTTAGTGTGAGTGAAGGAGGGAGACTACAATCACAGCATCACTCTGAGAGGGCCTGTATTTAAGGGAGTGACCACCAGAGGTCTGTAGTCCTGCTCACTGTGAACAGGGCTGTGAGGAGGAGCGAGGAGGAGGAGGTACTGCTGTTTTTATCTACGAACAACAAGTATTTCAACTACACTCGCTATGTTATGGTAGAGATAAAATATAATGTCCATTTAACACATTATACATTTGGACACAATGAGATAAATGATGTAATCTGCTTGCTGAAGCTTGGATAAGACACATTTAAAAGGTTAGTATTATTAATATAAAACAGAAATATAACATAGATTAGGTTACATGTGTTGTAACACTGATACAAGCGAGAATGCCTATAGTTTTAAAAATGTGTAGGCAGGAAGGTCAGAATACTAGGGCAGAATGTGCTCATATTACGCATATTTCTGATCTTTGTTATAATGTTGTGCAAAAACATGTCCGGAGTTGTGTTTAGTTTCATTCACACATGTTTAACACACAAACCCTGCATATTTAGGCTGAGTTCTTCTCTCAAACAGAAAACACTTTCCACCTTGTGATGTCATGTGGCAATACAAGTGCTCCACTGTGTTTTTAAAATTGGCACACACCTTCACTAGAATCATTTGGATGATGAAAACTACTGTTTCATGACATCACAAGGTGGAATAGATCATTCTGAGCTCTGGAGATGTAGACAGACTAATAATAAAGGATGACTCAAATAAGTGTGAATGAAACAAAACAAAACTCCATGTATTTTTGAGAAGATAACAACATTATAACATGGCTTAAAGCTCAAAAGAGAGTGCGGATGTTTAGACCTGGGTTGTGTGGTTATTAGATCCATGAAACAAAAACTGGCTTTCTGTTCATTGTCTTCTCTAACATTACAAAAACTAAGGTGTATTTCATTTTAACTCGCTTCAAAATATGGTGACAATAATTCAATTACAAAGCCGTACTTGTTGTCAGTTTAAGTCATCAGGTTGTTACAATAAGGACACAATCTTGAACAGAGAATCACACTGGAAATCACAATTCTGATTATTGGTTCTTTTGAAATTTTTGAAAATCTTCTTCTCTGTCAGAAGGATTAAATCTTTATCAAGACATTTCCTTCATCACAACGTTAAAATGCACTGGCTAGTCATTGTGCGATAATACATTTGCAGACTAAATGAGCTACCAACACGAGTCCATCCATCTGAAGCCTTTGTCAGCCTGATCCTCGGCCTGATCCTTCACACACAGACAGATGATGGAGTGGACACATGGACTTCCCTTGAACTGCAGCAGAGGCAAAAACTTATGTGAATATGTGAAATAAGATTAAGTGCACTTGGCAATTCATTTGACTCAAAAGAAAATGGATTGGCTTTGCACAAAAATTAATATGCAGTCAATCTTATACAATTTCAATTGCGCCAAGAGAATGAATGAATCTATGTGGCCGATTAAGATTTCTCTTTGCATAACCCCCACTGTTCAAACAAGCATGTATTAAAGTAATTGGTGAAAATAAATTGCCACAGTGAATGAATCTGAGAACAAAAACTTTGTGCCAATACTGGAATTAACAGGCAACTGACAATGATACTCTGCTTCTGCTGCCCACAGTTGAGTATCAAAAATGTAGAAAATGTGACATTTTTATACAACAGAAAAAAATATATATTAAACACATTTTTTTCCCAGTATGTAAAATGCCCATTTTAAACTATGAGTAGTTCACAATGTAATGGCACCATATTACTTGCCTGATAATGCCATCCTAAACACATTCCTGTAGTGACGGGACAAGATCTCGCGCCACAAGATCTTGTAAAACAGACTGCCACATTATTGTGCACACATGAGGAAAATGATCTCGTGATATATCTTTCTATAGTTTACATTAAGATTAGACAAGAAAGAGTTAAGGGCTTGAAAGCTGTATCTCTTCAGAAGATGTGGTTCTAAAAAGTGGGTCTACAATTACAATGCCACCAAAAATATTACATATAAAAATTATATCAAGGTCTCATTTTGTCTCATTCTCGTGGACCCAATCTCGTGTTTCGTCTTGTGAAAATTGTCTCTCATCCCACCCCTACTATTTTATTTATTTATTTATTTGATAGGGACAGTGCATACTAATAAACATCTGTAATTACAGTGTAAATATGACAGATTTTAGCAAAAAAAATTTCCATCTGTTGTCCCTAGGGAAGTGACACAGAGAACAATACAAAATACAAAACAGTTACACAAAAAACAAAACACACAAAAAAGTAAAAGGCCAGATTAGATGCAGTTTAAATGTAGCTAGTAACTATTCCACTAACAATAGCTCTATTAATTAGGTTCAAAGTTATATTCAATTGTTCTTTCACTACGGGCATTTTGTTTGTTGTGCTTTATAGCTCACCATTAGACTACTGTGACTAGCATCTAACGCCTCTGAAGCTCTTTGTGGATCAAACATTATACATTATTCACCTGCTTTTCCTCCTGCTCTTTCTCCCTCCTCATTTGTAATCGCTCTATTCTTCCTTTGTCTTCTGCCACGACTGCGACCACACGAGGGCCAAGCATTCTTCCATCGTAACCCCCGCGATGACATTAGGTTGGTGGGAACTACAAATGTACAATATCAATCACAGTGGGTCCATACATTATTCAGTGAGGGAGTTGGCGCAGAGTTCAAATATTTGTTGAGCAGGGATGGACAGAGCGGCGGACTCAGGGAAAGTGTGGGAGAGAGAAGAAGAGCCCACAGATGAGCAATAAACAGAACTATTATCCAATCACTGTCATTGTGTGTGCGGTGTTACGTCTAAAGTAGGATTAAGCAGGATGTTTTTCAAATACAAAGAAGTTATAGTCTGAGAAGCAGGTGGGTGATATGCCAGCAAACTCAAATCACTACAGGACGACGGGAGATAAACCAATCAGAAAAACGTCTGGTTTATCTGTGTCAAAACAAACCTGGTGGCTACGAAGTGAAAAAAGAAAAAAAAAAAAAAAAAAGACTGATAAACATGACAGTATTTGTACTACCATACCTTGTTTACCTTGGTTACCTTGGTTGTGCACTATTTTGCTGTGCAGATTTGGGGACACAGAGCAATAGGTTGCCTTTACTGTATTTGAAAGAAATACCCAAAATAGAAATCCACAAACATTGAACCTTATCATACTTGTTTGGGATTGGATCCACAACCCTGAAATTTATTTATGTACCTTTATTTAACAAGGAAAGTCCTTCTGAGATTTGGAATTTCTTTTTCAGGGCAGTCCTGGCCCCAGAGAGGAGCAATATTAATCTCATGTTTAAAGCCCTTTCAACTGACAAAAAAAAAACAACAACTTCTGTTTACTTATACAGACTAAAAAGACATTGAATTTTTTGTTTCACTTGAATAGGCCCAGTAATTACAGAGATATTAACCATAAAGTAGGTCAACATATCTGCAATCACTCATACAGAATTCTGACCTGTCCTCCAGCTCAATTTTATACTCTAGGGATCCTAGAATGATTGAGAACAAAAGATCCGTCACTCAAAACCAAGATATAACCTGGACTGAACCAAACAGTATCATTCAGCTCTACAATTATACTAATGCTGAATACACCACCAGAAACCACAAGTTACTGCTGTTCACTTTTCAAACACTGTTTACATTTTGTGCAGCCATCAAGTGGCACTTCTCCTGCCAAATTTACAGTCCAGTCATTTCATAATGCGCCCTACACCAAACCTCATATTGTCACACACAAACACACACACACACACACACACACACGTTGGGTTTACATGCATCTGGGGGACCTTGCAATAACTATCATTTCCTAGAGACTGATCCTAACCTTAACTAGTTACAACTTGTCAAACCTTAACTCGAACCTACGTCTCATATTATGCTATTGTTATAATGTTGTTTTCTCTCCTCTCTAAAAATATCTCAGGAGGTGTGTTTTGTTTCACTCACACATGTTTAACACACAAACCCTGCATATTTAGGCTGAGTTCTTCTCTCAAACAGAAAACACCTTGTGATGTCCTGTGCTAATATAGGAAATGCTTCACCATCACTACAATTATTTTGATAATTTCACCCCTGGATTTACCAATCTCTACTGAACAAAAGGTAAAAGGTTGCAGAGATGTGGATAAACTAATAATCCAGGATTACTCAAACATGTGTGAATGCAACAAAACACAGCTCTGGGCATTTTTTTGAGGAGGGGACAATATTCTAACACGACTTAAAGCTCACAAGAGTCAATTTTGTGCAATATAGGACATTTATCCTATTTACCCTATATCTTGACTTTAAATCATAGTTGGGGACCTGATTTTTGTCACCATAAAGTTGGCTAACCCCCACTGAGTGCATATGTGGCTTTTAGTCCCCGCAATATGATAAAAACCAGCCCACGCGCCAGAGCAGACCAAGAGGCAATAAAAGAAGCACTTTGGCCTGATTTATGTGGGCCATAATGATGGAAGTTGTTCTACAGTGGAGTAGTAAGTTATTAGCAGACTTTTTAGCTTTAACGCCAGCAGCAGGCTTCAAATCACATACATCAGCTGTCCCTTTTTAAAACTTTTCACACCAAGTGCCAGATAAAAATGTTTTAGGCTCTCCCATCATTAATGAACTAAAAGCTAATAAATTAAAGATTCATCTAACCCATGGCTAAACTAGGACAAAATCTGGGCTATGTTCAAGTACCAGGATGGTAATGTGGACTTGGTGTAGCCCTGTACTGGACTGGTTTAGTCATGGTCTAGTCCAGGTTTAGTTTTTGGTTTATTTTTTGGTTTAGTTTAAGTTGAGTCCCAATTTAAAAGGTGTATGTTAGGGCTGCAAGATTAATCCAAATTGAATCCAAAATGCAATTTGAATGGACACAATGAGCAAATTGCAAAGACTGCTCTTTCTGAAGGGCCATAATTCCTCCACAAATGAAATATTCCATCTTATTCTGCATAAAAACTGCTAACCGTGTAGTTTAGATCTGTAAAACATGAAATGTGATTCTTGCAATAGTTTCTCAGTTCTTTATTCAGTCTTTTCAATCAATTCTTCTGGACACGTTTAACATGTGAACTTTGATATTTGAACAGAATCCTAATACTAAAAACATATCAGTAAAAACTGAAATTAGATCATTTTCCCAAATCGCTCAGCCCTAGTGTATGTGTGCAAGTGCAACATAACTAAATTTGAATAATATAAAAAGCATTAATAAATGAATTAATAGTTAAGCTATTTTGGTATGTGCGCTACAGTTTGACAACTACAATTTGAAATATGTCACATTAATTTTCTGATACTTAACAGGCAATCAAAAAAGATATAGATAAAACTCAGAATGCATTTGTGGTCCAAATATATGCGCATACTGAAAAGACTGTTTAATTGCAGATAGAAAAGGTCAGAGCTGAAATGTCTGGCAATTGACTGTGGAACATGGGGTCTACAGGGTTAACCCTCGCCAACCGTTGCCATAGAAGGAGAGGTGAGAGCTCGATATTAGCCTCCTCGGTGCCTCTGGTTAATTAAAAAAACTGGCAGCTACCACACGAGTATTGCACTTCAATCACTGTGGAGAGTGAAAAGTGGTGATAGGCAAAACCCTGCTAAACATGTGAGTAGTTTTCAGTGACCTGAAGTCATGGCATTTTAGGAGGTTTTTTTTTTGCATTTTTTTGTACTTGAATAAAAATGCATGATGCATCTATTTCCCAGTTGTTCCCAACTGTGGAGAATTCAGGTAGAGAGGTGCCTTCCAAACACAGGCTAACAAGTGACCATCTGGTAACCTGGAGTCAGAGCCAGTCTTCTCTGTGCAAAAGAGAGGGATAATTATAGAGATACAGGTATACATGGATCTCAAATAATATATTGCAGCAAATATTATGGCACTGATACAATATCTGATATTGGCACCAGTGCTGAAAATGTCCATATCCAAGATATTGATTCAGTAATATGGTTTTACTACCATAATATAAACTTTTCTGTTGTTACTTTATAAGGTAAATAAGTTATAAAACACATTTGGATAATGTTTAACCATACGCCGTTTGTGTTTGAAGGAAATAAATAATATTTTCAGTCTCTGCCCTAGTATTGGTTGATATCGGTATTGCCAGACCCAAAGTATTAACATCGGTTCTGGAACAGAAAAAGCTGGATTGGTGCATCCATAGCAAATATGTCACCAAATAATAATGTAATGTAATAACCTGTGCAGAATTTGTACATGAAGTCATAGTTATGACCCAGGTAGAAAAAAACATATTAAAGAGGAAACAGGAATCAAAAGGGTAACAAAATTGTAATTGTAATTGTTTTTGTGTGTGTGTGTGTGTGTGTGTGTGTGTGTTAAGTTAGTTTTAAATGGCATAAAAATGCCAAAAATGCCTCCTGTGCCCATAAACAAAGTAGCAAAAGAATGGGGGACATGATGGGCCAGCCAAACAGAACAAAAGGACAGAACACCGGGCCAACCCTGTCTGGGGCCGTAGAAGTTGGTGCTCACATCACTAACCTAAAAGGTAAAAGGTCCCCGAACTAACCTTATCAAACTAAAGGTGAAAACTGGACAGCCGGTCCCACCAGGTCAAACACAAAAGGCGACCTGCAGCTAACAGGCATGGTGCGGTCTGCACCAGCAGCCAGAGCAGTGGAGCCGCGAGGTGACGAGGGCGTGCTCCAGGTGCACAGAGGGCGAGGCGGTGCATAGCGAGAGCGGGCAAGGGGCAAGGGAGTGTGCCATGGATTGGAGCCCCATTTATACTGTGTGATCAGTCACATCACAAAACTAGCATGATTAATACACATATGTGGATAATAACTCACTACTTAGTAGTTATGTTAGTAGTTATGGTTTCCTGAATTATTTTAATGAAGTGTGTTCATTTAGATGTCTGTAATACAGTACAATACTACAATGACATTGACAAAGGCTGACAATTTAACTAGATCATGATTCATGTATACTTGCTGTCTTCAAAGTTCACACTTCATTGTGATTGGTTAAATCCATCTGTCACTCACAGAATGATGGAGGTTTATCAATAGGAGGTGTGGGAGGTGAAAAACTGAGCATAGAGCTGCAAAACAAAAAAGTCATATTGTCTCAAGAATCAGATCATCACTGGATTATTGTCATATCGCCCAGCCCTAGTTTCAAGATAGAAGAGAATGCATACAACCAGATGTACAACAGCATGAAAGACTATGCCATGATATACAGGTCAAGGATACAAAGATGACACACGTCCCTCCTGTCCCTCCTGAAGACATCTGTCCCTCTCCTGAACCTGGCACCAGACCAGTGACAAACAGCTCATTGCAGATTACCACAGGGATTACTCACTGTCAACGGCTCTCACAGCAGCAAATCAAAGACACCGCACAACTAAGAAGCTTTGAGAGCATCAATACAGCGCTGCTATGGGCTTCCACTAAATCCCACTGAGGCCTACAGACAGCCACTACAGAGATAACCGCATTCACTCACACATAGAGAACCGGACGGACTTCTAAGATTACATATTATTATAGTTCAAAATGAATTGTTAGGAAGTGCCTTTTAAATAGAGCATCAGATTACGTCAGAGCAGAAATAAAACAAATGGCTCCCTCTGATCGTGTTCAAAGCTGCTGGGCTGGTTCTGTTTGAAGTTAAATTGAAGTTATAAATGTAAGATGTGTTAAAATGAAATTGTGAATATTACTGTTGTCATATGAGGAGAACTGAGTCAACCCTGCATAAGAATATGACACAGGATCCAGTCTTGCTGGTCCTAATAAGCAAATGCATGTAATAAGCATAATTTTGGCACAGTAGGGGGCATGTCTTAAGAAGGTTTATGCAAATCCGCAGGTGGGTCTACTCTGTACAACATTAATCATTTCTTAACTGAATTAAAGATAAAATTATCATTGTTGTTTGTGAATGCATCATAAAAAATAAAACATTCTAAACTTGTTTCTAAGTAGTGCTTGGTCCTAACAGGAAAACCCAAAGAGGAAATGTCGGCTACAGCTGGTGGGAGGGTTGGTCGAAAAAGCTCCCCTGCTTTAAGTGTGGCGTAAATTTTAGCACTATAGCCTCACCTACAGAAGGTTCTGGAGCTCTGACTTACAAAAGAGGGTACAGGGTTTTCATATTTGCATGGTTTTGACTGTTCAAAGAGGACAGCTTTATATCTTATGCAATTAACACTAAATGAAAAAGCAAGAGAAGAGAAAAAAGAGAAAACGCTTGGTGGCCTGTGCTCGAAGCAGCCATTATATCTAAAGCCTTCAGTTTAATACACATTGTAAGTAAACAACAATGCTCCAGCGGGATCGGGGCAAGTCACAGATCATATACGAGTGCAAAGACATGAGTGTGGACCCCAGAGGGACAAAACCTAGCAAAATCTGGACTCCACACACAGCACATCGGTCATGTTGGAAGCTCAAAGAAACATGACAGATGCATAAACTGCTGAGGATTTTTTCTAAACAAGTTTTACACACAAAACGACTACACTGGATGAGTTCAGTTCAAACTTTGAATCGCTCTCTTGCCCATACTCAAAAGTTCAGCTTTTTCATTCTCATGAAGTCTCTTTATTTATTCTGTTTGATTTATTTTGTTGTTTTAATGTGGCAGTATAGTTTGTTTTTCTGCATAGACCTTTTTTAGTTTATAGTTGTACTGAATTAAATAAATGTGTGGAAATGTGGAAATATTTTCTTGGAAATAAGAATAAGAAATAAGAAACTAAGATCAGGCCCGTAATATCAATACATCAACAAAGGCTCTATAGTATCAAGTTCTCTACCAATCGACTTGGACGCAAACAGAGCAAACAGTGACTAATCCAGTGTTATTAGAGCTGCAAAATATGATATTCAGTTGTGAAAATGTTATTGTAATAATAAAATATGCTCAACTATATTGTATTTGCATTTATATGTTTAAACAAATTAAAACAAAAATGTCATCATAATGTGCTTTGCCTGGAATATTATCGATATAAAAGTCTGTATAAGTTATCTATGTTTCATTTATTCAATTCCAGGCATTTAATGCAAAATACTTTTATGGAACATTCGAGGCAAAAACATTATCTCCATGGATGATTTCGGACAAAACTAGACAGATTTTTGAGTAAACTGTGCATGACATCACTCTGCAGTACACAGCCCCGGGCAGTTGCCAGCATTCACATTATCCTCCTCTCTGACTGCATATGTTCACACGTCCTCCTCTCTCTCCAAACACCAAAACAAATAGGCTGCTGAACTCTCCTTAGTGCTGTCCAGAAGGGAGTGACCTCACTGAGCCAAAGAGATACAGTTCAAAGCCCAGATTTCACAGCGCCTCATCCCAGTCAGAGAATCAGGATGAACCACGGACCCCCTCCCATGGACCCACACCCGCCGACCCCCTCCTGAATCAGGCACAGGGAAGAGAGGGAGAGGGAGAGGGAGTGGTGAGTCAGCAGTAACAGCATCCAGGGGCAAGTGCACAACTCCGCACAGATTTACACTTAGAGGAGGAGGGTGTACGAGGCGTGCTGTTTGGGAGATATGATAATGTCAAAGTTCTTAACATAGGACACACAGGCTTTGTCATAGTCGTAACAGTGCTGCTATCAGGGGTGGCTGGCTGAAGTCGGCAGGATTAAGAGCATTGTTACAGTAAAATTAAATTACTCAGGTATTACAAGTAAGCAAATAGCAGTATCTTTCGGCAACAACACAGCCAATGTATTCCATATGCGATTACACTTTTTACAGAGGATGCCCTACCTGTTGTAACCGCCTGCCTCACTGTCACACATAGAAACATATAGGGTGATGTGTGACAAGAACACAACAGTAAAGTTTCAGCTGTAATTACAATTGTTTTAAAACGTTATATTATTTCAAGTCCGATAACAAGAGCTGCTATTATAAATGATTTATTTTTTTCACCAGATAAGAATACACCAATAACCAAATCTGTTACCAAGTAGTAAGATTGGTCTACTAGCACTGTTCATTTAAAAGTTACCTAAAAGTTAAAGATGCAGTCTCCATGGAGATGTTACGGTGGTATGTTCAAGATTGACATTTAACTTATCTGTCGTCAAATAGACAAGCAAGTGATGTCACCAGGCCAAATTACAGATCAGATCTTTGGGGAGGTGACACAACTGTAAGAATGTTCTCAAGGTGTTTTTGAGCCATAAAAACACCTGTATTAGAGTAGTTTAATGCCATACTGTGAAACATTCCAGGCAAAAGAATAACATCTCCATGGAGACAAGAGTTCCATACTTCACTTTTACACAAATATAAAGTCATTATTCACCTCTCAGCTGCTAATAAGAAGCTGAGGTCATTATCTCTGCACCAATATATTCATCTGATTTGTTCTGTGAAATTCCTCTCATTTTTCATCTCGAACGCATCAGTCTCCCTTTAAACCCTTTAAAGGTTTAGCAGCTTCTTGAGATGCACGGCAGGTTAAATTGAAAATTGATTTGCCTCTAAGTGTGAAAGAATGTGCTGGCATCTTTGTGAGGCTGATGGGAAGCTGCCGGTTCGTACACTGCTATTACAGATGCCCTGAGTCCTGCCTGAAGACGGAAAAGAGCACAGAGGCCATCTTGTAAAACACAGTCAACAAAAACATGCACTTACCTAAATGCACTGCGTGTCTGAGCCGGAGGACACTGTGAAAGACTATTGTTAAAGCAGAGAGCAACCTTTGATCACAGCGCGGGTACATTCAAAAACAATGACATTCGTTATAAGATTCATTCCAAATAAGCTGGGACTAGGAAATGAAGAAAATAGTGGCTAAATTCTGCTTTTTCCATTCAAAGATTTTCAAATTATTTAGACATGATTGCAGACATCTCATACAAGAGTGACGAAACAGCTGATGTTTGCACTGAATGGTCAGATTGGACAGAACATGATAAAAGGTCTTTGACTAAATTGGCTATTAGTAAAATAAAGGTAACTGATAGATGAGCTTGGTAGTTGTTGGTAGTTGTTGTGACCATAGATTAGACTAGTCAAAATGTACCATAAACAGTAAAAAATTATATATATATATCAGGAAACAATCTTATATGGGTCAAATTTTACAATAGCGTTAGCCTTCTTCTCTCTTCTCTTTAATGTTAATTTTATGATTATTAATTATGTTTTCATTTGTTTACATTATGATTTTAATGCCTTTCTTATTCTGTGAAGCACTTTGAATTACTCTGTGTATAAACTGTGTTATACAAATAAACTTGCCTTGTCTTGCCTAATGGAGGTAGAACAAGATCTCGTGCTACAAGATCTTGCAAGATAAAAT
Source organism: Taenioides sp. WSHXM2023 (assembly GCA_029959045.1). NCBI lineage: Eukaryota > Metazoa > Chordata > Actinopteri > Gobiiformes > Gobiidae > Taenioides > Taenioides sp. WSHXM2023. Next base: position 19,558,601 of record CM057092.1, on the reverse strand, counting down.
TCACCTAAGGGACTGTGCATATGTGGAAAATGATCTAGTGAGGACTTTTGAGAAACTGCAGTTTAAACTAAAATATGAAGAAAATGGTGTGGCCAAAATTGTAAACTGAACCGTGAAATTGATTTACTATATATTAAGTCTTGTCTCATTCTTGCAGACCTACTTTTATTTCTTGCGTTGTCTTGTGGGAAATGCCTCATCCTTAAACTGAATTATTTATAGGCAGAATACCAACCTAACTGATTACCTTTTTACATCCCAAAACAACAATATGACTAGGCCTGTCATGATAATTACTATATCAACTTACGTTCAATACATGACAGAAGGAGCAATATATTTTGGAGCTCAGTATTTATCGTGTGCATTCTCTCTGCATTAGTGATGAGACTTTTGTTATTTTGGTTGTAATACAATAAGATGTGAGCTGTAGAGGGTTGAATAAATAACGTCTATGGCTAATTATTGGTTCATTCATATTTTTATTTGTTGCAGCTCAGGCTTTTTAATGGTTCTGTCTATTGTCAGTGCATGAAGTAGTTTCAATATTATCGTGCTTCAGAATTTGTTATCGTGACAGTCCTAAACATGGCACATTAGTACAAAATCCTTTCAAAACAGAGCCTTCACACCTCCAATCCAATCACAGTATTTCTTCCGCAAGGTACAGTCCTACTTAAGCAAACCCCTTCACCTGCTCTTATACTGAGTTATAACAGCATCAGTGCTATTGTCCTCCAGTGTGAACAGCCAGCCCACACAGCAGCTCTAAAGACTTTGACGGCATTACCACCACCTCAACAGCAAAGCATATTGTTGTTCGAAAGGTATTTTCCTGGCCTGATTCATCCGAGTGGTATTTTTGAACAATGTGCGCATTTGGCAGCTGAGAGAGGCACAGGCAGGTGGGTGGCAAATTTACACACCGCAAAAACAAAAAACATAACCATGATGTATGGCTCCATCGCACTCTTAAAGGGGACAGGTATTGCTCCAGATGAACTTTGACGTGCTTTTTTTATCATTTACTAGACCTGTCACGATAATTACTATATTTACTACTATATTGACTTATTGTTCAATAGATGATAGATGGAACAATAATTTTTGAGGTCAATATTTGGATAAGCCTGTTTATTTTTCTGTAATATGATAAGATTTGAGCTGTAGAAGCTTGGATTATGAACTTCTATGACTCATAGATTACAGAGTAATCCTGTATTGTCATGCATATGAGACGTGAATGCTCAGAAATTGTTTGTTTTCATCCCTGTCCCAGCCCACTAACTTGAGTTTATTCCAGAATTTCTGGCTCTGTGATACATAATGTTCAAAGGATGTTGTGTAGACATTTTTCCACAATAAAATACACGGAAATGAAAATCTGCTTGCTATGGTTAAATGCCACTATGAAGAGGCAGGGCTTATTAATACTGTATTTTTGTACAGGAAGTCAATGACCCGGCCATCTTCGTAACTATGTGATTTAAGATGAATTCGTACAATGAATGAATCAACTGTAAGATAACAATTTACATATTTATTTTCAACTTATTATTGAGCTAAGGGTGACCCATGTGATTGAAAGCAGGAACGCTCTGAGGACGGCTTGCAGCTAGCAGCCGAAACATGTCAAGGGAAATATTAGAGACAGACAAAGTGCAAATAACAGACAATCGCTATATTGTGCCGATATTTGCACTTCGTAACTTATCGGCTATCGATCTTAAATCTCAAACAGAGGTCGATGTTTTGGCCAGCTGAATACAAAAAACATGACTGCACAACTCTCTTACAAGTTTGTGGTAAAAAGGGCTGTGGGTGAGTTTGTAGTAAATTGAAATTACAGAATTTGGGGAAAATTGGCCATATAATATCAGCCCGCAAATATCAGCAGAGCTTATCGGCCATCGGTTTCTCTGGACTCTAAACAATGAGCCATGAAAAAAGAACATATCAGTCGATCTCTAGTAAATACATCTCACAAAGTTCTCTAACTGAAAGAAAATAAGAGGTAACTATGGTAATTTGAAGACACAATGAGTTTTACAAAAGTAAAATCATATGTCTCCTTTAACAGAGATGTCGTCAACAGCAGCTGAAACAGTCTGGCCATAATTAAAAGCAAATAATTAAAATCCAATCAAACGACCTTGCTAATTAATGATGTATAGAGACATATTGAAATGAACAAATGAGCCGAGAAGCAATCCGTGAAGCGATCAGCGTTTGTTGTCAGCGTGTGGGACTGGTGGGTCTTTCATTAACAGCCTCACAATACTGAAAACCTGCTCCTATAAGCTTGTTAAATCTAGCTGCAAGTGTGTGTGTGTGTGTCTGTGTGTGTGAGAGACATGAGGAGACTCCCAATGCGGTTTGCACGGCCCGAGTTTAATGCAGCATGCAGTGATTTATAATTCTGGTTACCTTAGACAACTTCTTTTGCCTGTGCTGTGGTAATGATTCAAATTCTTAAACAGATCAACCTTCTGACTCAAGGTAGAGTTTGGAATTCTGAAAAAAATGTGAATTAAAAAAGTAATTACAACAACTTTTCCAAAACTGTATTTATTCGTGACTCAATATTAAAAGTATTTATCTTTGAATAGAACTTAAAACATTTAAGTTGATACAGATGATCCTTGCATTCTGTATTTGAAAGAGCATAATGACTATAATAAAAACTAATACAAAGACTGCACAAAGAGCATAAACACATAGGTCTGTCCTTTTGTATTTACTTGTTGTTTGGAAAAACTTGAATCTCAACCTAGACACTTACTAGGCCTGTCACGATACAAATTTTGAAGTGCAATCTATTGCTGAAGTGAACGTAGACGATAAATCATAATATTGAAACTAATTGATGCCACTGACACAATAATCCAAGAGCAGATTTATACCACAAAAACTATTCTCATCATTGAAAGACAGTACTCATCTGTAATGAGTCATAGAAGTTATTAATTCAAACTTTTAGGGCTCATATCTATATCTCTCGTATAGGTAAAAAACCTGCACATTTCCCAGTAGTGCAAAGAAAATGTACACATGATAAATATTGTCCCCAACTTTCATATATTGAGCAATAAGTCGATATAGCAACACTTAGAGGCGTGTTTTAACACATTTCTGATGGACTGCCACAATATCACCTAAATACTGTCATGGAGATAATCCAAAAGACTACTGAGAAAAGCATTTTGTCACTATCACACACCTCTACACTCAGGGTAGACTGAAGAGATAGCCTGAATAGAGAAGAAAGGTTTAGTGTGACCTCCTGAAGATGAGATGCTGCTGAAAGACCAAGACCTGGTGCTTGGGATTCTGCAGGGAACACGAGGAAAGTCAAAGGAAAGTCAGATCATATTAACACTAGTGAGTCAATAATACACCTTCTTTGTGTAAATAAACTAAATGGGAATGGTGACATTTTGCATGAAGACCTAGCAATTAATTATCACCAAAATGTAAACAAAAACATACAGCATACACAGCAAAAGAGAATGATACAAGCTTGATGTGATAATTATGTTATGAAGAAGTAGTTGTAGAAATGCAGAGTGACATTAATCATTTAATATTGCTCCTTTTAGTTACTATGTAGTCATCATTATACCAAAAATCCTCACACTGCGAATAGCACAAAAGTACAAATATATAATCAACGATGTGTTTATACCTTGCTTGTGAAGTCGAGTATGAAGACGTTAATCTTGATATGAAAAGGATTTTTTAAATTGTCAGTCTATACATGACTTATTTCCTTTATCTTATGTAGTAGAAACCAAATCTCACTATATACTCTGCTCTTTTCCAGCCCAGACCTCCGATTTGTGACAAGATGCAGGTCCTGATGCGTCACGGTTCACAGGCTCTCAGTGGGGTATTAGAAACTACACAGTAGGGGCCAGGCACAGCTCAGACTTACACACAAGACACAGACCCAAATTGATGCTTCAACTCTGTAATGTGTTATTAGTGATGAAAGATTAAGCTCTTCAAAATCTGTGTGGAGATGAGATCAAAATCACACCTGTTTTTAAATAAGTGCACTATGAATGTGAAGCATAATTTTTAGCTTTTCAAAATGAGAAGGTTGTTTTTGATGCAGCTCTTATTAATCAAGTGGGTTGGCTTCCTAGCTGAGTGGCTAGCATTCTCACTTCACAGTAAGAAGGTTTAGGGTTCAACTCCCGAGCTGCCCGAGCCTTAGTATTATTACTTTTCATCACAGAACTATACACTATTACAGCATAGCATTAGTACTGCAATTTTTAGTGCATTATTTGATGCAATACTTAAAGTGTAGACAGGTTTTACAAACCTGCCCTTTGTTACTGGTTCTGGTCATTGTATTTATGGACAGAATTTCTAGGCGCAGTCAGGGGCCAGAGGGGGTCCAGTTTGGGGACCACAGGAGCTCATCTCTGCTGTTTGCAGATGATGTTGTCCTGATGGCTCCATCGAACCAGGACCGCATGCACTGGGGTGATTTGCAGCCGAGTGTGAAGAGGCTAGGATCCAAATCCAAGGCCATGGTTCTTGACAGGAAAAAGGTGACTTGCCCTCTCCGGGTGGGTGGAGAGTCCCTGCCTCAGGTGGAGGAGTTCAAGTATCTTGGGGTCTTGTTCACGAGTGAGGGGAGGATGGAGCGTGAGATTGACAGGCGGATCGGTGCAGCGTCGGCAGTGATGTGGTCGCTGTACTGGACTGTTGTGGTGAAGAGGGAGCTGAGCCGAAAGGCAAAGCTCTCGATTTATTTATATTGAGCACAGGTACTATCCCACCAAACTAAGTCATAATCAGACTCAGACAAACTTTATTGATCCACAAGGGAAATTATTTGGATACAGTAGCTCACTCATACTACTGTACCCAGCTGCCACTTTCTCAGGCGCTCAGGGTGTGGGGCAGCAGGGTACAATAATTAGAAAAAAATGAAAACCTGTCATATGCACTTTAATACTTACAAATGTTGTTTTTAGTTGAACTGTTAGGGCAGCCTTAGTGAATGTTAAAATATTCACATTGCTGCTAAACTAGAGTCACAGTTGTGGGTTATTAATATGAAGCCACTTAATGGTACATGACACCTGCATGACTAATTATACAAGCACATCAGAGCACAGGCTGGAGTCAGGTGGTGTGTGGGCTTAAGGCATAAAAGGCCAAAACCACCACATACAAAAGCCATTTTCAGCATATAAATTCCCACTTTAATCAAACTATTTCAGCTCTGAGTGCTACATTATGCAACAAGACAAGTGCGGAGCTGTAATGAAAAAGGCATACTTATACAATATTGATGTCTTTTAGATTGTACTATGTCTTGATGAGGAGCCACAAGCATAAATTGCACCCAAAGGACAGTGAAAAGAAGCATTACAGATTTGAGTGCTGCTCGATTTCTGCATTACAAGTGAAGTTATTTATGACATAATCCCACTCTTCTACCAGGCATTAGCTGCAATCAGGCCTCCACCCTCCTCTTTCAAACCCATTTCAGATAACATAAGCAGAGAGGCAGAGATAACCTTTAACTACTATATTCATAAACATATGCTTGACTCAACCCACTTTAAGAAGTCAAGGTTTCTCATTACACACAAAACACACACCAAATTGCTATTTAAATTACCCAAATCATGTTGAATCCTGCTCAAGATGGGCTTTAGTTACAATGCCGGATTATAAAGAAGATAAAATGGAAAATCACAAATCTGCCAGATGGCTGTGTCTCATCAACATGCCTTGTGTCTTTAGATTTGTGTATCACAATCAACAAAGACACTTCATTAGCTACTGTCTCTGTCTGCTGTGCAATTTCAAGTATAACACCTATCATTAAAACATCAATTTAGATCTCTGTTGAAATCCAAATGAAACAGTTTGCAGCTAAAGGAACCTATATGAAGTTGGTGTATGAAGCTGAAACAGAGGTAGAACTTATATGTGCATTTGAATGAAAGAAACAGTGACCCAGCACATCTAATGAATCGCAGTGTATTGGAAAAACATAAGATTTAAAGGCTCTGTACCTTACCTCGTCTTAAAAATGTGAAAAACTATTCCTCACTTTCTTGTAGTATCCTAATGTATTCCTAGTACCCTAATTATACAAGCATGTTTAACAACTTTCAGAGACCAGAGCAGAGTTTTGCCACCACGTTGAAGCTAAACATTCAACACTTTACATACTCCGCATATGATCTGCCCCTACCCCAGTTATTGCATCCTTGGACCACAAATGATACTGACCAGGCAGTGACTACTACAGACCAATAAGCCCACACAGAAGCTCCACTTTTGGAGATGCTTTAGACAGATGGCTAATGATGCAATTTGCTCTTTCACAAACTTTCTCAGGTCTTTTTTTATTTGCTTCAAACATAACAAACAAAACAACATAAACATGAAGAGCTTGCAGCCTCATGTTCCATACACAAACAAGTGCCATAATGAAGACAGAATCAGTGCTTTTCACTTTACCTGGTGGTCAGTTGTCATGACGATTAGCCTGACCGTGGTTCTAGACAGCCCTTGTTCAAAATGACAGGAAGTGTTGTATTGGAGACACTTACAGTCTCAGGCCCAAACAGGCATATGGCCTCCTCCAAACAACTTTGTGAGTCTGCACTTTAAGACCAACAGCCGTAACTGATTTAATTAGCATCTGACCTTTCCTCATTCAACAACAGCCACAGTGCAATCAAACATTGGGATGCACAACGACTCGACTCCAGACCACCGCGCCACCATGTCCTTCAAATTCTGTTCAGGTCACCAGGGGCAACACATTCTAATTTTGAGAAACCTGTGGAACAGCCAAGCCCAACAGGTTTTCTATAAGCACCAATGTGACCCCAATAAATATATGACTAATTTAAAGGTGCAAATAAAAAAAAAACATTCTATAAAATTAGTCTATTATTAAATTCTGTAACCTAAATCAAAATAAAGTATGTATGTTCAACAAGGTTATCCTAATTCCCCCATGCTTTTCAGCCCACATTGGCCTCTGTATACAATAAGTCACACAATTGCCCTTTCCCTTTTTCCCTCCATTGTTAACATGTGCATGGACATTTTGAGACGTAAGCAAAATGTCAGCACCAGCACCAATGAAAGGGCACTAGTGAAAACACAACTCTGCAATGACAAGTTCATAAGGCTCCTTCAAAGCCTTCATTAAGCTGTATTGCCTTTTATCTGAAGTTGGAGGGGATTATGGAGCGAAGTGGCCCATGTTTGTTTGCAATCACAACAAATGAAGTCTTTAATGTCAAACGGACCATAACTCTGCGTCATGGTTGCGGTCTTCTCTCTAATATCTGCGTACAGGCATTTATGAGCGACGCATAAAGTCTCTGAATACCTCTAAATGTCCCATACACTTGCCATCTCTAGTAAACTCATCACCAACCCCCAAAGTCAAAACAAAGTCGTAACAAATGAAAATGACCTAATTACAATTCCCTAATAAGACAATGTAAAACAGACTAAACATAGTGCTAACTTAACTGTGGCCACGTCGCTGTAGTGAACACACAGCTTAAATTCTGAATGCTTGTGTTAAGAGGAACCACGAGGTATTGACGCTGCAGTGTTTTGGAGTATGTCCCTACTGTGTTTACCAATGCCTAATGCATGCATGCCTTAAGGGGTGTGTTTGCCTTGCCTTCCTTGTTCTTAAATCATTTCTTGCAAAGATCAGCCTAAGGGTAATAGCAATCCTGTATTCCTGCATGTGCCAGGAATACAGAAAGTGAAAGTTGTCAAAGCCGTGCTCTTAGTTGCAATGGGACATTCTGCACAGTATCAGGTAAAGTGTAACATTATGATCACTTATACTGAATTACGTATGTGTATTACCTGTTGAGATAATCAGTGCTGTTTACGTGAAGATCTTTGAGGCAATACATTTGGTGAAGGTACTTGGTGAAGGTGTTTTTGAACTTTAAAAACACAAAGGATTTCTTAATCATCAGTGGGGGATTATTCAAACATGTGTAAATTAAACAAAACACAATTCCAGTTCATTTCCAGTCCTTTTTTTTCAGCTACAATATCCAGTATTTCTCTTGGTGTTGTGTCCGATATTGCCTATGTCAATATCAATACTTAAAATCAATGGCAAGGCTCACAACTTTTAGGAAAGTTTGCAAATAATAACAAAATATGTTTTCTCAGATATAACATAACTGATTGTAATTTTTATGGTGTCCACGTAATCATACAGTTACCTGTTAAGCTTCATTGCTCTTCTATTTCCATTAGAAATAGATACCATTATATGAAAATAAATACTACCAATATATTGAAATGAATTGCCTTTTTGTAAAATAGGCAGAAAATGGTAAGTTTTGTTCATTTCAAAGTAATCTGTTATATATTAGCAGTATATTGATATTCCTAGTTAAAAGTTCATAAGCCCTTTAACAAACTGTGGGAAGCAATTCCACAAACAATATGTGCACAATCATAAGGGCACAAGTCACTGTCACATTTCACCTGTCAACAATAAAAATACTCATCATCCAAACTGAGATGTCCTGTGGTGTATAAAGACACATGCCACCAGCAGTGTTCCTGTGTCTCTGGAGCTTTGCACTTGCTACAGTCTTCGTCTTGCATGCTTTTGTGGGGGATGACATGGCTGTTGCTTTTAAAAAAAGCCATGAATGTACTCCCAGAGTCTGCTTTCCTTTGCACTGAGAGGTTGGAATGAAAAAGCTCTACAGTCCCTGACAAAAGTCTTGTCGCTTATCCATTTTGTAGAAACAAAAGCTTATAACCTGACTTTAAATTAATCGATTGGTTTTAGAAATGTCTCATATGAAAGCTAAAACCCTCCCAAATTATGCTCAATATACTAAAATAAATTTGCTTCACTGAAGAAAGATTGATCATTTAATGAACACAGAAAGGTCAGATTTTGGCAAGACAAAAGTCTTGTCGCCTTGTCATACGATGCACCCAATCCTAGATTACAGCCTCACCTGTGATCAGTTACTGATCAATCAATTAGTGGGTGTGTATAAAAAGAACCCCAGCACACCAGACCTTCACATCAACTGCAACTTGACCTCTGACAACATGCCTAAGATCCACCCTGAGACCAAAGCGTTAATTATCAAGAGGCTGAAGACCAGATCCACTGCTGAGGTGGCTGACACCTTCAATGTGTCTCAGCGTCAAGTACAAAGAATAAGAAAAAGATGTGAAAAGACTGGAGATGTTTTTGACAAGCCCAGGTCCGGCAGACCCCGCAAGACAACTGCTCGGGAGGACCGTTTGTTGATTTGAAAATCCAAGGCCAGCCCCTTTTCCACTGCAGCAGAGCTCCACCAGGCCTGGTCACCTCAAGTCCCTGTGTCAACCAGAACAGTTTGTAGAATTCTGTCTCGAAATGGCCTCCATGGTCGAATCAGTGCACAGAAACCAGCACTAAACAAAAGGCAATTAAAAAACCGTGTGGCAGTTGCCAAGGCCCACAGCCTGCTAAAAGGATGGACACTGGAAAAGTGGCAGAAGGTGGATTTCTCAGATGAATCCTCGGTTGAATTACATCACAGCCGCCGTAAATATTGCAGGAGACCTACTGGAGCCCGCATGGATCCAAGATTCGCCCAGAAAACAGTTAAGTTTGGTGGCGGAAAAATCATGGTCTGGGGTTACATCCAGTATGGGGGTGTGCAAGACATTTGCAGGGTGGAAGGCAATATCAATAGCCTAAAATATCAAGAAGTATTAGCTACCTCTTACATTCCCAACCATAAAAAGGGTCAAATTTTGCAGCAGGATGGTGCTCCATCGCATACTTCTATCTCTACATCAAAGTTCCTCAAGGCGAAGAAGATCAAGGTGCTCCAGGACTGGCCAGCCCAGTCACCAGACATGAACATCATTGAGCATGTCTGGGGTAGAATGAAAGAGGAAGCATGGAAGGCAAAACCAAAGAATCTTGATGAACTCTGGGAGGCATGTAAGACTGCTTTCTTTGTATTCCTGATGACTTCATCAACAAATTGTATGAATCATTGTCGAACCGCATGGATGCAGTCCTTCAAGCTCATGGAAGTCATACAAGATATTAAATATGGATCTCACAGCACCACTACTTAATTCACTGACGTTATGCAACATATTTTTGTATTTGAAGTAAATTATTTGTTCAATTTTCTGTAGGCGACAAGACTTTTGTCTTGCCAAAATCTGACCTTTCTGTGTTCATTAAATGATGAATCTTTCTTCAGTGAAGCAAATTTATTTTAGTATATTGAGCATAATTTGGGAGGGTTTTAGCTTTCATAGGAGACATTTCTAAAACCAATCGATTAATTTAAAGTCAGGTTATAAGCTTTTGTTTCTACAAAATGGATAAGCGACAAGACTTTTGTCAGGGACTGTATATAACATCATTTCTGCCTTTCCGTTGGACTGCCTGGCAACCTGCCACATGAAGCTCGTCAAATTCAAGCAGGAAAGCCAAATGAAAAAGAAGAAGAAAGGATGATAAGCCATAACATCTTGAAAACGCAACCTGTATCCATTCATTCATACATAGAAACATAGAGGAAGTACTGTGGCAAAGAAATATAGACTAGGGAGTATTTTGCTCAAAGTCATTTGAGCAGGTATTGGTACTAAAAAAAGTCACATTCACAGAACACAAATGAACCTTTCCTGATAGCTTTTCGCTGTATCAGAACAAAGATAAGGTCACATAGACTAATATACGCCCATGGACCACTATGGAACTTACCTGGATGACTGAGGATTAGATAAATATACGGCCATATGGTAATATAAAAGAAAGTACTATGTAGTGAGGTTGAAGATGACAATCTATTTTCTACATAAAGAGTTTTGTTTTGTTTTTTAATCATGACAACACTATTATAGACAAGTTTGGAGATCATTAAGATTAAAGTAGGCTCTTTAAAACGCATTTGAAAGAGAATAGATGGAGGTTGGGACAGCATTTTTAACAGGAACTAAAACCAAATATGAATCATGCATTTGTTCAAAAACATAACATAAAGAATCACAGCAAAAAAAACAAAAACATCATGTACATCACAGCAAGCCCAGCAAGAGAACAAAAGAAGCATACATATAACATTGCTGCACTACCCACACACGATAACATGTTCATCTGAAGAGAGATAGAGACTTTCAATAATCCTCCCATACCATTACCAGTGGTAGTGGCAAGAAACTCTAATTTGCTGGGGCTGCACGCAATGTTATTTCAGACTTTGAGAATAAATATAATAGAGTAACCCTAGCATTTAGGATAACTGTCAAAAAGAATGTCTTATACTTTGGCTCAACTCTCATGAAATAGACACCGCCTCAAGTAGAGAAAATCAAGATGACAGGTACCACACACTGGCCAAGTCTCTGTTTGCATAGCTCACCAGTTTAATCATTAACTCTTAAGATAGGCTCTACTGTACAAAAATAGAGTAAAGGTATTGACAAAAGTAGCATTATGTAATAGCAATTCTAGATATTTGGATTAAGACTGCACAATATATTACAAAAACAAATTGCAATATGACAAGGTATAATTATCAAATCACAAAGATAAGGTTAGGTAATAGAATGTCTACTGTAAACAACAAAATACCTTGTTATAGAAAAAAAAAATGCACGGAATTCTTTAGTCTTTTGTCAAATTCTCCTGAAGTGGTTTATAATGAACGCTCTGAACAGAATCCTACTTATTAAAGTACGGCAAATCTAACTCAACATCTAGCATCAACTGTAGCCTTAGTTTTGATTAAATTTTGAAACAGAAGTAAAACAAGAATGTCAAGAGCAGTGTACTCAAAAATATAATAATAAAGAATAAAACTTACTTGATGAAGCACCGTGCCCCCTCAAACGTGTATCCTTCTTCCCATCCCGTGGGTAGATCTGTGGACAAGAGATGGTGGATGATCAGACAGATGCTGTATGTTGCAAATTAAAGTTGATCTCCACAGGCCAGTCCAACAGCTGTCAATGCAGCAGACACTCACTGTATATTAGCATTAAGGGGGAGCTCTGCAGTCACTTTGAATTATACATGTGCAACTTGTTAGGATGCATGTAGACATAGGCTAGCTGAATGCTATGCTGTGATGATTCATGACGGAAATTATGCAGTCACAGTAGCTTTGTCGTACTTAAAATGACAAGTTAATGAGAAATATTTATGGGATAGTTAATGGCCAATTAGATGATAGGAAACAGAAAGGAATGCGACACATATGTAAGTTTTTGCAGGACAATACAAATGAATATACTACCCTATCATGTACATTGTATATAAATGTAAAAATATATATCTTGTTATGGACCTAAGGATTAAGACACAATGTCAAAAACTTTACTACGACTATTACTACGACCACTACTAGTACAATTACTACTATGTGATAATTGAGGCTACATGTGAGGGTAAAAATATTTGAAAATTAGCCTCTCTGCATTGATGTGTCAAATGTTATAGCATTTAAATAAACTGTTATGTTCACACTGGCCCCCTGCACATGAGCTGATTGAGCTCATCTGAAGTTGATAGTTAAGCCGCCATAGTTTAGGTGATTTGGGAGCTTGTGGACAGCCTGGGGCGAGTTATTAGCGGGGCTTTACGTCATGTGCAGGGTCAGCAGGCAGCGCAGTTTGTGAATGACTTCAGTGTGATGTAATGCCACACACTGCATCAATAAGTCGCACACTGAAATTACTTTGCATGCTTAGCAAAAGTCCGTGTGGCAAGTTCACAGGTTGACAAGGTGGACATGCAGGACAGAGCCGACTATGGAGAGCTCCAGCGCCAAAACACGGGGCGGGCGCAGGGTGTCACAGCCTCCGCTCTGCCCGGGAAGAGTCGCTCGGACGCGGGCGATGACAGACCGTGACATGATCAACACGGTCCAGACAGGAGACAAACTTGATGACAGTTAATGACAGCTCACCTGGAGTTTTCCTGTGCCCGGTGATCAGCGCCTCGCCGCTCACGGGATGCAGCCAGGTTGTACTCTTGGCTTCTTCGCTGGAAACACAGGGAAACACAGTGGTTATGTGAAGGCGAGTTTGCCTGAAGGAGAAACGGACAATCATAACTTAAAGCTTGTTCAGTGAGCGGATATTTACTTGACGAAGAAGACACGTCCATCCCGAGTGACCCCGTAACTCCATGTAGACGGCAGACAAGATATCCACTCGGGCTGTAGCTCCGCCGCCATGTCTGGCACTGGCAGTACTGTATGACAGTGGCGCGGCACCGCTCCGCTCTCAGCGCGTACGCGGAAACCCTGGCAACGGCAGCTCGCGGAGAGGAGCCCAGGGGGTAGGGCATCAGGTTCAGTCAATCCAGCGGGCAGAACAGGGCATCTGATGGAGAACTGTGAGGCCTTTTTTTTATCACAATTTATAGAACTTCATAATAAAAGTTGGAAAATATAGCTGTTCCTAGTTGAAAGCTTACTGATGATTTGGCAAAGGATAGACTAAATAGCTCAAAATAATTTTCACTGCTGCTGAGATTTTTTTTACTGTGATTTGTTATTGGATGCACGTCATTCGGCTCATCTGTGGTGAGGGGCAGGGTCACAAACCTGTGAGGGAGCTCCAGGGCAAGAGGAGCGCAGCTGCCCCTCCTAACCATACACACATCACATCCTATTTTGACTTTATAGACTACATTTTTTCAATTAAATGATAAGATCTTGCCCAAAATGGTCTTTTGTCTGACCACCACCGACACCCTGATTAAAAAACTAAATGTTTATTATTAAGTGGGATAACATAGCCCATACCTTTTTCACCCATTCAGAAAAAAGACAATTTACGTGCAGATCCTAATCCTCAAACCAGATGAGAAAAAAGGGGGCCCCAGTTGGCAGTGTCATCCCCTGGGAACCCATTACTTGTTTATTCAGTCCACCACAGCAACACACAACATCAAAAGAGCCACAACAACACATATATTGTACTAATGACCACTATTTCAACTGTATCACTAGGTCCCCCTGGTCTCCACCCTTGGGTCATTGAGAGGAGAAACTGCCTCATCAGCCTTTCACCCCACACAAAGGGAGACATCTAACACCTCTGAGCCTGGGCCGATTGTGGGCATCATGTTGCATTGTACGGCGGAGACATGTGCAGCGCTGTGTTTACGAGGAGGCTGGGTGGACAGTGGGACAGTGGGACCACAAGGTCAGGGAACTAGAGGTGGAGTAGCCAAAACATGCGCTTAAAGGTGCACTGCATAACTTTTCTAGTGGAGGGTCCGCTACCTACTTGTCTCCATGAAAATGTTATTGCTTTGACATTAAACATATCCACCTGGATATGGCCTGGACTTAATCATTTTAATAATTATTTATTATTCATTTCAGAATGCTTTTATTGTCATTGCAAAACAGAATTTAAACAGCCTCACCTCAGTGGTTCTTAGTTACACACACAAGACATAATAAATTAGTAAGACAGATAATAAATTCAAAGGAAAGAAATTAGTAGTACAATTTGAAGTTGATTTAGTTGTAAGGACAAATCTTAAAATAATGCACATCACATCGTGTTTTACACAAATTTGAAAAATGAAATCATATCTGAATTTTAAATCAGAAAACATTTCAATTATAGACTTACTCACAGTGGGAAGAGTAACCATAATAAATTGCTCAAGTAAAAGTACTGTTACTTCAAACCAAATATTACTCAAGTAGGAGTCAAAGTAGGATGTCCAAAACTACTCCAAGAAGTATAATTTCTTTAAAAAGTTGCTGAAAGTAAAGTTGAGAGTAATATCAACCACTACAGGTAACACGTTCTGTTGGGGTAGAACTGGAAACGAGGGCTAAGAGTTTGAGAGCAAGTGGTCAGATGACACTAACACTTTGTCTTTGTTTGTTTTTAGACCTACTTTTTGGCCGAAAGCCTGAAAGGCAAAGAAAAATAACACACTGTTTTATTTTAAAAGAGAAATTTGACAGTTTGAAGATGCACAATTTGTTTTCCTTAGACGTGAGGAAAATGATCAATTTCGTTTTCAAGGAACAGCTTGATAGAACATTCTTTGTAGAAAAAAAAAAGTGGTTTACTATTTTAAATTTAAGGACCAGACAACAGAGGTGGGTAGAGTAGCAAAGACTTGTACTCAAGTAAAATAGACGACTAAAAATCATATCTGAAGGAGCAGTGCAAGCAGCAAGAAACACCCTATCAAATAATATCATAAAGCATAAGTAAGAGACCATGTTGAACTGTAAAATGTATTAGTCAAGTATTATTGTGTCTGAAAACTACCCTGAGAATTTCAACCCACTTACGCTAACCAAGACCAGTCACAACAGATAAAAGCAGATACAAGTTTTTGTATGTAGTAATTTTCGAAAATTGGAATTTCAGTATTACTTACTACGCAAAGTAAAATGGAAAGCAATTTTAAATCTTGTATTCTTTTTTTCTTTCTGAATTTGGGTAGTGGGGCTTTAGCATCATCAATACAATATGTATTCGCTGATTATTATAATCAAAACTTGCTGACATCTTTAAAAATGCTGTCATGTTACAACAGGGATCTAAAAGGGAAACTCTTGAACAGCCTTTAGAAGCCCTCCTCAGTACTTCGCTTTCAGACCGTTAATAGGGCCCAGCGGAGTGGAAACAATTGGGTTAGAGCCAGAGAGCTACTTGTATGTGCTTGTACACCTGTGGGATCTGAAAAGTGTCTGATCACGACTACTCACTTTTCCTTTAAGACTAATTCGTTCCCATTAGTATCATTTAACATAGCTGACGATTCAGAGTAGTAGCACCACATTTTCCTTATTTTAGGTTTAAGTGGGGATGCACCGATCCAGCTTTTTCATTTGTGATACCAATACTATAGCTTAAAATATCTGCCAATACCTGATATCAACTGATACCATGCAGAGACTAAAAGTAGCATTTAATTCCTTTAAACAAAAATAACATATTTAAATAAAAATTCAAATTCTATGAGACTTTCGGGACCGACTGTGACTTCGTAATAGTTTTATTACATCAATTTAAATCCAACCAGGATATTTAGAAGCCGATATCTGATCCAGCAAATTTTTCATTATAGGCAGATCCCTAGATTTAAGTTATAACCTTTAAAATTATTTAAATGTAAAAATCTACTAAAAGAAACCAGTAAGCTGTATAATTTTTCCAATTAATTGATTAGTCATTAGATTAAGAAAGGCCAATGAATATGAGCTTTTGTTTACTAGATTTGACCCAGATGAAGCTAAAGGTAAGCTGCTCATTTTGATCAAATGTCAGAAAACATCTTGTCTCAGCACATGTTTTGGAATCCAGATAAACAGTTATTCAATTACTAACTTGTTTTTGTGGTTTAATTTTAAGCAACATGCATTTAACTTGGAACTACGAGGTTTTCAAGTTGTAACAAGATCGAACTGTGACAGAGAATTCTCTCTTAAAGGTGCACTATGTAACTTTTCTGTTGGGGGTCTCCTTGTCTCCACGGAGATGTTGTTGCTTTGCTGTCATGTTCCTTCCACAGTATGACAATAAAAGTATCTTGCAAAAAAAAAAAAAAAAAATGTATTGTTACGGTTAGCCTCTCCATAGATCTAACTTCCATGAAATAGATATGTTTAATGCTTTACTGTGGGACATTCCAGGCAAAGGACAGCTCACATCTCCATAAATGCGAGCAGGTAGCAAAAAGTTGCACAGTGCAGCTTTAATAATAAAATGTGTCTTTTTGTGCAGGCCTTCAAAAACTCCACCTCACTGCGCAGCAATGAGTCAAAATCCCAGTCTTCACACATCTGAGGAGTCAAGTTTAAACCCTCGAGTACAAACTATGACCAAAACTCCAGTCGTCCGTCCCCGGCGCATTTCTTCCCTGCTGTCGACAGTTGCCAAGGTGAGTAAGACCAAATAAGCCTCCATAACTTATCAGCAGCATCCAAAGCTCTGGTGGGAATTAGTACAGCCACCAGCAACAGGAGCAACGAAAGCACTTTGTTTCTTGGCAGGGAGAACCAGCCAAACACAGTGTAAAAGCGTGGCATTGTCAACTTGTGCCGATTTATTCAAGCCTTTTATCGTTTGGACCCAAATCTCTGGCATTCAATAAATGTCACTCTCCACTTAAGCCCAGGCTGATAAGTATTACACTGAAATTCCCACAGCTGGACATTTGCATTCTCTGCACACTTTTGTTTGTTGTTTCAAAAAGAGTTTAACAGAAGACACATCGCTAACATTACTCAGTAGGATTAACATTAAGGAGGGCCATTGTCAAACATAAAATGTACAGACTATGAAAAATTGAAATCTAAATTGTATTTTACAAGTTTTGAGTTGTTTGCTTCAAAACTAGAGGAGCACCATTGCACTATGCCCTATGTTTTCTAGCAGAGGGACTAGCAACTTGTCTCAACGGAAATGCCATTGCTCCTTGAATGTTTCACAGTATGACATTAAACGTATCGTGGAATCCCGTATCAAGTATATCCGGGGAAACTCACAGATGGTGTCACCAAGTTACTGTTCAGATCTGTGGAGGGGAGACCCTGCTAACAGTTACTATGCATGTTTTTAAGGTATATTTGAACAGAAAATTTTAATGTCATACTGTGGAACATTACAAGCAAAGCAACATCTCCATGGAGACAAGGAGATGACGGACAGCTTCACACATAGACAATAGACAATTCACAACTAGTTTCATTTGTCGCTGAAATGATAGGTTTTTCATTTGGATTTAGACATTAGACATACTATACCTGTATACATTTCAGCCCTAAGCCCATGATACAAAGGAAGGGCATCTGTACTGAACTGGCGCTCACTGCAGAGACAAGTCAGATGATGAGAAACCATGAGAAAATAAAGAAAGTTACTGTTGAAGAAAAAAAAAGATCTCAATAAATGATTGACGTGAATTATAGCTTAGTTATACCATTTCTCATGCACTGATGTGAATTGTGGTCTTGTTACTTGATTGCTTTACCCGAAGAGGCTGGGGTTGTCTGGGCTCAAAGACACAGGGTAGACCGGAGGCATCCCTGTGTAATTAATGGTTGCACATTATCAAGCAGCTGTTCCAGAGCTTTGTTCAGCTGCCAGCTCAGCAATAGCCCTGGTGCCTGTCTGCGCGAGGTAACTCACAGAGGAGCCATTCTCAATATGTGAAGAAGACCTCTTCATAGGCTTGTATCTTATGCGGATGGTAATTGAAATGCACTTAGTGAATATAGTCATTATTGCAATAGTGTTCATACTGTTTCTTATTGTTATAACTATGATGAAATCTGCTCCCATTTCAGCTCGGGATGTCACAATATCAATTTTAACGGGACCATATTACACTATTTTCTGATCTATGCTATAATGCTATAAAAACATACCCGGAGTTGTGTTTTATTTCATTCGCACATGTTTAATACACAAATCCGACATATTTATGCTGAGTTCTCTCCACCACAAAACACTCTGTTCCACCTTGTGATGTCATGTGGTTATACAGGAAGTGCTCGACAACTTCAGACACCTTCACTAGAATCATCTGAATGATCTCAGCCCTGGAATATCTACTGAACAGCAGGTAACAGGTAGCTGTTCACTTGAAAACTACTTTTTGATGACGTCACAAGGTGAAACAGAGCATTTTGATCTTTGGAGATGTAGACAGACTAATAATAAAGGGTTACTAAAATATGTGAACAAAACAAAACGCAACTTCAGGTATGTTTTTGATGACATGACTAACATGGCTAAAAGCTCACAGGAGTCAATTTCCCCTAATATTTTTTTTATCATTTTTAATTGAATTGACTTCATTTTGATTCTACAATAGTCACTATTAATATTTTTTAGTTCCAGGTGGTGTCCTTAATAATCACATTCATTTTGATATCCCTAATTTCAACACATAGTATCATTTGTCAGGCATGCATGAGCCACAAACCAGGGCTGCTATTATGTCCAGTCAAGTCAGCATGTGGGGCTAACAGGCAGATCTGGAAAAACACTTTTACTACTAATTCAGTTCATTACAGTCAGGGCAGCTTTAAAACTAATATAGGTCAAAACGGCACAGCGGGTCTATACCACATAAAACAATATAAAATAGTAAAAATACAAAAGGTATTTGTTGGTGTTTACATAAGAAAGGTACAATAACAAATACTGATGTTTTGAGATAGATAGATTATTTTAAATAGACAGATTTGAGCGCTAGCACTGCTTCTACTGATCCACAAGGGACACTCCGACAACTTGGACACAGTTGCTCAATAATTTTTATTGTCTTTAAAAAACAGAACTAGGTCATTGTAAACTGTTTGCAGCATTCCAAACTTATTCCTCACCTTAACACAGCATCCTATTATTCGCTGCCATTAGTTTATAAGCTCATTTCACACTTTCAGAAGCCAGAGCCAGAGTGGAGTTTTGCAGCCTTACTTCCAGGTTCTCGGACTGTAAAAACACTTAATAATTAGATGCAGACAACATCTCATATTGGGCCTATAAGATGCTTTTGTTCGCAAAACAAATTTAGATTTTTTTCTTACATGAAAAGAATCCTACAGAGCTTCTAAAAATAGCAAGGCACCAATATACGGTGGTATATGAAAAATAGGTCACTATACAGAATTGATATAATTCACATTGTAATGGTTGTCAAAGTCGCTGTGATTTGTTATAATTTGCCATATTTGCTGAGTAATGACTCCACAGAAATAGTTCACATAATTCTTTGGAAAAAGACTTATCAGTTCTTAACAAGAGTGTGCAAGTCACTAGGCTTTGATAAGTAATAGTAGAGAGGCCTTGAAATGGGTGTACAGTTTTTACGAGCCTTGTGAATCATTTCATTGAATCAGTGCTAGTCACAGTGGGATGAAAACTCCTCTCTGTGTACCACTGTGATGACCTCACCTCTCCCACAGTCCTCTGGGGCACTGCTGCCATCCAAAATGTGTTTTCTCTTCCCTATGTTTTATGAGCTTTCCGCCTCTGATATGTGTCATTACCATTGAAAAAGTGGCTTCTCCATGTGGTAATTAGAGGGCCTCGTGAGTGCCAGAGTCAGCGGTAAGTGAGAGGAAGTGCAGAGGAGCCACGCTGCTGTGAAAAAGCATTCAGAGGCAAAAATGTGAAGGAAAAACATGTCTGCATAGATTCCAAATGTGTGTTTACTGATGGTATAAGGGCTGCCTATGGGCCGCTCTTCACACATACTTTTAATGAAGGGGCCTCTTAGAGAAAAGTTATGTGATGGAAAATGGCACACCGGCTGCTACTTCCCTTACATGTGGCTTTTTCTTATGTGAAATAATATTTACTTTCCATGGGTCATATGATCTAGTACAGACAAGTTTAACATGGGCATTATAAAGCAGATTTCCACATTTGCCTTAATAATGGTTCCATTAAGTTTCTTTAAAATTAAAGGTACATTATGTAACTTTTCTGGTGATGGGTACACCACCTGCTTGTCTCTGTGGATTTGTGAAAGTTCTGTATGGTATCAATCTTATCTTCTTGCATTTATTTAATTACAGTTTACCTGCTTGTCTCCATTAAGAAATACCATACTGTGGAACATTTCAGGCAATACAATAGCAGATGGCAGATCCCCCAGCTGAAAAGTTACATAGTATGTCTTTAAAAAGATGCAAATCCTAAAACCATATAAAGAAAGCTAAATTAGCAGCAAATCATAATATGAACATTACAATCATTTAAAGGTCTCTCCAATGAGTTTTTAAGACCTGATGCCCTTCCTGTTTTAATGTATTTAACAAGGCTTGGCACTGGCACACCAATGAGACTTTTGTGACTATTCCTTTTTTGTGTTTGTAAATCAAATTAAATGATTACTTTAATTAGTGTAGCCATCAATTATTAATAATTTAGCTTGTCAGTTTAACTGAGAAATGGAACTTTTCAATGTCTGTTTTGAAAACATTAGCAAGTGTTTTTTTCTGCTGTTTTATTAATGTAACAATTAGCATATTTGATAAGCACATTAGGGGATAAATTGTATTGCTTTTTAATGACCAAGTAAGTAAGAGAAATGTCTCTATGGATATAGGATCATACTGTGGAACATTCCAGGAAAAGCAATAACATCTCTATGCTGACAAGTCAAGTCGGTGGGAGAGTCAGACTCTCCAACAGAATTACACTGCATTACAAACTTACATAGTACACCTTTAAAGTACTTTACAGTATCATGGTCAACTTTATTTTTACCCCATCTTGTTTTAGTGAATACAAATTAGCAAGAGTGTTATACATCAGTTGTGGAAGGAGCATCTTCGGCATAAATTTCAAATCTTTTTCTTCTCACTTCTATTGGCTCATAAACATTGCTAATTGCATGTGACCATAAATGCAGACACTTAAATCATAGCAGAAGCGGGGGTACCCTATCGACCACAGCTCTCTCCATAGCCTCGCACTGGTGTTTGGGTAATTGATTAAGTTGGTCATTAATCAGTTTGAGCTACACTGCTGCACTGCACACATATACAGCCAAGTGTGTCCAATGCTTTAGTGCACAAGTGCTGACATCACATATCCGGACAGATGGCACCACCCGCTCTCATCTCCCAGAGTGCATTGCTGTGCCCCCGTCCGGACTCATCATGCTTAAGTAGCAGATTATAGATCAGTTATTGGACTAGAGGCAGTGCTGAAATGAAAGTGTGGTTTTAAAGGCACATGGGTTATTAGGCTCATTGGGGAACACAGAGCTGCTTTATAATGCAGGTTGTGTGTGGTTTGATGTACTGGTAATAAAGCTAGACATGTAGAACTAAATTAGACTTATTTATTATAATTAGATGTAGTTTTTGGTTACAGAAGTTTCCTTGATGTTGTGGTAACTTCCATATATAAAATGTGCTTGAATTAGGGCTGTGTAATTAATTGTATTTTAATCAAGTCCGGATACTATTGCTTCAAATTTTCAATGACCATCCTGGGTCTTTTTAATCAGCAGGTCTATATCTTATCCTCTGGCAGTAAAGGTCTGAGCAGAGTTCAGACTGGAGGTATAAATTTAGCTTTTCCTGTGTTAATTTGCATTGATTGAAAGTATTTCTTGTAAATTTTCATTTTTAAAAAAAGCTATTTTATTTATTTATTTATGTATTATTATTATTATTATTATTATTATTATTATTATTATTATTATTATTATTATTATTATTATTATTATAGCAATAAGATTACATAACGTAATATATATTTTTTTATTATTAAAGGTGCACTATGTAACTTTTGCACTATGTAACTTTGGTTCATTAAACAGCTCTACTTTACATTTATTCAATCAACAGGTAGTTTTATACCTCAAAAAGCTAGAAAAACAGGCATTCTCACTGTGACCGGGGTTGTCTCTCCACAGATCTGACAAATAACTTGGTTTGGTTAGTCTCCAGGAAGATAGAAAGGTTTAATGCCATACTGTGAAACATTCCAGACGAAGCAATAACATATCCATGGAGAAAAGCATTTGACAGAAAAGTTACACAATGCACCTTTAACCACTATTACAAAGTGTTGATGGAGACTATATGTATAAGATTTTAAAAATAACTTTGATCTGAAATCTTTCCACTGAATTACTCCATAATTCAATAGTGTTTTCTGTCAGTGGAAGACTTCCTGTGTCTGATGAGAAACACCAGGGTTGAGACAGACACGGACTGAGGGCACTAGGGTCATGTGACCAGCTGAATAAAATCATCCTCTCATAGAACATTTTATTTACAAGCATTCCTCTGGGACCACTCTCATATTCCCAGCAGTTTGACCAAAAAACAAGTGAATAAATGGTCTTATTACTGTCCTTATGTCAGAATCCACAATGGAGTTTGAAATAGTTGCTATGAAAGTATCCCCTGTACCTCTGCAGTGCCTATGTGCTTGCAGGTCTACCAGGTCAGAATTGCAAGATAGGGAACAATTTTATGTTTAATAACTTCAGTGGAAATCCAGATATATCCAAATCTAAATATAGTATAACTTGTCATTATCAGTATTGTGTGATGAGATTTTAGTAGTAGTAGCAGATACTGATACTGAAAAAGAAACTATTTCAATATCCAAAGTTTTAAGGTACGGTATTATGCAAATTTTTAGCCCTGTTATAATGTTGTTGCCTTATCATTTTTTTTTTTCATTAACATATGTTTGAGTAATCCTTTATTATTAGTCTGTCTACATCTCCAAAGCACAAAATGCTCTGTTCCCCCTTGTGATGTCATGAAGCAAGTTAACAGCTACCTTTTAACTTTTGTTCAGTAGATGATTCTAGTGAAGGCGTTTGGAGTTTAAAAACACAGCGGAGCATTTCCTGTATTACCCTATGACATCACAAGGTGGAACAGAGTGTTTTCTGTTTGAGAGAAGAACTCTAAATATGCAGGATTTGTGTTTTAACATGTGTAATTGAAACAAAACACTACTCCAGATATGTTTTTAATGAGGAAACATTACAACAGATCAGAAAATAGCGTAATATGGGCCCTTTAAATTGTTTTTATAGAGGCCTGTGCATGTATTCTGAAATGCAGGTACAGTGCAGCCCTTTGGCATTAGAGGGTACATACAGCAAACACTTTCTGACAATGCATCTTTATGTATGAACACCTGTGCTGCTATTCCAGGCCCAGACTTTAAACATCCAAGGTCAAATACTTTTGCTAATCACACTCCTCGTCGTACAGTCAGTATTACAACTGACTGCATAGGTAGTAATATTAGTAATGTTAGTAATGTTGTAGTAGTTGTTCTATTGAAAATGGGAGTAATTATTAGTAAATGGTCACATTTTATATAGCGCTTTTCCACCTTCAAGACACTCAAAGCGCTTTACAACAAGGAACCACTCACCCAATCACACGCCGTCAACCCGTGGGTCAGTGGACCTGACCGCTAAACCAATTATGTTTATGTCGAGAGCGGGATTCGAACCGTCAACCTTCGGATCAGTGGACAAACTTTACCAACTGAGCTACTGTCGCCCCCTCAAGTCCAATCAAGTCAAGTTGGGTCAAGAAGGGCATCTGATTTAAATCAAGATGATGATTTTCACACAGGAATACAAATCTAAGATAAAAAGTAGTACTAGTAGTAGTAGCAGTAGCAGTAGTTGTAGGAGTAGCAGTAGTAGGAGTAATAGTAGTAGTAGTAGTAGATGAGTAGTTACTAGAGGTAGTAGCAGTAGTATAACTGTAGTAGTAGTAGTAGTAGTAATAATAATAGCAGTAGTAGTAGTAAAAGTAGGCCGAGTAGTTGGTAATTGTAGTTGCAGTGATAGTAGTAGTATGCCGAGTAATTAGTAGTGAGGAGTTGTTGTTGTTGTTGTTGTCATTGGCAAACTTTGGTACTGTTATATAAGTATTTTAAATAGACGACCTTATCTTTATTTGAGTATTATTTAGTTCTATTATTTCAGCCTTAAACCTGAAGTGGAGAAAGAAAGAGCTGACTGAAGTGGCTGGGATCTCATTGACTCTGATTAGTTTGTATAATGACACATGACTTCCTCCAGCGGCAGAGGTGTCATCTGCTTTCCAAAAGGATGAATGAGTGTGATTTATGAAGCGCTGCAGGAATCAGCCCAAATCAGCCCATTATACAGCTGTGACGTGTGGGTTTATTCTGTGAGACCTTAGATGAGCCTGAGTCAACTAAGCCCCGTCTCACAGAAAGGAAATAGAGCAATTACGTATCATACTTTTGTAAGGGCCATAACCATAGAAAAGAGAACTGCCAAAAATACACTGTTTGTCCCAAAAACAAGTTACTTTCATTCATGTATGTGTCAATGGTAAAGTAGGTTATATGCATTAATGGTAGTAGTAGTTCTTGGCTAATTGGAGGACTGCGGAAATTATTATTATTATTATTATTATTATTATTATTATTATTATTATTATTATTATTATTATTATTGTAAATTTATTTTTACTTGTATAGTGTATACATTTATATTATTATGCCTTATTTGACAACAAGCTCTTGCTATTTTTGCTACTTATTTTGAATTTATTATTACCATTTATATATTTTTTTTGCTCTTTGTTATTATATTGTGATGTGTGAGCTATTGTATCCAAACAAGCACTATATGATTTTATTATTCAAAAAGTGTTGAAGTAGCTGATATACTTTTTCTTTCGCTCAAATAACATCTAGAGAACCTATAAGTTATAATATAGTATGTGACAGTAGTGATCCTGACACAGAATTGGTTCATATTTTCTTTCACTGCTAAAGAATTTTGTAATCCCACTTATCAACTCAAACTCATGTACTTAGTGTATCCTTTTCAACATGTGCATACAGTGCACAGCTGCTCATCACATAAATACTAGCTTTAAGCATATGGCAGATGACCCATGTCAGCAAATGTAAAAGAGACTGATAAATTACAAGTGAATCAATGAGGGGGAGTGAGGGCTTGTGGGAAATCTGAGCTAATTTCCTCTCGATAAGCTCCAGTAAGCAGAAGTGTGCTACATTGACGTTAGGGTGTTTACTGCCCCTCCTTCAGCCATATAAAAAGTCACTCTGTATAATGAAAGATCTTCTCCAATAAAACTATAGAGAAGTTTGATGTGATGTAACAATGTGCCCATAAGCTTGAAAACTAAATATTAATCCATTCATTGATTGTTTTTTGTAGGAGTTGGAAAAGGCCGAATGTCTCCTAGCAACCCTGAGTCTTAGGCAAAATGCACCCTGGATGATTGGAGGTATGGATTATTTTCATTTTCCATGTACTAAAAATAGTTTCGCCCTAACACAGATAATCAGATCAAAATAAGACTGATGTATACTGCATTCATCTAATTATAACACATCTATATTGCCTGTGAACTAGGAAGTTACACTGTTGTGCTGTTAGCATGCTAGTTGTTCTTAGCAGTGGCGTGACGACAAAGCTCTGCTCTCTTTGAAAGTTATGAAACATGCTTATAAACTCATTGCTGTGAATAATAAGGATGCTTAAAGATACCTTTTTACCACTGCAACCCGTTTAAAATGAACTAGCTCTGTTTTTTGGCATTTTAAGACGGTAAAGATCTGGTACAGTGCCTTTAACTTCATTCACACGTGTTTTACACACAATCCGGCAAAACACTTTGTTCCATCTTGTGATGTCATGTGGTAGGAAGTGCTCCACTGTGTTTTTAAACTCCATACACCTTCTCTAGAATCATTTGGATGATTTCCACCTTTGAATTACCAATCTCTCTAGGTAAAAGGTGGAACAGAGCATTTTGAGCTTTGGAGATGCAGACAGCCTAATAAACCAAGATTACTCAAACATGTGTGAATGAAACAAAGCACAACTACAGGTATATGAGGAGGTAACAACATTTCAACATGGCTAAAAGCTCACAAGAATCAATTTCGCGTAACATATGACCTTTAACCTAGACTGCGAACTCCACAAAAACGATTAAAACCCAGACCCTTCTTGCTGTGAGGTGAGACTGCAAGTCAAACCAACACGCAGACTTTGTTCAGAATATTTGATAACAAAGTCTCTTGCCTCTCTAGTCTATTCTGTGACATCATCAGTCTAAAATAGTAACTTGGCAAAGTGTGAGGCACAGCTGAGCCGTGTCCAGAGCAGAGAGAGGGGAGGGCCTTTATAAACCATCTGCTTTCTGTAGAGGGACGGTCAGTTATAGGGAGGGTGTCAGCTTCCCCTAATCAATACACATCGATCCAGCTCTTATCTTAAATACAGGCCAGCTGAGGAGATGTCACAGATTTGAACGCGAGTAGCTAAAGGGCTGAGCTAACCTTGTATAAATCTCAAAAACACAAACAACGAAGAGTGAGGGCAAATATTAGCAACAGCAGTGGTTGACGTGGTTGACATATTACATAATCTCGAAACACTGCTGTTATTTCTGGACCAAAACATGTTACATTACTGAAGAAAGGCGAAAACAAATGAATCAATTTTTGAAAATAAATAAATGAATAAATCACCACTTGAATGTTTCTTATGTTTTTGTCAAGATTTGAGATAACTATTGTCACAGAAGTAAGAAACCGTTTGAATTTAAAAAAAAAAAAGAAAATTATGTTCATTTCAATTTGAGATGCCCCTTTTTCAATTCTGATACCATAGCGCTGAGTATCTGCCGTTACTCAGTATCACAGAGACAATTAAGTACATTTATTTTCTTTAAACTAAAATAAAAAAGACAAAACGGATCCAAATGTCTCTTATTTATCCCTCAAGTAGCTACAGAGCAACTTTGTATAATTAAAAAATTCAAACATTTTCAGACTCTGGGCCAACTACAAGTAAATAGTCATTTTACACTAATTTATATGTCCAACCAGAATATTGGCTGAACCTGATATTTGGAAGCCGATATCCAATAGCAGTATCAGATCGGTGCATCCCTCATTTCAATCAATACACTCAACTCAACTAGAATGTAAAATGCTTATTCCTGCTTATGTCTATGCTTTATCATTAAGAAAGCATGATTTCATAAAGCTGATTACATGGGCTAATAGAAGAATGAATAGAATACAACAATGAAAGAACAAGAAAAAAGAAAAAAGAAAAGTCTGGATTTTATAGGTTACTGGTTTACTGAATAATCATAAAATCATGATATTTCTCACAGTAAAATCACTTTGATATGTTGCAATATGAATAATTTGTCCAGGTTAAAACGGCCTGTACTTGACTAGTTTGTTCCCCACTTTGCTAATGTATCAGTTGCTTAGAAACATGTGACAAGAGTTTGACTAATGGTGAGCCGTCTAAACACCTACCCACCTCGTATACCTGAGACAGGGGGGGCGGGGGGCTATGTCAAGCTTTTTCTTCCTCTGGAAATACCTGACAGCCAAATGGGAACAGACTGCCTCACTTTTATATTTAGATGTCTTTGCCGGCAGCTGATGGGGCTCCATTGTGAAGACAGCACAATATCCTCCAGGATATTTCAACTTGTATTTACATAAAGTTCTGTATGTGTGAATCAGCTGCATGCCTCCCCTTTATTTAATATAAACAACACAATTTGTATGTTTAATGAGGTGTTAAAATGTAATGGGGGGTGAACTCTCAGGGGGAAAAACTGGACTTGCCCTGACCATTTTAATCTGGCTTTTTATAGGTGAGAATTACAGCCACCTATGCATAGACATGGCAGTATTTTTATTGTACAATATGCAAACAATATAGGCATTCATACAGAAATAATAAAACTTAAGTTAATTTTGGTTTAAAGGGACAATTTTAGATTTCATAAACATGACATTTCTGTGTCCACAGAGACGAGAAGAAACTGTTCAAATTATAGATTTTACTGATAATAACTTGCTGATTTATTCTTAATTACAAAAACATGACAATGCTGTGTTTTGGTTCTCATCATGATATCCAATCAGAAAGCAGAATGAGAGTCTCCCATTTGGGTTACCAGTTCCAATATCTAAATCTAGTTTGTTTAAACCTAAAAGGACTCTCTCTGATCTGAATCCTCACTACCTAAACCCCAGCACCTGCAGCCAATATGACCTGTTCATGTACTGAGAGGTACAGGTAGCACAAGGCAAATAATGTGATTCAGCTACACTGTTTTTTTCTTCTACAAAACTAAGTTTTGAGAGTGGAGAAACTTCGTGCTTCTTTACACATTTCCTTATCCAGCTTACTAATTTGTATACCAAAATCAGGCATTTCTTCCTACTCAGTTATTCCAAAGCTTGGATGTTGTTTTCCTCTAATCTTGAAATAGCTCACTGGTACAAGCACAAACATGGCTGTTATCAGAGGATTAAGCTGTTTTCATTTGATGGGATTCTCCCCATGGCAAAAAATAGTGGTGCCCTCTGCATGGCACTCTACCTGTCTCATTGTGGAAAAAGTGCTTTTGTGATCCAGTCTGTGTCAGCTCACAGTGACAGCCTCTGCTGCTGTGGGAGTGACTCTCATTTGTCTTCTATTCAAAGTTCACCTCACATTTTCACTTTCTATTTTAGATGAAAGAATCACTTTGCAATGCGTTTGAGAGCAAAAACATTCACAGGGCCAAAGTTGGTTTATTTTCAAGTGTAAAATTAACTTTGGTTTCCCCTGATTGTTGGTTCACTTGGAACTGAATTTTCAGTCATTCATGAGAAGCCAAAAAAATGTACTAAAGTAAGAGTCACGCTACGTCAAAATAATATTACTCAAGTAAAGTATTTAAGGAAACTAGTAATTGCAAGACGAACTGTCGGTATGTAACATCTTATTTATAATTTGAAGTTAATGTAACTGTAAGGATGACAAAATAAATAATGCACAAAATCAGCTATTTTCAAAAGATAGACAATACACAAATAATGTATTTTATTTAGTCAAAATTGAAAAACAGTTTATACTGAAAATTTACTGGATTGTAAAATTTAACCTGTCTATAACCAACCAATTATCCAAATATTCATGTCTCAATTTTCACTTCTGAATCCACTTTGTAATCCTGTGTGATCAGTGCTTAGAAACACGTGGGCAGTTGCCTTGTGTAAACACTGATTGAGCTGCACAGGAGTGTAGCTCACGGACTCATTCAAACCAGTAGAGGCCAAGAAAAGAGGCAGAAACTTGTGCAATGGTGATGCAACCTGTCTGGCACGTAAAGAGACATTTAGGATTACTCAAAGCACCAAGACAGACACTCAATACTGCACAGGCTTAAGCACCAGATCTGTCAGAGCGGCCGTACCTGTGCACCGGAACAATGGGCTTCTTTGTGTTTGCTACCTGAGTCAAGATGTGTCATTGGCCTAGGGAGAATGACTTCAATGGACAAGACTGGTGCTGCACTCCTGTAAAGGAGAAAGAGGGATAGTTGTGAGTGAATGTACTTGAAATATACACTGGTACACTAGCCTACAGGAAAAACATACTATTTTGGTTTGTGCTACTACTAGTGAGTTGCATGACCAGCCAGTCCTTCAACATTCTGTTCAAAACCAGATGCAACTGGAACGGACAATAGAGGGTCAAAATCCTCCGTCCAAGCTTGAAACAATGCAATCACAGCCGCTAATTTGTAGCACGTGTCTCTCAAGTGCGGAAGACATCTTTCAAAAATATATAATTTCTTTTAGCTGAGATAAATAATAGTTTGGTGCTTCGACTGTTGATTCTGTAAAAATCAGCGCTGTTTCTCAGTCCTTTATATTGTTTTTTCCTCTTTTTTACATGTAAGCAGGCATCTATGTTTTTGACACGAACAGAACATGCATCTGATTGGTTAATTCGCCTGTCGATCATGCCCTCTGAAATCAGGGAGACAGGATACTGTTCCAGATCCACTCGTCTTTGTAAGGTTTTGGCTGGTCATGTAAACTAATAAGGGCTGTGTGGTTATTTTTTTTATTTATTTTTTTTCAAGACTATTATCCAATCAGAAAACAGAATGACCCTCACATTACTATCTCATTTGGGTTTTCAGTTTCAGTGCTCAAATCTTCACTACCTAAACCCCAGCGCCTGCAGCCAATCCTGAATCAGTGCTAGTGCAGCCTCTGCAGCTCAGTGAGTGATTTCTGGACGGTTCTTCGCTTTCACATGAGACATGACCTGTGCCCTCTATCTGCAGGTCAAGGTAATGGGAACCCAGGTTCAGTGGGGACTGCAGTACAAGTAAAACAGTAAACAGTAAAACAGTTAGAGCTCAGGTTACATATAGTTCTTATAGTTTTCAACCTGCTTCAATTATTTCTGCTGCTCTTTTGGACATATTTACCTTGCTGTTGCTCAAGTTACTATGGTAAATGTTTGACTAGAAATTAATTCATTTTCCACAATAGCACCTAAAATGTACATTATAGAAAAAACTGTACATGTTGTGGCAATAAGCTCCAGCTGCTCATAACTGCTTGTAGTAATAAATGACCCACTGTGAGCATGCTTTATATTAGAAAAAACTACCCAAGCCCATGTTAATTATGGTCATATGTTACTGTTATGGTGCAGTAAAGAGATGGAGCTGCCAAATTCAACCAGTGTAAATTATGATTTCAATAAGACCCATCCTCAGTGCTGCACAGATGTTTATAGCTTGTTTTGCAATCACAATGCAACTCAGACTGGATTTGACTCAAAAAATAGACTCCATGAATTCAGCTTTGATGTAAAATGGAGGAGCAGAAGGAGGAACTATTAATTTGAAAATATCTCTAGATTGGATTAGTATGTTTGGAAGAAAAACTGGTTGCGCTAATGTGCAGGCTTAAAGGTCCTATATTATGCAAAAATGTACTCTTGTGAGATTTAAGCCATGTTAGAATGTTGCACCTCATCAAAAACATACCTGAAGTTGTGTTTTGTTTCTTTCACACATGTTTGAGTAATCCCTTTTCAAGTTAAGAGCTACCTTTTCGTCTTTTGTTCAGTAGAGATGGGTAATTCCAGGTCTTATATAATCCAAATAATTCTAGTGAAGGTGTATGGAGTTTAAAAACACAGTAGTACTTCTAGTATTACCACATGACATTACAAGGTGGAACAGGGTGTTTTCCTTTTAAGAGAACACATCTCCAGGTATGTTTGTGATGAGGAAACAATATTATACCATAGATCAAAAATTAGCGTAATATGGGCCTTTTAATATTGTTAGAACATGCACAGTCCTGTCAGAAACACCCCATAGACTGGACCCTCTTGTTGTGAGGTGGGAGTGCTTAACTTGATGCTCCGTTTTGTTGTGAGTGGTGGCAGCAGTCGAACTAGTTGCAAAATTGTATTCATTATTCAGTTTGCCGTTATGTCTGTTTAATCAAGGAGGCAGCATTATAATGTACATGTAGAAACAGGACTTTGTTTTCACCAAACCAGTTCCTCACTTATAATTTATGGGGCATATCTACTTTATTATAAAGGTTTAACACACATGTATTTACGATGTATTCACATAAGATAGGTTGTCTTATGTTAATGCGTGGTCCATCCTTCACTGTGTATTGCCAGAGTAACCTTTTCAGTCAGATCCTGTGATAAAACCCAACACTTTGTAAACAGATACTGACATCACACCGTCGTCCACTGTCAGTCCGGTTTGTCCCTCCCTCTATCTCTCTCTCCGTTCCTCTATCTCTCCTTCTCTCCATCCACACTGTCAGTCTGAAAGGGCGAGCTGGCTTTATTTATTTTACCATTCTGCTGAGCCAAGCAGCTGCAGTCAATGTGGAGGCATCCGCTCGGCAAAGACCTGATTAATGTTGTGGCTGCAGCAATGAGGGAGTGAGAGCTTTAGATAGGAGCGAGGCCGCAGGAACAAGAGGATTGCAAATATAATGGAACCAAAAATAAAATTGCGTTACAGTACAAAACACAATGGATGGTTAGGAAATCTCGCAAACTATAGTTAAAAAATAGATCTAATGCAGTTAGTGATGTTTGATGGGACAGTCTCACACAGATTGTTAACAGTAGCAACTAGCAGCAATTTAGACAACAACAATATGTATATTTTTAAACGTCCATTGTGTTACTTTTCTGGTGGAGGGTTCCCCAAGTGCTTTTCTCCATGTAGATGTTATTGCTTTGTCTGGAATGTTTCACAGTATGGTATTTAACCTTTTTTATCTTCATGGAGGCCAAGTTATAGGTCAGATCTGTGGAAAGGCAACCCCGCTCGCTGTCAGAATGCCAGTTTTTCTAGAGCTATAAAACCAGCTGTAATTGAATATGTAGAGCTGTTTAATGTCATACTGTGGAGCAGTGACATATCCATAGAAGGTGACACACCCCCAACCAAAAAAGTTCCATAGTGCACCTTTAAACTCCACTAAAATCTCAAGTGAAGTATGACAGCAGTTTTAGAATTGAAGTGTGAGTTGTGCTCAAAAAATCTAAACTCTAAAATGAAGACCATACATATTACAATTTGAAAAATACAGTCTGTTTGTTGTACTTACTTGATGTGGTATTTTGGTATATTTGATATTTTTATTATAATATTGCTTGCTTTTGAGTGTGGAGAAAGGGGTGAGGGTGAGGTTTTTTTTTTCTTTTTTTTTTTTCTAAATTGTGAATAATAACAATAATAATATGAATACTGTATTTGCAATGCTTTGTTCACATTATATTTATTGCCTCAATACTTGCTATTATTTTGATAGCAGAGAATCTTGTAATTTCTGTGTTTGTTATTCCAAGAGCACAGCCTGTACTGACAAAGCAAACACTATTGTGGCTATTCATTGGCCAACCCTGCAAGTCATGCCTATGCAATAAAATATAATGACGTGACCGCACTGTTTGCAGAAATACAGGGGGCGGAGCTTCTCTAACAAATGAGCTCAAATGTCCAGAGAGTGTTTGGGGAAACAAAATCCAACTTTCTCTACAAGTACAGCCCCAAACTGAACACGACTGGCTGTGGACTTGTGAGAACTCCGGACACAGAGCTGAAATCTGTCCGTTTGACACAATGGTGTAGTCTGGAGCTTTGAGCCCAGTCGACATAAAACAAAGTCACCTCCAGCCTTCACTGTTGTGCTGTGTCATACATATGGATCGTGTTTCTTTCATGTTTCACTTCTCCCTTCTTCACTTGGTTGTGTTTCAAACGAGAAAACTGCTGCCATGTCTGAATTCTCACACCGAACTGCCAAGAGAAAAGGAAATAATTTTATATGTTCATTATTATTTAAAATGCAGTGCCTCCATGTAAAAATCTGTTGAAGAAGGTGTTTTTTAAGGAAGGGGACTTTTTTGTGATGATTGGCCGGCTTGTGACAGATTTGTTAGTCAATCAGAAGTATTGGACCTAAACTTGAAGGAACAAGTCTTAAAAAACTAGAAAAACAGTGCTACAAAAGTGTATAACGTAAAGGCAAATTAATCAAAATGATATAAATAACATTTTACATTACAAACAGCTGATTTTCTTTGGTATGGGAAATACTAAAGGTATTAACAGTTTAAAGTGGGACTAAACACTAAAACTAAAACTGAACAATTTGAGCTGCTAACTTAGGCAGTACTTGGAGGACTAAAGATGAGAGTGAGGGGAGAGGAGGAGCGGGGTCTGAGGTCTGAGATATGAAAAACAAGGTTATTGATCTAACGGATATCCACTTGTCAAACTCTACCCCTGCAGCCAGGTGTTAGGTGTAACCAGAAACAGGACAGTACAGTGTGGTGTCACATAGTACTTGAAATTGCAATAGCCATTGGAATCAACATACTAATTTTCTTAGTTTGCCCTAAAATGTCCCAAAAAATTGTGAGTTTAGTGCTACAAAAGAGCCTATTTTGATATAAGCAATGCACGCCATCTATGAAAAATGCTAATTACACAAAAATGTGCTGGTATAGTCTTACTAATCCCGCACAGAGCAATGTCAGTAGTCAGGGTTATTTATACAATTTTAGGCATAGTAAATTGCTATGTAAATTATATCCTAAAACCTCTATAATTAGGAGTAACTATATAACATGGGGATTTGAACATCCATTATTTCTTTTCTATGTGATGAAAGCTGAGAACTTTCACTCTAACACCAAAGCGGCACCCACTACGCAAAATGTAGTTACACAACTTGAATATTCATTACGCTGTTCAAATTAAAGAGCCTGTACGCACATGTGAGGAATACATTAGGCTTGTTTAAAATAAAGTAGTTCTTTTTTTCCACGTTTTAACACAGTAAAAATCAGGTACATTGCCTTCAAGGACATATATTACGCTATTTTGCTGTGTTATAATGTTGTTTCCCCATCAAAACATACCAGGAGTTGGGTTATGTTTCATTCACTCATGTTTAACACACAAATCCTGCATGTTTAGGCTGACTTCATGTGGTAATACAGGAAGTGCTCCACTGTGGATGACTTCATACCTGGAATTGCCAATCTTTACTGACCTAAAGGTAAAACTTTTAGTCTTTAAAACCTCTAAACCTTCAAAACTGTTAACTTGAAAACTACCACTTCATGACATCACAAGGTGTAACAGAGCTTTGCTGCGTGTTTTTGATGAGGTTACAACATTATAACATGGCTTAAAGCTCACAAGAGTTAATTTTGCATAATATAGGACCTTTACTTTAATTGCAAGATACCTATTGCTCTCAATCAGTTTAACACAAGTGAGTGAATTGGCAGGGAAAGGTTGCAGAGCAGTATGAACCACGCTATGAAGCCAAAACCGTCCAATTTTCCATGTCAAATCATGTCACACTGGGCACACTTGGCAATCGGAGAGGCTAACAGATCCCTATGAATCTCCATTAGGATAGACAGAACACAAAATGGATGACATTTTAGGAACTGCTTATTGTTAGTTTTTTGGCACCGTGGCTCTAACTGGCTATAATTAAAAGAGCACTCCGGAAAAGTTTGACAATAACTCAATAATTTGTCACTACAGCAATTACATCAGCACCATTTGGAATTATTTTTTGTACCAATGTCCACAACAGTTTTTTTCCACATTTTGTCTTATTTTAGTGTTTGACAAATCGCATTGAATAGAATTAAATGTTTAAAAGATTTGCGAGTGTTTAGTTAAGGTCCGTCTGGAGTATAGACATAACATGATGAAGAATGTTAAAAATGTGGAAGTGTTTTTAGGAATGCGAAAAGATTAAATTGTTCACCGCAAACAAGGCTGGAACTGGTATAGGAAATGTGTAATCTGATTGTGTTGTTGTTCTGTTACTTGCTACTGGTGAGATATGAAGAAATAGAGAAAGAGAGAGCAGGAAAGAGAGAAAGAAAGAGAGAATCTGATTGTGTTGTTCTGTTATTTGCTACTGGAGAGATATGAATGTAACAGAAAAAGAGAGAGAAAGAAAAAGACAGAGAGACAGAGAGAGAGCTGACCAGGAGCTTGATTTAGATGACAGTGTGCGGGGGCCATAACAATGTCTCAAATGTGAAGGCGCTGCAATATAATCAAGCATGAATTTGGATACATTTGATTAAACACTACACCGCTTTTCAATTGCAGAGCGAGTGCCGGGGCTCATTCAGATTCATCATCAGCAGACAGTAACAAGAAACTTTTACACAACTAATTCAGCACATGTTTTGACTATTGTGAGGCCTAGAATTTCATTATCATCACTCAGTTTACGAGTCACACATTCACACTCACAAACACAACGGTGGGAGTGGTGTAGTAGCAACATGATTGTATTTATATTACCTGTTTTTACAAATACTTTCAGCTATTTATTTATTTAGACTACAATAGTTTCTCGAGTACTTTTACTTGAGTGCACATTTTAAAGAGGGTGTATTGAGGGTGTATTGTTTCCTCATCTAACACATGCATGAAGAGAGTAATCTAGAGATCTTAACCAGGCACTATTTAAACCTTACAGTTAGCAGTACGAACCCATAATCCTTCACGGTAATTTTTCATAAATATATAAGAGCAGGATACAAAACAATACATTACCTGTTGCGATGCACAGTGTTATGATAATGCTCTGAAGGGGGAGTGACTTAGCACGGGGAGCAAAGGGAGGTGGGACTCAAAGCATCAAAAACAAAACTAAAACTATGTTGTTTTCAGCTTATATAGAATTAAAAAAGTATAATAGCAGATATATTGTGTCCACAATGAATAGCCGATAGAAGATACTCTTCTTTAAGCACGTCCAAGATTCTTAACGTTTGAGAGAAGATTCAACAATGATCTGCTAAGCTAACACAAGAATCTTATACTTTTCAAAACATTTTAGCAATGTTAGCTGTTTTTGTTTCATATAAAGATAAAATAAAGACTAATCTAGTATCTCTAGCTTATAATTTCAATAATTTCAGCATTTTTGCAATTTGATGTTTACTGTGCAGTCCTAGATTTGTCCTTTAAAAAGTCCAAATTGAAGCCTCTATCATACTCGATGTGTTGACCTTGTATTGACCCTGTAGGAGTAAAACTTTCCTATTTCATTTAAACAAGTCATTTGGCAGAGCACAGCGTAGCTTTGGTTCCCACACCTCTGTAGTTATGGTCGACATCAGGCATTACCACTCAATAAAGCCTCTCCACACTGATGAATACAGAATGAGAGGATGAAACCAGCTGAGAATATATTGTGACAAAGAATTACTCTGTGCACACGTGGACTCCAAACTTCAGACCAGAGAGACAGTTCAAAAGAGGCTCAAGCCTGCCTCTTTAAAATCTCAGCAGGTGTGGCTTTGTGGAGTAAGACATGGGCCTATGGGGCGAAGAAGGGACTTCTGTGAGCCCAGTCTGTCTCTAAAGGTAATCTAAGGTAGGGCTGGGTCAGATGGCAAAAAAGAAAAAAAAATAATGACTGTATTTTTTGTCATGTTGCTTGATCTCAGCTTTCTATCAGATTTTTCTTTTCAAAAACAAAATTAAAATGCAGTTCAATATTGATTTTATGAACATAAACAAGATCGACTTTTGATCAGTACATCTTAAAACTAAAAAATAGCCAAAATCACATGCTTTTAATGACTGAGAATTGGCTGTCTTCGTTTAAAAGACAGCCAAGCCAATAATTCCCAATTAGAAATTATAGAACCTGACTATTATTTGGCTTGTTTCCACAGAAATGTTGTTAGTTTAATATTCCTTATGGCATTAAACATATCTCGATGGATGATTATGGCATTTACCCCTAAACTAAAAGCTCCAGGTTCTAGTGAGTTAAACAAGGCTAAAGGTACCGCTCTTATAGTTAGCGGTCAGTTATCAGATTGTTACTGCTGAAAGTGATGTGCTTCTGAACCGTCTCAGTACACCGAGGTCTTGTTAAAAAGTGAAGATCTAATGGAGAACATGCCAAAGGTGTCATAAAATCAGACACATGTGAGTTTGTGGAGACAGGTGGTGTCTGTTAGCACTGGATCTGTCATGTGATGATGCTAAATGAGTCTTCACAGGAGGCACTCCAGTGCTGTGGTGATGTGAGCCCAAAGGCAGAGGGAACTAAGCTGGGGCAGATGTAGCATAGATCTTTTTCAGCAGTACAATAACAATCTGATATCTATGACTGCCAGAAGAGTGCTGCCTTTTCCTTGTTTAACCCACTGACTAGAACCTTTTAGTTCAGGGTAAATCTTCTTCACAAACTGCCACTGGACTGAAACTGATAAGGTTATAAGATTGTGATAACCCCTCCAAAATAAGTACGCACCATATACCAAATCAGCATGTAGGTAATTAGTACAGGATATAAAATAACAACAAGCTCGATATAGTCAGGAAAACCATTTGGAAAGTAACCAATCCGACAGGGACACGGTTGTGACCGATTATAACTAGGGAATAACAGATTCATGGCACCTGTTAGTGTGTGGGATGCAGTGAGTCAACATTATTTTTAAGTTGATGTCTTATGAGGACAAAAACGATTCAGGCAAAATTGATATGGGCCAAATCACACCTGTTTGACTGGATCACAGCATCTTCAAAACTGCAGTTTGTTAGGAACATTACCATAAATTACGATCAAATTACCACAGCTAATTTGTAAAACATGTCTCAACACCAGAAGACATTTCCCCTTGAAATATCCTTTTACCATTTAGACATGTATGACATATTTTATCTGTGTTTAGTACTTAATTCATTAATTCAGCATAAGTCTACACAAGTACAATTTTTCTCAGTCGACATTTTTGTTTCGATGCAAACGAACCATGCGTTTATTGACTTATCCAATAAAATATTTCTCTCTTTATCCATGTTAATCGTACCCAACAAAAACTCTAGCATTTAGTTTTAGCCAGGCAATTACCTGTGCCTGGTATGGGTAGGAGTGGAAGGACCCAAGGTATACTGTAGAGAGTCCCTGTAGTATTTATATTTAAATGCTTTATTCTACATCAGTTTCTTTTCTGTGCTCAAATACAATACACACTGTTTGTTTGAGTGTCCAGCCGAGCAGCCCGTGCAGAGGTGCAGTGATGCATAGACTGGGGCTCCCTGTTCAGTGCCGGGGAATTATCCCATCAAACCTGCACTGCCAATGATTCTGACAGGCCCAGGGCTCGACCATCACAGACCACTGCATACAGGAACACTCTGCTCCTCTGTGACCTAAGCAATAACTACTGTTGTGCACCACTGCCTCACCTTAAACCAGTAGCATTCAAATCCACATAAGGCCCCTGCGGATGGTCACGTCAGATAAAACTGAATCAAATAGATGATAGGCATTCGATTCAGTTTTATCTTGTTCACTTAGATACACAATCATATAAAAGAAGTCTCAATTTGGACTGAACACACTGAATAAGACCCTGTCTAATAGGGTTTTCTGGTACCAGGTCTGCCACAGTTCTATCTCCATGAAGACAAGCAGTTGATGCCACCAGGCCAAGTAACAGGTTAAATCTGTGGAGAGGTTTTCAAGGTACTCAAAACAATATTGTTAGGTCAATTTCTCAAGGTATTTTTGGCAGTAAAAGCACCTGAAATCTATACAAGAAACATAAGCTTAATGCCATGGTTAATGCCTGCTGCATTAACCATGGCATTAAGCTTATGTTTCTTGTATAGAAAGCATTAATGTCTCCATGGAGATGAGCAGGTTGCAGACCACTCACCATAAAAGTTACATAGTGCTCCTTTAACAAGACCAGTAATCACAAGTCTTACACTGACGTAAACAATGTTCCGACAGGTCCATGCACACACACACGCACACGCACGCACACACACACACACACACACACACACACACACACACACACACACGCACACGCACACGCACACGCACACACGCACACACGCACACACACACATTACAGGAAGTAGCTCCTGGGTCTAAAAAATATTGATGACTTTGCTCCATACAAAACAGAACAAGCACCGATTATTCTGGTAGTTTAAAACTAATATCCACCATGAAATCGTACAATTAAATGACTCATAACATCTCATCATTGGTGAAATTCACTTGCTATAGCCTATTTATTCACATGCCA
This sequence comes from Taenioides sp. WSHXM2023, assembly GCA_029959045.1. Lineage (NCBI taxonomy): Eukaryota > Metazoa > Chordata > Actinopteri > Gobiiformes > Gobiidae > Taenioides > Taenioides sp. WSHXM2023. Next base: position 19,518,601 of record CM057092.1, on the reverse strand, counting down.
GTCTGTGAATAATCAATGGGCAGATTGGTGACTTGTATTCTTCGCATGGCAGCCCACAGAAAAACCATGCAGTTATCATGTCCTCTATTCCCCTCACAACAGCCCAGAGGGTCGGAATGTTTTTGTCTCCATGGCAACGCAGCAGACTGAACTTCCTTAGAAACGCGTCAAAAAATTACAGATTTTTCAGTTAGCAAATCATAACTTTAATTGGTTTTTCAATTAACAAATTTGAGGATTTATTGAGGATACATACAAAATCCAAGGTAAGTCTACTGAAAACTGCAATGACGAACTCATGCAGTGAGAGAGAGAGAGACATACTTTATTGATCCTGATTGAAGTATTGAAGTAGTAGAAGTATTGAACTTGATTCAAGTTGCAAACTGTTGCTGTTGTTGCAACATTTACAATGTGTGTCTCAGTCTCCTTTGTTTTTCTGACCAGTGTCTGGCCATGAATGTAGTTTTTGACTCCCAAGATATATAGCGTGCCAAAAAGACAGAGGCTTCTGAGTAATAGAAATTGGTAGTTAACAATTACGCTCTAATATTATTCTGCATTTGGAGTCTGACATGTTAACTAAAAACTTTTTAAATTAACATTACTAAAAAAATTCAATTTCTTGCCATAACTACCATAAATTAAAGGGCCCATAATACGCTATTTTCTGATCTAATGTTATGTTATAACGCTCATGTTGTTTCCTCATCACAAACATACCTGGAGTTGTGTTTTGTTTCATTCACACATGTTTAACACAGAAATCCTGCATATTTAGGCTTTAGTTCTTCTCTCAAACAGAATACATTCTGTTACATCATGTTATGTCACCTGGTAATACAGAAAGTGCTCCACTGTGTTTTTAAACTCCATACACCTTCTCTAGAATTATTTGGATAATTTCAGCTGTGGAATTACCGATCTCTACTGGACAAAAGATAAAAGGTAGCTGCTATCTTGAAAACTACAGCTTCATGACATCACAAGGTGGAACAGAGCATTTTGAGCTTTGGAAATACACCATAGACTGTAAATGGACATAGCTAACGAGCTAGCCGCCGCATTTCAAACAGGAAGTTTGCATGTGTGCGCTTCCTGCTCCTTTTGACCCTGGCTCCCATTGACTTACATTGGAATATTGTGGCTCCTCTCTCTGTAACTGCTGCAGTGATCCTTGTTAATTTGGTCTTAAAATGTTCATATTAACCTGCTCTACATGAACCTAGTGTTTTTTTTTTTTGTTTTTTTTGCTCTTTTGTCAGTTAAAAAATTTTTTATTCATAATATAGAGCCTGGCTCCAAATTCACTCCTATAACCGCAAACAACGTGAGCTCCATTTGAGTGGAACCAAACGCTATGAGTAATGCTTAGTCCACTTCTTTATACAGTGTTTGAGATAGACAGGCTAATAACACAGGATTACTCAAACATGTGTGAATGAAACAAAACACAACTCCAGGTATGTTTTAATGACGTAACAACATTATAACATGGTTTAAACCTTATATATAGAACCTTTCCGTTTCAAATGCCCTAAAACAGGGGTCTTCGACGTTTTTCAGGCCAGGGACCCCCAAACTGATGGAGAGCTGGAGCAGGGACCTCCTACTATATATATATATGGCATACAATTGTGTTTTATATTAAATTGAGCCTAGTGTCGTGTATAAACATAGTTACTCTGTTATTGTACATTCAATATTAGGGGGGTATTCCATCGAAGTCGCTTAACAAGTCTAGGCTTATCCTAAAATCCTGGGCTGAAACTAGTTCCAACTCCAGTTTAAGCCTCGACTCGTTCCATGACAGAAATAAGCCTTGGTTATTCTGATCTGAGGAACGAAAGGAAAGAGACGACTCCTCTCCTGTTCGCTCTCCCTCCTCTCCCAGTCGCTTTGTGGGTAGAGAGGAGGCTGGCTGTGTAGTGCGGAGCCTGGTTAATGCGTCGGGGGAATGAAGTTGCCTCACCCCTTCCTGATGCGCAGTAGTACGAGCAGAGGTTAAGTTTCACTGTGCGTAAAAGTGAAGCTGTAAAGTAACTCTTCACATATAGCCTAGAAGAAACGATAAAATCCGGGTCGACGTGTTTGCAGTTTGACAGAGAGCGAGAGATGGGGGAATGAAGGGAGAGACAGACGTGATGCAGTACCTCAGCAACCTCCCTAGGGGTCACGACCCCCCTGTTGAAGACCTCTGTCCTAAAATAAATAAGCCTACAAACAGTGTCTAGATATGTTCTTTCCTCCACTCGACTGGATTAAATGTTAATGTAACTTTGAGCAGTTCATAGTGTTATTCCAGCCCCCATAGTGGCTTATGGGAGAGCTGCCTGCACAATACACAGATAAAAGGCACAGACACAGACAGAAATGACTGCACCATGAGAGAGCCACAGATGTTGGCTCTGTGCATGATGGGAGTTTGAGATAGGAGAGAAGTTGGCTGCTTTATCTGTCCTTATGCGGTAAAGGGTTAGTCAGCACCCGTCACAACTGAGATACAACTCTGACGTGTACTTCTATCTGGGTTTCTTAGAAAGTGACGCGCTTTGAGATATTAGAAAACTGTCAGTAAGATAGTGTCTGAGCATTATCAGATGTAACTCAGCCAAATCATTACACAAGGGCAAATATGCTGCTGACAATACAAGTAACTTAGCTTATACAACACTTACTGTACATGACATAATAGGCCATTTCAGTCGAATGTGCAGCTAACTGATCTGTTAGTGTATTATGGTTTTAAGTATGGTTCACTAGCAAGGACCACACCACAACAACGGAATGGATGGATGGGGGCTCTGTCTCAGGTGGTCAGCCCAGCCGATTCAGGACTGAATCTCAATCATATTAACTCCACTTAATAAAGAATAAGTATGAGTATTTTTATTACTAATTATGCAATACTAATATACCATTATACTCCAAACTGCAGTGTGCTATTCAAATAAAATTAAATAGATAGAATAAAGTGGACATTTTATTTGCTATGGCAAAGTCCTAAATGAACATCACTTCGAATCCATTATACCACGGTCAGTGAGAGTCTAGTGCTAACTGCTATGCATTATTTTTATTTTTGAATAACCACACAGGTAGTCCGGCAGCAGTTACTGTTCTATATCACTACGCTGTGAGCATCACCATAATTACAGTTAGGAGGGACTAGCAGAGATAATAATGCTTTGAACATCCATGGACACCCAAAAGGTTGTCAGATGTAAAAGTGAACTATTTTTAGTTGTGGTTACAATTGGCGTGGGTTTTTTTCTGATGTCATCATGTGTTCTTGATGATCAGAAACACACAGCAAAAATGATTATGCTAGTCAGATTTCACTGGCCATATAAATGTACCAACAGACGAATATTATGCCACAAGAAGGCCTCTCCACAGTCTTGCCTACGTGAATCCACTGTGTTGATAACTGTAACATAGTGAAGAAGCATTGTATTGTCTGCTGCAGGATGTGGAAAAGCAAACCTCCATGCACCAGGAGAGCAGATATCCAACGCCTGTTTGACACTTTCGCCTCAGGCTCGGTCTCTCTGTCTGTGTCTGGTCTCCTCCGGTTCCTCCATGAACAACAAATGGAGCTGTCCGCCAACGAAGAGCAGGCTGAGGCCCTCATAGACCTGTACGAGATCAATGAGAGCGGTGAGTGAGAGCGGACTGAAGGACAGATTTTATGTTTTAAGGATAAAGTAGTGCTGCAAGAAATTAATATGTATGATTTTAAAAGCATTTGGGGAAAGTACTACTAAAGTAAGAGTAATTGTAGACTAACTGTCAGACTATAACCCCTGATTTATAAATGAACATTAATGTCAGTTAGTTAGAAGGACAAAATGGGAAATTATGCATAAATCATATGTCAAGTAGCAGTAAAAGAAGTACTGAACTGTGTATTAACTACTGGATATTAATAGTTAAAAAAAAATAAATAAATAAAAAGTGCAGAAATAAAATATGTCTGCACTTTTGGACAGAAATTGATATATTAATATATAATATTAATACAGTGTAATATTGCAGTAGTTTCACAATTGTCTGATACATAAACCTTAAACATTAAATAATAAATTTAAATACATGTTTAAATTACATTTCTGTTGTATTGACATTATGTCATCTGAATTATCAGGAGGCTCCCCAAAAATACTGAGGTATAAAGTTTTGTAGTATCACAAACACCCCTAAAACTGCATACTACTTCATAGCCTTCCGCATATCACTCGAAAATGACAACCACCTCTGTGAAACCATCATTTTAGAAACACTAATTCCTCCCAGACATAACACGGCTAAATGAATCCTTACATAAGTGTCTCAACCCAGTAGTGTAATAATATGAGCCCAAAGGCAGTGGGAACAATGTGTCAGAAGGAGAATGCACATCAGGGTCTCACAGAACAGATGCTCCTCACACACCCACAGCTCTGCAGGTAGCCTAGTTATTCAAGTATAACTAGTAAGTTATGGAACTTATTAAGGCCCTCTGCTGGGTAATTAAATGCCTACATTAATATGAATAGGAAGGAAATACCAAAGATTATGTATTTACTATAGATGTTCTTTGTACTCAGTTTAGCCTCAGGTGGCCCAGCATTTCTTCATCGTATGCAGCTGCTCGAAATAGAACTATAAATATTTGTCTTCTGTCTTTGTCTGTTAACATCTTTTATGCTCTCAAACTACAATCTCAACTGGCTCAAGATCAAGTCCAGATCAAATGGAATCATTCATAACAAACTATATTCACTGTCATTCCACCCTAAGACAATATGGTTCACTAACTTTTTGGTTTGCCAACTTATGGTGTCCATGGAGATGTTGTTGATTAGGCTTTAATGTTTCACAGTATCTTTTTCCATGGAGACAAGCAGGTGATGCTATCAGGCCAAATTACAGCTCAGATCTGTGGAGAAGCGAGTCACAGTAAGAATGCATGTTTTTGAGGTATTTATGAGCAATAAAATGTTAGTTAGAAAAGTTTAATGCCATAGTTTGGAACATTCAAAATAAAGCTACAACATGCACACTAGCAGGTTGTGGACCCACCACCTAAATATCCAGTATGATACTAGTTTTAAAGGTGCACTATGCAAGTATTCTGGTAAGGATCCGTTACCAGCTTGTTTCATGAAAATGTAAGTTTATATGAATGTTCCACAGTATGGCATAAAATGTATCTAGCTTGCATTTATTCAATTACAGGCATCTGTATTCCAAAATATATGGGGTTTGATGGCATCATCTGCTTGTCTCCATGGAGATAACTCAGTTTAATGTCATTCTAACATTTCAGGTAAACAAAAAACATGTCAGTGGAGAATGGAAAGTTTCAGACAATCCACCTAAAACGTCTCTAGTGCTCCTTGAATAACAGTACTGGATGTTGTATTTGAACCATCATTAATGTCGCTCATCATTGTATTGTTTCTCCAGCCAACAGAAGCATGTCATTTGAGGGCTTCCTGCGGTTCATGGAGTCCAAACATTGCAGTATCTTTAACCAGGCCCACACTGAGGTGTACCAGGACATGAACCAGCCACTCACCAGCTACTTCATCTCCACCTCCCACAACACCTACCTGACCGGGGACCAGCTCGTTGGACAAAGTGACCTGAGCGCCTATATCATGTATGTCTCCAAGAATTTACATGGGACTTTAAAGGTCCTATATTACACAAAATTGATTCTTGGGAGTTTTAAGCCATGAAAACATGCCTGGGTTTGTGTTTTGTTTCACTCATGTTTGAGTAATCCTAAATTATAAGTCTGTCTACATCTCCAAAGCTCAGAATGCTCTGTTCCACCTTATAATGTCATGAAGCGGTAGTTTTCAAGATAACAGCTACTTTTTACCTTTTGTTCTGTAAAGATTGGCAATTCCAGGGCTGAAATCATCCAAATGTGAAGTAGTGAAGGTGTATGGAGTTTAAAAACACAGCGGAGCACTTCCTGTATTACCACATGACGTCACAGCATGGAGTGTGTTATCCGCCTAAATAATAATACTTAAGTAACCCCAGTAGAACAGATTTTAAATACTCCTGACATAAAGTACCTGCTCCACTCCCTTTAGTGCCATATTTCCACTAGTGTCCATCATCCCCTCTCCTCTTCTCTCCTCTCCTCTGGACGCTTTCTGGCTCTCTGTGTATCACTCGTGAAGCAGACAGGGAAATGACTGTAGCTCTTCTGTGGGACAATGGGAGCAATTACAAAAGGGGCTGATGACTGCAGAAGAGCTGCATTTACGCTGTGAATGGTGCAAAGTGCTAAGCCCCTCCGGTCAGCCTCAGAGCCACTGGACTGGGAGCTCTGCTGAAATCATGAAAGCGCAGTTAGAGGAGAGGGAGTACTTATATATACTAGGAAAGGAAGTCAATACATGCAACAATACATAATTTAGTGAGTGAGTTTCCATCTATAAATAAATATATGTAAAGTGCGTATAGGTCGAGACAACTGCTGCAACTCCATTTTGAGCTAGTGGAGAATAATAGATGTTTTATGCACCGAGACATTGAAAATTTTAGCTTACATTTACATGGCAAAAAAATAGACTAGTGTTGTGATGGTAGCAGCTCAGTTCCCCTGGTATCCCATACTGAAGTTGTGTCCTTGAGCAAGACATTTCACACACCATTCATGTACTCATAATAATAATAAAATTGAACAGAATAATAAAAAAAATAAAAAATAAAAGATGGTGCAATAATAAAGAGGGCATTAAATGTACATTTGAAGCACAGTTTAATGTTACTGAAGCTGTCGGATGCACATCTGTCTTCATTCACAAGAGTTTATATTGGGTCCTTATTCTACGAGAATCTAGTAGTACAAATGCAGAATCGAAATCCAAACTACATGTATGTAAACGTTGTGATGTCATCTGCATAAACTCTATTCAGCAGGAAGTCTGAGGGTTAATAAAAATTGGCATGACGGCCACATTTGGCCCCTGAAACTAGTTTGGACTCCTTTTCTTGAAAGTCACATTAGTCATAGAAGAAATAGCTGTTAGATTAGATAGCGGTTTTCCTTCTTATATTTTTACAAAATGGATTATCATTGAGTACATTCGTACTTGAGTTGTCCTTTAGTAGTAAACAAAACATTTAATTTGTACTGTTATCTTGTACATATAAAACAAGGCAGATGCAATGTGGTATGAAGTATAAAGCATTAAGTGTAAATGTGACTGCTGCAATCAAATATTCATGTTAGTTAGTATGCAGCTTTCGTTCTGTTTGATTTACAACAGTGCAGTACATGCATGTAATAGCCATGTCCTTGTAGGAACTGTAGGAAAATAAGTCAAATTACAAAATTATAAAACTGTTACTATTTTGCTTCTGTTTCCAGTTTAGTCCTCTTGTTCTGAATTCCTCTCGTGGTATGCTGCACTGAGGGCGTTTAATGCTATGGTATACTTGTGTGTACAGTGCCCTGAGAAAAGGCTGCCGCTGCCTGGAGATCGACTGTTGGGACGGGCCCGAGATGGAGCCTGTCGTGTACCACGGCTACACCCTGACCACCAAGATCCTGTTCAAGGATGTCATCAGTACCATCGAACAGCATGCCTTTGAGGTAACACCACTGAGTTCTGTAACGCTGCAGGCTTTCAGTCAGAGCTCTAGCATCCACTCTATAGGCAATAAGAGCCCCCACTGAGAAGGACCTGCTCTCATTAAACATCTCCACAGCACAGAAATTTTACATGACATGTTCTTTGATTTTAGGAGTCTAGAGGATAGTGTAACTGATTCATGTATTTAAGTATAGTTTTTGGTTACATATTCAAAATTTCAAAATTTTGAAGACATTCAAAAGATAAAATATTTTGTTTTAAATTGTTAATTGCTATGGCAACTGTCCTAATGTTTCATAATTCTGGAACACATGGATAAATATGAAGATCCCAGATGATGAATCCACCATTGATAATGTTCTAAGTGTCATTTTGATTATCTGTGCAGTACTTTTGAAATGGAAAATACTTTTATACTTAAGGTGCACTGTAGAACATTTCTGGCCGAGGGGCTGCAACCTGATTCTCTCCACGTAGATGTTGTTGCTTTGTCTAGAATATTCCACAGAATGGCATTAAACATATCTTTCTCCATGAAGACATCAGGTGATGTCTCCATACCAAGTTACAGGTCAGATCTAAGGAGAGGAGATCCCACCATACTGTGGAATATTACAGACATAGGGATAACATCTTGATGGCGACAAGCAGGCACACACGTAACAGAAAAGCTGCATAGCACACCTAAGCAAAAATAGTATTTGTGGCATCAGTATTGATTGTGTAATAGTGGTAGTTGTGTAACTGATGGTACAGTTTTTATTTTAAGAATCTAACTCAACTACTGTGAACATTTTACAACATTTTCACCCTGCCTTCTTTATAGATCATTTCAACAAGTTATTGAATATGATTTTAACTTCCACATACTGTATCTCCACTAGGTGTCCGCTTATCCTGTCATCCTCTCGCTGGAGAACCACTGCTCCAAGAGGCAGCAGGAAGTCATGGCCGACTACCTAGTGTCCATTCTGGGGGACAAACTACTAAATTCTCCCCTTGACCACCCCACCACTGGAGAGCTCCCAAGTCCAGATGTAAGTCACAAGGCTGGAGTAGAGTTATCTAATATGCATTTGTAGTTCATACTTGATCCATAGGCACAAAGAGGAGGCACTGGAGCTTGTGAGGCTCATATAGTCAAAGAAGTGGACTCACTGTGGGCCTAATTAGTCTTATTCAGAGGCGCCTTGCTCCCCCCTGCTCCTCTCTCCCCCCAGGAAAAACAACAATAGATGGACATCAGTATTCACACACTCTCCTACTTCCATTAAATGTAATTGATGGGGTTGGATTTGAACAGTGAATGTCAATCTGAAACACTCCAAGCACTAACCAAATTGTTAATTTCGATTAGGCTCTCTGAGGTTTGATTACTTCACTAATATGACAGACTAAGTGCTGTGTAAGATGGTGCAGGATCACTCTATCTGTCAATAGACATTAACAGTAGTGGATTTTTTTCAGGTCTAGTTTGGGGAATATACAATATTAACTGATTCATGTATTGGTTATGATGTTGATGCCCTCCTAAAAGTCATTTTTTCCACATTTTACGGGGAAAAAAAGCTGTACCAATTGAAAACTACACAATATGTGATAATGTTTTTATACAAAAAGATAAGACTAATAAATGTAAAATGATATACTTATGTTAGTCAATTTTGTAACACAAAGCCACAAAATGACTTCAAAATGAGGCTGTTCTCTGATGGCCTTTTGAGCCATTTTAAACTGGACTTAGGCCATGTTTTCTATGGCACGTGTGGCACAATATGCCATTATTTTATTTTAGGAAGGTGTTGATAACGGTGGCAAATGTGGCCATTTCCACAAAATGGCCTTACTCATGGTCTTGAGATAGTCCAATCGATTATTTGCAAATATCTCATGATCCGTTCAGCTAAGGAGCTTGAAACTTGTACCAGAGGTGGATGGCCTCACAGACCTCTGATTAGTGCACAGATGTGCTACTTGATATCAAATTTAATTTGAAGTATCGATACTTTCAATACCACCAGTTGCTACAAAATTGCTGTTCCTATTACTGAATTCGGAAGTTTCAGTACCAGCCTTGATATTGATCAGTATTGAATCGATTAAAAAGAAAATCACTATTTGTTTCACACTTGTTTCTTAAGATACATTTCACTCAAGAACCAATGCACTTCTACTGAACATGCACAGTTTTGCCAGGCATGAGGTATTTCATCATCAGCATTTAACATTATAAAGTGAGGGCAGACAGACACAGATGGCTTCACACCAAACGCTTCCTCTTGACTCTAAAACTTCCCATATTCTTCCTAAACTCATGTATCACATTCATAGAGCTCCATGCCTCAGCAGTGTCCTAATTGGATAAACAACAGAAGCTAAATTAAATGCCAAAAACACTTTCTGCTGTTGCACCATAGGCTGTCTGTACAGGGGTTCACTAATGCTTCACCAATGCAGAGCGCAGGGCAGGCTAATTTTTCACTGTTATCGTCAGATTAGATATCAGCTCTAGTTTATTAACAACTCATAACGGGGGACTATTTTTTACTGTCTCCTCAGAAATCTCATAATATTATAAATTACATCAACATGAACGCAGCCTCCGCTCCAGTTTGCCGGTCTGTATCATTTTGTGGGGAGAGAGGCACTTAGATGTATAATTTACTTGGGGCATAGGCTGCTAAAGGCCGGTAAATGTAGGCAGAGCTGTAATTATTTTATGTATACTTGGCCCCTGTGTACAGTCAAGTGCAACATTCGAGGTAACTTCCTGACTTGTGGTTCACCAAAGTACCGCCACCTACACTCAAGACCGGAATATGTGAACTCAAGGTATTTAGCTGTGGGTAATGTAAACAACGTGTGTACAATTTGTAGTATGTGAAATATAACAACAATGGACATGGATTTTTTTGCTAGTAAGTGGATTGGTGACTGGTGGAGTAGCTGCCATCTGCTGGTTTCCATGGAGATACTGCCTAAAATGTTCCATAATATGGATGGCATTAACATATCTATCTCACATTTATTCAATTACAGATGGTTTTATTGCTCAAAAACAGCTTGAAAAACATTTTTACAGGGAGTGTGTGTGACTTTGTGTCCATGGAGAAGTTTAACAAGTTTAATGCCAAACTGTGTCAACATTCTTGGAAAAGCAATAACATCTCAATGAAAAGCTAAACAGTGTGCCTTTAAATTTATTACCTAAATGAATAAAAACAGAGGAACTGCTCATAATATTTTGCGTAATATGCACTGAATCAAACTACTTAACCCATTTGCAATGCCAGGACCTGAAGTATAAGATCCTCATTAAGAATAAGAAGCTGAAGCATAACAGGAGTGAGGGAGCTACAGAGACAGACATAGAGGACAGTGCAGAGGAGGAAGAGGAGGATGAAGATGAGCTAGATTCAGACTATGAAGAAGAGGAAGGCAAAAAGCTCAAGAACAAAGTCAAGTTCTGGTCCCCGAGATCTGCCCAGAAAGAGCACAAGAAGAAAGTAAGTCAGACTTACTGAGCAGAGTGGTGAAAGAAACCCTGACTTCATATGGACTTCATATATACTGATATGGTGTAGAGGGTTTAGAACAGGTTTTGTTTGTGTTGCACTGACTCTCCATTGAATGCAGAAATTCTCAAACTCTTCAAACATAGTACCAATACTATTTCAGATAATGTGGCTTATCACTAGATGTAAACACGGACTACAGTATCACACTACTATTTTACTCACACATAGAATGTGCTCATGCTCATATTTCAAGTTCATAGGATATTAACCATAATAAACAATGCCATAATGTAAACTGAATTATTCTACTAGAATGTTTACGTGGCCCTGTATTAAACACTCAATGAAACTGATGCCTTCAGTTTTAGGATTGATAACAGTGAAGGTTGTTGATCAAAATGGCCATTTACAAGCTTTAATTATCGATTTTTAAATTAGATGAGTATAATATTTATTGTGCCTTTTGTTTGGATGAGGAGAAGAAGGTAGTGGCTGAGGCTCTGTCTGATCTGGTTATCTACACCAGATCAGTAAAGTTCATCAGCTTCAGTCACTCCAGAGACAATCAGAACAGCTACGAAAACACCTCCCTGTCTGAGAAGAAGGCCAACAAGCTAGTCAAGTCCGCAGGTAACACAGTGACTCAGGTAGCCAATGCAGAGGGAGGAGATACTGAGGGGGAACAGGTAATTGAGGATTTAGTCAGATGATCACTATGTAGTTAAACAAACTACTTTATTAATAACCAGTGTCACTAGTGGAGAGCTCATTTCTGCTGCTCTCCATAGAGATTTTATTGTTATGTATTTTGTATTTTGTCTTTAGGTGGTTTGATGGGTTAAAATAAAAATAAAAAACAAAGACTTGGCCTGGTAACCAATAAGCAAATATTGATAAGTTTGCAATATATTGTGCAGCCCCAGTTGAGACAGCTGCATCTATCTTGAAAGCTATGGTAAATCAATTTGGAAAACACAACGAGGAGAAGATGAAGAGGAGATTGTATTTTAGTGTGATTTGAAAGAAATGCAAATATATTAAGAGTGCACTTAGCGAATATATAAGTGTAGCTGGGGGCTGTTTTTGGCTTATGCAGGTTGTTGAATGTGTTGGAGGTGTCTCTGACCTTAAGGTGTTGCTGCTCGTTCTCAGGTGCAGACTTTGTTCATCACAATCAGAGGTTCCTGAGCAGGATCTACCCCGCGGGCTCACGCACAAACTCCTCCAACTATAACCCACAGAAGTTCTGGAATGTCGGCGCACAGCTCGGTACGAGTAAGGACACTGTGAAATTGATTTAAGATTAATTATAATTATGCAGATTTTCTGGTGCACCTGCATGTTTCCATGGAGATGTTGTTGCTTTTCCACCGTATAGCATTAAACATATGTAACTTATTTTATTTATTCAAATACAAGTGTTTTAATTGCTAAGAAAATACTTTGAAAAACTCTTAATGTGAGCAGGGTCATCTCTCTAAAGATATGACCTGTAACTTGCTCTGGTGAAACAAAACAAAGCAATAACATCTCTGTGGAGAAAAGCAGGTGATGGCCCCTCCACCAGAAAAGTTACGTAGTACCCCATTAAATGAATCTGAAACTAGTCAAAATACAGCAGGAACATGTCACATTGTTCACAAACACACAAAACATTTATATTGGCTATCTGAATAAAGGGGCTTGCCCAAGGACACAACAATTGGTTATAACTGGTGGGGATCCAATTACCAACCTTCATGTTAAACCAAAGATGTTCATTTTGTCTTCTTATGTACTTTAACTTCTTGAGTAAAGTCTTTAAAAAAGAACCCAAGAAGTTAACCTTCATGTTAGTTTATTAATGGTAAACATATATTACAGACGGTCACATCAGTGTTAATGATGATTTAAATAGATGTAGTGATGTTTTAATTGCGGATACGCCCTGGTCTTTGACATGTCTAACACTGCTGTTTTTGCACTTCTTCTTCACACCGGGCTCTGAGTCACAGCTAGCTGCACAGCACAGGGTGACACTGTGCCTAAGTGTTAACCATTCACCTTTAAATAGATTATCCAGCTCTGATGAAACTTGTCCCACAGAGTCTCCACTATTATCATATTCAGTTTGCATACTGTTTATAATGGTAAATGTTTTTTTTAGTGGCCCTTAATTTCCAGTCATTGGACCTTGCCATGGACCTCAATGATGGCCGTTTCCAGGACAATGGAGGCTGTGGGTACATCCTGAAACCAGACGTGCTCATGTCTAAGAAAAGCTTTGATCCAGGATGGGGTCACCACAGCATTGCACCCAGAAGTGTGATGATAAAGGTACACAGTTCAATTCTGTTTTTTTGTATTAAGATAATAGGTTTAGATAATACAAACAATTAGTTTTATAATTCAATATTTGCCCTTTAAACTGCAGGTTTCTGTGGCTTCCCTCCAGGGTTCCTTGCTGGTCCTGTGAACCAACAATGATGTAAAACTCCATAATAATGACTTCACTTAATTAGCTGCTCTACCCCAGAAAGAGGACACAGTGCTAATGCAATTATACTCATGGTCTAATTAATCAATTAGCTCCACTCTATTTAGCATCAGCCTAGGTGTATTTGTGGCAGATTTCTACACAGCATGTTGGCATTAAGCCAGCTCTTTCTTCTAATAAGTTTAGAGCCATAATTTCTTAATAATTTAATAATTCTTGAAATAGCTGCTTGTACATGTTGAACTAAATAAATCATTTAGGGGTAATCAGGAGCACAGTAAAAAAATATATAATAGGTTGTACATGTACATTTTACACTGTTATTTTAAAAGCATGCCTTCCAATGTCTATAGTTATAATAAACCATTTCAGTTAAAGAAATATATAAAATGTGTAGTAGTTGTAGAAAATCAAATATTAAACAATAGCACTTTATACAGACTATAAGTTTTCAGACGCTGCAGGCAATTTGTATTAAATATAAATGCGATGTTCTGGTTTTTGTACCCAGAGAGATAAAAAAAAAATGTATGTGCATCATCACGCTGTATTGTTTGATAACTTCAGGGGATTCTGTGCAGTCTTGTGACTCAGAGACAGGGCCAGCATTTGGTGCTTTTAAATAGTACATCCTAAATTATGCATTCTGAACAGTTTTTTTTCCTTCCACCATAAAATAGAGTTCCATCTCAAAATCTAATATAGAGTATAATAATATAATTATCCTTTAAGTACTACTGGATGTGGGTAGTACTCATTCTTACATTTACTCAGTTACAGGTGACTTTAGTACCTTTTCAAATAAATTGTACTTTTCTAGCAGTGTATTGTACGCTTTATTTATTTATTTATTTATTTTTTTAAATCAGATATTATGACCCAACAGTTACTTTTTAAGTTACTCTTACTTGAGTACTGGTTTTCCCAAATACTTTTTTTTACTTCTTGGACCACTAACTTAGTAAAAGTCTGGACTTTAATAATTACAGCCCTAATTTAAGTTGTTTACGTTTCTCTCATCTCGTCTTCTCTACTCCCTCTGCTAAGCCCCATTCTTGTTGGTTGTCCCCACTGTGCATTCATCAGGTGATCAGTGGATCTAACTTACCTGTGACTTGTGGGAAGCCAATGGATCCCTTTGTCCAAGTTGAGATCCATGGAACAACCTGTGATGTCCACAAGGAGAAAACACAAACCATCAAAAACAACTGTAAGTAGTGCATCTGCATCATCATCATCATCATCATCATCATCTCATCAATTCAATTTGATTTGATCTTTTCAATAACAAAAGAAAACAAGAAAAAAGATCCAGCTTCTTCCTGGAGTCTGGACTCCAAACCAAGACTGATTCTCGATCCTGATTAAAATTTGATTAATTCCCCAGCAGTAAGTCACATAATTTCTATGACTTCTGTGGATTTCCAACATATTTAGCCCAGAAGTATTTGGTTTTTGTTTCTTGTTTGGGTAAAACACCAATGTGGTTTGGCATAGCTAGATAGAAAATAAATGTATACCTTCCATTGGGGTCAGTGATGAAAAATTGGGACTGTTGCCACAGCAATTAAAACAAGTATATCTTTTGAATGTGCGGACATCCTCAAAAAGTTGCATATATAATTTCAAAAGTGCTGTATAAAAACAATTACATGAGAAAGTATAAAAGCGTCTCCCATAATTGTTCAAACTACTGCCAACTTTTTGCACTGGTCCCCAAACTCTAATAAATGAATACAATAGATTTTAGATGATGAATGATAACAGTGGTACTGGTCAATGGTGATTCTTGTGTATTTGTATGACCCTTTAGCCTTGAGTCCGTACTGGGGGGCAGTCATGACCTTTACTATCACAATCCCAGAGCTGAGCCTGGTGCGCTTCTGTGTGCGGGACCGGACTGGCCTCTTCAGCAGTGAGTTTGTGGGCCAGTACACCCTGCCCTTCCTCAGCATGAAGAAAGGTGAGCCTGTGGGGTAAAACCAGGGTTAAAGCAGGTTTCATTTACAGCAAGGGACATTTTGTGAGTCTTATTGTATTACATGCATGTGGTGTGTCAGCAGTATCGATGAGCAGACTTGTATGAGACACAATAATGACTCATGACTTTTCCTGACTTTACAGGGTACCGCTGGGTGCCCCTCCGAGCCCAGGATGGGTGCAGCTTGGATCCAGCCTCTCTTTTTGTTTTTGTATGGTACACATAAAACTCCCTTTCACTCATGCAAACCTAGAAGTGTGCCTAAAGCAGCAACATCAAAACAGAAATAAACAATGTCATAATTTTCACAGTCATTATTTTTATTTGTTTCTTTATTGACAGAAAATGCATTTTAAAACTATTTATATGTTACATAATACATACATCCATGACCTTGCCTGCTTTTTGTTTAAGAACACCCAAAATGATACACAGTCTATTCTTCAGGGAAAGGGTAAAAGGGAAGCCCTCTCCATCTCTCTTCAAATCCAGTGGTCAACGTAATTCTCAGTCCAAACCAAAAAATAACAGTCCAAGTTATTTTTATAGATGCATGGTCCAAACACTGAGCAGACCATAATGCTGTGGAGTGGACACCTCTGCATCACTTCATTAACACTAAACAGCAGCACTTATATGGTAGTGCATGACTTCATCTGATTGCACACAGTAGTAAGAATAAACATGAAAACAGTTTCCCTCAGAGTTCCGGTGGGAGCCAAAATCAGTGGCCTGAATTGCACTGAGAAATGTTGTTTTTAATAAAGGCAATAACAAATCAGTCCTGTTATAGCCTGAGGATTTCAGTATCTGGTGTAGCTGCTCCCTCTGCTGGTCAAAGCTCCATAGTGCAGCATCCTGTCACTAGACTTCACAGTTGCCCAGTGGAAACCACTGCTCTTTGTTGATTAAATCCTCTTCCAGTTTAATGTTTGTAGCACAAAGAAATTTCTTCCTACTCTTCACAGTGATCTCCAGAACCATGCCATACACTGAATTGGCAGGCACACTGTCATACTCGATCTGTGAAAGTAAACATTTCACATGTAGTATTTGGGTCATTTTGAATTCTATTTTATGTTCATCAGACATGGTCTAAAATCTGAAATGCAGTGCAGTACCAGTTCATTAAATGTGGGGTTGCCATTATTGCGAACCATTTTAGTTTTCTTCTTGGAGTGCAGACGTGGATCAGGTCGCAGCCTGGTGACCACGTAAGTGTCAGGGCTTGTGGTTTTCTGTTTCAAATAAACAATGTAAACATGTCAGTAGTGATTTTAGTGAGTAGTGACTAGTGAGTAGTGAGTAATAAATTGCATGCTAAATTACAATATTTCAAACTTACAATGTTCTTCAAGTGTTTGATCAGCACAGAGAGCTTGCTGTCTTTATAAGTAAGATTTAGCTGAATCTGAGGGCGGGCTTCTACAAACAATTTGTACATTTGAGATTTTTACATGTGCAAGAGACAAATGGTGTATCATTTTCATAGTTACACAACAAAGAAAATTACCCCTGTTGAGAGTTCGTTCGGCTTCTTCAGGACCATCCATGAACAGTTTGCACACATATTCATTCTACAATGAATAGAACAAAGACAGAAACATTATTGGTATACTCCATATACCATAATCAATGTCTCCCAGTAAAAAGCTGCTGACCCCTTTGCAAGGTCCCTCAAAGAGCTGCTTTAAGTACTTGTTGAGCAGGGACATTTTTCTGGCAGGTGTAAAGGACATCTGAAACCAAGAGGGGAACCTACAGAGGGGACAAGACCGAAATACAAATCAGTTTAAAAAGGTAAAATTTAATAAGAAACTCTAAACCGACTTACTGTGGCAGAGCTGAATCAATAAAAAGATTCTGAATCCTTTTGTGGATCAGTTCAAATTGTCCAAATGTCATTTGCCTTACAGTGTAACCGTCATCAATGGTAATTCTTAGGTCAAAAATCTGCAAACAAAACACTCACTTAGACGATAAAAAGATAAAGTTACAATTGTTTACTTTGACATACAGTGGTGATGGCATTAAAATAGGTCTCAGGACCATCTAAATGGAGGATTACTCCTATTGTGCATGCTTTGGGTTGGTGGAGTGCCTTCTTCCACTCAGCCCCCAAGCTGCCTATAGGTTTATGCTTAAATTTTTTATTTAACATTACAATTCTGGGCTCAGTTCATCCAGAAATGAAAAAGTACCCATAGACAAAAAGAGACCTACCACTTGTTTTCCTTCAGAGAAATTTTCAATGAAAGCATCCTGGATGTTGGTGCTAGTGGAAGGCCCACCTCCTTCACTGTTTACTCCACCAGCTTTTTTTCCTTGAGCAAAGGTGTGTGTCATAAAATTGATCTTCACAAACATACATTTCAGGCTCTCCTCAATCTTCCTTTAATAAATGAAATGGGAAACATCATTGGGAGGTCATATTTGAATGGCTGTGTTTAGTGTTTGTTGTTACAGTTACATTGTGAAAAAGGACGTGGCCTCCAGATCGGTGTCTTGTGGCCGGAGATTATTCTGAACAAACTGAAGAACACTACTGCTTTTTACTTCGGGCATTCCAGCGTGAAGCATCTGAAAACAAGAGTATTTTGTCAGATATGTAAATATAAAGTAATGCCACACATGGTCTTCAGGCTTTACCAGCTCCAACAGACTGAGTATAAGAGCAGAGCGCCCCCTAATGGCATTGTAGGCCTGGCAGCACAGATCCACAAAGAGATGCATGTGTTGAGGCTTCTTTCTTCCACATGTGATGAAGTGACACATCTCAGAGGAAAAGATGAATGGTGAGCGGTCTCTGCAAAACCATTGAAAACCTCAAATTAGTCAACAGAAATGAACACATTTAAAACAACTAATCGAGTAGATTAAAGGGCAGATATTGCACTATTTTCTGGTTATAATAATGTTATAATTTTGTTTCCTCATCAAAACCTACCTGGACTTACCTTGTGTTTTGTTTTAAATACACACGTTTAACACACAAATCCTACATATTTAAGATGAGTTTTTCTCTCAAACAGAAAACACTGTATACAGGAAACGCTCCACTTGCTCCACAAAAAAAACATTTGGATCATTTCAGCCCAGGAATTGCTGATCTATACTGAACAAAAGGTCAGCGGCAGCTGTTAACTTGAAAACTACTGCTCCACCACAACACTGACATCACAAGGTGGAACAGCATTTTGAGCTTTGGAGATGTAGACAGACTAATAATAAAGGATTACTTAAACATGTGTGAATTAAACAAAACTCAACACACTTTTGATGAGGTAAAAGCATTATAACGTGGCTTAAAGTTCACAAAAGTCAATTTTGTATAATATAGGGCCTTTAAACACATGCCTTTTGAAACTGCCAAACTTCTGTGCATTGCCAAAGATCTTGCCGAAGTCGATGTGAAACATGTGGCCAGTGTTCTTCAGCATGATGTTGTCATTGTGACGGTCACAGATGCCCAGGATGAAAGTGGCCACGCACCAACCAGCACAGGAGTGAATGAAGTTGGTCACAGCCTGGACACAGGAAAATGAAAACAGAGTAAACATAGTGTACTACATAGTAGCCAGTAGAGGGAATCAATGTTCCCTCTAAGCTGCGCGCTTGCGCAATTGCGCACTACTCTCGTGTTCTCCGCGCACAGCAAACATATGCAGCGCACAAAATAAAATCCAACCTGAATTGTAAATAAAATAAACACATTACAATTTATTCTGTGCCATTTTGCAATGCAACTCAGAGAGTGGCAGCCTGTCACTGACAAGCGACAACAAACGGTAACTACAGATAAAACTATGACTAACACTGTGTCCAGCCAATGATATGATGATGCGGTTCACGTCGTGTGTGTTTACTTACGCTGCATGAGTAAATGTTAATGACATTGATTGGCTGCGTCAGTTACGCAGCCAATCAATGTCATTAACAGCGCTTTATGCGTACGTGCCTGTGTTTTGCAGGTTAGCATGTAGCTAACGGTTCGGTGGAGCTGCTGCTGCCAACCCTTTATCATGGCGAAACGACCGGGCTGTGGCAGAGCCACTCAACAAGCCAAAGTAAAAAAGAAATGCTTTTCTTTTAAGATGGAATGGCTGTCGGAGTATGTGCGAATAGAAGAAGAAGAAGTAAAACTCGGTGAGATTTTTTCTTTTTCAAGTGAGAAAGGGCTGCTCTGCAAAACATGTTGCGAAGCCAAAGTAGCAAGCGACTTTTCGGAGGGAAAACTGTGGACTGGATGGAAGTTGGACTATCTCAAGCGTCACACTCAGCAGAAAAGTCATTTGAATGCTGTTGGAATTGTACGAAGACGCAAGATGGGAATGGGGATCAGTACATTATTGCAGGAGAGCGCACGATCACATGGCGAAGTATGTGAGTATACCGGAAAGCTGGCGAAGTAAAAATTATGCCTTTGAATTTGTGAACTCAATCAATGAGATAGTGCAGAATGAGACGATGTGCAATGTTAAAAATGCACCCTGGCATACCCTGATAGTAGACGAGAGCGCATAAAGTCAAAGCTAGAAGCAGATGGGGCCATCAACCTGGATAAAGTCTACAACCACTGGAGAAGTGAGAAGGACAGACGGGAAAAATAAGGTGAAATTTAAGTCCCTGATCAGATTTGTGTTTATTCTAGAGTCATTTATTAAGAATTTTCATTTATGGATATTAATCATTAAAGGCTGTTACTAGATTATGATGAGTAGTAGAAATTCAAATGAAAAACTGTGTAATTACATATTTTACAGACAGAGTTACAGGAATTTACACTGTATCACATGCTTATGCTACAGCACACATCTCATTGTGCAAAATGTGAATGTTTTAATGTGAACAAAATTTGATCTCTGAAAGGTGTAAATGTCTCAATTTTTCCAGAGCAGGACCTCCACCCAGGCCAGAGCAGGACTCCACCCAGATCAGAGCAGGACCCTCACCCAGATAAGAGCAGGACCCTGGCATACAACATACATACTACAGTACACAGCTCATGAAAAACAAGATTTTTGTCTTTTTCTTTGTAAGTGGGCCAAATCGTTTATATTAAAAGTGATCTAATGGAAATAGCTGTTGTAATTTGATTCTTTTAATAAGCCATGTAATTTGTTATGAGCTCAGATTTTGGACAGGTGTGATACTGGTGTGGTGCGACAGTGTGCACATCTGATTTTGCTCAGAGTGGTTCAAGGAATTCCCAGGGAGTTTGTGTGTATGCTCAGACACATGAAAAATTAGGGGGAACATTGGAGGGAATAGAGATACTGACCTTTTCATACTCTTCATGGGTTTTGTTTAACATATGAAACCACTTCTCCAGAGTGTCATCTCTCATGGTCCCACTCAAACCCCACTCCTGATGGATATTTCCCAGAGTCACGGCCTCTGGGACCACCTCTATCAAACCTGGAGACACCACAATGAAAAGATATTTATATAAAGAGCTTACGAATGAATAAAAAACCTCACATCACAACATGCTGACCTTGAGTCTTGCCAGTGGAGAGGCACTTGTAGGTGACCATCTGCATGTCCAGTCCCTCCTCGAGCCACACGCGGTCCATCATACGCACAATCTGCAGCACCAGCATGTCCTGACGCAGATTATCTCCAGTCTAACAACACACAAACGCACCATAAGATACTGCCTGGCAGTTTTTTTAACGATAGGAAAACAACTATTGCACTGACTTTGCAGATGATGCTGACGTTCTTGGCAAGAGGGTCACTACAGATAAATGAAAGTCCGAGAGGAGCTGCGTTGGAGTTGTAAAACTTGCAGGCCTCAAATATAAAAGACAATGTTTGAAACAAACATACATACATACATACATACATACATACAAACAAACAAACAAACAAACAAACAAACACATGTTTACTTTGTTGATGTCCATGGGTTTCAGAGTGATTATAATTAACAATTTTAAACTAAATCCAATGTTATATCTTTTTGAATGGACTGAAGTCCTCAAAATGTCTCTTTACATGAAGTTAAATACCATGAACATATTAATTCAAAATATATACTTAAAAATACCCAATGTACTTTACAAACTCAACATTTTTGGATACATATGTACTTTTTGCCCAGAGATGTCTTTACCTCTATATCCATCGCTGTTATATGAATACCAGGATCTAGTGGTAAAGAGCAGCTTGTCCCATTTTGAAAGAATTCTTCAATCCTGCATTTCTCGCCATTTAAAATGCCCTGAGCAATAAAAAAGACACACACACACCATATGTATTGAGTGTAAGCACGTAAAAACGACAGACATATTATAAACACCAGCCAAACACAAGCGTGCTCCTTACATGTGTCACCTGTTGCTGTTTCACTGCATTCATGAGGTTCTGTACTTTAAAAACAACAGCTGCAGTGCTTGATGACTGTCCTAACCCTCCCTAACCCTATTTAACATTTATTTTACCCAAACAAAGCAAACCAAAACATAGGAACTATTCTCATTTACAGTGTTGGCCTGGGTAACTAATGTGCCATGAGATAATCTGTGTTATTCTCTATCCACCTGTCTTAATGTAATGCCGGATGTATGGAGTTTCCTGTCTGATACTGAGCACAGACCTTGCGTTTTCCCTTGTCAGCCAGACGGACTTTATCAGCCACTTGAGTGAGCAGAGAGACCAAACGGGCTTCATTCTCCAGCTCCTTTCTTAAAGTGTGTCCACAGCAGTGCCGTAGAGCTGCCTGCACTTTGCTGAACCAGCTCTGGTAATGAGGGTCGTAGTGGGCGTCTTCTAGCAACCTAGTGTGCAATCATACAAAAAGCATAATGTGTATGTATGTGTAGGAGTATTATATCAAATGCCTTAAGGAAACTGCTAATACCAAGTTTTAAAACTAGTCTCAGGACAATATCTCACCAGTAAAGTTGTTGGGCAATGCGTATGTTTTTGACAGCTCTTTCCAAGAGCAGCATAACAAGAGGTCCATCAAGTTCCCACTCGCTTCTTAAAGCCTGTGTGAAACAAGAATAAATGTAAACAACCAACCACTGACTGATTTATGTCATAGAAATGAATCAAACAAACATGGTAATTTATTAACAACTAAAATAATAAAGGCTTGCTTACTTGAACCAGTTGTGGCAGAAAATTTTCTAGTTCACTGTCTGGAATCTGTTTAAAGTAATGCACAGCTGCTTTTCGTACAGTTTGGTCATGAAAGCTGAAAAACAATTACGCAAATATTATTTTTATTGTACAGAATCTGATTAGACCATCTATATTGATCAAGGGAACATCACAATATATTATAATAACAAAACTATAAAAAAAATATATAAATGGTAATAACAAATTCAAAATAAGCAGCAAAAGTAATGAAGCTGGTGTCAAATAAGGCATAATTATATAAATGTTCATACAAGTAAAAATACAGCTATATACAAGAGGTTGTAAGGAGAAAACAGTGAAACGATGAAATAGTGATCGACTTTGCTAGCGTACTTGTCACTGAGCAAGAACAGAGCCTCTTCGGGCAGGTGGATGGCCCAGTTATCTACCACTGTGTAGATCTCTGTTAAATCCGTCGGGCTCCACTCCTCCACTCCCCCCAGCAACAGGTGCAAGAAGGTGTTCCTCTTGTCCGCACAGTAGCGCTTACTCCAGAGGAACGCTTTTTCATTTGGAGTCAAGCTAAAAACAGCCATGAAATTAGAAACAATCACACCAAAAAAATCAAGTAAAGGAAGATTAATTTACCTATGTATATTCAGTGATGGAAGAAATACTCAGTTTTGTTACTTAAGTAAAAGTACAGATACCGAAGCAAAAAAAAAAAACTCAAGTAAAAGTAAAAGTATCACATGAAAAAACCTGTTTAAAAATGTGCTTGTAGTAAAAAGTATTTTGAAGTCTAATAATGATTTGTGCAGAATTTTGTTCAACAGAAACAACAGAATCAAGCTGTTTTGTTTTTTTTTAATGAACATTAATAATAAACCCTTCAGTCTTTTCAGAAGGTCTCAAACTATATTTCAGTCCAATTTAAAAATGTAGTGGAGTAGAAAGTACAGATATCTGCTCTCAAATGTAGTGAAGTAAAAGAAAAAAGTATCTATATTAAAATTTATTGAAGTACAGATACCTAAAAAAGTAGTAAAAAGTAGTAAAGTAACTGTATAGTTACTTTACTACTTTTACCTCATTACGTTCCACCACAGTGTGAAAAAATAGTAAATCTAATCATTTACATAATAAAATAACTATTAAAATTATCAAGTTCACTTACAAGCAGAGACAATGGTTCATAGACACCTCCCGCATTTTCTTGTTGACATCTTCACAGGGCTGAGTGAATATCGGGGAGCAAGGCAGTGCCCAAGGACGTCGAAATGTCCATTCAAACTCTTGCGAAAACTCAAGCTGAAGAGAAAACAATGTCAGGCGTTAAGAACTTAATTTTCACCACCAGAGGGCAGCACCAGCTGACAGAACAGACCTGTATGAGGACTCCCATTGGCTGTCTGTGTGCGTCAGACAGAGCAGGGGATGGAGGGGCAGGGTGCTCCATCAGAGAGGACATACTCAGAAGGATGGTCCCATTTATCAGAGACCTATGCATAGAGGGAACCATGATAGTACACATAATGAA
The DNA here is from genome assembly GCA_029959045.1 of Taenioides sp. WSHXM2023. Lineage (NCBI taxonomy): Eukaryota > Metazoa > Chordata > Actinopteri > Gobiiformes > Gobiidae > Taenioides > Taenioides sp. WSHXM2023. The sequence continues at coordinate 19,494,390 of CM057092.1, read as the reverse complement.
ATGTTAAAAGCTGCACTGTGTAACTTTTCTGGTAAGGCCCTTGTTTGTCCCTTTGAAGAAGTTATCTCTTTGTGAATGTTCCCCAGTAAGGCATTAAACTCATCCATCTTGCATTTATGAAACAATTTTGTTGCTAAAGTTGTTACCAGCCTGGCTGATCCCTTTAAGAGCAAGGTGTTGTGGGTAGCTCCGGGGCAGTTTTGTGCTGTGTTTTGGCACGAGGCGCCCTCTTCCATTTGCGGCCGCCCTACAGTACGGCCACTGTATTTACAGCTCATGGTTCTGCAATAAATTTTGTGTTGCTAACGAGTCAAATGCCTGTTCAGCCTCTGCACTACGGTTAGGAGATTACTGGGAAGAAAGTAACAAAGGAATACCCTGAAAAACTTGCATTCTTACTGTAAAATGGGCTAGACTCTCCACATGTCTGACCTGTAACTTAGCCTGGTAGTGCCAGCTCTTTGTACATTACAGGCAACATCTACATGGAAGCAAACAGGTGGCATATCCTTCAACAGAAAAGTTACATAGTGCACCTTTAAAGAAAATAGTAAAACAAATATTACGCGTTATTGAAAAGTGGCAGCACAGCCCAACATAAGGGCTCTGGAGTCCTTCCTTTCTTTGAGCCCATGAGACGAAACTTCAGCATGCTTTCATAAGGGAGGTTCTTCAGTTGAACGGGGAACACCATCCTAAAATGCAACAACTTGATGATGATTTGTGAAATACAAATGGAGTAATCTCATTCAATATTTCACTTACGGTCTATTGCACTGGATCTTGGTTCCATAGGCCAATGCAGTGCTTATATTCTCTGACACACTGCTCTCGCAAATCTTTGTATTTACATATACCAAGTCACAAGACACGGAAAAGCTCTCATAACTAAAAAAGAAAAATTTCCACAGATAAAGTTTGTTGGTAGAATAATTACTATATACTGTATATACAAAACTTTAAACAACATGAAAAAGGCATACCTCATCCAAGCAGACTGTAGTTTGTAAAGAGCTGCAACATTGAACTGAAGAATATCATTTGTTTGTTCAATGTCACAACTTTGTAAATTGTATTCGACGCTCAGACCCCTGAAGTCAGACTGGAAGTTGTCAAAAAACACTTGCAGGACTCTTTGAAGGGCCTTATGCAGCTTGAGAATAGCTACAAAAATGTGTTATGAAAATTTTTAATCTGTGAAATTTATGAAATATGAAAATCTGGAGATGAGTTATGAATGGAGTAATGGGTATTCACACTCACCAGTTTCACATTGAGATATTTCCTCTGCACTCTAAAATAGTAAAAAAATGGAAAATATGACATCTTATTTCCTGCATTCCCTGTACTACAGTAGTGTGATTTGTTACCAATGGTGCTGGGTTAACCCTGTTGATCATGCCAATGGCA